>CM051495.1:10896369-11156998 GCA_028031935.1 Paedocypris micromegethes
TGCGTGTGTGTGTGTGTGTTCTCTGCAGAGTGAATCTCTGCAATTTAACTGTAAACAAAAAAAATAAGCATACAAAACAACATTCAACAAAATGTATCTAATCAAACAATCTCTACATTTTTTGTGACTCAGATCTTTAATTCAGTTTCGGTTCAATTAATACATTTTTATAAGAGTAGTTCAAGTTCAAATAATTCAAGAAATGATAGAAACAACTTCAGCACAAAGTAACTAATTTGTAAAGATGATTGGTAAAAGTTTGTTCATTTTGCTAAATCACTTCCTAATGAACAAAATAACCAAAGATTCGATCCGTTTGTTTCGAGTCACTCCTTTGTATCATTTTAATTATTAAATACATTTAAACTTGCATATAATAGATAACTGCCTATAAGTATATAAAGATGCATATAAGGATGAATAATAATTAGCAACGTAGCAACGTTGCTGCTGATGAAAAACAGTCAAAGCTTAAAATTCCAAACTCATTTGATATATTTGTTGGTTTATTATCCCTAATATTTGTAGCAATTATGTAGTTGTGGGTAAATCAGGGATGTTTTCATAGTCAAAGTGTTTTAATACAGTATTTTTGAAAATTTGTGATTTTTACAGCTAGTGCATGGCACATGTGATATATATATTTTTTTTTTGCAATAAATTGATTGTGAACACCTGGAGGAACTGATTCATGATATGTTTGAATGCTGGGATTTAGAATTGTCCATGTTTTTCCTTTGGTGCAGGATCTCACCAAAGCGTTAGGCGCCGGCCTTCTTCCCAGTCCTCTGGCTGTTGCCGCAGCAATGGCAGCGGCCGCATCCTCAAACCCACTAGGTCTCCGTGCGGCGGCGCCAACCCCTCACCCACATCCCCACCTCCTGCAGGGGCCTCCACTCAGCCATGCCATCCTCAGACCAGCTCCAGGGCCCATCCGCACCACGCACGGGCCAATCCTCTTCTCCCCATACTGACTCGCTCCCAATCCCCTCATCATCCTCAGCCAGTCTGGACTTCCTCCAAAAGCACACTGTGAAGAATTACTCAAAAGTGAAACTACACGGCAACGACTTAAGCAATTCATCAATAAGAAATGAATCATTGAATTCAATAAAGACGCAACAAGGAGGGAAAATCCCTGAACTGGCCTTCCGACTTCCATCATCCAGTGTCCAGTGATGGACTCATTGACTCACATTGTTTGAAAAGAGCAATATTGTTCATTATCTTCTATTCTTCTTCTCTATTTATACTCATACTGTGAGCTAGCAGCAATCACATTGTAGCCAGACTTACCGGGATGAGTTCTTCCGTGGAACCACACTAAAGCTTTCAAAGACCAGAGTCTAATGACCTTGGAATCATCTCGGAATCCGAATCCTATGCACCTTCCGAAACCCCTACAGAAACCACATCACACCATATTTGCTGTCTCAACTCCCGCCGTCTGCTCTCTGAGAATCTCCAGACAAAAACATACACAGATTCGCCTTGTCAGGACCCAAAGCGGGGGATTTGGCTAGACGGGATCAAAGGAAACCCAACTCCTACCCAACGCTGGCTCAAGAGAAGTGACAACCTCAGTCTGCTTGATGTAGTAGACAAAAAAGGCCCGTGTAGAGCGTAGATGTCTATTTATAATATTGTCTAGTGTAGTCTAGTTCAGAACAAGCCGGTTAACCACCAAGAAAATACTTAAAGTGTGAAACACGTACGAAAGATGATGTAACTGATAGGAGGCAGTCGGGAAAAGATGAATGGATTCTTTGAGTCTCAAAGGCAGCAAACCTAAGCACACACTTGGACTTGCACCCAGACTCCTCTGGTCAATTCTTTCTTCAATGGAGTCTATGCAAACGCAGTGAAAAGTCTGAAGGCTTCTGACGAGCAATAGCGTCCTCTTCTGTCCGACTCACCACACTGCATCCAGAACAGATTACCGGACGTGACTGCGATCTCCCTGTACGGACTTCCTGTCTCGAATCTAAAGCCATGCAATGCATATTCGTTTTGGAGGGTTGTTGTTTTTTTTGTTTGTTTTTTTTATAATTAACGCTACGGTTTGGTTGTTTGGGTTCATTTTCGCCGCACGTTATTGTGTTGAACAAATATTGTGGGAATTCTGAGCGGAAAAACTAGAATATTTTTTTTATGGGAGATTAAAAAAAATCTGCACTTGGATGGGATCAAAGGGAGCTAGTCTGTTTTTGAACATAGAGAAATACGCATAGAAAGAGAAATTTGACCGAAGCCGAGCTTGAGCCTGCGTGTTAATGCACGATTTGTGTGGCCTTGCATCGACAAGCAAAGTGCAAAAATGTCTTACAATGTTTGGATATTGCAATGCAATAAGCAACTATTTAATTTGTCGTAGTTGAGCATTTACCAAATGTTCCAGGTTTCATAAATAACTAAAGGTTTTCATGTTCTTCCACACAATCACATGGCTTCACTAGACCGGCTGTAAGTTTTCGAAGAACAAGGCCCTTCATATTAAAGGGTCTTCTCAAGCTCTGGGTGGGCGACCAGATACTCGCGGCTGACTAGTGACGTGAACATAAGGTTTATGTGCGTAGCTTAGTAACACGTTTTGTTTGTTTGTGCCGTTTTTCTGCATTGTGTGTCGCTGGTTTCATACATCATGATGATGCCATTACGTCATGCTAACTGTTAGCATCCACCATTGTGCTTTGATGGGAATTTACCTCGATTATGTTGGTTTTCAGTGGTTGCAGAGCCACTGCTCAAGTGTGCTTTAGCTCACATCGTGTGCGCACAGACTCAGCCAAGTCTGGATGAATTTGTTTCGGACAGCAATGTGCTAAAATCAGCGTGTTATAGGCAGATGCCTAATGCCTTAAAGGAATAGTTCACCTTTAAAAAAAAGAAAATTAGTTTTACAATATACATTCTACATACAAAGTGGCACGGTGGTGTAGAAGAACATGAGTTTGGCAAATTGGTTATAGATGTGAGGGAGAGTGTGAAAGTGTGTGTGTCCACACAGCAAGGCTGTGTGTCCCGCCTTCTGACCCAGAGTTGCTGTGATTGGCTCCAGCGCCCTGTGATCCAAAAATAAAATGAAAATTCAGAATAGAAAGGATGGACGTTGTACACATGCTTTACCAAAACTGAACTGAATTGGACTCACAATCTCTTGTAGTGAACTATTCCTTGTAGTATTGCATATCTGCAACGAGGGTCCGGGTTGCAGATTGTGGTGGGTTGCTGTTGAACTGACACACACTAACACATTCTGTACTGTCCCTTTTGAAACCATGTGGAGAAGCCATCACAGATAAAACCCAGTGAACTTGATAAAGCCTCACCACGTTTCATCTGTCAACACTGTAAAGACCATGTTCATACTGTATTTCAAAGAAAAAATGTTATCAGTGTATAGATTTGTCTTCGGTAGATAACTTCGACTTTCAGGGCAGGTGTAATTTTAGTGGTGAAGTCTATTTTAGCCGTAGCCTTATTCCACCCTTGGCTTCTCCTCACACAAATGGAGAGGCATTTATTGAAACCTTGTCTTGCCAATAAAACTATTTTTTAACTGTCAAACGGGAAAAAAACAAGTACGTGTGATGGAAAGTAGCAATATCAAACTCATTCTGGCTACTCTTGTTTATCGCAATAAGGACATCAACTAATACATGCATATGTTAGTAAAATGCTATAGGTGTAATTTAAACATTATGGAAATATTTGGTATAAGAGAACCTTGGGGTTACCACAAGGAAGAAAAAAGCAAAAAAAATCAATGTCTATAAATCAATAAATAATATTAAAACATGTACCTTGTTGGTTTGTTTGTTCAATTCAAAATATGTGTGTGTGTGTGTGTGTGTGTGTGTGTGTGTGTGTGTGTGTGTGTATGATATATAATAACGCATGTATATGATATATAATAACGATTTCTATCGTGTCATGTAATCGAAAATTTGAAAAATGTAACTAAATTCTAAAAGAAACAGTGAAATCCTTTTGTTTTTACAATTTGAGGAATTAAAAATTTCGAAAAAAATCAACCATGTTATTTAACCACTAGATGGCGCTTTAGCAACGTAGACAGTCTTCACTCAATGCCATGAGATTTTCATTCAATTTAACATTACAAACTTTATTCGTGTTTGTTTGTTTAAAGTTTCTTTTTTTTTTACAATAAGGACATCTGAAAAAAAAACTTTTCCTTCGATTCCTGTAAATTAAAGTATTTAGCATTGCTTATTAAACTGCTCTATATGCAATTCACCTTCAATTTAAGGAATGTGCCAATAGAGATTATGAACGAAGTATGACATCTCCCCAGCAGGAAACCTTCATCAACACACTAACTGAGACAAATGAGAATTCAAACAGACTGAAAACAGCGGGCACTGTTTATAAATTCATGCATGTTAATGGACTTCAGAATGAGGAAACCTAAAAGCAGGCTTTACACGGCCTGACGCACAGTAGCAGTAGCTCTGGTGTGATGTGAACATAATGAGAGCCGTAATCCTCTCTGTGACCCTTGAGATCGGGACAGACGTGTCTGAAGTGCACACACTGGGCGAGAGCCTCACACACCGTGTTCAAGTTTGAAAGGTTCATACGTGCCCCGGACAAATGGAAAACTCCATTAGATGGAAAAAAGAAAGCTTTTATTGATGAATTAAGGGTTGTGCATGCACCGTGCAACCAGCACATACTTATAAACACATTTCATGAAAACAAAGGACAGAAAGGAACTACATTTATATTTGATGAATTCTACGACCAACAATAAGCAAACATTATTTGGGAACATAATAAAACATGTTAACTTTTATAATACTCATTTCATAAAGATGACAGATTGGGTTGTTGAATTATTATACATACTGTACTGTAAAGTGGCTGTTGTGGACCTGCCACCCTGGCGTTGCAGGTTCGAATCAATGTCTGAACTGTCCTTCAGCAAGACACTGACCCCACTGCTCCCTAGGTCCCATGGCTTAAGGCTGCCCACTGCTCCAGGTTTGTGTCTGTTCACTTGGTGGGTGTGTAAAATTTCACTGGATGCTAAAATGCAGAGCACAATTTCTTTACCGCCCCTAGTGGCCATATGGACAAAATCACTCACTCAACAGAGGTTTGAGCTCCGTCGGGGGGCTATTGTGGTCTAATCGGGCCTTTCAAAAAAACTATTTATGATGCCTGGAAATTGTTGAAAAATAATGGATAGTAAATTATATAATTTAATAAAATAAATATATTTTGATTTTAAAATACATATATTTTTTATCGTTTATTAAATACAGTTTTGCACTTTTTTGCACTGCTAAACAGGAAATTTTGGAACGATTCTTAGAGCTCATGTGTCGATACTACTTTTTTATGGCCACTATAACATTCTGAACTTTCTTTAAATTTAGTTGATTTAGTTTTGATGGTTCAGTGTTCAGATAAGAAGCTGAAAGATTTTGAAGTTTATTATTATTATTATTATTATTATTATTATTATTATTATTGTTATTGTTGTTGTTGTTATTATTAAATAATAATAATTTATATCAAAAATTCCCTGTAAGCTATGTGGGATCGTGTTGCTGTGGAAAAGTGAGAATAGAATAGAATTGTATAGTTTAAAGAATGGAATATAGAAATTTCTGCTTGTATGTGTGGGTGTGTTTCTACATATACACATACAAATACAGTGCATTTTTATTAATATAATAATCATTTTTAGTACATACATTTTTTTGAACTGAAAATGAAAAGATTTGGAAAAATCGAAAGGCAAAAAGTCTTGTTATGGCTTTGCTACTTTTATGGTAAATGCAAAATCTTGGGCTCTGTCACTTAGTGTCACTTTTCCAGATAAGCGTTCCAAGGCGAAATACTAAATCCATGTATTGATTCCCTCACTCTGGTTAGCAGCACAATCCCTCAGAGATGTGCTTCTCTTTGTTCAGACACTCAGGCTGGTCCCATCTGTACGCAAAAGAATCCCAGCATCCCAGACGCTCGTGTGGAGCCAGTGCTGGGAGCAAGACTCTTCTGCGTCGTCTGTGTGTGACACCCGTCAGTGTGATAACTCCTGTTCCTGGGGGCTTCAGGGGGGTGCAAAATTTGACAGAATTTTTGTCACGACAAGTGACGTGGTCTTAATTATCAATCGGATCTTACGTCCTGGCTTCAAAGCGACGTGATCCATCCTGATAATTGGAGAGTGTGTCACTTCATTTCTCTTTTAATGAAAAGTGAAAGGTCTTCATGATATAACACCTCTATCATTTAAAAAATAATTAATTTAAAATTAAACCCTGCACTGCCTGAAGTGGTCAAATCATGAGCGCTGATTATTAACACATATTTCACGTGGCAACTCACACTGAGTGGATGAGTGGATGAATGGATGGATGGATGGATGGATGGATGGATGGATGGATGGATGGATGGATGGATGGATGGATGGATGGATAGATAGATAGATAGATAGATAGATAGATAGATAGATAGATAGATAGATAGATAGATAGATAGATAGATAGATAGATAGATAGATGCTTTTGTTACATATCTCAAGTAAAATTTTATTGATAGAAGTTATAAAAAAGCATTTTACAAATATCAGATACATTTTCCCTTTAACGTTTTGCTTTAAAATTGGCATTAAAACATGTTTTCTTTTTTTTTTGTATCGATTGAGATCATTATAATTTACAAAATGTGAATTAATTAATTGTCCAATCACCTGGGTTGAACGGTTCAGGTCCAAACAGTCAGAGTAGAAAGGTTTGGTCCTTATTCCATGTATTGCAAACTACAAGTTTTTTATTGAAAGTTCTAACCTTTTGTCTCTGTTTTTCTTTACTATTACTCTTACTCTCTCTTTCTTCAGATATAATTTGAAATTTAAACATGCTTAATTATTTGTCAATAACTGGTTTTAGAGAATGTGGAAAGCACTGTGGAACATGGCTTTTAATAATTTAAACGTAAGATTTTGTCTCACACAGTGTGAGAGATTATTGTTAAAGAAACAATAATTGTTTTGCCCTAAACACTGAAGTGGAATAACGGTGTGAATGTTCAGTATCGGTAGGTTTCCAGATGTCTCTCGTGAAGTCAATCTTATATTCCGGCTCAGTTTCCAAGGTTGTTCCAGACAGACAATGAAAGCTGGTCGGTTGAGGAATGAACACATCACAGTGATCGTTTATCCATTTCTCTACACACATCCTGTCTGAAGAGATGCTCCGAAGAGACACAAACTGCGGTTGTCCTAGTCTAAAACTGAACGCTCATGTAATAGACTCATCTGCAGATTCAGATCTGATGCTTCTCCGCCACTTGTGGAAACAAAACAAAGAACTATACAAGTGGGGATTAAACAGACAAACTGATAGATGTTGACGTAGATAGCTGCAAGAATGTAATCTCATACTGATGGATTTGCTTATGGAAAAGCATGTTGCAAAATGAAGCGCAGAACAACGAAGTTGGCAGGCGAAGTCTCTGAGCTGGATCTCCTAGCAAATATATTAACGCTGTTGAGCCTCACAGGACACACTGTAAAACCAATTATTGAAGTGAAATGCAATTTCTGAGAAGAGAGGTGACTTGATTTGGTACGGTTTACACTCTCTGCAATATAAACCTCATGAATGTCATCAGTGAACATCCCAAGGACGTTCAGTTTTGCGCCAGCGCACAGGAAACCAGAAGTCATCCAGCCTTTGTCCTCTGGTGTACAGTTAGGTGACTGTAAAGAACTAATCACGCTCAATTTATAACAGTAAATCGACTT
Source organism: Paedocypris micromegethes (assembly GCA_028031935.1). NCBI lineage: Eukaryota > Metazoa > Chordata > Actinopteri > Cypriniformes > Paedocypris > Paedocypris micromegethes. The sequence goes on from CM051495.1 coordinate 10,904,150, forward strand.
TCCATTTACATATTTGGAAATTACTGTTCGACATCACACATTTGCAGAATGTTCAAACTTCAAGAAAAAGTATTTAATATTTTAAATTAAATTCACTTGTATATGTTTAAAAAGCCCAGATTTCAGACTTTGCATGTAACATAATACCAGCTATTGAAAAAGCTTGATGGAATTTTGACTTACAATTTTTTTAGTAAGCTAAACCTTGAGAATTGCATGTTTTCACTAATTTCAGTTTTTCACAATTTTGCACACTGAGTTTGACTAAGACAGACTTTTTGTTCCTTTCTTTCTTTTTTGTTCTACCATTTTGAAACATTGAGGTGTTACATTTCATTTCTACGTTAGAAATGAAAACCTCATAAAGAAAGAATTTATAGTGTTTCACATTCTTGGTGTTTTGGAGCCTAGATTCAGTGTGAGTAAAATACTTTTATTAAATTGTACATTTTTTTAAAATACTGTCCTACTTTTACTCAAGTCTTCCAAGGAATTGGTGACTTGGAGTAATTTGTACAGTAAGGTACTATACATTTACCGTACTCAAGTATGGTTTTCGGATATTACACCACTGGTACACATCATTGCTAAAATATCAACGTGAAAAACAGCATACCTAACTTTGATATAGACCAGATCTCAACCCGTTTTTGATAATAGAAGATGATCATTTTTATTGCGCTAATGTCTTATAAGTCTTGCTAATGCCCATCACTAATAAATATATGCGTATATGATGTAAACTTACTTAAAATGAATGAACATATTTATATATTAGTCACAATTGCACATACTTTGTGACCTTTGGCGTTTATTCTCTACAAATTCTTGATGGAGAGGTTGTTTACTGTGAATGCGTCGCTTATGCCAATAATCAAATCATCAGCTCGAAAGGCAATTGTCTATTATAGATGGACATTTGGGAAGCTTAGCAGCGTCAATATTGTCCGTGCCCTTGTGACGGCCTCTATATGCGTATGTGCGTGAGCGTGTAGGCGTCGGGAAATGATGGGATGATGCCATCATCAACCGATGCCTGGAACATTCTACAGGAAAGAGACAGACCTCGAAAAACACATGAACATCCAATGAACTTGAATAATGATAATCTGTGGTTCAGAACCGCATTTTTAGTGATTGTGTATAATTAAAACTGAAGCAAAATACAACCATCTGCATCTCTCATAATGAACATTAACATAATCTGACATAGAGGAGTCAATCAGCTTCATCCCCGATAAACAACGTAACTAAGCTAATAAGACCGATGGATACGGAAAACACGTTGCATTTTTCCACATGCTTGCATTTAAAAGGCCTATTTGCCAATTCTTCTAAATATTGAATTTATTCTGCATCACAGCACTTTTAAACGTTCATAAAAGCAATCACAATCTCATTTAAGTCAAGGCTGTAGAAGATTAGAGGCTGTAAAAGAAGACCACATTCTGGGTGCTTTGTTTTTTTCCCATTCTTCAAGCGACGTGACCCTGCGTGAAGTGAAAGACGTTAATTACGCAAGCATTTACCCGAAAGCATCAATACACACAGTCACACAATGGCAAGTTTTCAAAAGCTGGACTTCAAGGAACATCTTTATCTCTAGTGACAGGCCGCTAACCGAAGCACAACAGCGGTCAAGCCAAGACAGATCACAGCCACTTCCTGTGTTGGAGAAAATCCCAGTGGCATGTTCTGTATGGCAATTTGTTTCCCAAGTTAAACTCATACATCTCAGTGTTTGCATGCTTAGATGTTTCTTGAAGCCATGATAGCTCTCAAAACCTTAAATAGGAGAGATGTAGATCTCGTAATGGCTTGGTTACTGAGGGCATTATTCTGACAGCTCTTTTCCTGGACCGGAACTCTCTGTCTGTCGGTAGAGCAATGAGCCTCGTGCCATTGGCAAAGCAAAATGAGAAAACTCAAGGCCAGTTCTTAAGTTGGAGTTTTTTTCCTATGTTCTGTCAGAAACCATTAAGCAACATCTCCAAATGTTTCCAAAGCAATAATCATACCTCTGTGTAGATAATGGATTCTAGATTCCAGAGAGCTGCGTGAATAATGTCTTTAATAGACACTTTAGTCTTTTGTCGTCTTCCAAAGAGGAAACAAAAGAGAAAAATGTCAAAAGGAATGAGTATAGGTGAGGGCTGTATTATTGCTTTGGAAATTACTTTTACACCCATGGCCTTTACCCCTAGAGAAGCTGCGTGTTGCTATAGAAATAAATCACCTTTCAGAGAGCCGCAGGGCCTGCTGCTTATACACAACGTCTGACCATGCTGTTTATTGGAGCATTCATCTTTCAGTCTTTAACACACATTCAACGGAAGAATTCCGAAAGCCTGAAAAGCAGAAGCGTCGCTGGTCGTACATTGCCCGGAGTAATTACAGGATTAGCAGCATCTTCATTTTTAATGATTTTCTAGGTTGTCACTGATTTAGCACTGGAATAAATGTTGCCTATAGGTGTCAAGCAAGGAGCGACACTCGTCTTGAAACAAATGAAGGAAAGCGGGAGATGAAAATCTAGTAAAGATTGATCTCCATCCAGCAATCAGTGAATGCATAATGGCAGTCAGACAAGTTTAATCCCGTCCAATCTGACTTTCAGTTATTGCTTGGCCTATCCTGATCCCTGTCGTATTGCAATTTCCCTATAACATCTCAGATGGGTGCCACAGAAATAAGAGTTGAGAGCGTAGAGACTCTTATTTTGGGAAGGGGGGGAAATCGCAAGCCACAAGGTCATTTCCAACATTTGCTACAAATTCTGTGCTTTTCTGATTGTGTTACAGCGCCATTTTTGGTCTGGCTCATGCATTGAGCGAGGCTTTTCAACATCATTTCCACACAATGCAGAAAATCTTACAATGTAGAAAGAAAATGTATCACTTAATGAATGGAGCTCAACTACAATAACGGGCAGACTCACGAGACGTGGTCTCAATGGATATTCCAGCTACAATGTGACTAAAAAGACTAACTGAGGACATTCTGGTCTAATGCACAGTGTATTAAAGCAATTCAGTATGGGACTAAGGTGATTAATGAGACCGAAAGATGACATTTTGATTCGGTAAAGGGTTATAAAGGTACTCATTAAGCACTGATAAATGTATGGCAAGAACTTTGAAAAAAAAAAAAAAAAAAACAATAGGTAAATATTATTATTTCAAAATTACGCATGGTTTTTATGCCTTCTCCATACGCTTGTAGTTGTATAATAATTAGTTTGGATTCTGTTCACGTGCTGCCCTTGTTAATTTTTAATTTAAATGTAATTATTTGTGTGTATGTCAATGTCAAGTGTTGGACATTAGTGATGTTAGGTACCCGAGTCTAGAGATTTCTGGAGTGTTTCTGTGCGTGAGGTATTGTCACAGAGGTTTTTTTGTTTGTTTGTTTGTTTGTTTGTTTGTTTGCAGTGCATTCCCCGTTTGTGACTCTGTTATAAAAGCAATGTCTTGCAAATGCATCTTTCCTCTTATTATGAAAGATCATACATGACAGGAGCAAGAAGTTGCGTGTACGTCTATGCTAAATTGTCACAGTAAAATAATTGTATCTTGTGTGGTGTTGACCAGCTCCTAACTTGAAATTGAGAATAAATAAATAATTATTTTGTTCAAAATGTAAAAAAGGTAATATTAAAGAAAAAAAAAAAACCTACTTAAGCGATAAAGTTTGTGTGGGATCCAACCAACACACACTTTTTTTCAAGATGATAGTTTTAATATTCAATATGGTCAAATTTTATTATTTTTTTTTTTTTTTTAATCTTGACTGTTTTATTTGAAAGAAAAGTAAAATAAGCATAATTTGAATAAACACTATATGTTTTTAAAGTTAATTGGAGCTTTGTATGTGGTAAGTAGTAGTTATATTGATTATTATTATTGACCTTACAGTCAGCTAATGTTAAAGTTAAAAATAACATTAATTTGACTTGTTTTTTAGATTCTTTTAACTCTTCTTCAAAATTAGAAACTCTAGTTTCTCCAGCTTTTTGCAAATCAAAATTTGCCTAACAAAAATAGCTTTGAGACCCGACTGGAGCCTTTTAGTCCTGTTCCTCGTGTTCTTCCACAGAACAAAAACAAGTGGTGAAGTGAATTGAGACTGTTAGATTTTCTGTAAGTGTGAATGTGAATTTTAGGATGTTCTGAACCTGTGATGTGTTCCAGTTCCAGTCATGAGATTCCAGGTTTGGATCCAGTTCCTAACCATGAGATTTCTTATCTGAGAAATCAACGTCTAGGATCTTTATAAAAAAAACTTCACCGTGCTTCATTGTGCTTAGATTAACGTTGCTGTCGTGTGGTGTGGCAAAGCCTGGTTCAACAAACACGGCATTGGCTTACTGTGGCACGCACTTCTCTCTTTTGTACAAAAGATAAAAGATTAATTGGAGAAATAAAGAATGTAAAAATGAGGTGCTTGGTATTTTAAATACAGAAATTAAGAGAAAATAAACTCACAATAGACACAAATATATATAATCTTTTTTTTTTACATCTGAAATTTTCTTAAAGGTCAACAAAGGCTTAAAACACGGTTGTGAAACCCAATCAATAATATGCAGATAAGAAGATTGTCTCTCAATTGATGGCAAACAATCCCTAACCTCATGACAAGACGCCAAACATCTCGAAACGTCCCTAAGTGCTGGATATTTAACTCGTGTCAATAAGAGGATTCAATCAAGACTTCAATTTACATTTAGATGTGTGTGAACCCTAAAAGCCTCCAGAATAAGAAACCTTGCTTTGCGGTTTATCCTAAAGTCCGGGAAGCCAAAGTGGGGTGTGACGAGGTCCAGCAAGCAATTCTAGCCAATCAATCAAATTAGTCTGATGTGTGAGTGCGCTTACGTATAGAGGAAAGGACTGGACTTCCTCTTGTCTGTTTTATTTATGGCAGTGTTGTGTCGCCTCTAGGTGACACGAGCAGCGGGGGGATTCGGTGCTACATTAAACTCACCCCAGTGTCAGACACGTCCCTTATAATGCAGCCTCATTGGCCATCAGGCCATGGATGCCCTGATGAAACCTGTCTTCACATCTAGCTCCCCTTAAGCCTTCCAGCTTCACTCATCCTCCTCATCTCGTCTTTTAATAACTTGCTAGTTTTATCGGCTTCTTCTGCATCTGATGCACTTTTTTTCTGAAACTCATTCCGCTCTCCCACACGACTCAGAAAGGTGAAGTGATACAGAGGACGACGCAAGTCTCACTTTGTCCTTGAGCTCAAGTCCGTTTCAATGCTTCAATAGGCGAGTCTTTGAACTGTAAAGTCTCATAGAGTTGCAGAGAGAGAGAGGTTACGTGACCTTCTGCAGCCTGCTGCCTCCGTAATTTTCAGCAATATTCAAGTGATATGAACAGAGACGGAGAAGGGGACGTAATCTTTTGGAGCCGACGACATTGCCGTTTTTTTTATTTTTACATATGGAGGCCACCGATTCACTGCACTAATAATGTTTTCACACAAATGGAAAAAGCAAGTACGTATTTACATTTTCCAGACTGCATAAAATGCATTATAGATCATATTTTAATAATACAATGGAAAAGCAGAGGCGTATGAGTTAAAAGACATACAAAGCCAACAAAACATGTGGCATTTATTATCGTAAAAACAGAGTCTTTTACATAAATCTTTATGCATTTATAGAAAGGCATTTTAAAATTCCCATTTTAAGATTTGTTTAATTCTACAGGTTTTAAAACATTATTTATATGTTTTGCTGCTGCCATGAAATGGATTGTACAGTAGGATGTACATGCATTAAAGGTAAAACCACAAAAACATAACAAGTCATTATTACATTAACACTCATAACACAAGTGTGAAATTTTAATGGAATAAACAGCTCAAGACAACAAAACATTGCTAATCATCCACTTGATGGCAGTAGTGTGCTTAGATAACTTGAACTCCATCATCGCTGCATGCAGCTACAAAATGTAAACTCACATTTGTCTGCATATGTGCTTTATTTAATATCATAAATTTCAAAATCATATAGTTTGCGTCATAAAATGTAATATTAATGTTATCAACAGCTTTTGCGGTACAGCAACACCATCTAAATCTGTTTTTATATTTATCATTATTAGCTGTCATCAGTTTCATATCATTTACAAGTTAGCAAGTTTATATAAACTCTATTAACATCAGTGGTCTGGCTCAAACGCCCGCTGTTCCTGACAATGGGATTAGCCAAACATCGTACTTGTCAGTCACTATTCCATCAAGTTGTCACGGTCCTCGGTGCAGACAGGAGCCGGAGACCGTGGTGAACATAAAACCAGACTTTACTTATAAAACAATGACGCTAACTCACACAGAAACTCGGGACCACTTGGAAACATGACACAGGAACACGCGGGTGTGACGACAATAACCGACAAAGAACATGGAGACCGGTGAGACTTAAATAACGATACAAACGAGGTACTAATAAACAACAGGTGAGACCTGAACCACGTGACTACACACATGACCGGAAACGGGAACAGGGGAATATGGGAAACGTAGTCCGTGGTTCTGTGACATTACTCCCCCCTTCCGAAAGGCGGCTCCCGACGCCTTAGTCCACCCCATCGGCGAAGCGCCGGGCTCGAGGGCGCAGGGTCCGACTCTGGCCATGGAGGGCCAAACCCGAACTGACAGTCCCCGCACCAGATGGAACTCCTCCATGCAGACCAGCAGCGGGGGGAGGATGCGCGACGAAGGCCCGAGGCGATGCCGACGGAACGACGACCGGGGTGGAGCAGGAAGGCAGGAGCACCGAAACACAGTGGAAGGAGCGGATAACGCCCGCGATATCCGAGGTCCTAGTGGAGGAGGTCGAGCCGACCGGACGAGGGAGCCCGACGACGTCCTCGGATGGTCGCAGGGTGGTGTGCCAGGTGGTGTGAGACTGGAGGTGAGGATGCAGGGTCCACAGGTCCAAGGGGAGGGAACCAGTCCGAGGCTCCTGCGGAGCACAGATGTTCCAAAACGGGAGGGAGGGTGGGAATATCCCAGTCTCTTCGGCGTAAACTCGTGCCGAGCGAGCACTGGGACCTGGAACAGGGTCTCCTTCGCGGAACACTTTGCGAAGCGAGACTTACAGGAACAAGACGACAAACACAGGAACATCTGAATCGCATCTGTCCAGCTGGTCGCGGGTATTGACAGCGTCCGGCAGATTACCGAGCTTGCGGCAGCAATTGGAAACATCCAAATTCGCGGGCCGTCCGGCATCAGTCTCGGTTGCAGATCTTCATGCAAACCACTGTACATACCCCTTCAGTCTCAACAATCATCCGGGCTCGGTTGCGGTCGGTTATTCTGTCACGGTCCTCGGTGCAGACAGGAGCCGGAGACCGTGGTGAACATAAAACGAGACTTTACTTATAAAACAATGACGCTAACTCACACAGAAACTTGGGACCACTTGGAAACATGACACAGGAACACGCGGGTGTGACGACAAAAAACATGGAGACCGGTGAGACTTAAATAACGATACAAACGAGGTACTAATAAACAACAGGTGAGACCTGAACCACGTGACTACACACATGACCGGAAACAGGAACAGGGGAATATGTTAAACGTAGTCCGTGATTCTGTGACACACGTGTCAAATCTCATTTACATGTTTCTTCTCAACTAAGAAACCTCTCATTGTGTTATTAAACAATACAGCTACCAGTGATGTTACCAAACCAACAATTATTATCAAACTGCTACCATTTCTAACCTTTTTACCTACATTTTACCTAAATTTATTGATAGAAAGTTGTCGCTCAAATATGCTAAAAAAATGTGCTATGAGATAAACCTGTTCAGATAACAAGTTTAGTCCAGCTCCAGGAAAAAAACAGTGACGTCTTAGAGAAACATCAGCCGCATCGGTTCACCTTTTCCCTCAAATAACGTTCACCAAACAGACACTTTAGATGAGAAACTCAGATAATTGTAGTAAAATCTAGCATTATATGACCCTATCACATTCTGAGTGCCGTACATGATATTTAACGCTGCCATGAGTTCACCACAGTACGGCTTTCCCTTCCTGCCGTCATCCTCTCAGCATCAGGGGTCCTCCACCCTAGCACGATCCAAATAAACAGCCCAACAGTGTTCGCATTGATACTCCCAGGATGTGCTTCTGTGATTAAGGGAAAGAAGAAGTCATTAATTATGGAAGAATGCAATTAACTACTTTTCCAGCCCCTACTGCTGTTAGATCTGTCTCTCCAAATCCGTAATCCGACCTACTGAGCGATCCATGCAGAGAAGGAAAAGACATATATGGACTGGAGCTCATCACTAAAACATCAGAATGGTAATTTGTTAACCTTTGGGAAACCCAGATATTGCGGCCCCAACCTGCTCTTTGTTGTAGACGACATGTGCCCACATTAGATGCTCAGTCTGAATAAAGAATTCAGTCTCTTGAGTCGCGTGTCTCCTGTGGATCAGCACAGTCAGTAATGGAGTCCAAACATCAATATCAAAAGCATTCTAAAATTCACATGGTTTGCGTAGCAGTGGTACAGTGTTGTCTCCAAGCATTTCTGGCGGTGACTAACAGGAATCGAATTGCTAAAATGCGATAATGGAGCTTTTTAGTGCGTTAATATAAATAGACTATAACAAACTTTGGGCATGTGAAATGTAATTGCTGATTTATGTATTCACAATATTATCTTTTGCCCAGGGAAATGGCTGGACTGTGAATCAGGGTTGCTCTGATGTATAATGAATTACATGCCCACTGTTTCACAAGTAATTTGTTTTTACTCTCCCTTGCTTAATTTAATAGAAAGTGAAAAGTGGCAGTGAGGGTGGTCTACAGTCGTAGTTACGTAATGTTTTTTGTTATTGTATTTACAAGTGATAAAGTAACACATTACAACGACTCACTTTACTGTGAATAAATACATTTTGGGGGTATCTGCAAGATTAAATGCCAACCCTAACCCCAAGTCTGTATTATTTTATACGTACTTGAGGTTTAAACCAAGTAATCTATTTGGTTTTATTATTACTGTTTGCTACTTAGTACTGATCTATACATTTACATTAATTAATTTTACAAAGCGTTTTGATTAAGGATGCCCACTGCTCCAGGTTTGTGTGTGTCACTTCACTGTGTGTTTGTAACTTCACTGGATGGTTAAATACAAAACACAATTTCTATATTGCCCCTAGTGGCCATATTGACAAATTAATTCTACTTTATTTAACTAAAGTGAATCTTTAAAAACTAATGAAGAACATGGTAAGTTATATTGTACAAAAAAATAAGGCAACAAAAGTGAGGCAAGCTGGCCAGAGACGGTCAGAACCGAATTTGTCCTTTGCATTTGAGCCGACAAGACAGTAATGTGTATTTACAGTGAAGTACACATAGTGAACACACACACAAGCCCGGAGCAGTGGGCAGACTTGGCGAAGGCTGTGGCGCCCATGGAAGAGATCAGTTTTGAGTCTTGCTGAAGGACACTTCACGTGTGGAACCTACCGGACCGGGATTGTGACAACCATGCCACACAACAGGATTTCAAAGTGTTGTAAATTTTGCACGTTCAGATTCACTGTCTATGGCAGAATCTCTGATGAAGATCTCCAAATACTGCCAGAAAGATTGTCTGAAAGTGTGTTTTCTATACTAATATTTCAACAGTAATTTCTATCCCATCAGAATGAATCATTGTAAAGAAAGAAGACCCTTTGGACAATAGAGTTCCATACCAAACACTGATAAAGACTGAACATGTCATGCATTTCAGGTGATTTCTTCTGATATTGTCCATTGCCAGTACAAGATTATAGATTGCTAGAATGATAATTCATAGTGGATCCAGTCCAGTCAAAGATCCTCATGCTTGGCACAGAATAATACAAGCGTGGAAGAGATTGAAGAAGACATGCACTTAATTGATGACATTGAATGCCATGGTCTTGGTGAAGATAACAGTGTCTTCAAATAAAAATTACTTTGATTAGTTTTTTCATGTAAACAACTGTTGTGAAATGTGATTCAAGAGAAAATCAATTCTTATTCAGCAATACTTTTGCGCACTTTTTAACACCAGTACTCTTACTTTGTAGCTAAAGGCATATTTTACATAAAAAGCAAAAGTAGTCGTATGCGAAAACCATGTGGCAGCTGGCATTGACTTTTTTCCAAATGCATTTCTGCATTAAACGAGATGACAGACTGTGAGAATTGATAAAGATGACAGCAATAATTAAAAACGCCATTGATTATAGGATGCCCCAGATTTTGTTAGACTGATGTTACAGGATCCATTGACTGCTGGTAATGAACTGATCCAATCTTCTTTCAACGTTAACATTAAAGCGCAGTCTGCACCGAGTGTGGGCCGCGGCTAATGGACGTTCTCGCTAATCAAACCTGCATGTCGCCAGGTCAGTCAGACTCATCCTCAAGATCTCCACAGTTTGCGTGGCATCCTTCTCATCATTCACTATTCCATCTGTGTAATTGCTTCCTTGAGAGATTACATTCTCGCCAGACACTAGCAATTAGGCTGTCAGGCGGAAAATATGACAATAAGGACCTACTTAGCATCGAAAAGTAGCATTTATACAGATATCGGCTTAATCTTAATGAGTCAACAAACATGACATTTGGATATGCTTTTACGCAAATGTTCTGTGACTCTGGCCTACACGAGAGCCCTTATCCTCCCGGCTTATCAAAAAAATATATAATAAATGAAATCATATCTCAAGAGTTTTGAATGAAAGCAAGAAATGAGAAGATTTGAAATGAAGGCGCAACAGTTTTGTCCTTTTAAGGATAGACTTACACCTCTGATGTCAGAATCTCAGTAACATGGTCATTGCTGATGCAAGCAACAAGCCCTTAAACCACACCTACACTGCGACATCTGATTGGACTTATGCACATGTTGCTATCATTTAACATCAGTCAGGACTCGGGAGTGAATACTTATCTCTGTCTCACTCTGTGTCAGTGCATCGACCAGTGCATCACCAAAGGATTTATCTCCACAACTACAGCATTTTCTGCTCTTTCAAATAGACAAGTTCAGGTAAGTGCCACATAACTTCTAGTTCTAAAAAGATATATGACATTACAGTTTGAGATTGTTGATTTGTTTCATGAATTTGGTTTTGTTTCATGTTTGTGTAAGCTCAGTAAAATGTATTGCAAATATATCACTATTATGCATTATAAACCATATTATTATTATTATTATTATTATTATTAATATTTAATAATATTTAATTAGATAATTAAACATCTTAGCTTGGTTTTTTAAAAAATTGTTATTTATGAAGTCTTTATGAAAATTATCTAAACATATTAAGATATTATTTTTTCTCCTCAGACAGCCTGCTAAGATGTACCGTGGGATAGTGTTAGTGTTTTTGGTTCTGGTACTGGAAACCCGGGGAAGTGAATCGAGCTGTCAGCAATCTGAGATTGAAAAATCGCTAGCAAACGTGAGTACAGAACAAAATATTACATGCGTGCGAGTTATTTGTTCATATCATGAGGTAAATATGAGGTAAAAACTCGATTTCACATGTCACAGGAAAGCCCAAGTTTCCGAATGTCGGCGCATAATGTACGGAGGAGGTACAATGACATAGATTATGACAGTTTTGTCGGATTAATGGGGCGCAGAAACGCGGGTGAGTCTTGTATTTATGTGGAATAGTTGCGTTTACTTAAAAGAACGTCTCAAATTCTATCACTGTTTTATAGACTCAGATGATATACCACCACAGCGTAAAAGTAAGTTTCACTTTATGTTTTCTTCATGACGGATCAGAGTAATTATTTATTTGTTTGTTTTCAGGAGAGATGCATGATATTTTCGTTGGACTGATGGGGCGACGAAGCTCCGATCCTGGTAAAATGCCCATTTTGAGTTACCATATAGCGTTTAAAGTCGAGTGTTTTTGTTTGCACGTTTCTTTTTCTATAATTATTTGCCGATTTAATTAAAATAAACTAGTCAACGAAGTATTAAACCAATTACCAAACTAAAATGCATTTAGAATAAATGTAGGTGCAGATCTTATTTAAATCAACTTAAACTTGAAAGCAAGTTTATTGTCTGAACTCCATAAAATATAGTAAAGGTTTTCTTTCTATCCCTGTAGAAATCGGACGTCCTTGGAGAAAAGAGTATCCAGACTCTAACGGAGGAATCTTTTTCAACAAGTGTAAACTGAGGTGAGTGTTTTATTAGGCTGTACTGCCATCTTCAGGTTTCTGACGATATTATAGTTGATCAGCTGCCTGCGCTCTTCTGTTATATTACCCAACTGTTTTCAAAACATGTTTCATTAAATGTACGTTTTTTTCAGGTTTCGTCGTGGGTTATAGAAATATGAATTGTTTCATACAGGCAAAGGAAAACATCTGTCCTACCATTTCATAATCGGTCTGTTTGGAGACATCTGAGAAGTAATGTCATTTTGCAAAAGAAATAAAGTGGAAAATTACATTTATATAAATGAATCAAATAAACAATATTTCCTATGGTGTGATTTGCCTCATTGTACTGCAATCAAAACACGCTGTATACAATATTTGAATATCCACTGACATCCAAAAACTACACACAAATCTGTCTAATGTATGATTTTCCGTAAATAAAAACTATATCAGACATTTGTTTTTGCTCGTTTTAGAAGTCAAAACCGATGTGACATGATGCTGTCTTAAATTTATTCTTAGAATAGTATTTATTAGAAAAGTTTAAAAATATTTATTTTCTTAACGTTGCGTTGCCCAACTTGTCACGTTATCACTGTCACTATACAAGTACAGGAGTTTATACATTTTATACGATTTGAAGGGACAAAGACTTTTTTTAACATCTTTTTTTGTTTGCCCCTTTGTCTTTAGATGGTATTGATACTAATACCACTTTTTTATTCCACTGAAGCAGAATCATGTGTGCATACGTCTATATAAATTATGTAACGCGTAACCTTTTGTAATAAACATTTGGCACAATTGTTACAAACTTGGAAATTTATTATACAACAGAGTAGTCTTCAAAAATGTGCTCCATAAAATCAGTTCCACAATTCACTCTTTCAGTGTGTAAAGTGTTAAAGTGTTAAAGGTCTTTTAAATGCCTACATGTTTAATTCCATTTCCTGTGCTGATGGTGAACTGACATTTGCTACGAGTTTTACTTGTGTTGTCTGAGCAGTATTCATAACCTCAACTTGTGGTTTTATGGTATTTGCTAATACAGACTTTTCTTGACCATGTTCTTTCAAACTCTGGGCATCTGTTGTGGATGGAGTAAGAGACAGCACTGCTGGCACTGGAGACTGGTATCGATATTTGTAGCCATACGCTCTCAGTCGGTATGTGTAGTACTCAAGTGTATACATCAGCTCCGGGTCAACATAGTGAAAGGACACCGCTAGGTCAGAGCAGCACTGTGGACCCTATGAAAAATACAAGTCAGACAACAAGTATCAGAACCAGACAGACCATATTAAGCATATTTATATTACACGGCATGTTAAAATTAGGTTAAACATTTTTACCAATAATTCTGAAAACTTTAAACTTTTAACACGGGTCAATTTGAACCGAACATAATAGGAGGTAATAATAATTACTTAGGCTAATTACCCATAAATATGATTATAAATTATTTAAAATATGAAATGATATAGATAAATGACACATTTATTTTTATACATTATATGTACTTTACATCAATAACATATATAAAACATTATTTGCGTCATTTGAGCTACAAAAAGATGAATGTGTAACCGACCTCCACAATAGGGTAGAAGCAGTAGTTCCAGTACCAGAAAGTTTTGGAGAATTTGCTTGTGAGATGGTGTTCAGGAATGAATGGATGGAATGTTTCGCGCTGCAGCGTGTCCCTCGAGTCCCCGGCCAAAACTCCCATCTTCTCCAGACACTGACCCATGGCGAGGTCCTCCACAGATGTAGTGTGAGTGCACACTTTAGTTTCAAACCCCTCCACAAACCTCCTCAGAGCCTCCTTACTGAGAACATAACCGGCGCCGCCACTCATGTAGCCCTGTTTGGTATAAGGCTTGAACCTCTTTCCAAAGTAAATGGGCTGCTCGGCAGAGTAGTTTGACAGAATCCAACGCAGGTTGTCCACCACAACAAAAGTGTCATCGTCAGCCTTGAGAAACCAGTCGGCCTGATTGCCATGATTCTTCAGGGCATAGTGAAAGGCACGTATTGTTTTCCAGTACAGCTGGTCACGGCCTTCACCAGTGCCGAGACCCACAGCAGGAAAGCTCAGGTCCACTTCAGAGCTCATGAATAGCACTACATTACAGTGACGGCTCCATGTGGCCTTCACGTGCCGAGCCTTTGACTGTAGCGTGCTCGGCCCAGTCATTACCCAGCACAGGATTCGCACTCTTTTAAACATCTCGTCTGCAATGTGGCCATCCTCTCCTGTGTAATAGCAAACAATAGATTTAATTCCAGTTCAGTGGATTTAAGCTCAATTTAGTTACATGCATAACGGTGTCGAAATTGCACTGGAAAGTGTCCAGATTGTGTTATGTAATTCCTTCCAACAAATAACGGGTTAAATGTGGTTTAAAATATCATATTATGAAATAGACATTTGCCAACTGATGAAAAAATTCTTGGCATTTAATAACGCAACCTTCAGCATTTTTTACTTCAGTTTAGTGGTAAACACCATCACTAGAGGGCGCTATAGTTCTGCACCTGGTTGGTGATGATCCTGGAGGTTGATTAGTGCAGAACCTTCCAATTTCCAAGCGAAATTATGGGTGTTTTGCTCTGGTCCCAGTGGAGATCTATTGCTCTTGTCACCACGCTGCCATCTGAAACTCTCTTCAAACCACACCTGTCTCAGGAAGACGTACAAGGTGCAGCTCCCCACCAAGAAGCCCAGCGAAAATGCACATCTCGAACTCCCCACTTTCATGATGACCACTCAGGAATCCCATCCATAGATGCTTGTAACTGCATGGTCAGATCAAAGACAGTACAGTGTAAAATACAAAATAAGGCAAAAGATGAAATAATAACATTAAATAAGCATATTGTGTGTGTGTGTGTGTGTGTGCGTGCGTGCGTGCGTGCGTGCGTGCGTGCGTGCGTGCGTGTGTGTGTTTATTTAAACCTTATATCATACATCTTACAAAACGTTGTTATGTTGAATAGAAAAGCTTTCAAAAGTGAAAACATGTATTATTTTTTTATCATGAGTCTGGTAGAACAACTGAACATTTTCACTTTATTTACAGTATTAGCCATGCAGAATTTAGCTAATAGCACGCTAAGTCTGTGGGAAAGAGGTAACCTCGGCTGACGTCTAAATCTGGGTTCTTACCCTCATTTCTTATAATCACTCGCCTGCTGTTGACTAGTGTCTTATTGCCCCTCTTGGAAAAAGACCAATATTCTTTAAACTAAATGCTTGACCATGGAAAAAAGAAATCTGGCAAGTCTTTTATTAGATAAAACACTTTGTACAGGAGAGTTTAAACAAAATGGAACACATTTTTACTGCTACAATTAAAATGATGAAGTAACAAGCGGACATTTGACATTATGTACAAGTCAACTTTACTGTCAATTCTGCGTTATATCTACTTGACACACGAACCGAAATTGCGTTACTCTCTTATCAAAACCAACACTGTACTCAAAACAAAGAGTGCACAGAAGCCAAGTGAGAACAACACATTATGCACAAATCAAACATACAAAACAAAAATATGAATAACATCAAACTGTTTCAGCAGTCATTTGAATATTAGGCAGTACATTGTTATAAGAAGTGGATCGGGGTGTAAAGCAAAGGCCCATACCTCACAATCTTTCTGTCCGCTCGACATTCCTTTCTCCGTCACGAATAATCTGATTATCTCTGCCACCGGTTTGTTTTATGCCATCCGACAAAAAAAAACATTCAAAATCCACGACGTTAAAACGGGCGTGCGTTCGGATGCGTGGTTTTTAATCTAAGACATAATGCAGATTTCAAACCATTTTTCAGAAGAGACTGTGTGCTAGTTTTGCGATGTATTTAGAAACGCTGCTTGTCTTTACTGGACATTTACGGACTACGGACTCGGAGGTCTTCGGGCAATTTTGCTGAACAACAGATCCAGTGTTACGTGAAGCGGCTGCTGAAACGGACTCACCGGCGGATCCCTGCGCGTCTTTGATTGGTGCCACAGTCTGTCATTCGTTATTAAAATCCGCCTAGTGGTGACGTATTCTGGCGCCCACGTTCAATAAACACAATCAAAATCACCGAGAAAAAAAAACAATCAAAATCACCGATTCATTTTGAGATGTTTAAAACTGAAGAGATAGTAAATCTCATC
Source organism: Paedocypris micromegethes (assembly GCA_028031935.1). Taxonomy (NCBI): domain Eukaryota; kingdom Metazoa; phylum Chordata; class Actinopteri; order Cypriniformes; genus Paedocypris; species Paedocypris micromegethes. The sequence continues at coordinate 10,920,551 of CM051495.1, forward strand.
CTGTTCAACTCACATTAATCATAAAATGATGTTATGAAGACAATGCCAATGTCAAAATATGAAGGCGAAATTTAATATCTTTAACTATCTTAATTCAAACGAAAATCAATAGCTGATAATAATTCACTGACCATCAAAGTCAACTTAACAAACAAACATTCAAGACATTTAGAAAAACGTACGTAGGACATCTTGGTCTTTTTAGGATGTAGTCACATCATGTAACCACTAGATGTTCCCATAGTCATTCTATTAAGACTACTATTCTCTCTCTCTCTCTCTCTCTCTCTCTCTCTCTCTCTCTCTCTCTCTCTCTCTCTCTCTCTCTCTCCTCCCCCCTCTTGCTTTCTCTAAACACGGGCACGCCCTCAGGCAAACGCACACGCAGAGTAGACACACCCTCACCTCACCTGCGATTATATGGTCTAATTAGCTAAACATGGTTAGGATACTGGCTGGCATTGTTTACATTTTCACATTGTGTAAGATTAGGCAAAACAGTGCGATCAGTGTGTCTTCCGAAAACCAATTTCACTGCAGTTAATTTTGTACTACTTTATTTTCCATTCGTCATTAATTTTAGCCGACGTTTACGCAAGTCTGCGCCGTTCACCCTACCCTGCTACAACATGGATGCTTGAGGAAGCTTCTATTTGCATACCGTTTTTGTCTCAAAATCGTCTTTTAGGGTAAGACGTTTTCCATTTATTATTCCATGTGTCGCGTTTTAATTAATTATAAAATACTTAAATATTACGTGTATGTATGTGTATATTGGGGCATCAATGCTGGAATGTAACATTTTTTGGAAGATTTAAACCTTAACCCAGATTTTATATTAATATTGATTTGAAACCCTGATAAATATTACTTTAAGGTACTAGACTCGTATAGATAAATATATTTTAACACGTAGAGCAAAGTTAAAGTGATATCGCGGTTGAGAACCGACGGACGCGATATCGACCTCATTTGCAAGTCATTTTGACGGTTTATGTTTAGTGACGAGTAAATGGGTGATTCTTTTTTAGAGTTATGTTAATGAAATTGACGTAACTATTTCAATGCACCCAATGGTTTTGGAAACCCTGGTGTGTGTGTGCGTGTGTGTGTGCGTGTGTGTGTGCGGGTGTGTGTGTGTGTGTGTGTGTGTGTGTGTGTGTGTGTGTGTGTGTGTGTGTGTGTGTGTGTGTGTGTGTGTGTGTGTGTGTGTGACCGAGGTTATTCAAATCTGTGTTTTAACAGAAAGGACAAACCTGTCAGTCTGTGTAATGCTAAAATTAATCGAGGGTTTTTTGGCCAGGGAGCTGCATGAACCGGTTTAGTGCCAGAAAAACTGTAAGAAAGGCTCTATACGTGTGCAACCAGCATTGCCCGCATGACAGAAGGAAGTATACTGATTAAAAAAAGTCGTTGTACTGGCCCAAGTGCATCACATCCAAGTGTCTCTCATGCAGTAGAGTGAAGTTTGTAGACCCACAAGTTCCGAACCAGGTTGGCAAATGTGCTTTAAAAGAAAGTTCACGATCCAATTTATATTTTATTATATTTTATTTATTATTTATAGCTGTAAACTATTGAATTGCCTTGGTCAGTTATTGAAGGCAGATACCATGCATGAATGAACTTGAGACTAAAAAATCAAGACTTTGGTTTTATCTGTGTTTAAAACCAACTTTAGTGCCCGTAGGTGGGACTGTATAGTAGAAAGTCTACCTGGAGTAAGAGATTGTGTGTTTTATTCTGTGTGTTTTCCACTGTTCTATCACTTTCCTATAATCAATAACAGTACAATAATCAGGATTTAATATGGTTTATTTCAGTATCTGATGCAATTATGGAATATGCTGCGCCATTGTTGTAGATACGTGCTCGTCACCAGATCATCTCTGTTACTGTTAGTTAGTTACCTGCTTTCCATCAGAGGAGACAGAGGTCTCCTCTCTGTTCTGTCAATAAAAGGCCTTTTTCTGTGGCTAATCAAGTTCCCGTGTTTCTCTGACCGGAAACCCACTTTCTGTACTGCGACCGCAAGCAAAGATCCCAACTATCCGCAACAAGTACAGTAATGTACAGCCCCCTCAAGACAGGTAAACAGCTGACATGTTCTGTCCACATATGTTTGAAGGGCATGCACCTGACAAACAGGAATCAGGCAAGTATTCCGGCCACAGAGCATTACCTGAAAAAGCGTTACGATCCCTTACCAGCAGGCCAGCCCTAGCGAGAATGCCACTATGCTGTTCACTATGGGCTTGAATGGCTGCTCTGCCAACAATAATCTTCTTTCTTAACGTCGTGGATTTTGCAAGAGGTTTGCTAGCACACCAGGCTTAATGAAAGGAAGCCGTTTTATTGTGGTAACACGTATTTCTGCCACACCAGGACAGAACCATTGCCCCACCATCTTGCTTTGGAATCAGGAAGTGGATGTGTAATACCAGCTTTATTGCCCCTCCGCTCAGAAGTGATGAAATCTCTTCTTAGCAATGGTGTGTCCTGCTAAGATACTTGTGTTAGTAGTACGCTTTGGAAGCAGGAGGTCTGCGTCTGAACTGAAGCATGTAACCGCTCCTTATTGTGCTCAAGACCCACTGAAATAGCAGGAATCGCAGCCCACTGTCGCCTGAGGTGAACTCGGAGTCGGAACATAACCAGCTCCCAAGGAGGGAGAATTGAAAGCCAAGGTTAACCACTTGAACCACCTTTCCACCCTTACATTACTTGGGTACAGGTACCTGGGTGTGATGCAACACCTGTTTTTGGAATAGTAGGAACATGGACTGGTAACAATTTGCTCTGAACTTTTTTCCCCCAATTAAATTTATATTAAATGCATGTAACATATGTTTGCTGTCTTTTTCCATGCGCTTCCATTTTGCTGGGTCACAGGGAACTGTACACAATCCAGTAACTTTTTTTTATTATTATTTGGTTGCATTAGAGACTCGTTTGTCAGCAGACAAATGATTAACTTTGTTCACAATGTCCAGAGAGCGGATGAAAAACAATCGGTGAATTGCTGACACCACTGCGAGCTGAAGGACAGAGGCATTGCCAGCCTCACACATTTTCGGAAGCGGTTTGATTCACCTACAATAATAATACCAACCCTTTATTTAGCTTTTAGTCTACGTTTTTTATGGATTGGAAACAGGAAACACTGTAACCCGTTTTTTTAGCTTCATCTTGGTCTATGCTTTTTTATTTATTATTTATTTATTTATTTATTTTACAAAACTTGTGTTCAGTTCTGTTTTTATTGTTTTATGTGTTTGGAATCTAAATGTATCTCTGTCTTTTTGGATTTGATATAGGCAACTATGCGTGGGAATAAGAAAAAAGTGCTGGTTTTGCTGGGGATTTTGCTTTCAACAGCCTCACTTATTCACCTGTGGAACTCAAACACCACCACAGTAGTTAATATACTACATGGACCAGACCCTTTAAAAAAGTTACTGGAAGAAAAAATACAAAACCTGGATAATGAGCTTGAAGCAATTCCATATAATCTTAAAAATGGATCTTTAATGTAAGTAAAACTGCAGTTTGATAATATACTACTTATTGTGTGTGCGTGTGTGTGTGTGTGTGTGAATCTCAGCTTGAGCACAGTTTGAGCAAATGAAAAACTTTTTTCTAGACCGCTGTTTTTGTCTTCATGTCTTGAATTAAATTGTCATTTTCAATCACGCCAGGCACCTTGCAATGAATGGATGTGTTTGTGTGGGTGACGGCGCAAGGATTCACTTCCCGTTTTCGAATCTGCTTTTGCCTCAAATATCAGCTACCCAATTACAAGGAATCCTTAAAGACTCGAATCCACAAAGAACACAGCAAGTCAGAACTACAGAGTTCAAGCGTTTCCGCGAGAGGTGTGGCATTTCACATTTGTCCTCAAAGTGCTCATGACACTAGCATACTTTCCGTACACATTTAGCTACTCGAGAAGTTGAATGTCAGAAGTTTTTATTTTAATGTTTTTTATTCAGGACTTATACCGCTGCTGACTCGCTTATTTATGCAAAGCCCAACAGTCCTCTCCAGTATCCGACACAGGGTGTGGAAGTCAGACCAACCAGGACGATTCTCATACCCGGTGTGTATTCATATACCAGGTTCAGCTAAAAAACTAGTTTAAGCCACAAGTTTTTTTTCAGTGTGTCTTTAAAGCACATCATAATCACAAATCAATTGCTTGTATATATTTTGTGCATTTTCTTAAGGATTAAGTGTGTACAAAGCATCAAAAGAGGACACATATTTGGTATGTACCAAAGCGTAAAAATAATTGTGGATTTTTTGTATCAAAATATTTAGATCAATGGAATGTTGAGAAAAATTATATTCTCAACAAAAATGAAAGCTCATATTTTAGAGATTATCTCACAGATCTGAAACATATTCTACATACACAAAATAACTATGTATAGTATTTCTTTCAAACATTGTTTTTGTCAATTGGTGATGTGAGCACTTCTCATTTGCCGAGATGATCCATCTCATCTCACATATTAAGATACTAAAGATGCTGATTCGACAGCATGAGTGTGCCTCAGACAGGCCACAATAAAAGGCCTCCTTGAAATGTTCCTACCAAGCAGCGCAGATGCCGCAAGTTGGAGTGTGCAACTGGTTTGCCGACAGATGTCCGTTCATGTTGCTTCATGATAGTCCACAAGCCCATGTTGCTAGAATGTGTACACACATTTTTGGAAGATGAAAACATCACAGTGCTTGCATGAAAACATCACTCAGGGAACATATTTGGAATGCTCTTTTTCTGCGGGTATGACGGCATGTTCCAGTTTCTGTTCACTTTCAGAAACCTGTTTAACTTTATGCGGAAGAGATGTGCTGCACTTGATGAAGCAAACGTTGGTCAACAGATTCTTACTGGTAGAGCCCTAAATTAATCAAAACTACATGTTTCAGAGTGGCTCTTTATAGTGGCCATATAGTGGTATTTATGCTGTCTTATCAGCATCTTGATTTGGCATGCCATAGCCAGGAGGGATGGGTTATTTTGATTGGTTATTTAGGAGAAAATGTTTCAGATCTTTGTGTTTATCTCGTGAAAATAATGGGAGCAAAAACCAACGTGTTGCATTTATGTTTCAGTTTATTGTATAGTCATGTCACATATGGCTGTAGAATTTAAATTTTTTTTAAGGAACGTTTCAGATTTTTTTTTATCAACTGCAGGTCAATCTAACTGCTTCGAAGGGAACATTTAATACGGCCGCAGTAGTTGATGGAGTGGATGTCAGAGGAGAAGGAGAGATGTACATTAGTTTTGCGAGCAGATCACTGGCCATGCTAAACAGACAGCTACAGTTTGTTACTTACACAAATACACACTTTCATCCCAACACTGCAGATGTGGGTAAGTTACCTAACCTGAAAAACTTGACAGAATGTTATAACTTTTGACTTCAAATTACCATTTACTACGTGTTTAAAGTTTATTTATATAGCGCTTTTCTTAGTCTGAGACCAACGCAAAGTCGCTATGCGAATTAGGGAACAAAAGTATTTTAAAAAGAAAAATGTCCATTATTTATCTGCGTTCAAAAATTAGGGAAAAGGAGTCAGTTAAAAAAAAGAAAAATGTCCATTGTAAATGTGACACTCCATTGTGTATATATAATAAATGTTGATGACAGTAGGTGACAGTAGGAGTTGAGTAACCAGACCGCTTAAATGATTAAATCAAATTCAGAAGTAGACAGAAATTGAGGGTATGAGGGCTAGTCATTAAACAAATCTTTACATATATAGTTTTACTCTTTTAAGACATGAACTCGATGTACGATAATGCCACTGTTAATATTTGCTTTTCCTAGCAAAGTGTGCGCATTATACCTTTCACTATGAAATCGCTTTCAGCAAACAATTGTATTATTTACTTTGACTAGGACATACAAAAATAAAGTCAAACATCCATTATATGTGCATGTCAGTGCAGATTGTTTAATATCAGTCAAAATGCATTATAAACTATACTACTAAGTTAAAGTACCAAAATTAATCAATTAATAGCTAGTTTACTCAGGTTTCTTTGTATCCCACATTTAATGCACAAAGGGAGTCAAACAGCTTAACCCAGGACTCAATAAAAAGAAGAAAAAAGAAAGAACTATGCAAAATATTTAAAAACAAATCATATATTATTTAACAATGGGAAAAATATTTCAAATAGTTAAGATTGTTGTAAAATTATTTACAATGTTTGGAAAATGTAAATATTAACAATAAGAAAAATAAATTGCAATGTGCTTATTTCAGATAACAAAAAAATGTCATTATTTTTTCTGCTTTGATACTGTTATTGTCGAAGGTCTTCTGCTCAAATTCATATTGTGAAATATTTGTGAAACTAATATATGAATATTGAAAGACTGTTAAACTAAAGGATGTTATGTGTGGCTTTTCACAGGTTTTGTTTTGCTGAGTAGAAGAGAGAACAGGAACATGTAGCTTTGGCTTTTAAAAGAACGCAGATTGCAAAAAAGAGAGACAGTTTGGGTTTCACCACAAACGGTTTCTCTCGGTTCTCTGAAAAGTTCTGAAGCATTAGCTCTTTATGCTGCTATAGTATTATTTAGCAGACAATGCGGCTCTGGGTCTGGCTCTGGTTTTCCAGGATGTTGGACTGCATCCTCATGGCCTGATAAGAGAAACACCCTTGAGCCTCGTGAGCTCACAAAGCCCGACAAAATCGCTTCCTGTAGTCAGATGTTATGGCAATGTGGTGTTTTTAACCTTCGTTTTTAATGAAAAAAGTATGCGTTAAAATTACGCAAATGAACACCAATTGTGTAATGAGCACATTACAATGATTTTACATTTTACGTATACTGTACGACGTATTAGGAAAACATATTTATTTAAACTATAAAGTCTTTATCCTGAATAAATGTCTAATTCTGTTTTACTTACTCTTTTCTAATACAGTGCAATTTAAAGCCGGTACATTCCAGGCAGAGTTTACAATAAAGATCAGGCATCCACCAATCCCAAAATTCTTTACTCCTGGACCAAAGCAAGGTATTTACTACTACTGCTGCTGCTACTGCTACTGCTACTGCTACTGCTACTGCTACTGCTACTACTACTACTACTACTACTACTACTACTACTACTATAATAATAATAATAATAATAATAATAATAATAATAATAATAATAATAATAATAATAACTAGAGGTGGCGTAGATTTAGGACACAAATATTTTTATCTACATTAATGTTGGATTTAATCTAATTTAATCTCTAATTGTAGCAAATGGATATTTTCCACATTATGAGATTCTTTGAATTTAAATGAGACTAAAAGAACACTGAAAGTTCTTGTCAAGATTAAAATATTAACATATTTCAAAAAAAATGTAATATAATAAAAATACAGTGCTGGATTAAAAAAACTAAAAATAATTATTCCCTGAACAAAAACCCTGCAGCATCTTTGCTTCCATGTTAGCATGTCACGTTGGACCTGCTCTTAAACCCGTTTTTGAGAATAGATTACCGGCAATAATATTTTTATCATGCAATGAGATTCTCACGTCAGCACCATTAACGGCCCATCACTAATAATAACAGATGCGGATTTTTTGACCTTCAATGTTTCTGTGTAAATGTTTTTGCAGATTACACCATTAGTAATCTGGTTACCATTGCCACAAAGACGTTTCTACGCTATGACAAGCTTCAGGACTTGATCAACAGTGTTCGACAGTTCTACCCAAACATAACGATCATCATCGCTGATGACACCAAGGACCCTAAACTTGTAACTGGACCCTACATCGAACATTACATCATGCCTTTTGGCAAGGTACAATTACTCTGTGATGTTTACATGTTAGTACAAAACCAATTTGACACCCGTGACATGATTTATTTAGTGTGATGGTGGCATCTCTTTACAGGGATGGTTTGCTGGGCGTAACCTTGCAGTCTCTCAGGTGACGACTAAATATGTGCTTTGGGTAGATGATGACTTCATTTTTACCTCAAACACCAAACTGGAGAAAATGGTGGATATTCTAGAGAAAACGACATTGGACCTGGTAAAAATGCATCTGCTTGCTTTAATCTTATTTATTCTTGTATTTAGGATTTTTTGTACAGTCTTGCACATTTTACCAAAATCTAAGGTATATCAGTCCAATGTGTGGGACAGAAAAAACGATCAAATTAATTTAAACGGGTCTCAAAACTATCATTATTATTATAATTATTGTTATTATTATAATTTTTGTCAGGTTCTAGGAGCGGACTCTTCAATCTTATCTCGCTTTGCCGCTAGATGGATCTTGCCGTCCCGAAACGTATTCTAAAAATGAAAGAATGAAAGACTGTTAAATCAGAGGAGTCTGGGAAGTGCCCAAATCTTTCGCTCTTCGTTACGTTTACCGTTTCTCTCTTAACGTCATATGTCTTCCTCCTTCTTTCTAACTAAAATTCTCCTCGACTCCCATTTATTAAAAAGCCGTGTCACGTCAGAGAGCTAGAGATAAAATAGAGTTCCCCCCTTGCTGTCACATAGCAACCGCCAAGGTTTTCTCACATTTGGACAATGGACGCACACATTTCACAGAAACCGAAAGTATGAAAGTCCAGGTGTTGGAGGAGTTAGCGGTTTAAACTCAGATAAGATGATATGATGATAAGATGATTCACACACATGAAGGCTTCACACACTCACATAGACAATGCATATACATGTAGAAAATAAAATAGAAAATGATGAGAAATCAATTAATTAATTATTGCAAATGCATTGAAAGCTTAATAAACTCAACATTTTTTTCCTCTTCAATTTGAGGAAATCTTTTTATTGAAAGGTTTAGCAATTTTTTGGGTAACAATTATAAGACTCACAACCATAATCAGCGTCGTGGTGAGCAACTGAAAGGCAACAGCGCCATCTGGGGGACGGCAAAATTAACCGCAATAAAAAAGCCACTTTTTCATATTGATTTTTCAATTTGAAAGTGTTGACTGAATAGTTTCCAAAGCATTGCAACTATGAGCAGATTATATGTTTGGGTGTATATGTTAGTGAAAGTTGCATGTTTGTATTATTCCTTCATTGGAGGTTGGAGGTGCAGTGAGAGAAGTCACGGGATATACTGCCACCTATCGACACATGCTCTCCACTGACGGAGGTGATGAGGAGGGGGATTGCTTACACATAAGGACAGGATACCACCACGTTATCGACGGATTTCCAAATTGTGTGGTTACTGATGCCGTCATTAATTTCTTCATGGCTCGCACAGAGAAGGTGCGACAGGTGGGCTTTGACCCTCGCCTGGCCCGGGTTGGCCATTTAGGTAAGAATACTGCAATTTCAGTTAAAATTGTGCAGAAATTGTCTCCAACCGTATCTCAGCTCTTCATATCTAATCCCCCCTCTCTCTTTGTTTTTTTTTTTTTTTGTTTGTTTGTTTTTTTTTAGCATTTTTTACTGATGGACTTGGCTCCCTTCACGTCGGCTCCTGTGATGACGTCATTGTTAATCACGCTTCAAAGATTCAGATGATGATGCCATGGGGACGGTCTAAAACCGACAAAGCTTATTCCAAATTTCGTTATCAATCCGATGAAAAACATTCCTTTAACGAATATGATCTGTACTATTTAAAAAATCACTTTAAGTGTGTCACCAGCGACTGAAGTTGTCTTGTTGATAACTTTAAAAACTGCCGACGAGACTGCTGCGTTTCATAAAGCGTTTTTTTCACTACTAGCCACAAGGTGGCAGCAGTTCGTCAAAAAAACTTAAAAGACAAAATAACTTATTTTTTGGTTTGGATTTTTTACAAATGTCAAATGCAAGTTGAATAAAAATGTACATTGTCCAAGTACACAGTTTCAATGTTTAAAAATGATTAAAAAAAATACACTTATGTATACATGTTTTTTTTTTCTCACAGTCTCCAGTGTTTCAGGATCAGACATGAATAGAAACTGATAAGTATGTGGAGCTAAATTAGTATGCAATTTCTTAATATTTCGATTTTTTAATGTCGCTGATAAATATATTTTAATGCAGACTGGCCAGTTCAGCGGCCAATGAATTCCAGCCATCTAATTAAAGATGTTTGTCGAGACGAAATAGAAACTCACGTTCTCCTGAGAGAAAGCTACAGACATCAAACATGCAGAAAACACCATTTCACAATATTTGTGTCTGGATATTATTTTAATTGTAGGTCAATCAGTCGAACCATATTAAAAAATAATGTCCAGAGACTTTATTTATTTTATCAAATATAAAAAGAAGGCAAACGTGATTCTAAATCATTACAAATTATTTACCAAAGATGAATATTAAATTATATAAATAGCTAAAAATCAATATATATGTGTAGTCCATGTTTCTCATATAAACAATATTTAGATGTATAAAAGGAGTTACTGAAGGCAACGATAAAAGCTTTGGCCTGTACATTTAGTTTTTCATCAGAAAATAAAAAGACCATGACACATACTCATCACACCCATACTGTTGTGTTGTTCTCAAGAAGCTTCTCCTGTCAAAATAATGCAATGAAAAAACCTGTCAAGTTAATCACTAAAGTATTGATTTAAGTGGAATAAAAAGTCAGATCTTTCACACTACCTGCTGTTGCTGTATGTAGACAACAGCATCATGAACGGTGACAAAAATGTGCTGAGGATTCATGTAGTTCATTAACCCGCTGGATGTCAAAATCTTCAGTACACTCTCTGCAGAAATTACAAGTTGTATGGATGTTAGATGGATGGATGGATGGATGGATGGATGGATGGATGGATGGATGGATGGACGAACAGAGACAGACAGACAGACAGACAGACAGATAGATAAGCATATATTTAGAGATACATACAGAGAAATTGATTGATTGATTGATTGATTGATTGATTGATTGATTGATTGATGCATAGTTATATACAGTATTGATAGATAGAGACAGACAGAAAAAGATATAGATAATCATATATGGGAACAAACAGGCGGATTGATCGATCATCAGTAGATAGGTAATGACCATTTATTTGCAATACTCACCATTGCAGTTTGCCAGGTAAATTCGCACTCCGATCTTCTGGCACTCCATGCACATCTGTGACAGACACGAACATGTGACAATTCAAGCAGAAAACCCCAAAGCCCATCTGGACTCACCTGTATGAAGAGACGAGCTCCGGCAACATCCACAAAAATGACACTGCTGCAGTCGATCAGTACGGCCTGCACTTCACCTTCATCTGCAGACATCAACCGTACCAGAACATCCGTCCTCATGCCATTTACACTGCGGCGTCTTTATTGTTGTTGTGTCAAACTCACCTGAGCTGAACAAGTCGTTTTTGGAAGAGAATGAACTGTGTGCAACACCTTGATCCTTGAAGAAATAGAGTTTCTCGGTCAAAAATTCAAGGCCTGAATGGTGGAGTTTAAGTACGGTTCTATTTTTAACAATTGTAAAAATGTTCAATCACATCAAATGCAGTATTAATTCAGTAATGAGCTGTAAATGTTTTGGCTTCTTAAACACATTTTTAAAAATCTAAATCTCAGAAAAGCAGAGTAAAAATCTATAAAGCCATGATGAAATTGCATAGAAAAAATATCTAATTCTAATAATCAAATTTTAAGGATATGTGTTGCTTTAACAGTCTTAAAAAGCGACATAATGGCAGGAACATAAATAAATCATAAAGAAAAGCTACATTTCTCTTACAACAGTCCTAATGGCGTCTCTTTCTCGCTTCTCCATCGCTTTCAAGGTTTTTTCTCTGCTGTGAATCTTTTCCGGTGTAAGGCCTAGGAGCTGAGCGATATCTGCCTTGAAAAAGCTACGGTTGCCATAGTAGATGGGTCCGTTGTAGGTGAGGATCTTTACACCGGGAACTTCATAACACTATTGTGGAAACGTGAAAAAGAAATGTAACTATATGCACAATTCAGACATCAAGTAATTTAAATACAGCAGAACGTACGGCAGAGACTGTCCAGCTACTGACTGTATTGTCTGTCAAGCTACTGGGTGTATTTTTAAAATGTTCCCCTTGGGACAAATCAAATTTTTATTTGAAATGTCATTCCAGTAGAGTTGTAAATTTTAACATTTCAATTTGAAAATCAATTCTGAACTTGACAGGAAGCCACTGAAGGCAGAACAGGATTGATGTGAGCTGTTCAAGAGCTTTCTGATAAGAAAGGAAAGTAAATATAGCATCCTTGCTGTAGAAATTGATTTAAATTTGAATCAAAAGCAGGAACAATAATTTACAGTTCTCTCTTAGACTGTACTGTCAATGGCAAAATATTCTTAAATTATAAAAACATTTGACTGCCTTTTTCTACATAAAATTGGACCCACGATTTAACCCTGTGGGACCCCAAATGAAAAGCAACTCCTTCTGACATAAACTTGTTAATACTTCTTTGAAAATGTGGTCATTGAGATAAAAACAGAACTGATGAGATCTTAATTAGATAACTATGCACCAGAAAAACAATTATATCAGAGAAATACTATTTGCAATAATAGACACGGGCGTTCCACACTACTCTAGTCTTACTTTATTATGGTTGTTGATGGATCTGTAAATCTCTGTATTGGCAGCTCTTCCCAACACAGAGCAACTGGCCCTGAAAAAACAAAAGTTGACTGTGAGTTCAGGAACATCGTTTTGTCTCAAATTGAGCTCTCCTTCGCCTTAAATGTGAATTTTGTCCAGCGGGAGGAGAAAGTTTTTTTGGAACATTGAGTCTGTGAGGGATAATGCTTCACTTCTTTCCACAGCCCCAGAGCTTTGGGCGGCATAATTAAAGGATGTAGTAAACATGATTATTAAAGCAGATAAGTACACAAATCTAATTAACTAGTTTCAATCTTAATTATAGTATGCTCTCAATATCTTGTTTCACTGGGGCTGCTCTAGTTGGATTGGTTTAGTCAAAATGATAGAGAATATCTAAAGCAGCAGGATGCCATTTTATCTTTAATCTCATTTGTCCATATTTAATAGCTGTTTTTTTTCTTGAACGTTTTTAAAGCATAATGTTACTAAATCTTAATAAATATGTCTCAACAATTTGTAAGTGTAACTGGTTGCATGATGCTCATCATGTAAAGAACCTTTGTGTGCGGCAGATGACCGTCATCATGGAGAAGACCACGCCGATAGCCAGGCCCAGGTCCACGTTAAGCACAACCACTGAAAGCCACGTCACTAGCCACACCATCTGCTCCAAACATCCACACAGACATTAAATACTGTGGGTGTTTTAGCAAAAATCACGAGAAAGTCGATACGTACAAAATCAATTCGGCTTATTCTCCAAAGCTCAGGAAGGTCCTGGAACAGCAGAAACATCTGTCTCAGACTGGTGACATTTATACAAGCAAGCACTGCCTGAGAGAAGTATAAAAGAATAATTAATTCATCATTTCAGTAATATACATACACACATAATTGTTAAAAGATATTTACCTTGGGTAAGAAGTGAAACAGAGGACCTATCAGAAGAAGAACGATTAGAACAACCAGACTTGTGAAGAGACCTGCGAGCTGATAAAAAGAGACACCGCCTTGATGTTTAATCACAAATTGGACTAATGAAGCTAACAAGAAAAAAAACTTGAGATTATAAGCTATATAACTATAAAAGTTGCATTTTTTCCATATTTTTCCCAATTATTCTGTCATTATTTCTCATGGAATCTGGAGTCAATACCTGTGTGTGACCTCCAGCACTTTCTAGAATATTGGTGGTGGCCAGTGTAGCTGAACTCGGGAAGCATGTGAAGAGAGAAGACACAGTGTTGGAAATCCCATGTGCTAGAAGCTCCTAGACAGAAAAGAGAAGTTACACATTTTGATCAACAACTACTTTAAGAACAATAAAAGAAAACAAAAAAAAGAAATGCCAAAAATTGTGAAGGAAAGTGAGCTGATTGCAAGTAAATTGTATGCAGCAGTGTAAGTGTTGAATTTGTGATTAATAGTAAAACACAATACAGTAGTGTTGAGTGAATAAGTAAGAGTGATACATGGTTAAACGTTCATTAAAAAACAATGTAAAAAAACGATATTTGGCTAAAATAAAATGTGATTGGATGCTTCAATGCTACAATTATAAATTGTGTGTATAATAAATGCACTGGAGGATATTTGACCTGATTTGGATCAATGGAATATCCGTGTTTATCAGCATAAATCATGGCTAATGACACAGACACAGCGTAGCCCACCAGAGTGAGAGCCACAGTGTCACCAATAATTTCTGGAACGGCGTTCAGTGTTGGTAACCGCGGCTCAGGAAAGCTACAAAAAAAGTAAATTTGTCACATACAAGCTAGTGACAGCGGAGTTACTAGTGACAGTGATTAAAAACATTATCAAACACAACATTTTATGTTTCAATTAGTTTCCTTCAAAAAAGTAATTATTAATTTTTGTCTATTAATAATTTGATTGAAAATTAAATGTAGCAGTATTTTACCCTGCTGGAATGTGTCCTACAATCTGTATGTCATAGTTTGAATCCAGTGAGGAGGCGTATGCAATTCCTGTTACAATTATCACCTAACAGAAGAAAACGTTAAACATATGTCACAGCTCTGGAACTCCCAGCAAACAATAATGGAGCACAAATGAGCATTATTTAATGTCACTAATCTGTAACTCACTGTGATGATCTCCACAGGCACGGGAGTGCGCAGACGCTTCCGGAAGCGCGAGTTGATTTCTTTAACCGGCACCAGAACAGCCAAGCAGAGCAGAGAAATGACCAGTTCCGCTAAGTTAGTGTGAGGGAGGTTTTCCATCACTGAACCCAGAGTCTGTGTAAAACAAGATTTATTTCTGAAATGCCACACTGTTGAAATTTCAAGGTTTCACTGAAATGTTCTTTTATTCTAACAATTGCTCCCTAAGCACATACAAGTATTAGGGGCTCTAGTGGATTGGACTTATCCAAGAGGTTGCAGGTTTGCATCTTACTCCATCTCTCAACTTTCCCACTGCTCCAGGTTTGTGTGTGTGATACTTCAATGGATGGTTAAACACAAAGCGCAATTTTGATATGGTCCCTAGTGTCTACTTTGACAAACTCACTCACTACAAAATGTATAACTTGTTAAACAACATGTTGTATAAGTGTTAAATATAATTAGGCACAAAATATAAAACAAAAAAAAAAGATGGAAAAAATGGCAATAACAAGCAGCAACATGTATTGACCTTGAAAAGAGAAAAGGCTCCGGTATATCGAGGTAGCCGCAAACCCAGCATGTTCTGCAGCTGTGACACGGTGACATGGAAGGCCGCGGCGCTGGTAAAGGCCTTGACGATTGGTTCTGAAAGGTATGTGGAAAGGAAACCCAACTGGAGTCCACACATGCAGAGCTGCAGAAGTCAATACAAGCCACATTGACATTTTCCATCCTTTTTGCGAACACACTTTCAGACCATCTCTCACCATCATAATGCCTGAGAGGAAAGCTACTGCTGATGCCACCCCAATTCTCTGGGCCTCAAACTCGGCGGCTTCGGTACTGGTGGAGTTCAGGTTGAGTGGGGTAGGAACCAGCTGCTCAACCACCGATCCAGTCATGAGACTGAGTACTGCGAACGTACCTGCAGAAGTCAAACTTCCATTATGAGCGGGAAAGGCTCCATCAGTGCCTTGTTATGTGTGAAATGAGGGTTTATTGATAGCCGTTTCTAGATTAAGAACAGCACATTTAGCTAAAATAATTAAAATAAAATGTTAAACTCTTTACCTGTAGACACGTGACGGCCAGTGCCAAACAGCATATAAAGAACCACAGGGAAGAAGGATGTGTAGAGCCCGTAGACAGGAGCCACTGAGGTCAGCAAGGCAAAGGCCATTCCTTGCAAACAAAAAGAAAAAGGCTTTAATTGACATTATTAGCAGCCTTTATTGCATTTTCCTCATGAACTTGTGTGAGTTTGGCACCGATGGCATTCATTTTCACATGCTTGGGTGCAAAAAGTTTCTGCTCTCTTTGGTTTGCAACTAGACAGATTGATTGCTTTTCATGTTATTTTTCGCAATATGATAAGTGTATTGATTTAGGAGATGCTGATTTGGATAATCGTCAATTCGTTGCCATTTTACTGTCCTGTGGCTGTCAATTTTACTGATTGCACTGGCCAGTTTGTCTGGAGCGACAAGCTCAGCTTTACGGTACCCGGTAATGTGATGTTATGTTATTATACATAACCTAAATTATGCACATAAAGCAATCTTCTTATTTGTGGAGCAATTGATCAGATGGCAATTTATTGGTAAGAAACAATGTCTGAATTTTGCTGAAAGTGGACTGCGATATGGTAGCAACAAATTTTTTCATTACAAATTGAATTAAATTTAATGCATTAAACGCTTGAACACCTCTATACATTACTTTTTATTCCTTTAATTTACTTTACCTTAATCCATGTTCTGCTGAATGAACACAGTAAAGTCTACAAAAAAGTCTATATAAGTCTATATCTCATAGGTAAAATTTATATATATATATATATATATATATATATATATATATATATATATATATATATATATATATATATATTGGTTTATATAAATGTGTATATGCAGTCATATATTCCATACATATGGACAAATAAATATGTAATATAAGTTTGTAGTTGTTATTCAACAAAGATCAAAATTTAAAGCATTCAGCAAAATAGCCATAAATATATTTTCTGCAAAGCTTTAATATAAAAAAAACTTGACAAGTTTTTAAAAATTATTTTAGCAAAGAAGTTTTTACCTTGGGGAATGTGAACTATTCCGACAGTTAGTCCTGCCACAATATCTCCTAAAATCCATCGTTTGAGCTTATATTTTGGCAGCCAGTGACAGACTGGCACTCGCTTCTTGAGCAGGTGAAGACACTCCACCTGAGAGCAGCCGCATCTCTTCAGCAGTCTTTCTCTGATCCGCTCTCGCTCTCTCGACTGGTCTTCTGTACCATAAGCCTGTCTGAAACGATCTTCAGTGTATATACTTCTGTACACAGCCACTGATGCACTCATCATGTCCTCCAGCGATCTCCAGAAAGGTAAATAAGGTGAAACTGCTCCAAAGAAATGCCCGACCCCTCATTTATAGCAGGAGTTTGTCTGACATCAGGAACAATTGGATTCTGTCATTGAGTTCCTGTATAATGCTGGAGCCAATTGAGCCTCCTTTAAAAAAAGACTGTCAATCTCCAAAAGTCATCCCACTTGCATGTAGTTCTACTTGATAAACCTGAGCGTTAACTCACGGTCCTCTGGGTCCTACCGCTAAAAGCTTTTCACAAAACAATGACATGAAAATCCTCATCTTTAACACTTACAACAGCTTGTTCCCTCCTTCTTATCAGGTTCTTTAACTCTTCAAAGGTTCTTTCTTCATGGCTTTGACATGAACAGTCAGAGTATAGGAAATGTACAATGTATAGCTCTGTGAGACTTCAGCATCAGGATCAAAGTTCCATTGTTTACAGGTTGAAGGTGAAACCTCAAACCCCGATTATTACTGATTATAAGGGGAAGTCATTTCCGAAGGAGTCGATTTCTCCCGGTCTTTGGACCCTTGGACTTTGTGGAACTAAAGCTTCCTTGTGAAGTGTAATCATATATGTTTTTTTGCTTCGCTGATGAAACTCCTGTTTGGCTGAGGGGTCTTGTGTTTTTATTGTATGGAGGTGTGCGCGTGTGTGTGTGTGTGTGTGTGTGTGTGTGTGTGTGTGTGTGTGTGTGTGTGTGTGTGCAATATCATACAAATTATTATCCAACTTATTAAAAGATACAATTCAATTTGTAAGTTACACAATTTGTGTGAGTTTTTGGGTGTTTTATTGTGTCAACACATATCCAGAAACATCATAAAACAAATTATTCAACAATCATAACAGGCTCTCAAAGTTACTGTAAGACTTGTACTGTATTTATGTGACATACATCAAGGAAAGTCAGAAGAGGATGGGTGAGCCTTCCAGTTTCAGTGTGAACGTGGTAGAAATCACTGTAGACCTGGCTCCACCAACAAAAAAAACTCTTCGTTTATTTCAGTTTGGACAATGTCTCAGTTGTCTGTGATTCCAATCTCAGAAATTCTCCAACCCGTGAAACAAAGAGTCAGACAATACAAAAACAAATTGATAATAGTTCTGTTGGCTGCACCTGATTACGTTATGTTTGTGTGAAACACCACACACCTGCTCTAGCTCAAACTATATTCTTTATTTCACAATTAAAAGTTGAATTTGAAGTGTATTTGACTAATCAAAAGAGTCTTGTTAACTAGTAAACTGGCATAAAACAGCTATTCCATGACCAGGGGTGTATAAAGAGTACCTGAAAACCATACTTGAGTTAGAGTTCAGATACCTTACTGTAAAAATTACTCCATTACAAGTTACAGGTCACTAATTCCAAGAAAAGAGTAAAACTTGTAAAGTATCCAATTTTTAAAGAACTTTAAAGAACTAAAGTATTTTGCTCATACTGATTTTAGGCTTAAGAAAACACCAAGAAATATGAACGTCAAAGAAACTTTATTTTAATATGCAATTAACGAAAAATAAGAAACTCATTTATTTATGAGGTTTTATTTTCTAATACAGTATAAAAATGAAATTTATCACATCAATGCTTCAAAATGGCAGAATTAACTAGATAAGACAAGAATCGTCACTAGATTTAGCTCTAATAGTCTCCAGTACCTTCAGCACACTGCAGATGGCGATATCTTCTAAGTCATTATCTTCTAAGAACTTAACCACGGTAGAAAAAGATGCCGACTCGTTGCGCACAATCACAATGTAGCGAGTTAAGGTAAGTGTGCATTCAAATGTACTGGAGAAAAAAATAAATCTCAATCAAAAATGTTGTCAAATAGAGAGTAAAGGTTGCTTACATTTTTGACGCAAGTAAAAAGTAGCCAAAAAAATACAGTTTAAAAAGTCAATTTACCAAGTACTTTGCAACACTGTCATCCTAGTCAAAGTTCAGGAATAAAGTTTGTTGTTGCTTTCTCTAAGTGAGAATAATATAGCTAAACTGAATCCTTGTGTCACTGATGATCTCATTGTTTCTCTAGCTGATTCTTTTAAATGTAAAATAACACTTTAAATTTGCGCTAGACAATGTGTCACCCGATTCATCACTGTGGTCCAAGAGATCAGCTTCAATGTTTTCATCTTTGAATTCAATATAAAATGGTAAATTGTTTCCATTTTGAGATTGTTTTTCAATCCCGAATGAAAGTCATCACACGCATTGTTATTTTCCTCTTGTGTCCCAATAACGGCCGTGTTTCTGTAGATGTGCTCTGAAATGTGTGGGTTTTTGTCGAAGAATGCAGCTATTGTGTTCCATCAGCTCAGGAGAATTTATGGACACGCTGGTGGCGTGTTGCGTCTGGTGGCTGTTTAAACAAGATATTAATCAGTGGTGAAAGGAACAATGCTTTGAATGGAGAGGATATGGAGTGTTGACCCCCGGCCCCCATAATCAAGCTGAAGCCCGAGCTCTCTAAGAAAGGACAGGTTACAATACACCTAAACAAAGACGATGTAAACACAAGGTGGGATTTAGATTCACTAGGATCAAGTCCGACTGCTATCAATCGGTAGCTTGGTGACAGTCTGTAGGAAGTTCACAAACATGTTTTTCCACCTCAGGTGGCCTAGAAACGACCTGCTTGCTTTACGTGTGTATTATTGCTTTTATTAGAATAGGAAAGTGAGAGAATGTGGCAAGACCTTGAAATTTGTGCTACATTTTTAAGCCATGCAACCAGTGAAGTGTAGTACGTATTACGCGTATTACGTGTATACATTACACATGCCCAGAGCGGTGGGTAGTATTGGGCCACAGTGTCCAGGGAACAGATTGCTTTGTGTGTCTTGCTCAAAGATTTGGTGGTACTTTGGCCTACGTGTGATTTGCAGACAAGATTTATTTTTGTCAGTTGTCTGTTGTTTGCGCTTTAAAACACGAGTAAACATTTGAGATAGCGCTTTCCAGCGGCCAATGCACATACAGTATTTCACTTGTTCTGAACGTTGTGTTCGTTTGTACCTGAGGTTTGTCTTGCTATCGTTATCGCTTATTATCGCTTTGTGCAACTTTTTACTTTTTTTTTTCTGTGAAGCAAGGAATGATGCTGATGAAAATGAAAACAGCTAAATGTTTGTTTAATGCCTGCAATCTGTGTGATTTTTGAATGGATTGGAGACTCCGGACTAGCTACAAATCTCGTTCAACAGTGAGAATCTTTGGTTGAACGTGTGGAAAGTGTGGCAAAAAACCCCAATGAGTAAAAGTGTTAAGTGTCAATTAGGGTAAAGAAGGATAAAGCCTCCTACATCTTTTACAAAATGATATTGCCCTCTGCGGGGTGCTGAAGGTACTAGATGCTATTTATGAGTTAAGGTTCATTACGTGAATTAGCGGTTGCACTTTTTGACCCTATATAAGGAATTCTAAACCTCATAAACCAAGTGTTTCTTGTTCATTTCTTGGTGTTTTTTTTAGTACGAGTAAAATATTATGGTTCTTTTAAAATTGGCTACTTTTACTCAAGTCTTGGAATTGATGACTTGAAACTTGCAATGGAGTAATTTTTACAGTAAGGTGTGTGTACTTTTACTCACGTGTTTTTCTTTACTACTTTTAGTATGTTTTACACTATGTATTTACCACTGCACCTTAACAGTCCAGGATTCGATTATGCACTTGTTTAGTCGCAAGTCCAACTCATTACCACTGGGTCTCAACTGCACCAAGACCACCCTACAGTCCATGAAACACGAGCAAAAGACAAGTACGTATCTGTGTCGGTGGTCACATAAATGGCATTATTTATTATTGTCTAAAAATAGAGCATTCATATGAGAGCTGGGATTTGCTGAAGGGGAATCCAGATTATTTTCTTTGGCGGTATGATGGCTGTGGTTATTTCCCCAGCGTTGTTTGTAATTGGATTAGAATGATATCTTGTTAAACTTCACTCACCCCTCATGCCGTTTATTTGTGGTCCTTTCTTGTGCTCATCTGCTTGATCACATTGTTCTTTCTTTGGGAGTATATTTCATAATCTTCTTGTATTATTCTATAGTTCCTGTAATTGTTCCTTATCTGTTTTATTTGCTGCTTCAGCTGACCTTCACCGGTCTGTCTTTTGCCTTAACCTTTGGTGCTGAGCCTATTTTTTTTTTCCATCGGACTACATCCTTCTTCCTGTTCTATCTTGCATGTCACCCTGTTGAATGCTCTGGGTTTTTATTATTAAACACAAGTTGGCGTTTCTTCTTATGCTAACCTGTACTTTGTATGCCAGGTTCCTTGCAGCTACAGGGTCAGAGGTCACCACTTTTGAAAGTAATTATATGCTAAAGTGTAAACTTTTAGAGACCTTCGAGGGTCCCCACAGTTGAAGACCTGTTTGAGGTTCAAGACTTCTTTTAGAACTGAAATCCCTATGCTTTATTAAATTATTAAATTGGTAAATTACCGTTATATTTAGTGTTTTCACTTTTTAAAATTTCTTATCTGGTAGCACTTTAATATAACTGTTGTGATTTGTTTACAGTGTAAGCATCTTAATAAATTATGTTTTGTATCCTGGTGTCATGTTTTGGTTTATATAGCTGATTAGGATTTGAAGCTCTTTCTATGTTTATTACTCTTTCTCCAACATTAATTAATACTTAATTAATCATAAACCGTTTTCACTTTAGACGAGGTCACAGAAAAACTTAACTAACTAATAACAAACTTCTAAACTCCTCATGATTCATGGTATCAGATAATCATGTATCCATGCGTTGTTAAGTATAAATTAACAATGAAAATCAGCTCTTTCATGAGCTTAATCATTTGCATCATTAACTTAATTTGCTAAATTAAATGTGTTACTAAGTATCGGTCATGCCTAAATAATACGTTATTGATAATGAATAAAGTAAATATTCATGGATAGATAGTGCTAAATAAGTTGTAGCTATTGTAAAGTGCTACCTATTATCTTAATACTTATTACTTAATGCATTAATAGATGACTTGCGTACAGTACTACAGTTGCTTCTTGCAGCTATATTGTCAAACAATTTTTATTTCTAATTCTGACATTTAAGAAAACAATTTTATAAAGAGTGTGTGAAGAGCAGCAGACAGTGGAATGGGAATAAAAATGTTCCCTGACCTTTTGTTCTTGACCACACCAGATCTACAGCACTCATATGTGTTGAAGGGATTGTATTTATACCCTGAGATACTCAGCAAATGTGCTGATTAGTGATGACAGAAAATCCATCCACGTTACGCAGATATGTGTATTGTTGGTCGCATGAATAGGAAATACTTTTCCTTGCCCTTTTCGTGTATTGTGCGTCTAATGCCCTGTTGGGACGAGGCCTTGAACTACATTGTCTGCAGCTCCATCACTGTGTTCTCCACCCCCGTGGACCTCCAATTCTGTATTCCCTATTTATCTGACCCCAGAGAATCTCAGTAGAGACTGATAACAAACATCTGACCCAGGTCAGTCGTGTCTTCCACACACATACACACACACACACACACACACACACACCACGCACACACACACACACACACACACACACACACACACACACACACACACACACACACACACACACTCGTCCTAAGTAAAGTGTCCAGAGCGCCTGAAGTACTCTTGGCTCTTTAGGAGAGCTGACCTCAGTCGTTTCCAGCAGGTTTGATTTGTTTGATAAAGCAATATAATAATTGAATATTAAGTTTCGTGATGTAGAACTTCAGATATAATATTATTCTTTTGTTTGTCGGACAGAAACACAACCACTCTATTTAGAAGAAAATATTCTGAAGCAGTTTTAGCTGCTCACGTCATTGGTTTTGCATGTGAGGCTTTGACGAAGGCTCTTAAGGTTCTGTCCTCCTTCGTACTTGTGATGCAAGCCCCCTAGAGTTCCCTCAGCACGTTGAATAGGTTTCATGTGCACTTTATGTATAGTGTGCTTTCTATTATTCTTCGTTTTTAACTGGGGAAAGTGTTGAAAGTTCTATAAAGAGCCTGGTAGCTGGGACGAGCTTGCAAAGCAGACCCCCAACACCCACCTTCACCTTCACCTCTCTGTTTTCACCATCAAAGAACACTGGTGGCTCCAGCTGGGTGGCCACCGGCCCCTTATTTCCTCCCGTGTGCTGTCCTGCCATTCACTCCCGTCCAGGCCTCGTCAGGGCTGAACGGACCCATGGGATCTGAGTAACGAGTCCGCTCATGGTCACTTCCTGGTCATTTAAGACCAATGCCGCAGAATGGAGAGCTATTGTCCAGACTGTTATCTGATGGCCCGATCCAAAATTCAGACAAAGACAAGTGCCTCCAGACTCACCCTATCCGCTTTGTTGAGGTTTACAGCGTTTTCTCTCTTCTTTGACGTTTCAGAAATTAAATAGAGGCAAATTCCTGCACATCATTTAGCATGTTAACCAAACACATGCAGATTTTTTCAAGCTAATAATGTTTACCTTATAGTAAGTATGGCTGTTATATCAAATAGAGATATCCTCTAATTGAATTCATATCGTATTTATAAAATTATTTCCCCTTGTTGCTCAGTGTTAGTGCACGTGCAAAACGTAATTTATCTAATGCACATGTGAGTAAGACCTGTTAATACAAATGAATTTAAATTCAAATATACTGTAAAAGATCAGTTTAATAAAAAACAAAATTGAACTGTTTTTTATTGACACTTTGTAACATTTTCAAACCTTTACATTTGTGGAGTGACGATTTTCATTTTTAATATTAAATTATTTATTTTGTAGCAATAAATTTTGCACTTTTCAGACAATTATTGACCTAAATTATAACTAAAAAATGAACATTGTTGTAATATTTTTTATGTCTGACAAACCAGGCTTTGTTTTTTTGAGGGGAGGTAAATTAATTGGCTCTTGAATTGGATTTGGATGAACATTTCGGGCTTGATTTGGATGAACATTTTGGGAAGATCAATTTGGGTTTGATCTTCTTTGTAAAACTTTGCACCAAAGGTTGTTGTTCCCAGCGTCTTCAGTGCCCCAGTTTCCTCCGGGTGGACAGGTGAATGCTGCCACACAGAGCGGGCATTGTGTGTCTCCTCAAAGAGAGAGTTGTTGAAGAAGCTGTGCTGTCTCACACTATCATACACATCAGTGCAGGTGTGCGGGGCGATGGGGGGATGGTGGCCGCAGAGGTCACATTTCATATTCTTCCATGTTAAAGTGGGCTTCACATATAATTGTTTGCATCTGTGTTAAGGCATATATTGTACACCCCAGATTTTACACTTTAATAATTACTGTCTACTTTACATCCTGACGTCTGTACACTGAACTCCGTGTTCAGCATTCAGCGTTACTGCCCTCTGCTGGACACTACTGTACGATGCCGTTTGGTTCCTATATTGGGAGGTGTGTGTAGTTGTGTTTAAATTATGCGTTTTAACAGCACTTCATAATTAGGGGGTGTGTGTCATTTTAGAAATAGAAATAATCTATACTTTTTAATACATTAATAGGATGCTGCTTATTGAGTGATATCAAATTGAATTTGATACGCAGATTGAATGCCGTAATTTTTTTATTTTTTTTTTTTACAGAGAATGCGTTTTCCACACCCCAGCTATGAAGTGTAAAAGTGATTCGATAAATAACCAAAAAACTTGATCTATCCATTGCCGCGCATCTCCACATTCACATCTTTTAGTTTTGAAGATCAAGCTATGGCAAAAAGTCGAATAATTCTGCGTCTTTGATCTACACACACAAGTGCTGCTTCATTTCCATTTTTAATTTTTTTTTTCTTTCTCTCTGTAAAAGTGCCAACATCAAGATTTACCTTGGTGTGCAAATGCGCTGGAATAGGTTAAAAGGAAATCTCTCCACTCTCTCAAAGATGAAGTGCAGATGTTTTGAAGTCAATTAAAAATTTAGCAATTTGTTTCTTCACCACCAATTTGGGTTACATCAAATGAAGGAGAGAAACTCTGAGAATGTTCTGAGACGAGAGGCGATTGTTTTTGTTTCTTTGAAAACAGCAGCAGGTTGGAATTTAAATTCCATTTTAAATTGGACAAAGTGGAATTTTGTGAGGTCCACAACTTGTTGTTTTATCTTTTTTTCATTTATCGTTTTATTGTATGTAAAATTGTTGCACTGCATTAGTGTTTTAATTTTGCTGCCTTAATACTCAGTACTAGTGACAATCCAGAATCTTGAATCTTTAAATGACTTTTTACCACATTTTATTTTCCCCACAATAATTCTGAACCAGGCTCTCGGATCTTCAGAGTTTCCCACCAAACCCGTTGACAACTCACTCGCCTTGTCAACGTTTATTACACACAAGCTGACATTTCCCAAAGACATCCGCGTACACTATTCCACAGCGATCATGCTAGCTAACTCTATAAATTATTATCGATGTTTACTGCGATTGCATCAGATTGTTGACACCCAGATAACAGTGGCGGGAAAAGAAAAAAAAAGGTGCCGAGTCTCAGGGGCCGCCGATGGCCCTCCGCCCCTCTGCCGATTGCCCCATCATGCTCCGGTTCGGAATCCCGGCACAGGTGTTGCAGGAACATTGGCACAGAATCCCCGCGCCTGCACACACACACACACACACACACACACACACACACACACACGGTTAAACAGTAGCTGCTCCCTCTTCCCAGTGGAGCCGAGCTTCTATTGAGGAATATTACAAGCGGCAGCCTCTCTCCTCTGATCTGCATGCGCTAGACACTCTCTCAGTCCTGGGTGAATAGTGCTTGACTTGTTCAATTTGTTTAGAAGCCTCATTCTGCGCTTTGAAGCCACGCATCTTAGCATAAATCATAACCTGTCTGCTTGCTCACAAGTGCTTTGAAATGCAGCATCTGTTTTGAGTCCCGGCTTTACAATTAGCCAGGCAACATCAATAGATTGACTAAATATCAGAGTTGTTTATAATGAAGTGTTTGGGGTATACTGTACGAAAAAAGTCTGGCCTTCGTCTTAGCTCAACCTGCTGGACAGCTGAAGTTTTTGGATGTGGAAAGTCTTTGGCATCCACCGCAAGAATCCAACTGGGTTAGTGGCAGGATAACCTACTTAGGAGACATTATTACGGTCTGGGGGCAACCAACGCGTGTTGTTTACTCTTTCATCACTCTATTCCTGATGTCGGTTTGTTCGTTTGTTTTGCAAACTACACCCGTCTGCTGTGTGGAGGATGAAGGAAGCCAAGGTTTTCCAAGACAGACGGGAAAACCGACTCTGACATGCTTCCTTGTCATCAGCAGGTGAAGCTTGGCAGACATTGTTTCCACGTGATGTGGTACAGTGTGTAAATGGCTGGAATGTGTGGAATGTGCGGGTGGATTCTTTTCAAATTCTCACTGAGTTTATCATCATAAATGTTTTAGTTATAGGTATGATTACTTTAGTTATTGAACTAGTTTTTTCTTGTTTATTAAAACATATTTGTATATATAAATATATATTTATATATAGTATATATATATATATAGTAACCTCTAATAGAAGGCTGTGGCATTTGATTTTTCAACTTTTCCGTTGTGGTGGCTTTCTATTAGAGGCTTTACGGTATATAAAAAATAACATCTAAAAAAATAAAATAAGGTAATAACTACTTCATTTTCCTATAAGAATTTTCAAATATTTCAAAGATCTAAATTGATTGTACGTCTTATAATTCGAATATTAATATGAGAAAAAAGAAATACACATTTTTCAATAATGCACCTGATAGTCCGGTGTCAGTAATAGTCAGGTGCACCTTGTAATCTGATAAACGCGGTGCTTTCTGATTGTCTACTCAATCAGAAACTGACTGATTTCTGGACTGATTGCTTTCTGTCATGGACTTAAAATTCGAGATACAAATCTCTAAATTTTCTCATACAAATCACAATTGGGGCGTGGCTTGCTGTGTATTACTGTGATTGGATTGTGAGTATTTGATTAACAGCTCTTCGATCTCCAAGTACAGATTAAATTTAGCTACTGAGTTTGGAATCTTTTTCCATTTTTCAAGATTTGAGATGATGATCAAAATTCATTATGTTGGCACAAGCCTGATTCAATGATAGACGGTGAGTGGAAATTCTGGAATTTCTTGGAATTCTTGGGATGGAAATTCTTGGAATTCTCAAGAATTGTTTAAATCAAATGTATACCGATTTTCAGAGAAATCCCTCAAAAGGTTCTACATTCAATTTGTCATCGCTACACGACTGTAGGTCCAGTCTTGATATCATCAACCGTGTTAATTAGGCCGGAGATGAAAGTAAAGTTGCTTTTCTGTTCTTCATCATAATGTGCATCACCTTCACTCTGCAACATTAGCAATTCTTTTTGCAGCGAGTAAAATCAAGAAAAAAATAACAGTTAAGTTTCTCATTTTCCAAAGGCAGGTATTTGATCAGCAGTCACAAATTAAAGGTACGGAGATGCAAATTATCGCATGAAGATTAGATAAAAGCGTCTCTCTGTCAAAAGGTGACATCTTGAAAGCGCCTCTGGTTCGACGGCACACAACAGATCCGTGGTGTGGCTCGCTGCCGGATGACATCTCTCAGTGCATTATGGGGGCTGTGCTCAACGTGGGGGCCAAACAGCTGCTGATGGAGGTGTGCACGCACAAATAACTTCACATCTGTGAGCAGAGGGCTGATGCTCACCGCAGGCTCTCATCACTAATACATCGAGTCCACATATGGTCGGAGATGCAGAAGAGGGTGATGGGTGATGAGGGTCTAAGACTTCAAAGTTATGATATTTTGTGATGTTTTCCTTCTTCGTGCAAGATTTTAACCTGAATATTATGTTTAATCATGTTGATTATAATTTAGGATTATTCTCATTGAAGATGTTCCTCCATTGCAGTTTCATCCGCTAATAACCAGTGATTTTTACAACATGTCCAAGCTTTATTTGAAATTAAACTCTCTAAATAGTCCTCAGCAGGGACGGCATAGTGCAATGGGTAAGCAGGATCCGAGTTCAAGGCCCTGTTGACAGTTTGAATGTCGATGCTGGATCTCTGTGTTGATCTTCTATGTTCTTGGAGGGAAAGAAGTCAATTTGGCCACTGGGGACTTTATCTAAATTACTCTCTGCATTTAACCATCTAGGGAAGTTACACACACAGTGAATTGAACACAGATTGTGTGTGATTGAGAAACCCACTGAACTGGAATTCAAACCTGCAATGTCTGAGTGGCAGATCCAAATCCATACAGCCGTACCAAAACTGCCACCATATCATAGATAAATTATTTGAATTATGAAAGTATAATAAGACCAGTCCTGGGCAAACTACGACCCATTAAACGTTTTAATCGGGCCCGCCAAACTTGTAAAAATTATGAAAGTCGGATATTTTTCCAACGTAAATCCGGTTAATCCGCTATGAAGGTTTTTTTTTTTTCATTTTCTTTATAAACACAATGTAAAGCGGATCCATATACACAAAATGTACATAAAATACTTGTACTAGTAAATTTTCAACATATATTTTTACACTGTCAGTCACAAAACGCTAAAAGTTTGCGCAAATACGTTTTTGAACCGATCTTTCCGTGCTTCTCTTTAATTTCCTTCTTTAGCTCAATGGTTATTTTATTTTAAAACCTTGCTCTCGTCTTCATTTCTGCACATTTTCATTCACTTTTGCGCTTTCTATTTTCCTCTGCGCTTCCCTTGGATCCATAGAGGGAGTTTAGTACAGCAATCGCTCAAACGGGTTGATTTTTGCACAAAGAAAATAATTTTTACGTTTGTAAACTGAGTAAACTGATTATATTTCCTCCATATATACCGTATATCCCAGGCACAACCCGGTCGCTTTGTCAAATGTTAGAACCCAATATGGCCTCTGAATCAAAATATTTTCCACCCCTGGGTTGGACCATTAATCTCAGGAATGATCTTACAAGAAATTAAAATTCCTCTATTCTCAAAGTCAAATAGTGTTAAAATCATGTCACGTCAACATCAAAACAACTGAATTGTTTTCACTTTGTTTTGTTTTCATACGTGTTTATTGGTTTCAATTTTCCTCAATTGACTTTATAAATAAATAAATAGATAAGAATACTGGTAATAATAATTAATAAGTATAATTATAAATGTAGTTGTTCCTCATAATTTCTGATTTAAACATGCAATGGTTTGGCAGCTATTTGCTTTTTAAGAGTGTAGCTAACTTGATTTTCTGTGTGTGAAGATGCTCACTGTGTGATTTAAAATAATATCATATATTCACAGATTGGTAATGCGACATGAGACGTTGTGTCAAGCGATTGGAGCGTCGCAGGAAATTGGCAGGGGTCCTTGTGCAGCACAATATCCACATTATCCCGACACTGTCAGGTGTTCTGACTACTTATTTTCTTTTGTTTTCAGCGTGTGCTTGTGTGTTTTGAGCTTTATTTGATTGATAATTAGCTTGTTCTTTCCTTTTGTTTCCTGGCTGGCTTTTCTATTATTAATTTCACCTCGCCTTAGACTGACAGCTATTGTAGTGAGTCTTTAGTCTTTAAGGGGTTTAAAGAACATGACCCATTAATAAACAATGGCCCTTAGCTCTATGCATTAGTATTCATTCACATTCTGTTTCAGCTATGATGTGTCTATTTCCACACCTGCTTTTGAATCCAGCTATCCGTTTTCTGATCCGCTTTTCTGTTTCTGGGTCGCATGGAGATAAAGCCACGCCAGCTCTGATTTTAAACAAAGTTGAATTAAAAATTTAATTAAATCGAACCAATTAGCAAATATAAAACCATTTACTCTCCTTCCAGCCCTGTTCATTTCATTAGAGTTCAATTTTTTTTCTATTAAACCCAATGAATGTGATCCAAATTCTGAAGTTGTAAATAGTACTGTAAAACAAAATGTCTTATTCTATGCAATTAATAATGATCTTGAATGAAATGCCTCTAATTGTCCCACAGCGGGGAAATTGCAAATCTTGCACAACTCACTTATAATTTATGTTAAATTCTTACAAATTTGAAGAATAATTAAAAAAATAGAAAATAAATGTAATTTTAAATGATGGTAAAATCACCTTGTGTAACGGTAATGCAATTTTCTGAGAAGTTTTAAAAACGTTGTGATGCTTTCCTCAACACTAAGGAAATGAAAAAAAAGAGAGAAGCTACTGTACACATGATTTCTCAATCATTCAATATTTCTCAAAATGATCATCATAAATTACCACATTCTCTTAAGCACAGTAATTTTCTCTATATAACTCTATCCTAATCCTAGTTTCACTGTTTTTCACATTAATCTGGCATATTTAAAAAAAAAAAAAAAAAAGCATACACACTAACCGGGTCAGTATATTCAAGTTATTGTCGGAATACTCAGGACATATTCAAATACCATTTGTCCTAAATATTAACATTATTTCTCCTAAAACTTTGTCATACACGATTAATTTAACTGCACTTTTAGTTTTCATTTTTCTTTCTATTAGTCTTAAACCAGGCTTCGGCCTACACTTGTCTTTCAGTACAACTGAGTGCACGAGGTTGAGTGAGCATCTTCAGAAAGGATGTCTTTTCAACATGTGAGAGTTCAAAGTGGTGAAGAAGTCTTCAAAGCTGGAAGACTGAGCAAATTCCTTTCAGATGGCAACTCTCAGAACTCGTCATGTGACTTTGTTGGTCAAAGGCCTGAATATCTGGGCTTTACAATCCATTGTTGCTGTGGGATTAAGCAGTCAGTGTGTATTTAAATGACAGACAAGGCAGATCAGTGCAATGGAGGAGAGTTGTTTCTTGCCGTAAAGTCTTCACTCTCGTTTTTTACAGTTTCAGTACCCACTCTATTTCACTTTTCTTTCGTCTTTCGGCTCTGGGAATGCAGGCGCATGTCAAGCGATTGTTGAATTGAAATATTGATGTAGAATATCAAAGCATGAGGTTCAGCTCCTGTGTTTCCTGAACTAACCGAAAGATGCTTTGATCACTCGCTCCTGTGATCCGACTTCTGAAGTTGTTAAGAGTACTGAAAAACAAAATGCAAACAAACTTCAAGTGCCCAGAGTAATGATAAAAGTTTTCTCTGACGAGTAGATTTCAGTGGGATTTCTTTTTTAGTTATTAGTTCTGCACACAAATGATTGAGTCCTTCTAAATATGAAAAGACTAAATATGCTTCAAAAACCTACATGCATTAGATTTTGATTTTAGTCAGTGTTTTATTGGATTTGTTAGTGGCTTTGCAAAAGCTTTTATTCTTAGTTCCAATTCTTTGTTTAAATCGAGCATTTAGAACCTGAGACGTATACAGTGTAAAGCATGTATTCATATGATGAATTTTGTGTTGTTTACTAATTGATTGATGAACTAGTGTTTTGTACTAAAATTAATTTTAATTTATAATTAATCTATATGCAATATTAATAATCTGAAAAAGTATTAATCTAAAAAAATTGGTAAGGAAAGAACATATTAGCATATAAGAATATTAATCTTAAGTGACTCAATTATAAAAGCTGGTTAATTTTCATATACTGTAATTGGAACATTTATAAGCATGATGAAATAGAAATTAATAGATTTAAATAGGAAATGGAAAAAGAATAAAAAAAAAACAATAACTTATGAAGAGTTTAAAACAAGTGTATTTAAACTGCTGTGGGTAAACTTGTTATTTATTTATTATACATTTTTAGTTTCATTTGAGTTTTAGTTTCATTTTAAGTTTCATATCAGGTGTAATGTGATGAAAGGAGAAGCTGCTGTGCACATTGATTTTTGTGTCTTGGGGTGATCAACTTTTGAATGGTATATTCAGGCTCAGAATACTCGTGCCACATTCCAATATTTCTTTGTCCTTAATATTAATCCAATGTTTAAAAATAATAAAACTGTTCACCCTAAACTGTTTAGCATTCCTTGACACTGTCATGGTGATTATAAAGAGTGCCAAGCCTAATTGTATTGATTAGCAGTTTAGGGTAGAAGGAGACAGGGGGCAGCAGGTTTTGACATGCTCTCTGTCTCCTCCATTATGCCACATTTGTCAAGTTGGGGGGTTTTGTGAGTCATTTAGTCCATGTGGAGCTGTAAACTGGCTTTTGGAGATGGCCAACAGTACAAAAGCTTGTGACTGGCAGTTTGGAGTGCAGATGGTCAAGACAGCTGGGACAATTTAGTGATCTGAGACTCTTAAACTGCCCTCCAGACATGCTAAAACCAGCTTGAAACATGCCTGTCATTGTTTTGCTCATTTTATGAGGACACTGATCTTTAAACGAATGCGATTTTCGGGCAGTCTAACTCGTGAAAAGCACACAGATGGAAATCTTATGTTTACCAGTCCCACTCGCTGGGAAATTCAGGTAGATGGGTACCAAAAAACAGACTCGACAAACCGAAACGAGTGACGCAAGCCGTGGAGCACCACGTGGCCATCTTACAGCGTCCCAAACCAGCGTTGAAGCCAGTTGCCATCTCTGCCGCTGCCTAATGAAGGCTGGGATCTGTGCTTGCTTTGGAAATGAGTTTTCCCTTGAAAACGGTGTAAGCCGTATCCAGGTCTATTTAAATGAGGTAACATGGGGAAGGTAAGCACAACCACTGGAGCATTGTTTGCACAGTTCAAAGTGAGGAGAGCATACTTTGCACTTCAAAGACACTCATCTGGGAGGCTGTGTGAGAAGAGGGGGTGGGGGGTGTAGGAGGGGGGATTTAAGGGACAGGAAATAAGAATCTGGGTAATTAACAACTTCTGCTCTGTAATAAAGAACGCAAAAGGAGACAGAAGCAGCCTCCCATACGTAAAGCGACCAAATATTTGATGTTATACCTACATCCTTTAGCCTTTTCTTCTTTCTGACTGTTATTATGTTTTATTAGTATCACATGTCTTAATTGCCCCCCTCCCCTCACCCGCCCCCAAAGCAGTGGAAGTGTGTTGCTTTTCACTGTATTTGATGTGATTTTTACATGGAACAACAATTTTGCTTCGTGTTTATTGTATCTTAACAATGCTGATGGATTTGTTCATTTGTACTTGGCTTTTTTATATTGTCTTTAGAAATTTGTATAAAGTGACACCTCTCTGTGGATAGGTGTAATGGATGGTGTTAGAATATAAATCGTTTTGGTTTAACCTATAGGAAGACAATTTTCTTTATATTGCATGATACAAATTAGCTTTGAAAACATTATAACTGTGATATTTTTAAGCGTTAATTGACATTCTACACATTGTGTTTAATGGAAAGTGCGTGTTTCTAAGTCACTCAGAAAAATGTCAAACTGTTGAAATGTAAAATTATAATTACATGTTTCAAATTGCGGTCTGCATTTTAACCATACTAAAGTCCTCATATGATATTTATGTCTGGAAAAAACATATATTATGACATGTAGTCTTGATTTTATACATATAAACAAATTAAATTGTGCAAAATCTGCAGAATCTGTATTTAAACACATTAATTCTTCAAGAAATGTCATGATTGTCTAACACTGCTATGATTAATAAAAATTGTTAATGTACACATCGTATTTTAAAAGAAAACAATTCAACCGGTGTCGCGTGCGCGCGCGTTTTGAAACATTTAATTTAACAATGATTAATGCTGGGTAACGGAACACGTGTAAATCCACCACGTTTCCTCTGTGTCTCTCATTTCTTCATCGCTGTGGTATATTTTACCAGACTAAAGAAATGCATCTGTTGGGACAAAGGTCGATTGTTATGGAACTAGAGGTGAGAAGCAACACAAAGCAGTGAGGATTTTCTATGCATTAAGATGTTAAACGGCTTTCCGACTTCAATGTAGATTCTCCGAGAGAAAGACTCAAAGTGTTAGATGAACTTTGGATGCTCTGCATTTAATCCCTTTAAATGTGATGACGCCCTTAACTTGAACCCGAAGTGTGAAAATGTCATGCGGGGTCCTTTATTTATAATATCACGTCAGGGTGCGAACTATTGAGTGCGGTTAAAATACGTTTTTTTTTTTTTGTTAGAAATGACTTTTTTTCTTAATTCGCGTTTTTCACCTATGAGTAGTTTTTAAATGAATCTAAATGGATGGATGGATGGATGGATGGATAGATGGATACATAACAGCAAACATTATTTTTCTTATAGCGACTTCTGCGCATAGTTTCACTTAAAACTGAAACTTGACAGGATGTAAAAGTCTGGATGTAAAAAAAATATCTGGGAAAAAAAAACATTAAATTGCAATTTTAATTAGACGTAAAAAAAAGTTTCACATTCGACTTCATGTTTTGCTTCAACAGCAGAGCAGTGTCTTTTTTTCTATACAATATTTTTATATTCTTGTTTGTCATATTATACTCTCATCCGCAATTTGTAAAAAAAAAAATGTACACACAGATTAACGTTTGGTACAATATAATTAGAATGAAATAAATGTAATAATATACACCCCTTTTCCTAATCTCCTATTGATTGCCCTGCCCAACATCCCCCCCACCGCACATCCATTCACTGGCCCTCCTGATACATACTTAAGAGACCCCGTCGAGAGGATCTTTTCCCTATAAAGGGACGATGCAATCCGACCGCCTTTGAAATGATCCTCAGGACTTTTTGCGACGGGCCCTTCAGTCGCACTTCAAACGCTTCTGCTGCTTCAGAAAACACGGCGCGAGCACGCGGAGCGCTTGTTCGGCTCTGAACCGCAGTTTCACACAGAGTCGGAGT
Organism: Paedocypris micromegethes; assembly: GCA_028031935.1. Lineage (NCBI taxonomy): Eukaryota > Metazoa > Chordata > Actinopteri > Cypriniformes > Paedocypris > Paedocypris micromegethes. The sequence goes on from CM051495.1 coordinate 10,955,364, forward strand.
GGGAAAGTATAAAGGATTATCACGGTACCTACATTGATGCACCGACGGGGTTGTGCAGAGGGGCCACACCGAGCAGGATAATTGCGCGTGTTTTCCACTCCGTGCCCACCACATCCATCTGACTTTGGCAGGGTTACGCGCCGCGCGCCGCGCTTTACGCAGGTGTGGATTCCGTTAACTTCTCGCGCGCACATGGCAGCTTTAACTTTATCCAGAGGAGACAATTTTCTTCACAATTTCTTACAGGTAGGCTCTTTTAAACTTTTCTGTGTTTACCATGTTTTATGGATTTGGAATAGACAAATTGGATTTGGAATTCAAAAATTGGAATTGGAATGTGGATTTATCAATTTAAAAGTAGCTTGAATTGCCTAGTTTGCAGGCAGTTTGCAAAGGCATTTGATTTGATTATATTTAAAGTGCATGTGATATACAACTCTTTTGAAATCGCTGTTTTTCCTTTTTTTTGTATGGGTGTATTGTGTGTCTTTTAGATAATTTATACTCATTTAAATTATTAAAAACAGTTTACGATTAATTGTAAATCATGCAAGTTATATTCACAATACTTGTCTCCCACTCTGCAGGACCGCACTCCCAGCTCTTCTCCAGAAAGTGGTCCTAATGCCCTGTCCTTCCTGGCCACCACATGCAGTCAAGCCTGGCAGGAGGGGACACAACTCCCTTACGAGGGGCCGGTGGCATCCGCATCCAGCATGTTCCAGATCTGGAGCAACGATGTGCCCACCAACTCCAGCTTGAGCGCTCACCAGATGACTTTTACGGTACCCAAGATGCAGTTCCCCGGTCACATGCAGCCCAGCCTGGGCTCCCATCACCATCATCACCACCACCATCACGAGTTGCCCCTTACTCCTCCAGCGGAGCCTCCAGCTGCCTACTCCTTCGAGCTGTCACCCGTAAAGATGCTTTCCTCCCAATCGCAGGGGAACGCGCCATATTACGCGCAGCACAACGCCGTGGGGCAGAACTTTCCAAGTTTCCTTCAAAACACCTCAGCCAGAGCTCATCTTCCAGGAGGACACGTTGAAGACGGCCAGCAGTGGTGGAGTCTTCCCCAGAGTAACAGCACAGCTTCTGCTCATCCCTTTCTGGGCAGGCAGCTGGTTCTAAGCCACCAGCCACAAATCGCTGCTCTTCTGCAGGGCACCTCCAAGGGTTTGCTGAGCTCCACCCGACGATGCCGCAGGTGCAAATGCCCAAACTGCCAGTCCACGGGCAACGGCACGGCAACCCTGGAGTTTGGGAAGAAAAGACTTCACATTTGTCACATTCCAGACTGCGGCAAGGTTTACAAAAAGACCTCGCACCTGAAGGCACATCTGCGCTGGCATGCTGGCGAGCGACCCTTCATCTGCAACTGGCTCTTCTGCGGGAAAAGCTTCACGCGGTCAGACGAGCTGCAGAGGCATCTCCGCACGCACACAGGGGAGAAGCGCTTTGGCTGTCAGCAGTGTGGGAAGCGTTTCATGCGGAGTGATCATCTCTCCAAGCATGTTAAAACCCACCAGAGCCGGAAGAGCCGGACCAGTCAGCCTCCTCAGAACGGGACTGATGCTCTGCTAAGCAACATCAAGAGAGAGTGATGACTAAACCAGGCAAGAAAAGGCAAAACGGAAGGGGGACTAGGATTAGTTCCTGATTTAGATCACGAACCAGGACTGGACAGCTAAGGAAAAGCAGTAGTGATAATTCAAAGATTGACTTTATTGAAAACTATTGTCCCTCAGAGTTATGGAGGCATGGTTTCTGCTGTACTTTGTCATAAATAAAGTGTTTGTGTGTTTCTTGCCTGAAGGAAAGAAGCTGCTGGATTTCAAGACTTGAACTTTAAAACACGGCTGAGATCTTGACTTTGTCTGTAACAGAACGTAAAAGCCACACACCACCTGTACGCTCTTGACCAAACGTTGTCATTGCACATTTATTTATGGTTGCAAGAAAATTGAGATTTTGAGTATAAAGCACAAAGTATTTATGTTGATACTGTCGGGTGTTTTTGTTGCAAACATCTTTAGGGGAAATTGATGCCTTATGATGTTAGTTGAAATTCTTTGCTCAGAATAACACTGCCTCAATTGAGTTTTCCTAAATTTGAATCCCGGGAGATCACAGTAATAAACGTAACAAGCAAGTGTAAATAGTGTTTATAAACTGCACAGTGTCCTAAAAGCCAGAGACAGCATGTGAAATATTAATAAACATCTGTGCAAATGGAAATCTCGTGGCTTGTCTTGTTTCTTCCTTCCCGCCGTTTATTTTAACACTCTGTTCAGCTCATCGCATCTTAATAGACGTGTGAAGTTCAGCAAATGGCTAATGTTAAAATTTAACACAATGCGCCGGGATGCAGCGTTTTGCATTTCTTCACATGTTAATGTGACTCTTCAGAATGCTAATTTAAGGTAGCCATTGTTCCCAAGGTGTCAAGGAAGCACTTCACCAGAACAAATGACCCCAAAAGCTCAGACTGTTTACGACAGTGGTCAGCAAATAGTCATGGAAACCGTGTTCTGACCTTCTCCCGTCAAGTTCACAGTCATGTTGTCCTGTTACGGGCCCTGTAAATAAATGCCAGCAATCACTGCAGATAGCACTCCTCTGGAGCTGAGGATGAATGGACCCCCGGCTGTTTCTACCCCAGCGCTCCCGACACAAGTTGCTTTGATTTGGCACCCTTCTGATAGGCAACACAGAGAACCTCTCACCCCCATTTGTAAATGAACCCTTTAGTGCTAAAGAATGCCCAGAATGTGACTGAAATCTGTGATAAAATAACCAGATGTGCTGGTGTTACTCACCCATTGTGTCAACTTTTTTAAGCTCAGGTGCTAAAGAATCGTAGATTTGAGGTTGATAAGATTTGTTAGAACTCTTTGAGTACCAATTAAACCCTCTTCTGACCAGAAAGCACTCTCTGACCAAGTTGACAGCATTTAGATGAGCAACATGGCAATTTTAAACCAGACATTTATTTTTGATTTACCATTATAGTCTATTTAACACTTGTAGGTTCATCTTGAATGATATTATTTATAAGTGCATTTTGTAGTTATGTTGTGTTTTTACATGCAAGCCTCGATTGGTATATTTGAATAGTCCATTATTAGTCCATCTTGTTCTTCACAGTGTGAACATCTCTAAAGAGATGAATAATCGTGAAAATGTTTTACGCATGTTTATGCTTTTTGAGATTCGTTCAAAACGGTTTTAAAATGAATTTTCCCATAATCACATAAAGCTTTGGTGTAAAGTACTTGGTTTAAGTCTACCTTGTACTTGTACTGAGTATCAAAAATATAAGCAACTTTTACTCTCCACTTGACTACACTTGTAAATGTGTATATGTACTCTTTATTCCCTGACGTTTAAACGGACACTTACCGTTACTTGTAACATTGTGCTGTGTGCATCTTTTACTATCTTGGTTAAATGTTCAGGCAGACAAGGTGATATCGCCATCTGCAGGGTGCTGAAGGCACTTGATGCTTTTTATGAGTTAAACGTAAATTAGCAGTTTTTTTTTTTTTTTCATTTTATTGCACATTTGAGTTTGAGACTGACTTTTTGTTCTTTTTTTATCTATTTTGTTCTGTGATTTTAAAACATGGATGTGTTAAATTTAATATATTAGGAAATAAAACCTAATAAATGGGTATCTTATTTTTCACTAGATGTTCAAGTAAAATACTTAAGTTCTTTTATAATGGGATACTTTACGACATTTAATGAAGTCTTCGTGGAATTGGTGATTTAACTAGTAAAGGAGTAATTTTTGACTAATAAACGATGACTAAGAGACTAATAAAAAGATATTAATATGAAGAAAAGTGCATTCGAAAGTGATTTGAGTTCCAAAACACCCTTGTGTTCCAATCGGAACCAGTTTAATTTGATATATACAACAATAGATTTTGTTACACAGACATTGACCATGTCCAATGCTTCTTGTTTGTCGTTTCCTTCATCATTTAGGTGCACTTCAAAATGGCATGCAAAACTGTGGAGTTTAAATCCACAATGTGGAAAGGCAGTACAGGAATTCTGTCAGTTTATACTGGGTTAAAGGATCTCAGCTATCCAATGTGACATTGGGATATTATAGCAAGACAAGAGAAGGTACGGTTTATGCAAATGCACTTTTAACATGCCAACAATAAACATGTGGCTTTGATTTTAAAAAGTGTACATTTTCCAAGCGTCTGATTTATGGCGTTGACGGCGCTTAAAGCTCTCTGGCTCCCTCTATCGGACGTAGTGTGCAATTAGCTAAAGTGAGCGAAAGTGCTGTGAACTTAAGTTTTTACATCCAATACCAATCATATGCCATCCCTTCTTTGGTGAAGTGTCAAATATGTCTTCCAAATACTGTCGGCTAAAAATGTCACTCATGGCTTGTTTTGTCACAAATGACTAAATAGTTTGGTTTGTCTTGAAAACACTGTAAGTACGTTTGCTTAAAATAAAATAAAAAGACACACAAAAATAACCATGTTTAAAATTAAAGTAAAAAAAAAAGTTTTTTAACAACATTCATCCATCCATTTTCCTCCGCTCAGGATTTACAACCGACTTTGGCCTCCAAGTAAAGCAACTGAGAAATGTCCATACATAAACAGAAGCACACTTCATTAATTACGCTTCACGTTTCTGTAAAAGTTACTGGCACCACTTTTGGCACATTAAAATTTAATATTTTACCTTTGGCCTCAATCAGAAGTAATAAATGTATTCCTAATAATAAAATTGAGCTTTACACAGCTTGATGTTGTACAAGAACGTTTTTCACATGGGACGCAGAAGCTAAAAAGCACTAAAACACAATTGCAATCATTTTGTACTTATGTTTTGTCTGCCACAGCTACTCTTTAGTGCATCTCGGCCTGTTCCGTGAGTCCATCTGCTCTGTAAAACACACCACCTGAAGTCCTGAAGTGCCATTGATAAATTCCCTAGATGTTTCCCAAGGTCGACTAAAGCTGAGTTCACCGGTCATAAGAAGTGGAAACACCCAATAAACAAAGAAAAAGCCGAGGTTCCATGTCTTCATGCACATATCATTCAATATATACACATTAGCTGCGTTTCTGTTCCCCTTATCTCCTTCAATAGAATTGGTGCAGCATCCGGAAACTTTGATAAAAGACACGAGATTAAAAAAAAAACTCTTCTGTAAAGAGGCACCGATAGTGCGAAACCTTTAAAATCCAGCATGGGTCCACCACGGACCAGTCTTATGTCCATAATACAGTATGTTCTCTGAACTGTAAAACATATCCATTGAAAAAGACCTGCAAGGGTAAAGCCGTACAAACACACACTCGGAAGCTGACACACTTACATGCACTCTCGCCCATTGAATATTCATGCCCCCAAATACTCAGCTATACCCGGGTTCCTGCTCCAGTGACCTCCCAATATAGGAATGGTTTATTCTCCTTTGGACTAAACACAAAAGTTCGATAAAAAAGACAACACAAATAAAAAATAATAATAATAGAAAAGGGCTAGACCGCTAGGTAATTTGCGTCACAGGTCAAGGAAGAACACCAAAAAAAGAATTGTGAGTGAAGTCCACTGGTGGTTAATCCAGACTGGCATGCTTCGGTCATTTCCACTCAGGCTTCACAGGTCGTCCTCGTCAAGCTGGGCCAAGTTACTGGATCGCTGGAGGGTGGAAGAGGGACTCGGAGCGGTCATCCGTCCTTCTCTGGGTGAAGATCTGCGTCCACATTCTCCTGAGCTCTAAAAGAGAGAGGAAGATTCATTTCCGCTTCTGTCGATTATTACGTCTGTAATGAACATCATGTGTGACCACGAACACTCTGTTCGGTTTCATCAGAAACACAGTTTCTAGCATTTGCAGGAACAGATCTGACAGATCGGGACACAAAGTTTATACAAAAGTACAGTTTTTACTGTGCACAATTAATTTATTTATGTTTACAATTATTTTAAATGAATGTTTGATATTTTTATGCTATTTGTTACTCTTTTGGGATTTTACTCTTTTTAGGAGTAACTTACAATACGTTTAAAATTAATTTGTGTTCATGAATGATGCATCAATTCAACACACTTTAGTCTGAACTGTTGTAGTTGAACTCTGTGTAGTGTAAAAATCTGTGTAGTGTTGAACTCTGTGAGGTGTACAACTGTGTGTTGCTCAACACTCTTTAGAGTTCAACTGGTTGTTGTTCAACTCTGTGTAGTGTTGAACTGTGAGCAGGTCTACTTTGTGAAGTGTTGAACTCTGTGAGGTGTTCAACTGTGTGTTGTTCAACTTTATGTAGTGTTCAACTGTGTGTTGTTCTACTGTAAAGTCATCCACTTTTGTAGTGTTGAACTCTGTGAGGTGGTCAACTCTGTGAGTGTTGAACTCAGTAGTGTTCTCTGTGTAGTGTTCAACTCTGCGTAGTGTTCAGCTCAGTGTGGTGTTGAATTCTGTTTTGGTGTTGAACTCTGTTGTGTTCGACTCAGTGTAGTGTTCATCTCTGTGTAGTGTTGAACTCTGTGAGGTGTTCTCTGTGCTAAGCAGTAAGCAAAACTAGCCCGTTATTAGAGTCAAAATAACCCAGAAGAGATTTGTATAATTACAGTTTATAATATTTTTTTTATACATGCCACTACAATCATGTATGTGATGCATCTCAAAGAATCTTAATCAGAGAATAATTGGGTGTCAAAGATAAAGACGGCGGTCAACACGTAATTACTAGAAGCAGCCCAAGAGATAAAGTGTAATAAGTATGTTAGCGGCTTTATGGCAAGCCTGAGATGAACCGTCATGGCTCCAGCCTCATCTGTGCATTTGACCTAAACTGATTCCAAGCAAAGCGTATAGAGATGAGATAAAGGTTATCTTATCTGACGCTTGAGTGCAGAGACACTGGCAGTTTTCACACTTATTATGAAGCTCAAAGAACTTCCCTATATTCAATTTCCCCTGACATCAGTATATAAATAGCCATCACAATGCATTTCCTAAGAAAATAATCTACAGTTTAAAAAAATAAAAATACCCTCTGCCACTTTTTTAAGTTTTAATATTTGTATTAGCATAATTGTATTTTTTGAACTATTGTAGCTTAATCTTAAAATAGTTAAAATATGCTCAACACACAATTCCACACAGATAAACATCATTAGAATAACGTACGAACAATCAAAAAAGGAATCTGCAACTTCCTTTCGTCAATCTGTCTATTTCCTGTTTACACAGCGCCGTCTCTTAACAAGCCTGAGCAACGGAGATAAACCGGCTATTTCACAAGTCTATTGTCGAGCTGTCAGCAGCACTGATTTTTCTCCGTCCACAGTCATGGATGTCTTAAGCTACGAAATAAAAACAGAAATCAGAGGCGATTATATCTTCTGACTTGTTACCAGTTGACATCAAAATTCCAGCAGGGGGCGCCACAAGACATGCAAACGCGTGACACTAATAACATACCTGTGTGCTGGGTGTGCTAGTAGAATACAGTCCGTTGGAGACCGTCGGGTAGTTGCTAGGGGTCTGGGAGAAAGACGGGTCTTCTGAGAAGGCCAGCTGCACATGAGTTGGAGACACGGCATGGGAATTCAGTCTGGACTCCACTGGACAGTGCTGGACTTGTGTTGACTGTAAACGTCAGAGACGAGATCTCCAGTTATTTTTATCCCTTCAGCACATGACATGTGTGATGAAAACAGATGATTGTGTAGTGAAGGCATACAGGAGGGGTAGCAATGCTCTGTGCTCCTACCTCTGGCTGCAAGTCGGAATCTGCCGGGACCTGGCTGGAGAGATACAGCGAGGGCAATGACGTGTTACAGGAGCGAAGGCAGGGCAGTTTGTGCCGGTCGATGGACGCTGAGGAGTGTGGCCTTAAACCAACCACTGCAGACAGAGGCGGCTTCATGCTACGGCCCAGACTGTTGCTCTTGCTCTCTCTTCGCTGGTATTCTATGGGTGACTGCAAAGCTGGAAGAACAGACGAGATTAGTGAGAATCTGAAAACAGAAGCTAGATTTACCTTACAATTTACATAATTTTTATAAATGTTAGTCTCTCAGGGGAGGCATCTGTGATATCTGCTGCCGTGATTCGAACGTGCAATCATGTGGTGCAGGTCCAACTCCCTAACCACCAGAGGTGAGAAGAGTACCTGAAAGCCATACTTGAGTAAAAGTTCGGAAACCTTACTGTAAAAATGTCTCCGTTACAAGTCACCAATTCCAGGAAGACTTGAGGAAAAGTTGTAAAGTATCCCATTTAAAAATAACTTGAGTATTTTACTCTAGGCTCTTAAAAAACACCAAGAAATGTGGAAAAACAAGCAACTCTTTATTTATGAGGATTTATTTCCTGATATGGAAATGAAATTTAACACCTCAATGATTTCAAAATAGATAAAAAAGAACAAAGTTTATTCAAATTCATACATGCAAAAAAGTGCACTAATTCACATTCACATAATTCACATTACCAAAAATTTAGAAACAGATAAAATCAATATCATCTTGTCTATCATCTGGTAATGCATTCATCCAACCCACTATTAGCACACCAGTGACTTTATACAAAAAATATATTTGCACTAAAATGTTTACGAAATGTTTCCTTTTTTACAGTCTCATGTACAAAAATATCCTCTGCACAATCCAATTTCATGCACAGTATTCAGGTAAATATCCTGCACAGTCTATTTGTGTGAAGGTGTACTTAGATGTGTATGTAGCGCCGTGGTCTTGTGAGACACAACATTTCGTTCTACTACTTGTCTACGCATGTAGCAGAATGACAAACAAAAACTTGAACTTGAACTTGTCTGCGGTAGAAAAAGATGACGACTTGTCTCAAGTAACGGTAATTGTTCATTCAAATATAGTTGAGTACAGATACATATAAAAAATGTAGTAAAATAGAGAGTAAAAGTTGCTTATATTCTTGATACTCAGTACAAGTAAAGGGTAGCCAAAATGCTTAAGTAAAGTAACAAAGTCCAAGTACTCAGGTACTTTTCTCCACTGCCACTAGGGCCACACTGCCAGTTAGCGCAAGGCCAGAGAGGATAAGAAGTGAGTGGCACGTAGGGCGTCTCACCATTGAGGAAGTTGCGTTGTGACTCCAGTATTTGGCCTACATCGTCCACCCAAGCCTTGCAGATGTCAGCTGACGAAGAGTGCAAGACGAATCGTACTGTGCTTCCATCCGCCCCTCGAGAGGTCAGGGCAAACCTTCTGCTGTCGCCCTCAACACTCGCCTCCACACCCAGGCAGCTTATCTGCAAACATTCTGAAGATAATTACTAATACTAATATGACTATCACTCACCTTATGAATATTCTATATATTATTACCTTAATGCTGTTCTTAAAAATATATCCAGGCAGAGAGAATCCTTTTTTCCTGTCGATTGGCTCACTGAAGATGACAATCTGCTCAAAAAGAAAGACCCGTCTATCCCTCGCGCGGGAAAGGAAGCTGCTGTCCTGTTCTGTTACGGTGAATGTGTCTTGCTGGAGCAGTTTTCCTTGTGCCGTAATCTTTCCCTGCCGGAAGAAAAACACTGCTTGGTAAACTTGCTCATTCATCCATCCATCCATCGATCCGCCCACCCAGCCACCCATCAATTAATATCTATCTATCTATCTGTCTGTCTGTCTGTCTGTCTGTCTGTCTGTCTGACTGTCTGTCTGTCTGTCTGTCTGTCTGTCTGTCTGTCTGTCTGACTGTCTGTCTATCTATCTATCTATCTATCTATCTATCTATCTATCATCTATCTAGCTATCTATCTATCTATATCTATCTATCTATCTATCTATCCATCCATCACCATCCATCCAAACACCCACCAACCACCCAACAATTCAATCTATCACTATCTATCATCTATCTATCTATCTACTATCTATCTATCTATCTATCTATCTATCTATCTATCTATCTATCTATCTATCTATCTATATCTATCTATCTATCTATCTATCTATCCATCCATCCATCCATCCATCCATCCATCCATCCATCCATCCATCCATCCATCCATCCATCCATCCATCCATCCATCCATCCATCTAAAGATCTAAATTATCCTAAAACACATGCTTCTCGGCCCTATTAGAAGCCCATTGCTGTTTGAAACCCCCCGCCACGGGATTTAAACCAGCACACACTATATCCAAAGAATGACAGCACTGAACCACCGCAGAGTCGTACCTCAAAACCTTGCAGTCGACCTACGTTCATCATGTCATTACAGCGCTTCGGAACGAAACACATCACCTCGACTGCTTTCTGTTCCAAAGAGAAAAGAGAAAAAAAGAAAAGACGATTTAGAACAGCAGAAAGAGCGTTAAAAAACTAATCTCAAGGCTATGAGCAAGTACTACTGATTTATTGCTCCTACTGACACAAAAGGAAAGGGGGAAAAACAACCAATGATGCTATGCTTGGGGAATGTTCCTTCTGGACCATTTTTAGACGGTGCTCTTGCGAAATAAAACTTATGAATAATTACAGTGTCTGAGTAGCACAAATCCTACCTCCAGATCGTCCGTGTCCATCCCAGCCTTGGTGTAATATTTGAGGAAGTCCTATCACGAGACAAACAGCATGAGCCCCTGCTTGCTCCATCTAAATATTGTATAAATCTTTACAGAACCAGTCAGGCGATAAATCCAAAATGTGAAGGTGCTTGAACAAGGCTTGGTGCGTTTCTACTTGAAGGACTCTGAAGTGTGTGCAGAAGAATGTGAGTGATGTGTGTTTGTGTGTGTCTGCGTGCTGCACTCTGGTTCACCTTCAGCAGCAGCTGGTACTTCATGATCCTTTGCACGGGTTTGATGAGCAGGTCATTCAGCTGCAACCTGTGACCCAGCTGCTGTTTCAGCTCCTACAACCAAACACACTTATTACAATACCACATGAATGGCCGAGCGCTTTGTGTACAAGACTGAGCACAGACCAGTGCTTTCCAGGATGCGGAAGAGATTTTTTCACCAATACAATGTTTTTTCTGAAAGCATTCAGAATATTTTTTTTTCCTAATTCAGCTCATTCAACATAGTTTGATCCTACACAACTTCATGGCAGTTGTGGCCAGTGGTGTAAACTACTTGTTACTTTACTTAAGTATTTATTTGGATACTTGAGTTAATTGGATACTTGTGTTGATACTGAGTATCAAAAATATGAGCAACTTTTATTCTCTACTTGAGTAAAAGCACTTGAGTAAATGTATTCTTTACTCCACTACATGACCTCAATATCTATTTCACTGTAAATTTTTTGTCCAAACAATGTGATATTGCCATCTGCAGGGTGCTGAAGGTACTGGATGCTATTTATGAGCTAAACCACGTGAGGGTGAATTAGCTTTATTGTACATTTGAGTTTGACTTGGACAAACTTTTTGTTTTTGTTTTTTGTTCTGCAATTTTGAAACGTTGAGGTGCTCAATTTAATTTCATTATTAGTAAATAAAATGTAATTAATAAAGAATTGCTTTATTATTTTGCTTTATTATAATTGCTTTATATCTCAGTACAAGAAAAATACTTAAGTTCTTTAAAAAAAATGAAGAGTAAGTTTATCCGTTATGCAACATGTTATATTTATGGGTTAGTGTGCCAGGGCCTGCAAATATTAATTATACATATCCTGTCCATGAATACTTTTCAAACGATCTGTCTGGTTCCTTTAATGAACATAATGTTTAATGAACATATACTGTTTTTGAATGCATCCCATTCTCACAAAATTATGTTTAAATGCTATGAAATAGATTTCACTTCATGTCTTACATGTTTAATGTGAATGTAATAAAATAGAATCAAATAAAATTTGAATTTGGAAATGTAAAGTAGGAGAATCTGCCATGAGATCAGTGATCATGTCACTTAATGTCACTTAGCTAAACCTGTCCATCATTCTTAACCCATGAATCTCCAAGACTGGCGATTGTGTGCTGATGTGCTCTTACCTCAAAGTACGTCTCGATGTATTCTGATACAATGTGCTCTGATTTGGGTTTGTTCTGGCAGTACACAACATACATATGGAGCCGTCTTTCCTGCAGTTTTGGGAACAAAAATGGCAGTAGTAACTGATCGGTCAAGTTCATGTTTGCTTAAGTACAATAACTTTGCTTAACTTTTTTATCGATACTGAAAAAACAACACTATGTACAAAATATACCAAATTATCTTGTATTATGATATTCAACAAACTCTACAATTTCTTAAAAAACTTTCAAATTTTAAATATACATATTTTACATCATAATATCAATAACTGATTTTATTTTTATTCCCGTATATGTAAGGTGAAAGAACATCTTTGAAATACTGTATGTTTAGTTAAAGCCAGTCTCAGTTAAATTGATCAATTATTCATATGTTTATTAATTGATTTGTTTGTTTACTCCTATACGTAAACATAGCTACTAAGAGGAAGCCACTGAAGAGTTATCATACAGAGGTTATCCTGTACAAACATGAACATCAAAAAGCTTCAAGCTGGTCAATAAGGATGAGAATGGATTGGATGTATGAGAGTGGTGTGGCGTGATGAAGCATTTATGGAGAAGTGCCAGCAGAAGGACATATATAATTCAGCTCAATTATCCTGAATGTAATCAGAGAGCCATTCTCTCCCTCCCTGCATCCAGGTATCAGAGGCTACAGACACACTAATACACAAACGGAGTTGCCTGGAGACAGGGTAGTATAGACCTCAAAGCATGAATGGCTTCGAGACCGGCTTACAAGAGACGCACATGAATCATGTTTTTATTGCTGCATTAGATGCGCTGAAACGGACTATGATAAATGTCCAGGGATGGCTTTGGTGGATCACAGCTTTATTTACTGCATTAGATTTATTTATTAGGCAAATAATGGAAGGATAAAAAAGAAAATAAAAGACCTATGCTATGCTTAAGGGATGAGGGAAAAGAAAATCAGCCAAATTGGTTTCTTATCACCCACTATGAGTTTTGTTACATGTTTCTTTGACTCGTGTTCAAGTTGTTTAGAAAGGGTTAAAGACGCATCAAACGGTAAAAGTGAAGATTACTGACAGAAGCGGTTGAGCACGTCGACTGTGCTTTTCATTTAACTTAAACCCTTTGATTCACCACCAAGTTGTATTTCAGCATGCGGCGGCTTTTAACAAATCACTGCCAGTGTGAAACACTTGGGCGACAGCAGATCTTCTGATTTATTTTCACACAAGCACATGTGGTCTCCGGAAAACTGCGGCGTTTGCACTGTGCAAGATATTTATGTGTGTGTGTGTCCGTAGTGTGAGACTGAACTCCAGAAATAGACTGTGTAAAGCAGCAGCAGTGTTTTCAAAGGATAGTCATGCTTGTTTTGTTTTTTTTTTTCAGCCTTCGCTTTTCCTTCTCGTCCACCCCTACAGAGTTGTGTGGAACTAAGACTGTGGTCAGGAGGCTGAAAGGAGCAGAAGCAAGGTGCATTGTGTCGTTTTTTGAAAAGTGTTTTTAAAATCCTCTGCACTTTACAAACTATTTCTTACATGGATTATTTTACAGTCAAATTTACAGTTAAACGTTGTGTTAGTGTGTTAACATGCTATTTCTTTTACAATGCATCAGTATTGTGTTGAGTAACAGTAATCAACTGTAAGTAGAAAAAAAATTATAATTCCCCTGGTAGGAATTAAATAATTTTACAGTATGCTGTCAGATCCCTGGCAGTCAGTAGATGACCGTTTTTATACAAGAAATATAATTTTTTGCAAGACATTTTTTTACTGCACAAACAAGTAAATATTTTGTTTATTGAAAAAAAGTAGAAATAATTTTTTTAAAGTACCGTATTTCCGCAAATATAAGCACCACACATGCTTATATTTACACAAAATACGGTATGCTGTCGGAAACAACAGCATCCAGTAGGTTACTGTTATTTACAGAAACATTTTACAAGATGTAAAATACAAGACTTGTTCGTTTGAGTAAATAGTAACATGCTGTAAATTAAAAATCGAGGTAGGCAATCCCCCTCTCTGAGTCGCCACCTTATCGTGGTAGAGGGGTTTGCGTGCCCCGGTGATCCTAGGAGCTATGTTGTAGGGTCACCCATGGCAAACAGGTCCTAGGTGAGGGGGCCAGACCAAGCGCGGCTCAAAAACCCCTATGAAAGGCAACATAAAGACTACGTTTCCCTTGCCCGGACGTGGGTCACCGGGGCTCCCCTCTGGAGCCATGCCCGGGGGTGGCGCACGAGAGCGAGCGCCTGGTGGCCGGGCTTTCGCTCATGGGGCCCGGCCGGGCCAAGCCCGAACAAGGGACATGGGTCGCCCCTCCAGTGGACTCACCACCTGCAGGAGGGGCCATAGGGGTTGGGTGAAGGAAGAGTTGGGTGGCAGCCGATGTCGGGGACCCTGGCGGTCCGACCCTCGGCTACATAGGCTGGCTCTAGGGACGTGGAACGTCACCACTCTGGTTGGGAAGGAGCCTGAGTTGGTGCGCGAGGTCGAGCGTTTCCGACTAGATATAGTTGGACTCGCCTCGACGCACAGCTTGGGCTCTGGAACCAACCTTCTTGACAGGGGTTGGACCCTGTTCTATTCTGAAGTTGAAGGTGAGAGGCGCCGGGCCGGCGTGGGCATACTTATTGCCCCCCAGCTCGGCTCCTGTGTGTTGGGGTTCTCCCCGGAGGACGAAAGGGTGGCTTCCCTCCGCCTTCGGGTGGGGGGACGGTTCCTCACTGTCATTTGTTGCTATGCAACAAAATGGCCCTTTTTGGGGTCTCTGGGGAGAGTAGTGGAGAGGGCTCCCCCCGGAGACTCCATAGTCCTCCTGGGTGACTTCAACGCTCACGTGGGCAACGACAGTCAGACCTGGAGTGTGGTGATTGGGAGGAACGGCCCCCCCGATCAGAACCCGAGCAGTGTTCTGTTGCTTGACTTCTGTGCTTATCACGGATTGTCAGTAACGAACACCATGTTCAAACATAAGAGTGTCCACATGCACACGTGGCACCAGGACACTCTAGGCAGAAGTTCGATGATCGACTTTATAATCGTTTCATCGAACTTGCGGCCGCATGTTTTGGACACTCGGGTGAAGAGAGGGGCGGAGCTGTCAACTGATCACCACCTGGTAGTGAGTTGGCTCAGATGGTGGGTGAAGAAGCTGGTCAAACCTGGCAGGCCCAAACGATCTGTGAGGGTCTGCTGGGAACGTCTGGTAGATCCCTCCATTAGAGAGAGATTCAACTCACACCTCCGGCAGAGCTTCTCTCAGATTCCGGAGGAGGTGGGGGACATTGAGTCAGAATGGACTCTGTTCCGCACCTCCATTGTCGAAGCTGCAGGCCGGAGCTGTGGTCGCAAGGTCATCGGTGCCTGTCGGGGCGGCAATCCCCGAACCCGCTGGTGGACACCAGTGATGAGGGATGCTGTCAAGCTGAAGAAGGAGTCTTACCGGGCCTTTTTGGCCTGTGGGACTCCTGAGGCAGCTAACAGGTATCGGTGGGCGAAGCGAAACGCATCTTCAGTGGTCGCTGAGGCAAAGGCCCGGGTTTGGGAGGAGTTCGGCGAGACCATGGAGAACGACTTTCAGACGGCTTCAAAGAAATTCTGGTCCACCATCCGGCGACTGAGGAGGGGGAAGCAGTGTGCCATCAACACCATTTACAGTAGAGATGGGGGGCTGCTGACCTCAACTCAGGACGTTGTGGATCGGTGGGGAGAGTACTTTGAAGACCTCCTCAATCCCACCAACACGTCTTCCGAGGAGGAAGCAGAGCCTCTGGAATCGGGGATGGGTGCTCCTATCTCTGTGGCCGAGGTTGCCGAGGTAGTTAAAAAGCTCCGCGGCGGCCAGGCCCCGGGGGTAGATGAGATCCGCCCAGATCTCCTTAAGGCTCTGGATGGTGTGGGGCTGTCTTGGTTGACACGCCTTTACACCATCGCGTGGTCATCGGGGACAGTGCCTGTGGAGTAGCAGACTGGGGTGGTGGTTCCTCTTTACAAGAAGGGGGACCGGAGGGTGTGTTCCAACTACAGGGGGATCACACTCCTCAGCCTCCCTGGGAAAGTCTATTCAGGGGTACTGGAGAGGAGAGTTCGTCTGATTGTCGAGTCTCGGATTGAGGAGGAGCAATGTGGTTTTCGTCCCGGACGTGGAACTACGGACCAGCTCTATACCCTTTTCAGGATCCTGGAGGGATCATGGGAGTTTGCCCAACCAGTCTACATGTGTTTTGTGGAGTTGGAGAAGGCATTCGACCGTGTCCCTCGGGGACTCCTGTGGGGGGTGCTTCGGGAATATGGAGTACCGGAGCCCTTGTTACGGGCTGTCCGGTCTCTGTATGACCGGTGTCAAGAGTTTGGTTCGTATTGCCGGTAGCAAGTCATTTCCATTTCCAGTGAGAGTTGGGCTCCGCCAAGGCTGCCCTTTGTCACCGATTCTGTTCATAACTTTTTTGGACAGAATTTCTAGGCGCAGTCGAGGCGGAGGAGGGATCCGGTTCGGTGACCTCGGGATCGAGTCTCTGCTTTTTGCATATGATGTGGTCCTGTTGGCTTTGTCGGGACGTGATCTCCAGCTCTCACTGGATCGATTTGCTGCTGAGTGTGAAGCGGCCGGGATGGGAATCAGCACCACCAAGTCCGAGACCATGGTTCTCGACCGGAAAGGGTGGAGTGCCCCCTGCAGGTCAGAGACAGGGTCCTTCCCCAAGTGGAGGAGTTTAAGTATCTCGGCGTTTTGTTCACGAGTGGAGGGAGGATGGAGCGGAAGATCGACAGACGGATCGGTGCTGTGTCCGCGATAATTAGGACGCTGCATCGGTCCGTCATGGTGAAGAGAGAGCTGAGCCAAAAAGCAAAGCTCTCGATTTACCAGTCGATCTGCGTTCCTACCCTCACCTATGGCCACCAATTGTGGGTGGTGACAGAAAGAACGAGATCCTGGATACAAGCGGCGGAAATGAGCTTCCTCCGCAGGGTGGCTGGGCTCTCCCTCAGAGATAGGGTGAGGAGCTCGGCCATTCGGGAGGAGCTCGGAGTAGAGCCGCTGCTCCTTCGGGTTGAGAGGGGCCAGATGGGGTGGTTCGGGCATCTGGTAAGGATGCCCCCCGGACGCCTTGCTGCTAAGGTGTTCCGGGCATGTCCTACCAGGAGAAGACCCAGGGGCAGACCCAGGACTATGTCTCCCGGCTGGCCAGGGAACGCCTCGGAATTCTTCCAGAAGAGCTGGAGGACGTAGCTGGGGCAAGGGAAGTCTGGGCCTCCTTACTGAGGCTGTTGCCCCCGCGACCCGGCCCCGGATAAGCGGCAGAAGACGGGAGGTAGGCAATCAAAATGCAGTCGGAATCATAATGGCCAGTAAATTAGACTTTTATTTTTACAAAACTTGTTTACTTGAGCATTTAATATAACCAATAAACAGTAATGTTTTGTAAATTGAAGAAAAAGGTAGGGAATTATATTTTTATTGTATGCTGTGGCGCGGTGTACAGGCACGGTGGCGCAGTGGTTAGCGCTGCTGCCTCACAGCAAGATGGTTCCGTTTGACACTTGAGGTGTGAGTTCAAGGCCGGTCGGGGCTGTTCTGTGTGGAGTTTGCATGTTCTCCCCGTGCTTGCGTGGGTTTCCTCCGGGTTCTCCGGTTTCCTCCCACAGTCCAAAAACATGCGCTTCAGGCTAATTGGAATTGGAAAATTGACCACATAGGTATGAGTGAGTGTGTGAATGTGTTTGTCTGTGTGTCCCGCTCTGCGAATGGTTGGCCACCAATCCAGAGTGTGTACCCCGCCTCCGGCCCTAAGACGCTGAGATAGGCGCCAGCTCCCCGCGACCCTGTAAAGGATGAAGCGGTAGAAGATGACTGACTGACTGTTGCCTTTTTTTTTAGGGAAATTTATTTTTGCAAGACTTGCTCACTTGAGTATTGTGTTGTTACAAAAACCAGTAATATTTTGTAAATTGAAGAAAAAAAAAATTAGGAATCATAATTTTAAAGTATGCTGTCAGAAACCTCAGCAGCCAGTGGATTACTGTTATACTGTAAATAGAGATTTTTTTTTACAAGATCTGTTAATTTGAGTAAACAGTAAATTGCTGTAATATCTTACAGTCTGCTTCCGGAACCACAGTGGCCAGTAGATTGAACAATTTTTTAGAGAAGAATTTTGTTCAAGACTTCATATTTGAGTATTTTGTTGCAAGAAAAAAACAGTAGTGTTTTGTAAAATGAAAAGCGAATTACGTAAAAAGACAGCAAATGAGAATTTTACAGTTTTCTGCTGCAACCACTTGTAGATCTGAAACCACAGCAGCCTGCAGATTGTTGTTTTTTAACAGGGGCACTTTTTACAGTGTGTCAGTGTTTCAAATTACAATTACATTTATCTTGCTGTGCAATTACATACATGATCAAAAAACTTACATGTTTGATAAAGAGTTGTGCCAGTCGCTCAGGCTCGGCCACACATTTCTCCAGCTCACCCAGGAAATAGCTACAATCAGAAACGCAAAAATAAATCAGATGGCCTGCTATCACTTCACATACTGTCAAATACACACTGTTCGCGAATTCAATTAACTGTCGTCATTCTCACTCACAAATACAGCGTAAAATCATCTGTTGCTTTTAGCAGACAGACTGGCTATGAGGTCAGAGTTTCACACATGAGCAGAAAGCAGCAAAGCGATTAGTTTGTCTAGTTATTTCATAAAATCATACACACACACACACACACACACACACACACAAAATCACAAATAAACCCACTCTTTATGCCAGTCGTAGATCTGATGGATGTTCCCAAACACAATCTTGTCTTTTCCCTTCATGTCCTCCGGAACTCCTCTAGCATTCATGGTGGCCATGTAACCCTGTACAAGCACAGTATGGACTTATTGAGCTCATAAATCACAATTGCACTCAATTGTAATGAAATGGAGACATTGCAAATGTGATAAAAACCCTCTCATGAAATGTGGACCATCATATTGCAAATACTGTAAATCCTCAAAATCGTTACTTTGAATTAAACTGTGATCAGTGCTGCAACTCGGAGGAATTCAGGTCAGCCAAAACATCAAATCTAATTCTGCAGTGATTAAATGCTCTGAAAAGCACTCAAATTGCTCTAAGATTACAGGAAACTGATAGTGTTACATAGCTGCACTGATTAAATCCACATGTTAATGGGTCTTTTCAAAGCAAAATATCAGTTTAGCACATAATTCTCCGCAACGTCGTGTTGGAAATGCACATCTCACCTCCACAATTAGTCCTAAATCACCAACGTACAGCTTTTCTGTCTCTATCAACTCTTTCAGAACATACCTGCGCAGAGAAAAAATGTTTCACCAAGCCATAAAAACCTCAGACACACATCTAACTGGAGAAAAAGATCAAAAATGTCACTTATTTTGTTTAAAAACAGCTCTTCGATACATAAATATGATCAATAACATAATTCAATAATGATGCAATACATACCTGACAATTGAGGAAGACACAATTACAAATCAGTGGTGTAAATTAGTTAAGTATTGACTTCTTTACCTTAAGTTCCCTTCAAGTTGGTCTCTCAACTTTACATTTACTTTTGTTCTACTTCTAGAGCTCTTTTTTCTACTAGAGCTTTTTTTCTACTTTGTACTAGTACAGCGATCTTTTACTCTCTACTTGACTACATTTTTGATTGAGTATATGTACTCTTCATTCCACTACATTTGAATGGACACTTATTGTTACATTACATTTTGATGTGCACGATAAGTCGGCATCTTGCGTTATGATTAAGTCTTGTCATTTTCAAACCTCAGATCTTTAGTTTGGTGTGCTCCTGACTTCTCAAGTGAGAGCGAGCACCATGCTGAGAGCAAAGAAGTGGTCAGAGGTCTTCAGAAAAAAATCCGTAGCAGACCCTGAGTCTGGTAAAGGATTGTGAAACATCTCAGATTTTGAAGTCAGCCATCCCAAAGTCTGTAAGATGTCAAGACAAGTTGAGAGCTTTCAAAAGTCATCCGATATGTCCAATTCTGGTGGTCAAGTTCACCTTAAGAGCAGACCACAAGATGTTAAAAATGAAATCTGGAGGCCTATAGCAGGTTCTTGCTACTGGTCATGTGGAACCAGAAAGAGACTGCACAAGTTCAACTTGCATGGAAGGTGTACAAGAAGGAAACATCAAGAAGAGACTGACGTTTACCAGAGAGGACGTTGACAATGGCCAGGACTTCTGGAGTAAAGATGAATCCAAAATTGAATTATTTGTACGACTGAGCAGAATACATATTTGGTGGAAACCAAAGACAGCATTCCAGAAAAAGATCTTTATTCCTACTGTGAAGCAGTGGAAGTGTCATGGGTGGAGGTTGTATGGTCAAATAATCAACCAAGAGTTCTCTTGTATCAGAAGGTGCTTGAGAAACAACGAGTTTCTGTGCCTCTCACTCGCACGTTCTATCACTATTGTTCAACTCTGAGCAATAGTACGCCATCAATTTTGAAACCTGCACAATTAATTATGTTTAACCCTTTAACCGAGAGATTAATCTGGGTTTTAATCTGAGTTTAATCTGGGTTTAATCTTGAACCCAGAGCAACAATTTTAACCGGAATGCGTACCTGAACAAATGCAACCACAACACATTTTTGTAATAAAATAAACATGTTTTGTGCAAATTGAACACAAATTTGATTAGGTAGATTATACATATATTGTATTTATGTGAATATAAGCACCCTCACTGATTTTTCAGGCAACCAAAATTTCTCACTAAGATGGTACTACGATGTTGCTTATTGATGTTGTTTTACTTGAATAATAGATAATAAATCTATTCTAGTGATCGGAACTCCACCTCTCAGAAACCTCAGGGGACCCAATGAGCCTTTGTAGTCCAGTTTCCGCAGCTGAGCCATTTCCAGCCAAGGTCTATATTAGACGCTTCACCATAATCGTCCTTGCAAAGTATTGTTTTTCCCTGTGCAGCCGACTCAGCGTTTGGATTGTGTTTGTTCCCTGGTTTTGACTTCTTGCCTGTGTTCTTCGTTTTGCGACTGTTCTCTTTCTGAGAACAGTTTCTCTTTCGCATAGATTTCATTTCTAGTCATTATTCTAGAAACATCATTTAAAGAAAGAAGAGGTGGACACAACGTATTTCCATTTATTTGTGATTGCTTTGTGAAATATGTAAAACGTGCGCTTATGTTTTTGCGTATATTTGAAAAGTGCACAAATACGCATCCACCAAGTTTTTGAGTGTCTTAATTTGGAAAATATAGGGTCTATATATCTATATATTTTTTCAAAATGCCATAAAATAATCTGGTTACTGATAACTGATCTGGTTACTGGTCTGATAAACGTAAAACAATTCTAAAGTTGCACTAGAGGCCTAAAAATAACTCAATAAGTGACATTAATGCTCTGAGCTAAGGGAGTGTGCGCTTTTGGCAGACGTACATGCTTTTTTCTAAGGCACTCTTGCGATCTTCTATGCTGTCTATGGTGGCGGACGATTGGCTGGAGTTGTCGTCCATCAATCCTGAGCCGTTGTCATCTGCCTGCAGGATGGTGCACTGAGTGATCTGCGGGTACAGGAGAAGATGTCAGTGACGGGGAGCGAGGGATGGAGAATGGGAGTGGGAGAGAGGTGTGGGCAGACATGAGCTGCTGTAATAGGGCAGGTTGCCTAGGTGACAGGAAGGGAGCATGCTGGGTCTGCTGGTGACAGTGACTGAATGATAACAGGAATACAGAGCTTGCTAATAATCATGACACCATCACTCCGAGGAATCTCAGCGCCACTGACCTCACAAACACCGGCATCTAACGTAAATAGTTTGGATGTAGGGCATTGTGGAGAGGGGAAAGGAAGCCTGAAGACGTCCGGTCTTTGTTAACATGTTTATGAGACACATGAGGCTCTTATTAGTGACACTTTCTTACAAAGCACACGTTTAGCTCAAATTATTAGATGTAGATAAAATGTCTGCTTTTGCCTGTAATATTACTCTACTTGACGTGCAGAACTTTTATGCTTTTCAGCCCTTAATTCCCCCCTAATTCTCTCTCCTTTTTGTCTTCCCTCTCTCACTTTCTCTCCCTCTATAATTCTCACTCTATTTCTTTTCTTCTGTTGATTTAATTCACTCCCTCTATGACTATTTCTCTCACTACGCCTCTTTCTCTGTCTCTCTTTCTCTGTCTCACATTTATGACTCTATTGCTCATGCTCTACTGATCACCTTATCTCTCCATCTTTCATGCCCTCTTTCATATCGGTTTCTCATTCACACACACAAACACACACACACACACACGCACGCACGCACGCACGCACGCACGCACACACACACTCTCTCTATCTCTTTCCCTCTCTCTCACTCACTCTTTCCCCAATTTCTCTGTCTCTCTTTCAAACACACATACACATGAACATATTCTCTTCTTTTTTATTTTCTCTTTCTCCTGTCTCTACTCTCTTGCTCACTTACTCTCTTTCATTCTTAAAATCACTCTCTCTTATTTCTTTCTTGCACCATTTTGCTGTCTCTCACTCACTCACACACACACACACACACAAACAAAATGTTACATAATGTCACTTCTTCTAAACTCAATTTAATATCGCATATTCAAAACAATGTCTTCATAATCTAAACATACAACATATAAACATGCAGTCTGTGTGTGTGTGTGGGTGTGTGTCTTGTCTCTATGCTTTTTTCCCTGTTTTTCATTTGCTAGAGTTAAACAAAACGCTTCCTTTGCTTATCGGTGTTTATTGTATTGTGCTTGTTTGCAAGACATATCTGATCCACTGACCGCAGAAAGAATGTGGATCACAATAAACGGAAATTCTCTCCCGCATCAATCCAAACACACGACTTCAGGCGCATAATCCGACTCTCAGAACTCTTAGACATGTTGTTCCAATTTATTGTTCTTGTCTAATGTTTTAAAATTAAGTACGGTAAAATATACACTACGTATCAATAGCAAAGTCTTTAAATTCACAAGTTAGAAAATACTGTATTCAGTGGCGAGTTCCATGAGAAACGTAAGTTCTAATCACTGATCCGTCTTCGGGTGACATGTTTGAGTAAATACGTTGCGTGTTGTGTATGGCGTGTTAGTCCAGCGTTGTGCCGCAGACTTTGATGGAGCGTGAGCTGATCAGGCCGCTGAGTGTTGAGTTACTCTGTTGTGCTGTTTTCTGGGCAGTGTTTGTGTGTTTTAGAGCAGTATTTCTGCCTGACTTACACATCTGTCCCAATCCTTTCCAGATGTTTTTGGCACAGCCTTCAGGAGAGACCCCTCTTTATATACCCAACCCACCGCCTTTTTTCACAAACGTGGATTGTTTTTCCTCAGGCTGAAATTTGTGCCAAGGCCTTATGTTATAGACTTATTACATATTATTTGAAAATGTATTTGTGCAATGTTATGTAATAGACTGTAATGGAATGTAATAGACTGTCAATATCATCAATACAGTATGTATAAGGGATTTTGTGTTTGTATATGTGTATACACCAACATTCTTAATACCTGGCCTTACTAATGCATTCATTGTAAACACACATATATGTGCTGTATTTATTAGTGGTGTAAAGTACTGGAGTAAATGAATTTCATTACTTTACATGAGTATTTTATGGCTACCCTGTAAAATGTACAGAACTTTTACTCTCTACTTGACTACATATTTGATTGAGTATCTGTTTTCTTTACTCCACTACATTTGAATGGAGACATACCGTTACTCGTTACATTGTGATTGTGTGCGACAAATTGACATCATTTTCTACCATGGTTAATTTCATGGGCGTACAAAGCCATATCGCCATCTGCAGGGTGCTGAAGGTACTGGATGCTATTTATGAGCAAAATCACGAATGTGAATTAGTGGTTGCACTTTTTCGCTCAGTTGAGTTTGACTGAGACTGACTTTTTGTTTTCATATATTTTGTTCTGCCATCAAGATGTTAAATTTAATTTCTTTATTAGACCTTTATTAATATATATCTTTATTAGTATATTAATAAAACCTCAAAAATACAGAGTTTTTTTTTTGTTTTTCAAATACCTAAGTTCTTTTAAAATTGGATACTTTTCAATTTTCACTCTTCTTGGAATTGTTGTATTTTTTACAGTATGGTGTACTTTCACTTAAGTATGGATTTCAGGTACTTATCTGGTATTTTTATATTCATGCTTTAATTAACAACATATTTAAATAAATGTAATCACATTACACAAACACATTAATATAAACCCAAATAACCACATATATATATATAAAGCACTTAAAGTGGATCATATATAAATACATAAATATTTGTGCTTATAATTAATACTAATACAGAATTTATAATCATTTATGATGAATTAACACGCAAATTAAGAATATAAACTCTTGTTAGCTTGTTATTGTACATACAAGCATCTTTATAAATTGAAATATACAGTGTACAATGAAAGGTGGTATTACAAAGATTGATGTCATAATTCAAAGATGCCTAATGTATAATTAATAAATATTCAAGATTATTAACACGTACACTACCTGCTTTTTTCTAGGAGTTACTGGGACTTGCTGTTAGAACTACACGTAATCCAACTTACTCGTCCCAAATTCTTAGGTGAAAAATAAGCATGTGTGGTTCTCGAATTGCTGTGTCAGACCTCCATGCATGGGGGAAATCAAACAAAAGCGGCAGTTTGATAAACATGTGCTGCGTTCCTGTGTCCAGGAGACAGCCCGGATCCGATGAGTGCTTACATATTCTTTCAGGAATTTTCCATTAGCCAACAAATAATAAACTCACACTGGATCCCCCACATCCAAGCTCTGTCGGTCAGGTACGAAGCGGAGTATCGGCGCTCTGATTCAGAGCGTGTCTGAAGAGGACATCATTGTAAACTATTTCAGCCTCTCCATGGCAACAGACAGGAAGTCGGATAATAATACATACGTGGATGAGAATGACCATTAGGCTATTAACTGAGCGGAGATGTAGTGGGCAAAGAAAGTGGGTTTCAGAAAGTGCCTGGTAATATTGAAAGCAGTATTTCATTCCTCTGGGTTTAGTGTGAAGAATGATCACAGAAGGAACTAAGTTTGAGACCCAACAGGTTCTTTAGAAAAATGAACTATCATTCAATATTATTGTGCAAATAGATTTCTTTAAAATGAGCCAATAAGAGGCAACTTTTCAAAATCAAAACAATTGTTATTTTTATTGTTTGTCTAAAATAAACAGTCAATTCCAGTGATAGGCGCTTATTTGTTTTTATTTAAATTTTAAAGTCTGAAAACAAATCCTGTTGCATAAAGCCTCATAATGTTTGCCTGATTGAGACAAAATTACCTCTAATTAGGACAAAATTGGGATGGAATAATTTTAAATATCCAAACGTCGCCTGTGCGCAGTCATGAAATTTGTGAACACGGTGTGGATGAAAAAATAAGTAAACCAAATAACAATGAAGAAGGCTGGTTCCAGAGCCCAAGCTGTGCGCCATGGATTTAGCAGATGTAAATTTTTTTATGTTGTTTTGTTTATTTGGGGAGAATGTAAACAAAACAAAACAAGTTAGTCTCCAAATAAACAGATTTACGTGCAAAATGACACAATAAACAAGATGGCAGGATGATTGAAAAGATATGGCGCTGTCGACTGTGCCACATGTGACCACACAAATAAACAGTGAATCCTGCTAATCCCACGGAACTACAATCGCTCGTAGTGCACTGGAAACACTTTGAACAATTGAAAAACTGAGCATCGTGTTCATTTTGAAGATTCAGAAAATGCATTTATTGCATTGTGCGTATGTTAATTGAACCTCTGAGTCGGTTCTATATTCATCACTGGACAAACCTAAAATTATAGAAATAGAACAGGTTGTTCACCATACACTCTTTAAAGATTTAAAGGTCGTAATTTTAATGGTGATTGTGGTGCCACTTGTCATATTGCGCTTAAAGTGGATCATGTCTGCTTTAAAGGAAAAGCCGGTTAATTAGGACAAAATTGATCAAGTTTCGATGTGTCCCAATTAATCGAATTGTGCACATATTTTATAGAAAACACTATTTATGGCCCTAAAACCTCTATTAGAAGGGCATGTGTTTGATTTTTCAACCCTTCCATCATGGTGGCTCACTCAAACTCACTCACTTTCTTATTTTTATTTTTTAAAAGAGCCATGAATAAAGACTGCAAGATGAATGAAGTGTTTTATTACACAAAAAAAAAAAGTGTATAATTCAATTTTGTTCCAAAATAATAGACGTGTGTTTAAGCAGTGTGTCTTTTTACAGTTCAAGTTGTGAAGCGGAGCTTGGTAACTAATGACCCATCTGACTAATGGCCATCTGGCCTCTCACACACAGCATGGATACAAACACACTGACTTTACTGTGCAAACTAACTGAAAAGCCCCTAAACAGCTTAAGACTGTCCTTTCTGTCCACTTCACACTTTCAGTCTCGTAATAGCTCCTCATCTGCGTATAACCAACACAAAAACATCTACAAGTGTTTTAACATCAACAAGTCCACCACATCAACATTTTAAAAGTCTGGATTATACTGCCAGTACCTCTGTGTAATTCAGGAGAAACCCCAATCGGCTTGACTGACCTGTGTTTGCCCTAGTGCGGTGGATCCCTGTGGAGAATCCGAGTGGTAGCTGTAGGATTCCATGATACCCGGATCGCAATCACCAAACACATGTAGGCCATCTTTCCATTCCTGCAAAAAACGAACACAACTGTAAAACGGCCAGGAAGACTCTACAAGCATCAATACTCTCATAACGTCAACAGACAGCCAGTTCAGTACATAACCAGAACTTTAATTTTGTGAGAACTAGTTTTCACATTTGAGCAACAACAGCAACCATGATTCTGCTTACCAGGTCATTTACTGGAAGGATGGTAAAGGGCTCGTCGGTCATCTGTGGGCTTCCCAGCTCCTGGCTGACACTTGTGGGTGGAGGTGGTGGTTTACGGACCTGCCGCTCCCCCTTGGCTGATCCCGCCGTCCCGACACTCAGCTTCCGCACAGGATTGGTCAGCCACTTCTTCAGAGTGCTGACCGAGCGCCGGGAGCCAGGGGAGTTGGGGGCAGAGCTACCCGAAGCCTGGGGCGGAAGAGAGGCCACGGAGGTGGAGATGCTGCCCTCACTGCCAGCGGCTGAGTACGAGTCTGTGATTGGGGAAAAGGAAACCAGAGTGAAAAAGTGATGACATTCATACCATATATTGGTGCACACACTATACTATATTGCTGCATAGTATTCATCTGTATTACCCATCACTTTATATTTCCATGCACCTGTATATTTCTCAATACTTCACTGTTTATTTCCATAAACCTGTATGTTTCTACATGCTATATTTATTTATATCATATTCAATTTGATTCAATTCAGCTTTATTTATAAAGCACCTTAATAGCAACAAAAGTTGGCCAAAGTGCTGTACACTTAAAACCATCAAATGTATATACGATATACAAACAAGTATAAAACAATAAAAACACAGTAAAAGCCAACATCTCACACTGATTGTCTCACACTTATCTGTAAATATACCTCATATGCACTTGTGGTTAGATGATAACTGCATTTCATTGTCTCTGTACATGTTCTTTGCACAATAATGTTGAATCAAATCTAATCTAATATACATATATATCAAAACATATTTAATAAGTCTGATCAATTATAAAGGATTTGTTTGGTATATACATGTGTGTACATGTGTTGTGTTATAACATATATTATTCATAATGTACCTATAAACAAGTGGTGTAAAGTACTTGAGTAAATAGACTTTGTTACATGATTGTGAGCAACAAGTCAGCATCTCTTAACCGCAGTTAATTTCTTGGGCGAACAAGGTGATATGCGATCGCCATCAGCAGGGTGCCGAAGGTACTGGATGCTATTTATGATCATGTTACGTGAGATTTTTTGTTCTTTTTTATCTATTTTGGTCTGTCATTTTGAAACATGTAGGTGTTTAATTTCATTTCTAAAATAGAAAATAAATTGTATCTTGACTTTCACATTTATTGGTGTTATTTTAGCCTAATTTCAGTAGGAGTAAAATACTTAAGTTCTATTAAAATTGGATACTTTTTTCTCAAGTATTATTGGATTTAGCAATTTGAAACTTGTAATTCTCTTCCCCCTCACATCCATAATATTGACACTCAATCGGTGTTCAAATCAATACTTAAAACTCACCTGTTTCAACTGGTATTTGGACTATACAATTATAAAAAATTATAAAATTACTCTTTCTGTACATGTCTGTCCCCATGTAACTTTGTATGTCTTTCTTTGTATTTTGTTTTTGTAAAGTGTGTTTTGAAAGGCGCTGTCAACTAAAGTGTATTATGATCAATGGAGTAAATTTTTCATTAAGGTATCCGTACTTTTACTCAAGTGCGGTTTACAGGTACTCTTTACACCTCTGATATGTAAATGGTATTAACAAATTTTTCTAGTATTATATATTCATACATAAACGTGTACAATGACATGTTATAAACAGACTTTTAGCTCAGAGTACAATTTAATTATTTAAAGAGCAACATTGTATTTACGTTTGGCCCCTCGGGTATTTAAAAGATTACATTATCATAACCATGAGGGATTAAAGGCATTTGTGAGCATGTTAGTCATACATGCTACAATAAAAAGAGGTAGACTTTGTTATAACACCCGATTACTGATCATAAGCTGGCTGTTGGAACAGGTCAAGGCAGATAGAGAAGTTACACTGGTAAACCAGCCGCCATGTGACTCTGGGGATCTAAATATAGCTCCGCCCTAAAGTTGAGGCTCAGACTTGGACTGTAGAGTCAGAGGGACCCTGGGAAATGAGCGGAGGGGGGATGTGCACAGGAAACACACTTTAATCCTCGTCCACAGGAAGGTCACCAACATTTTTTGTTCTCTTCCATCATTGTCCCTAGCGCCCCTCACTTCTCTCTTCCTGACCAAGAACGCTGGCTGTCTGAGGTTATCAGCAGCTTCACGTGTTCCAGGTTCTCACCCGTCTAATCCAGCCCCTGTTTGACCCCTGAGTCAGCCACACATCTGAAAGTGTCCAGATGTTAGGCTCTATCAATACCTGCTACGCGTCATGCATTCTTAGAAGCCTTATTTGCGATGCGCTTGCTTTTTTTCATATACGTTTTTGATGGAGAACTCTTGAAAAAAATCAGTAGTTTCGTTCACATAACTGTTAAACATCGAGCTGACAATTTTGTACTGCAATTTAGTTATTCATTATGCTTTACAACTTTTAGTGTACAAATACTTTTTTTGTGTTTTAGTTCTATTATATATGTTCATTTGAGAATGTTACAAAGGCATCGCCTCACAACTACAAGGACCAAATCGGGTTCTTTCTGTTTAGGGTTTCCTCTGGTTCTCAAGTTTCTTCCACAGTCAAAAAACATGTGTCCAGAAGAATTAGAAGCCCATAGGTGAGAGTGAAAGAGAGAGACAGAGAGAGTATATGTGTCCTGCTTTCCGATTTGTGGGCCACCACTCCAGGGTGGTGGCAATATTCTCTTAAAAATAAAATGTTTTCTTTATTTAACAAAACTAACTTGTTGAAGTTCAAGTTCTGAGCTTTTGTAAGGCACTTTTCACAGTCTCAAAGCGCACGTGTGAATATGTAAGAGTGTGTGTGAATACGTTGCTTTTTATTGATTAGTAGTTGGTGTTAAAAATATGGATTTTTTTTACTTCTAGCCCGTGTTCTTCATTTTCAACAGTTTCGACTCATTCAGCGATGACACATTGGACTCGTTTGTAGAAGGTTGTGCTAAGCTAAGCTAAGCTAAGCGGCTGTGGTTTGTAGTCCATTTTTTTAATTGGCAATTATAAGCACATCCCACGTTTCACGCGTCTATGTTCTCTTTATGCTCCAGGTGTGTTTTGTAAGTTTCAGTTTCTTTATTAAATTTTAGATTTTGTGCACTACAAACTCTGGCTTTCCTGATCCCTGATACGAGCCAAATCGTAACAACTACATATAGACAATTCAACACTTCAATGAATTGTGTTTACAATTATGCTGAGGTGTAAGTCTTTGGCCTAATCCTGTCGAATAGGGCAAATTTGTGGGCAATTGTGGATATGGGTAAATTGGACATAGCCACCCAGGCATTGCAGATTTGAATTCTGGTCACACACACACACACATGCTGCCCACTGCTCCTCATCCGACGCATCCCCTGGTGCCATGTCGACAAACTCACCTCACACACTTTTAATTCTGGTGCTTAAAGCTAACACATTAATCTAATAAATTACCTCGCTGAACTGACCCAGAATTTTGTTGAAACACATAGAAACACCTCCCGTTGAGCTATAATCCACAAACTTTCCACTTTCATCGGGGAATAATCAGCGTAATAATGAAGCTGACCTGAACCTAAATGGAATTCTGCAGAGCCTAAAGTTGAAGGATTACAACTCTTATTGCAGGTTGAACAGCAGGGAAAATCGGCTTTCATGATAGCGCACTGCTGTGTGCTCGGAGGAGACCGGCTCTCCACAAACCAGCCTGCTCCTCCACGGTCACCACATGGGGCAGAAGAAAAAAGCAATTGTTTCATTCCACACGCACTGCAGATCTGGGGATTAAAAGAAAAGGCAGCACGAAAAGCAGCAAAACGCAATTCTTTGCTGATTTGCTTTTAAAGTAGGGAAATGAATGTTATCAGAAAACGAGGCCTGTTGGGAAGCGACAGCTACTGCTCACCGTATCCTCCACAAATCAGCGGCGACACCCCCGTGAAACAATGCGTTATCCGCCATTCTATCCCACGTGGAGATTAACACACTCAGCCTACTCGCTGTACATCAACGCAAAGCTTTACAACCGAAAATAAAGTTCTTAGTGAGACAAAAATCACAGGAAAAAATAACATGCCATTTATGTCCTAAAAAACTGGGAAATTGGGTTGTTTTCCAACAGCCGAGATACATTATGCCTATGTACTAGTGCTGCTCAGGGAGAGAGCCATTTAAGACAAGCAAGTCAGTGCCAACGCTGAACGCATTAGAGGGATTTATCGCAACTGCAAGGAAGCAGAAACAATAAAGAATGTCCAACAACAATGTTTCAAATTTTGCTTTGAAAGCAGTTTCTGCACAAATACTATAGCACCGCTATAATGCACCCAAACCCATACAGCCAATAAAATAGAATACCAATTTGATGTGCTATATTTTAGGGACAGTAATTGAATTGTACTCATTTATACTTCACAAGGACTAGGATAAAAGACTATACGAAATAGCAAAAATAAGTCAAATCATTTGCATTTTGTGTATAACTTAAGCTTTTTAGATGAGACACGAAAAAACTTTAATTCCTGGAGTTAAATGTTTTATGCATGTACGTTTATTGTCATTATAGATTAAAAAATTGTACAATCAAGTTACACTTGAATGACTTTGGAACCTAATAATTCATCTCAGGCACAACTTTGGGCACTGAAATATTCCTCTGGGTTTATTCCTAAGTCAGCTGTGTTAATTAATCTGCAAAGTGCTGGTATTTACTTAATCGTCTCATCTCAAATTATGTTGAAGAACCGAATACAGCAAATCCCGGGTAATTACACTAGCTTCTGCAAAAAGTGAATTTCCACCTCAGATGAACCTGATCCTCAAAATGATTTTTTATTTTGAAACCATAAATCTTCCTCCCACACTTTTTCAGAAATTCATCTAAAATGTCTGATTTGCATTCAAGCCGGATGCTAGAATGATCCTTCACATTTCCATAACTGTGCATTTCAGCAGCCGGCAGCCAGTCATCCCTTCATGCAACAAAGCATTTATTTTTGTATATTTACTTTGTATATACCTTTCTTAATTTTTTTTAATATTGAATTATTCTGTAGTTTACTCAATATTTTCCTTTTTTGCTTTTACCTTTTTTTTTTTACATAAATAGTTTAACACACTCATCATCCACTCAAGCTGTTTCTGATAAGTCTGATTTGTCTAGCATGAATAATCTAAATTCAAATTAAACTAAAGAAATTAAATTAAAGAAATAAACAAACAGAACAATAAGAATAATTTAAAAATGACTATGAGAATGACCAGTGGTCTGCAAGCAAAAAGGCCACGGTGGCTAGAAGAATAAAAGTCTAAAGGGGTAAAAAATGAACATAAACAGTATATATTGCTTCATAAAAACCAGTCAATTTGGAAAATTACATAATCTTCATATTCAAATGGTGTCCTCTTTCATTACAGTTCCAGACAGAAACAACTGTGTGCTTTCACTGGAAATCAAACCCACAAATCTCGGTTACCTTTAGCTCAGCACTTTTGAGCTAAAGAAAAGCTGTACTTTACTATGTTTACTGCGTTTTAAATATGGCTGTTTATATAATCTTATCCTATATCTGATTTCCCAGACTTCAGGCCTTGTGTTATACTCAAAAGAAATGCAACAGAACGCCCCCAGTCCTCGACTTCCAAAATAAGAGCCTCCGCTACCTGATGTCTTGGCAAAAAACAAGACAATTTAGAAAAAAAAAACATCCCAGCATGAATACCTGAGTGGCCGTTGGGTTTTTCACAAACAGTTAGACAGATGTAGAAAGTAAATTCCCGCAGTGTGTTTCTGAGAGCATGTGTTTCGGCTCAGAATGGCCTATGGGCTGTTTCGGCATCCCTCAGAAAGAAAGTGAACATGTAAGCAAAGGCATGGAAGAGTCTAAGGGGATCTGTGATGGGGAGATGAATGAATGGA
This sequence comes from Paedocypris micromegethes, assembly GCA_028031935.1. NCBI lineage: Eukaryota > Metazoa > Chordata > Actinopteri > Cypriniformes > Paedocypris > Paedocypris micromegethes. Next base: position 10,988,184 of record CM051495.1, read on the forward strand.
GGAGAGCACAGGATCAGAATGGGAGGGAATAGTTTCAACAAACATAACATTTCTGTAAGACCCGGTGGGTACAGGAAGAGACTGTAATGTCTGTTTTGCTAACACCGTACTATGTAAATCTACGATACAAATCCAATTTCAAAATGAGTCCCAAGCTTGAGAAAGAATGAACCTGAGTTTAGGAGTGTACTGGTAATGCAATATAAATCTTTGTGCTTGTCTGCCCAAATTCTAAAGTGAAATAATGATATAATGCTATGTGAGAATTACATGTAAATAACTTTTGCACTGACCCATTTAAGACAATGACAAACAAAACTTGGGGAAATTTTGGCAAAAATGTAGAATATTCAGGACATTTCAATTTACATAATTACAAAACATTAATTATGAAGTGTGTTTTTAGCACTAAATATTAGAATAATCCCATTTTTCACAAACAGGAACATCATAACTCATTTTCTCTTACTATCATAGTCAATCAAAAGCCATCATTCTCTGTGACATTCCTGTGGCAAATAAAAAGTAATCATACTCTCTGCGGCCAATCGAAAGCTAGCATGCTCTCTGTGGCCAATCAAAAGGCAACATACTTTCTGTGGCCACTGATAAGTCTTCATAGTCTTTGTGGCCAATCAAAAGCCTATATACTCTCTGTGGCCAATCAAAAGCTAGCATGCTCTCTGTGCACAAACAGGAACATCATAACTCATTTTCTCTTACTATCATAGTCAATCAAAAGCCAACATTCTATATATGGCCAGTAAAAAGCCACCATACTCTCCGTGGCCAATCAAAAATCATCATATGCTCTGTAGCCAAAAAAGCCATAAAATTCTTTGTGACCAATCAAAAGCTAACATTCTACAGTTTTGAGATCTGGCAGTATTACCATAACACCCATCCTGCTCTGCAAAAAACGTTCAAGAAATATTAATGTCTGTCTAGGTTAAGTGTGTTTCCTTCCATCAATCTGACAGGAAGAGACGAGGATGCAATAATGAAATGAAAAACAGCCCGCCTGTCAGTGTGAAGAGTGTGGGTGAGCTCATCTGTGTAATGGTGTGTCTGAATACAGAACAAATCATAAAGATGCATTTTGACAAGTTATACAAGTTGTACATTATTCCAAAAAACAATAAATAAGAGTTGAATCAAGTGACAGAGCTCCTCTTTTCCTCAAGTGATCAGCTAATACCACGCACTACTCAATCTCTGGCCTACTTTGAAATCTCACTCGACGTGTTTCAAGCCCTCTTTTCCCAAATTGTCTGGCGCAACAGAGGTGATCATTCCCTGTAAGACTGTGCAGTCAGATTAGTGTCGACATTTAAAAAAAACGCACCAAAACGCTTCACATTTTTGTTTTATCCCCCCATTGAAGGCGTCACATTTTTATTTGAAACTTTTGTTTGCTTCATACTTTTTGTGCACTTCAAATTTTTGCATTTGGACTTTTGGCACTAGTTTCACGTGGGGCACTTACTTACTGATTGGCAGGTGAGAATGTGATTGGCAGAAGTTGACCGGGAAGTGTGGGACAAGTTGAGTAAATCGTACACTGCATCAATATATACTAATACAATTAACAGTAATTAAAGTGTTATTTTTGCACAATAAATTATTTTGGTGGCAGACTACTTCAGAATAATAGTCTACAAATCGAAATAATATGAAATGGTGGCTGTGGGGGAAAAAAGGGTCCCAAAAGGTGCCCTATGAATAAAATGCATTATAATTTTTATTATTATTAACCTCCCGCACTTCCTAGTCAACTGCTGCCAATCACTTTCACACCAGCCCACGTGAAACTAGTGCTAAAAGTCCAAACTCAAAAATCTGAAACGCACTAAAAAATCTCAAGCGAAAAAAAAATTTCAAGGTGTGAAGCTTGCAAGCAAAAAAATTTCCTTTCTTAGAAATGTACGTTTGATATTTTTGGCACAATGCTGAAAAAAATCTATAAATATTGCCAAAGATGGAATTCACGATTGACTTCTTTGCTGTTATGTTTCTTTTGTCATCATTTGTTACTGTACGTAATACAGTCGGATGCTTAAGGCATACACACCTCCTGCAAGCCTGCAGAAATGTTTGTGTTCCAGACCACCTTTCCAGGAATGTGGACTCCATTTCAGTGTATTGATTGGCTGTGGTAAAGTGCTGACGCAGCCACTCTGCGGACCGGACTAATGGGCGGCAATTTTCAGAAAGGCTCAGGCCCCTCGAGAGCTAAAGTGCTTTAGTCTTCTTTTGTTTAGGGCCACAGTGGCTGCACTTGGATAAGCCACATTTTTTGCATGTGACTTTGTCTGATGTCCCTTATTATGGAAAGAGTTTAGCCGCGATGCTAAAAAGATCAGCTAGAGGTTTCCATGCTGGTGAAAACATGATGGTTTGGTGCTGGTCTAGAACAAAACCACAAGCATAAAGCATTAGTGGAAACATTAGCATGCAGTTTATGCATTATACATTCAGTTGAATGTCTATGATGCTATATTATGAAAGCCATGAATGACAAAGGCTTATTTGTTTGCTTTAATGATGTATTTATTTTAAAGTTTCAAAAACAAATTAAGTTATAACAAAAGCTTTTTTTTACTAAGAATCAAATGAGCTATAAGCATCAATATACCATTAATCTAGTGTGTGTGTGTGTGTGTGTGTGTGTGTGTGTGTGTGTGTGTGTGTGTGTGTGTGTGTGTGTGTGCGCGCGAGCGTGTGTTCACAATTGTACTGTATATTTAAGACTCTAAATCTCCAATCATTTTGTTGACGTACGTAGACAATAATCTAATTTAATTCTACAGGGCAAGGAACATCAGGGCTTCAATGAACTTTATAGCTAGTTAGTTATTTATAAATACATACGCAAAATCATACCGTGCTTTACATTAAATAATATAAAACATTAGCCCAATATTTGTGTTTTTTATTATATTAATTGATAATTAATATTGAATATATTGAATATAGTTAAGATTTATTACTAAACATTAGGCTGTAAACCAAAATGTTAGCATCAACATACTGATTTTAAATAATACATAATCGAATATATCACTTTGCAGTCATTTGGCAGATGCAAAATAACAATTATGTAAAGTAATACATTATTACATATTTTTATGCAACATTACATATTTACATATCACACTATTTGCTTTCCATTTTTTGTCAAGGCTGCTACTTCAGTCTGTCATCACTACCTACATTGACAGCATCATCAATCCATCACACAATCCAGCCTGGAGGGGAAGTGGAGTGAAAAGAGGTGAAAAAAATCAGTTTGAGTGTCTATTTTCTCTCTCGTAACAAAACATGTAGTCGCTGGTTTTTATCGCTCACTTTTACTCTCGAGCACTTGTTTTTCACCCAGACCTGGCCTTTAGATCGCAATCCACAAGTGTGGAGAAAATGGAGCTGTCTGAGCTTCACAGCATCTGTGTGCAGAATCTCTGGAGTGGAAGTGTAACGGCGCTCTGGGTCGGACCGTACTGTAATGTACTGTACTGTACTGCACTGCACCATTAACATCATTTGCTCTGAGCTTGTGGCCCCGCACCACCTTCCTGCTCAAGATCAAAGTGCTGTATTTCGTGCCGGCCGTGAATACAGCCATTTCCTGCCTTATTTTGTTTCTTGTGATGGAAAGAGCTGTCCTATCAAAGCTGATCTGTAGATCTGTTTCTTAAACCTAGGTTTGATTTTTTTAGTACTATAAATTGTGTATGCAGAAAAAGAACAGAATGTGTTTTCTACAGATCTCAACGAAAATCTTCTGCCACTGTGCCGATAAAAGTCCACTAGTGGTTTTTAGTGTCAAAGCAATGCAGTTACAGATTTGCAGTTACAACACATGTTAAGGATGTGAAATACTAAAATATAAATGTAGATATACTATAATAAAAACAAGACAGTCGATATCATAGCGTTTTATTAGATTTTAAGTTGCCTGTCTAACTTAATAAAAAAAAAGTTTCACAACTAATCTGCCTAAAATAATAAATCTACGAATTTTGTCCATCACTGGAAAATAATCAATAGCTTTAATATAATGTTATAGCGTTATCAAATACCTTTAACTTTATCAAAGTTTTAGCTTGAATCGCAAATACAGCTTATTGTTAGAGTTTGTTTAACAATCTGTTTTTAGTGCAAAGACAAGTATAAAACAAAAACAAAGAAATATAACGTTAAAAAAATTGATAAGAAATGTCCATTATTGGAAGTATTGAGTAGTTTTTGGAAGTAAAGCAATCAAAACGTCCATTAGACTGATCCTTTTTGCTTTTAACTGAGCAAAAACGCTAAACTACACGTGTAGCAAAAGAAAACATGAGATTATATAAAAGGATTCAGACACAATTGAACTATCATGACTGGCAGCAGCAGTGAGGGAAAGTGGCGGCAGGATATTTGAGTTAAGACTAGATAACTAAGAGTGATAAGAAAAAACCAACAGCCGTATGACAGATGCTGTACATCACTGCTCAATGTTTATTCACTTACAAAGAGATGTAGCTTTAACATAGACCTAGTTCAAAAGGTGTCAAGAGACACAAATAAATCTTAAAGGCAGAAACCCTGAAATCTTATGAGGAGATTGTGTACAGACTGATTGAAGTGAATAAACAAAGAATTTCTGTAACATGATTTTTGCAAAACATTGTGTAAATCCCTAACTTCCTGCAGCATAAACAATGAGCATAAAAGCAAAGTATAATAAAAACACATGATTATTTATTACGACAACTTCGAAAATTACGAAAGGCGCTTAGTTTGTGAGTTCTGAATATCATCCATCCAGTATTATCATTTTTAGAAGATTTCAGTTTATTGGACTAATTTACCTAGTTCTATGACTATTATCAATTATTAGTTTTGATACAAATGGGATATATTTGCCTACAAAATGTCTTTGTTATTTGTGGCGCTGAGCCACTTTTCTGAACAGATTGAGATTGTGCTCTACTCGTAGGCCGAGTTTGGAGGAGGTGGTGATGAGTTTAAATGCTAAACAAAAGTCGAAGCCTCGCGCTATAGATGAAGAGCCATTAATAAGCAAATCGCTTCACCCTGAGTTTCTGTTTCTGAAGTCAGCTCCATAAATTGATTGCTTTTTACCCTGAAAATGGGAAGAGCGATTTGTCTCATCTTAAGAGTCCACTAATGCAAGGTCTAAACACAAGACAAGAACTCAAGCACATAAAGGATTAAAGGCACTAGTTTTAGCACCAGTGGGTCCATGAATGCACACAGTGAAACACAAACCCTTAAGGCTCCAAAAAATCAACTGCTGTCATCTATCCATTCAATATTCTGAACCGCTTTTTCATTTTAGGGTCACAGGGAGCTGGAGCTCAATCCCAACATCTCGGGGCCTGAAGGAGTTTCACAGAGTGGGACACACAGACTCACACATTCTCATTCACACCTTTTGGCCATTTTCAAAACTTTTGATTAGATTGAGACCCGGAGGAAACCCACACATGCATGGAGAGAGCATTCACCAGGGCCTGAACTTGACTCTTGAGCGAGTTGACATTTTTAATTTAAATGCAAGAGAAGACACACTCACATATATCCAAATGAAATGGCCAGATTTGGAGCAACCAATGCTCTTAGGTCTGTGATGCCTATAAAAAGCCAAACTGGGCAGAGAATGACAACATGGGACTAGTGATAGTCGCAAAATGTGGCGCAAAAGAGGCTTACTACTCTATTAATGTGACGTGTATGATGCTGAGGGAATCGAGTGTCTTTGCATTAGACACTGGCGATGAACCACTGGCCTGTGGAAGAAACGGCCCGGTGGGCTTTCAGCCCATCTGTCACTGAATAACATCAAGCTACTGACTTTACATCTCTAGAATACTTCTTTCATATTTTTCCATCACATATGCAAAAACACTCAGGTGATCTGCTTTCTGCTGACACCACAAAACGGAATAACATGTTTTTAGATTTACAGGCCAGACCCGTCACCCTTCTCCGCTGACACACTCGTCCAGTCCGTCGGGCCCTGGCTGCTGGTTCAGCCTTTTCCTTACTAACAATGAGCTCAACGCTCGCTGATGCTTTTGCTTTCCGTCTTGCAGGACTTGAATATGAATGTCAATAAAACCAGAGAGAGAAGGGAATGTGCTGGAAAAATACCACTTTGATTTAGCTGATAAGAACATGAAAAACAACATGCAAAGTATAAGAGAGGTGAGAGGGACCACATCAGGGAAACAGGGAAATTGTGCTCTGCGTTTAACCATCCAGTAAAGATAACACACACACAATGAAGTGACACGCACAAACCCGGAGCAGTGGGCGATCTTAAGCCGTGGGGTCCGTGACCATATGGGGGTCAGTGTCTTGCTCAAGGACACTCCATTGTGAAACCCACTGGATTGGGATTTGAACCTGCAAAGCTTGAAAGTCAGGTCCAAATCCATACTGCTGGACACACAACAGCCACAACTTGAAAATGTTCAAATTGGGTTCAACGTAAATCTAACTGAAATAACTGTATGTGATTCAGCATGTTCAATCAAGTTCTAACAAAAACGTCTAAAAATAGCTATGAAAATAAAACTCATTCACTTGAAACATTTTATTTATGCTGTAAAGATAAAACAAATACACAATGAGCTTGGATTGATATGCAACCATGCATTAGTTTGTAACCCCTACTATAAAGTGAGGTGCGTTATGCTCTGAATGTGTTCTGTATTCTTGCCGCTTATTCAAAGGCTTTGCGAAACTTCAACATGATAAAATGTGTAGCCACACTGAGCTTGTTGATAATACCAGAAAAGAATCCAAAAATAACGACTTCTCTGTGGATCAAAAACCAGATGTGCTCAGTGAAAAAATGCTGTGCTAGTCACCGATCAGAGAACAGATTCTTCACTCCTAGAGAATATTACATGAAATTATCGATGTCCAAATCACCACCGCTTCCTTGTTTCTTGGGCAACTTGGGAGTTAAAAGTTCAGATTTACTAGTCTAAACTTGGAAATGTTTTCCTCTGTTAAAAAGCATTGCCAATTATCTAATGATTGCGCTCACTGTATACAGTACGAGTGGGCCTGTAAAGCATAAGTCTCCGCCACAAATTTTCATTCCTTCCAATGTCTTTCCATTCCTTCTAAGTCAGATTGCCATGGCAACAAAACCCCAAGGGAGGAGACTTAGGGACAACCACGCAAAATAAATGCTGTCAGAGAGATATGTTCTGGGCATCGACCAACACAGAGTGTGTATATTCAACACAGAAATGGCCATCGTCATATTGAAGAGACAACTTTGCATGAAGAGCTTGCCGTGATTCATGCTGGAGTCATGCATGCGCCATTCTTTGTCACGAAGAGAGATAGAAGTTGGTCATCTTTGAATATGTCAACATGGAATTTGATTAAAACAAAAGTGTACAAATACGAGATGATATTTTAGAGAGTTGAGTAAACCAACTACCGCATTTTCTAGACAATAAGGCGCATTTTAAATGACAACAAATGTTTAAAAATTGAGTGTGCGCCTTGTAATCCCAAAAAAAATTTGGAAAAAAAAATTGGAAATGGACATTTATCAGTGATGTTACAGCCTTATACAGTAGTTCAAACTGGCCGTAAAAGTATCTATCATTATCTATCATTTATGTTTCAAAGAATTTTCAAGCACGTGTGTCAGCCAAAAACCCTTTTAAAAATACAAGTTTTGTTATTAAAGCTTGCTTTTTTGTTTATTAGCACTTAATTCTAGCAGGTTCAAACATTTAATCCGTACATTGGACCAATAACAACAAAGGAACAAGCAAAGGTGTCGTATCCGCAGTTAAATCTCATCCAAGGTCAGAAGTAACTGTACACAGATATGAATTTCATACTAAACCGCCGTCTTCTTGCATAAGAGGACAATGCACTGCCTTTCATAAACCAGCTAATACTCTCATGCTCTCTCTAAGCCTAAGCAAAGAGCATCTTTTCTTCCCATTTTCTCATTTGCCGTTTGTGTACACAGAATCAAGCTGCTGTTGGCCCAAGAGGTTAAGGAACTGTTTCTGCTTCACTGTAATTTGTTTGTTCACTACAAGAAGATACGTCCATCAATCCTGCCTGTGGAAAATCCTCCAGGGAAAACAGATCCGAGAGGCTGCCAGCAGAGACAGAAAGACCTTTGAGTTGAAAAAGACAATTCAATAATGCTGCACTAAAACACACATCAACGCAAAAGGATAACACTCCTCCTTTCGCTAAGATAAACAGCAGAAGCGTGTGGCTAATCCAGCCATCTGTAATGTTGTCAATCGATTCGGGGCAAAGATGTTGAAAGAGCAGCTCCGTTTTTTCTTTCCCTTCTTCTATTTCTCTAAACAAGGGATGGAATGCACTTCTGCGCCTAATAACTTGTCCCCTCGTTCTTCTCCCCGCCCACAATCTGCAATCTAGACTGTAATGACTAAGACGACAACCCTGAAAAAAAAAATACATCAGAAGAATGGAATAGCGAACTTTCGGTAATTAGCATCAGGCTACGCTAAACCAAACTTAGCTTTAGCGATAATAGCATGGTGACTGAAAAAGTTGCACTTTTCTGTCCAGAAAAGTATAACACCCGATAGCTCACACGTCTTTTTGAATTCCACTCATCTAGCATGACAGTGGCTCTAGGGATGAATGTAAATGCTAACAGATAGCTTTCTTCAGGCACTTCGGTCCTCCTCGAGGAGGTCAGGGTCAGAGCAGACGGCAAAAAAGAGGGAAACACTGATTGAAAGCATGGCTGAATGTAGTTGAGCAGGTTATTAAATCCAGCTGTGGACTAAAGTTTAATTTAACCTGGGTTAGGGAAAGCAGAAGAGCAGAAAGGGAGGTGCAGAAGGTGAGATTTGCCCCTGGAATGATCTTAATGCTCCACCTGATGTCCACATTCCACACAGGCAGATCCTGCAACCTTTTCTTCACAGAAATCCACCGTTGCTATCGCTTCGTTTTGCTAGTAAGGTTGAGAATGTGTAAATGATGGGAAGAGTGAAAGATGGATGGAAAATATTTCAGAGAGATTTACTGTGAAACAGACAGAGTGAGGGAGTGAGTGAGTGAGTGAGTGAGTGAGTGAGTGAGTGAGTGAGTGAGTGAAAGAAAGAAGAAGAAGAAAGACGGAGGGGGAAGGGGGTTAGTGTTAAAAATATCTCCTACTACAGAGTGAAGTGCCGTCTCGAGAACTGCCTGAACTTTGCTATTTTTGCATGAAGAAATGAGACCTTATAAGTAGATAAATCGATGTCTGCATTTTCAGAAATGCCTAATCTTTAGTAGCCTAAATGGATTTTAAAACCTTAACAGCTTAACAACATCTATTTTACTCCAAGAATCTAATGGGCTTGAAGTTAAATCAGTTTTTCGAACAACTGTATATGACTGCAACTGTATATGATTCCAGCAAACACCAAAGTGTAAGAACTCAGTCAAAAGTTCCATTTTGAACAAATGCTGATTGAATCGTTTAATTGTACAATATAGATTATGACACAGTGTTGCTCATCCTGTTTGGCTTTTGAAACACATCCATTGAGATTCGAACTTAAACTAAGCTTGGCCAACATAACCAGTGCCAGACCCACAACTGACAATATTGCTCTAAACGGCACAGATAAAAACGGTCAGTTAAATAGCAGTGAATAACCTATCCAATCAGAGAGCCCATAGAAGAGCCACTTAGCAGTATGAGCAAATTCAGTCTTTTTGTACGAGCTAATTATTACTGCAGCAGTTGAAAAGCCCTCTCCAGCTCTCTAGGCCGAGTATCTGCCAAGCATTGTGAGTGCCAGCTCATCTGAAGGCTGCTCGGAGACACTGGCCCCAGGTGGGCTTAGGGTGACCTGGATATAGACGTACACAGACCCTGTAGGAAGAGAGTAGTGATGAGGTGGGACACAGTAGGGGCTTGCTATTTAAGTACAACAAATAAATAAATTAAGAGCCAGTGGCTTTATCTTGGATCTTGGATATATTGGATGTTTCCAGTGTACCTGTACAGTAATTTCCAGACTATATTATTCTAAATAATGATTTGAGATGCACTTTTTAACTGGAAAAGATGTGTTATTCATAAGTGTACAATGATTCCGAAATGGTCATTTATTAATGGCGCATCTTATTATTCGCTCCACCTAATCCGTCTGATTAATACAGTATATTTTTCAAAGAAAGTAGTATGAGGTGACTGAGTTTTGTCAGTATGGCCACTAGGCAGCAAAATTGTGCTTTACGTTTAACCAGTGGCGTTACACATACACAATAAAGTGAACACACACAAACCCGGAGCAGTGGGCAGCGCGTCACAACTTCCTCAAGGACAGTTGTGAAACCCACCGGACCGGGATTCGAACCAGCAATGCCTAGATGGCCTCTTGGACTACAACGTCCAAAAAAATTACTGAAAAACAGTATTGGTCCAGAAGGATTCAATATTTTTTACATACGGTCCGAAAAAACCAAAGCTTGGAAAAAGAGATTCTTCTTGGCAAAGTGATGGTTTGAATCCCCTACTTAAGTGATTGGCTCTCATCTTCCCTGCCACTACATCCAGCCTCATACACTTCACTAGTACCTGATCCCTGGCCAAGCATCAGTAAACAAAATTACATGAAAAGTCTGCTGACATAACGCTGAAGGTGTAAGTGGCTTTGCAGTTATAGAAAAGCAATATAGCTGCAGATTCTGAGACTTACTGCACAGTGGAACTCTTTTAATTACTACCAGGATTAGAAACACATGCTCATAGCCGAGCTTCAATAAAGCTTCCTTTCCATCTAAAGCACAGGTTTATTACACGCATCTGAAGATCGTGTACTTTCATAATGTAGTTCAGCTTCCTTTTCTGGCCATGTAAATTTTCCAGTGGTGTAAAGTACTCGAGTAAATGAGCTTTGTTACTACACTTATAGAAATATAAGCAACATTTACTCTCTTCACTACATCTTTGAGTATTTGTCTCGGACAGATTGACAATGACACTTAACTTTGAAACATTGATTTCAATTTTTCACAAAATTTCAATTTTTACATTAGGAATAAAACCTAATAAATAAAAAACTTTCTTGTTGTTCACTGTTCTTGGTGATTTCTGAGGCAGTTAAGTTAATTTAAACTTGAATACTTTACGACATTTGCTTAAGTCTTATTGGAATTGGTGACTAGGAGTCATTTTTACAGTAAGGTACCGGTACTCGTATTTTTCCTCAAATAAGGGTTTTCGGTACTTTACACCTCTCTAGAAAGACAAAACAAACGTCTCAGATTAGGAGAAATGTAGGGATCGGTTAAAAAAAAAAGCATGAGAACAAGCGCCCATGCAAAGCAAATTCTCTCTCGAGATTTCGAAACGCTCTGAATTCTCAACAATAGTCCAAAATCTGCACAAGCTCGTTTTAGGCAAAGATGTGTTGTTTCCTGAGGTACAAACTTGCCTTCCTGTTTCTGTCAGAGCCAGGCAAGTTTCAAATGATAACACAACCTTTTAGCTCCGCTCACGCAAAATTGAGTTACCCTGCCCTCCTCTCTCGCAATTATTTTTGTTGTTCCTTCTCTCGTTCTGCGCCTTGAATTATTATCGTCTCTCGGGCTGTTGGGTCGGTGTCATGCTAACTGCAAATTACTCTGAAATGTGATGTCTCAGCACCGAGCCCTGCTGAAGCTTTATTTTTCAAAGTCAAAGTGATGAGCCATTACGTCCAAGATTCAAGTTTATTGATTTTCTAAGTGGGTCTGGGAAAAACACATGCAGGCACATTCGGCAAAAGCAGAGTTTTCGTTCACGTATCAGCAGGAAGTGGCTTCCGCTTCCGAATTGTCTTCACCAATGATTGTCATGTGTTCATGTGTTCTTGCAACTTGTGTTCATCAGAGACGTCATCAGTTGGATTCCTGCCGGGCTTATAAATAACTGCAACCTACAGCAGCAGTGTGGAAAAGAAAAGACTCTTTTTGTGAAATTGCCAGAACAATGGTTTTAGTCTAAACGAAAAAAAATTTATTTTGGTTTTTAAAAAACAAAGAGAAGCAAAGATCTCTGGGAATACGATGGATGCAAAGTTACGACAATTACCCTATGGATATTATTGTTCCATGCATGATGACAAAATTAGTTCTAAAAATATGAATTAATAGCATTGAATCCGCCAGACATTTAAATAATCTCCTCACAATAATAGCACATTTCAGTGAATCTATTTTAGCGTAAATCGTTTAATACCCAGAAATCTCTGATCCTGGAAAACAAAAGCTCTGTGTTTATAATTCTATTTGAAAGAAAAATTCATTTTTATAAATGTCACACTTATAGAATAGTACGACTCTTATGTCATATATGTATTTTTAGAACAGTGAGGCTTGATTCTATTCCTTGTAAATGATTTAAATGAAGTAATAGCACCGTACCAGCATAATAGTCCCAATGTATGATGCAGATTACTGTCGTAAAAGAGAAAATCTCACCCAAAACAGTGTGTGATATTGTAATGGAACCAAGGGGTTTTTCTGGGAAAGTGTGCCCCCCCCACCCCTCCTTTGCAATCATGAAAAAACTTTGATATGCAACTAATGCTTGTTCCTCGTGCACGTCTGCGTATTCATGTTGTGTACTTTATTCTAAGAGCTGAATAAACATTTAGCCCTCATCCACGCATGATTAAACACGCTTACATAAACCGTTCATTTATATTCCATCGTTTAAAGAAATGAGCGCTTAGGTGTTGGAGAAGAGCATATGATCTTCAATACAGGCAAGTAAGTGAAGACGAAAGATGGTGGCAGCATGTCACATACGGGTTTAAGCACCATCTCCGTCTGCCTACAGCTTTCTACTAACGTGATTCATATTTAAGGAGGAGAGCCTTGATGCGATGTCGACCATTAAAATTACATTAAATCCGCGGACTCGAAGTGCCATTTGATACCTGGTCACATAACCACAGAGCCGTGGCTTTAAGACTGTCATCTTTGCTGGTGAAGGCCACTGCCAATTTCCATACATAATTACTATTCCACTCATCTCTCAACAGAAAACGGTTAGACCTGAGAAAGAATTTTAATGCTGATCTGATGGAAGATCTGACCAAAAAGCAGCATTTCCAAAGCAGAAACATATAACCTCAGTTTCAAAGACGGCCCTTACAAGGCTTTTGTGATGTTTCTGGACATGAATTATGTCTGCGGCTGAAGTCTTAAGTGAAGTTAGAAAGCACATACTCTGGCTCAGAGGAAGAATATCCATTACATAAGCGCTGGAGATTAAACTAGAGGCATCTGAACTATGCCAGAGCCCCACGGAAGAGCAACAATGATAAAACAGCACACCAAGTGGAGATCTTCACCCTAAACGCAACAAACGTTTAAACCTGAATAGCGAGAAAAAAATAATCCATATTCCCTACGCTTTCTTTCCTTGATGAGATATGCAAATCTAAAAAGCATCCAGGGCTTTAGGTTTCCATCTACCCACCTGATGCACAGCACCCACCCACAAACACATGGCCCCCGTCCCGTGAGTAAACACTCACACGTAAATTGCTCCTACACATTTGCAGTGTCTCGGTGAGAAAAAAATAACTTTTGAGGAACAGCCAGAAGAGACAGACATCTGTTGCATGAGGAGAAAAGGCACAGCCCACCCGCTCACCCCCTACCTCCCACTCCTGCATTCACATATATGAGGAGCAAATCTACTGCCTGGAACTATTTAGCAAAAATCTACAATTTCCCAAAGACAGGAACTTGAGATTTAATTTGCGTGAGTGGACAAGTGACCAACAACCACCGTCGACTCATCAGCCACCATAAGTGATAACACGCTGTCTAGTCTAAAACCGACGTCCATTAAAGAAGTGACTAACCTCTGACCCGGGCATAGCAGCAGCCGCACTTTGCCAAGACTTTCCGGAAAAAGTGGTGGCAGGCGCAGCCCCGATGGTGGTGACCCCCCTTCATGATCTGCCCCCGTCGCTGACCACCAGATTAGCAGGCATGGGCATGGCACATCACACGCTTTTGCTCACATACGCTCGAGCTCTCGCGCGGGGGATATCCCTATCGGTAATTCCAATGTGGGGAGCGCTCAAAACATTTCCCGTCCAGAAAAACCAAAAGAGTTAAAAACCAGTAGTCTGATGGAAAATCATATACTGTCCAGATATCCAGTCTCTGGTTGTCACTGCTCAAGCTAGAACAGAGTCAGCGGCATTTAAAAGCACAGCTCAGTCTCTGTTTTTCCTCCCTCCTGCTCTTACTGTCTGCTCAAATGACAGACCGTGAGACTGCCAGAGAGAGAGAGAGAGAGAGAGAGAGAGAGAGAGAGAAGGAGGGGGTGAGGAGGCGGGGCTAGGAGCTTGACTTACTGGCTATTCCAGGATACTGCTCCCTCTCCCCTCCTGCCCCCCTTCATCTTGTGCTACTTTGACCTCTTCTCGTCTTCTCATAATTTCCTTTCTGTTTCTCTTTTCGACAAAATCGTCTTTTTTTAGCGCAACGACACATCAGAGGATCTTTTATTCATGAGACTGTAGATAAGAAGGTCCAGAGCGCTGCACCTTGTGACTCACGTCCAAGACAAACAGGGAAGACCTGCATACGAGCTGTATCACACATAATTGCGTTCTGTAATTTATTTCCAAGCTAAAGCACTTTCCCTTCTCCAGAAAAAAAGAAGCTGTCACGGATCTGCCAAAGTAATTATGCGCAGGATTTTAATTCAATATTGAGCTAAAGCAACACAAGTGGTATTCCGTAGGCGATATAGGTAGGAAGGTACTGCTTATGCTATATATGCAAAAACAAAATGTGAAATCAGACATTCTTTATAGAAAGCCTGAAATGAAGGCAGACAAAGTATGAAAAGCATCAGACTTCACAAATTGTCTCGGAAACCTTGGAACTTGTATCGGAAACATATTTCTTATTTATTATTGTCCTATTTTTTTTTATTAAAGACACGAGTTGTGAGTTACTGTCTCAATAGATACAACAAAAGTGCTTTCTTTGATTCTATGTACAAGAGTTCATATTCCATTTCATTATGAAATAGAAATTATTTTTAAGTCATCGTTCTGAATACATTATTAACACTTTTTGGTGTTTCTGATTTATTGTCATTCATTTTATATTTCTTTTTTTGGTTACTAAAGATCTTTTATTATTCATTTTTAAAAGATCTGTTATTGATTACAATGTTTCTATAGAATGAAAAGGATTTCATCTAGTAGGCTCTAGTATATAAAAGATAAGAAAGCAATACTTGTGATAGAAAGACTTGCAATTTGTTTCTTCTTTTCTTTTAGACATTTTGTAGTTGAAGGTCTTTTCTGAGCGTTTTACACTTTGCTGGTAATACACACGCACACACACACACACACACACACACACACACACACACACACACACACACACACAAACATGGGCATTTACTGTATATTTATATAAACTTACATTTATTTTATTTTAAGCTTTCTTTTATTTGGCCTTGCATGTCTTGGCCAACTATGTTTTTTAGGAAAAAAAAAACATTTTATTTGCGTTAGCAGCAGATGGTCAGATGCTTCAAACCGTCACAACTTGCGTTAGGTTTCGGTGTCTGTGGGAAAACGTAAAATGTGGAATGGCATTTGCTATCATTTAAAAGACATCTGCAGCCCCCTGCAGACATCTGAGAGCCTGCCATGGCTGCAAAACTCACAAAGGCTGTCGTGAAACTCAGATGCGCCTCTGGAAGTTTTTATCCTCGTCTGTGTTTTTTAATACACAGCTCTTGTGATCTCCCAAACATTTTACGTTTTTTAAAATCAGTGTTTACAGTCAACTTCGTAAACCTCTACAGTACATCCCACCAAGACACATCAGAGAGTCACAAGAGTTTTTCACCAACAACATGGTGATATAATAGCATGTGAAATCTGAAGTGAGGCTTTCAGTGGCCAAATCTTCTCAGAGGACGAACAAAAACCCCAGAATTGACCCCAGGATACGTTTCATGTCTCCTCGCCAAAGTCAATTGCAGCGGGTGTATGAACAGACCATCCTCCAGTAGCGTGTGAGCTGGAATGTGTGAAGCTGAGGGAGGTTGTTGAAGAGGAAATGGAGTGCAAACCGCTCGAGTACACGAGCAGCTGGGGACTGTGCCGAGTTTGTGTGTATGTTGGTGGGGCGAGTATCTCTGGAGTCTAATTACTTAGTGTCTATTGCGGAGAAGCTGATGAAGCCAAACTTACTGCAGCACTCTGAAAGATTTACTCTTTCGCTATATATACACACACAACCCACATAAATGTTTTTAATCTGGTAAAAAAAATCATGAAGCTGCCATCACAAGCTCCTATATATGTAATATTAATGCAGCTTTAATAAATTACCATGGATTCTTAACGAAAGACTCTCCCAACGGTCGTGTTTAAATAGCGTCATGTTAATCACAGTTTCTAGCTGCTGGAAATCAAAAGCTTTGTTAAACCAACACTTATGTAAATGTTCTTTAATAACTATTCCTTATGCATATTTCACAGCTAATTTATGAACCACAAAAAATTCCTGAGGGAAAAAGGGGTTTCATATCAACCAAACATCCACTAACAGACACATACAGATTCACTTCAGAATAGTGTGAAGTTTGTGTTTGATTAGAAGAAAGGTGAATTAAAGGTGAATATCCAAGTAGCAATAATATGCATTATATGTATATATTATATAAAATATAATTATTAAATTATCATTTATAACAAGATATATTACGCATTCATCTTTGTTTCAAGTGCACAATACTGTAAAGCTATTTAGGATAGTAGATGTTTGAACATGGCTTGTGTTTGCATGTGATCGCAATCTGTCCGTTTTTCATTCTAATCTCTCCATCTATCCTCCATCAAGTCTTTGCCGACTAACCAATTTACTTTGACGTACTTCAGGAAGTAATCCTAGGCCGTAAAACAAAATAAGATATCTCTTTATTAAGTTATTTAAAAATAAGTTGTTAAATGTATACTCTTTATTTAAATAAGTTATGAATACGATGACAGATGCCTCCCTTAAAACCAACACTGAGATTATGTCCACAGATATAAGTGATATATATAGTTTTCAAATGGTGGAAAGAGTAAATAAAACTTGTAAAACGAGAGTAAATGAAAATAAAACATCCATTGTATGCTTTTCTGGTCTCAATTACAAAAAATTAAGATATCATGATGACAATCTTTTAGATTTTTCAGATTCTTAAAGATAGAGTTTGTCAGAATTGAAATGCAATCTCAGTTTTGGTCAGCAGAGGGCGTTTGAGCGTCGCCAGGTTTGACACAAAATTCTGAAACATTTCTCTATGAAGGTCGGCAAAACTATACCCAAAAAAATATAATACAATACATAACCCATTTTATCTATCTCTTATGAATACATTTCTGTGAAACCTATGAAACTCATTATACAATACTAAAATATGTTCAATCAGTAACGGATATTTCCCCTCTAGAAATGCTAAAAATGTGTTACAGCTTACCAAATAATGTATTCACACTGTTCGAAAGCGGTTACATTTACTGTACCCCTGTATGTTTAATTAATTCACTTTATTTTACACGCTATAATAACCTATTATACACTTGTGTCAGTTCTTTTCATGATTTATCCACTGCAAACTGTCCTGTTTGGCTATATTCTAACACTGTATTAAACTTGTGACAATTGACTTTTGAATTTTCAGTTATAATTCACTACTTTTTGTGTCTATTTCTTATTCCTCTTCAACAACTATACTCTTTACTGTATTCTTTTTTTATTTGTATGCTTGGATCTTTTCAGTTCAAATTTTTGGTTGGCCAGCGATCCAGGGTGTGAGTCCCGCCTTCGGGCAAAGAGTTGCTGGGATTGGCTCCAGCTCCCCGTCACCCAAAAATGGAGATGAAATTGATGGATTATTCACTTTTTTCACCTTTGCCCAACTCATTGCAATCCCAGAGGCTGCGAGTAAAGCCAGCATGAACCGGCATCAGCGGCGTGGGAGAAGAGCGAGGCCGCTGGCAGAAGGCCGACTGCTGCAGTGAGTTGGTGTTCTGCTCTGCTTTGTTTGCTGGCATGTCTATGGCCTGGGCCAAGAGATAGGCCAGAACCCCATGCAAATGTATACACAAGTGTGCGCACACACTTTTCGTTATCACAAAGCTTGTGCTTATTTATAATAGAATTACAGTTTCCGACAAAAAAAATCACTGGACACAGCATTACAACATATATATTATATGTAATACCTTATATAATCATTATAATATACTGTACAATATCTGTACCTCAGGTCAGATAAAACCAGCTGCAGTCCAGTTAGCCTAATGGAGGATTACTGAGGATGATTTTAAAAGATTATCTTTTTAAGATATTTAAACATTTCTGTTTATCTAATGCAAGCCCCAACAACATGAGCCAAAATCAGACGGCCACAAAAAAAACTTAGAGATTATGTGAGCCATTTTGGTTTTAAATTATAACCTATACAGACGCCACACTTCCGCGGTTGCACTTCCTCCTCATACACACAAACACTCTTCTCGCCGGGGGCCGAGCGTTTCCTCCGTCTCCTCTACCTCATCCTGAAGTTTCCCTTCAGAAAACATCAGCGAGGAAACACTGTCTGCCAGTTTTGTTCTCAGTTGCAAAATAAGCTCATCATTACGTGCCAGATTGTGATCCTTGATCTTTGCACATAGAGTACGGTTCTACAGATGAAGAGCTGAGATTCTGTCTGCTTGAACGTTTTTCTCAGAACAGGACGATAGCTCCCAGTCATCTCTCCAACTCTCTACCTCCGCAGCGATCACTTCATGAGGACTCCATAAAGAGTAGAAGGTGTAGAGACATCTGGTCTGATAAATGGCCAACGGGCAGGAGTTAACACACAAACCGATCTGCATCCATTACATCAGCTCATCCACTTCAGAGAACCAAACTTCACCGCAGATCTAGCAACAACCAGAGGCATCTCACCCAAAACCCATTATTTATCTACACTTGGTGCTCAAGCAAGCCTGGAGCTTCAGGATGTGGCTGACGCGGCCTCGTCTGTGTTTTTGAATCCAAGCCCGGTCGTTGATCAACACTCTGGAGCACTAACTCAAGAGCATGTCATAGTCCTGCTTTAGAGAAAGTTCTGGATTCCTTTCAATTCAACTTTGACCCATTGTTGTACTTATTTCTCTATATATTGTTTAGTACTTTGGGAGGACAAGGTGATATTGCCATCTACAGGGTGCTGAAGGTACTGGATGCTATTTATGAGCTAAATCGGCTTTTCCACATATCTTCTTAGAATCGATGACTTGTAACTTGTAATAGAGTACTTTTTACAGTAAAGTACTTTACTCAAGCATTTCTTTTAGGTACTCTTTACACTTCTGAGACTCACACAAACCAGTTTAAGTACATTTTGTGAGTTCATAAATAATACAGCAATAAAGTTCATACTCAATGGCCTGGAAAATATACTATTACACAATAAAACATAATGATGCTTAGGAGAGAATTGGTTGACCTGTACAATAAAATTATTTCGGTGTGGCAATACAACTCCAAAGCTGTGGTAACAAAAGCCCTTTTAAGGTCAGGACTTGCTTAGCCAATGCATCTCCTGGGATGCTTAATTCCACAATCCCCCAGTTGTTTTTGTCCAAAGTATATGTGTACAGGATTTTTTATATAATGGCCATGTATAAATGGTTTGGTTTGGTCTGGTAGGCTATATATACCCGAGTGTGGAAATGTCTCAGGGTTCTATCATGTTCTTCAACGGAAATCACAATCAACTCTGGTGAGAATCAGATATTTAAATCTGATTGCAGGATTAAAGAGCAACAGTGCAGCAGTTTTCTTCTCGAATAATAGTATATTAGTACATAATTATGAGTATTATTAACTAAAATTGAATATAATTAATAATATTTGTGTGCCAAAAAAACTTGAACCTTAACATCTACATTATTTTGCAAAAAATAAACTAGAGATAATAAATACAATTAAACCACACTAGAGAAAATAAATACAATTATTTATAATGAAAAAATAATAATTATAAAAAACAATCATTTAAATTATTAAAAATAACATGATGGGCGGCACGGTGGCGCAGTGGTTAGCGCTGCTGCCTCACAGCAAGATGGTTCCGTTTGACACTTGAGGTGTGAGTTCAAGGCCGGCCGGGGCCGTTCTGTGTGGAGTTTGCATGTTCTCCCCGTGCTTGCGTGGGTTTCCTCCGGGTACTCCGGTTTCCTCCCACAGTCCAAAAACATGCGCTTCAGGCTAATTGGAATTGGAAAATTGACCACATAGGTATGAGTGAGTGTGTGAATGTGTTTGTCTGTGTGTCCCGCTCTGCGAATGGTTGGCCTCCAATCCAGAGTGTGTATCCTGCCTCCGGCCCTAAGACGCTGAGATAGGCGCCAGCTCCCCGCGACCCTAAAAGGATGAAGCGGTAGAAGATGACTGAAAAATAACATGATAAAAAAATACATCTTTAATCTAAAAATCTAAAGTAATTTTTTCCTGATATTTGGAAGCATCAGATTGGAAATCACCAAGCCAGGTATACAAGAGTTAATGAGACACTTCCAGACATGGAATCTAGAAAAAAATTCTGTTAAAGATTTCTCAGCAGAAGACAAGATTTAGAATGGAGATACTGTCCAGGAAAATAACCCGGCTGGAGTGAAGAACATCAGTCTTGTGGAAGACTGTCTTCATGTGATTTACTGAAGCCTGGTACTGTCCCGTGACTCCACTGAAGCCAGTAGAACGGCATCTTGTTTCTAATCGACAACAGATGAGGGATCTGAGGTGCAGCACCTCGGCAGACAACATATGAAGACTAAGCACCACATAAGACCTTTAGGAACATGTTTGAGATGTGCTTGTGGCGGTAACAGGAATAATTCACAACATACAAACAGTAACTTGCCGTGCAGTCAGTGGGATTACAATGAAAATGCACTGATTCTTTGAAAAAGTTTTACAGTGAAAGTACAAATGGTTTTACAATTCAAATGAACCCATTGGTTAGGAAGTGCCAGGCCAGCAGGGGGAGCTCTGCCAGTGACTTCTTGTATGGCGGCAATATTTAAATTTACCAATAATTATTAACCAATAAAGAAAGAACAACTACTGATCAATCATGGTGTCTAGAGTGTTAATGTCCTTAGTTTGCTTTAAATCCTTCAGATTGCACTTCAGGATTAGCATTTTGATCTGTTTTAATTGCCTGTTTTTGGAGATATTGCTGTGCCCTGGATTATTTGTTTTCCAGCCATTTTTGTCAGCCGACTTATTCTCTGGCAAATATTCTCAACATCTCACTCATTGTTCGTATCCCGGTCCGGTCTACAACCGTCCAAGGTCAAGAGCCTGATCACAAACTCACTTAAAAAAGAAATGTTTGCAGTGATGAAAAGTGTAATACTCTTGTCCAGTCTAATTCAACTGAAGCCTCAAACTCGATTGGTTTACTTTAATCAATTATGACATGCAATTTAGCAATTCCCTGCTCTTGACTTAATTTCACATTCAGGCTTATTTAAAGGGTTTGAAGAGTTGGAATGGAGTATGAGTGCGGAAAATTTCATTTGTGTAATTAAGAAAAAAGAAACCAACAAGCTCCACATCAAAACGTTCCGCGAGAACTCCACCCTCATTAAACATGGCCCTGGAGCCAAACATCATTGAACCAAGGCGAATTAATTTAAGCAATCTCCACTGTCAAAAGTCCAAGGCTCAAATCTTGCTAAAGTTGACCACATGACTCACATCGATGGACTCAATGTCCCAGGCAACAAAACTTCTTCTATCATACAAGTTCACCGTGACTCCACTGAGACGAGGGCAATGGAGTTCCCATAAGGAAGCCGTTTGAGTCTGATTTAATCCAGCCCTTTTCAAGGAACATTAGCTCTGATCGCTTCCGTTCTGCGCAAGATGATTGGTTGAGTTTGATTATCAGGTGGATTGAGTTTGAGGGCGTGGCTCATTAAACTGGATCATTTAGCATGTTTATTTTCTGAAATGGATTTGAACAAATCACTCATATGAACAATAAAGTAGAGGATTTTGGTTTGTCAACAACGGTTTTTAATGAAACTTAGCCGAAGCGAAACTTTGGATCTGAAAAAACATTCAGGAGAGATGAAAATCATGGCCATAAACTGTGAATCGATGACTGGAGCATGCGACTTATTAAATAGTTGTAATGCTAAAACCGGATTCATTGTTAAGGTAGTTTGTAGTGTTTGTGCGTAAGTCTTGCAAGTGTGATTTGTTCATTATTATTCATCTTAAGATTCTTTTAATAAACTTTTTGTTTGTTTTTGTTAAAAATCGTAACATTTTACAAGAAGATACTTTTGCATGACCTTGTGTAGTTGATATGACAGACACTGATGATTGGCTAATGCTAAGCCATGCTGGAGTCGTTAGTATCATGATCTAATTCGTCTTTATTACACGTGTAAATATTTGTGAGAAACGTCTTTTTTGTACTGTTTGTACTGTGACTGTTTTGGCATTTTCACAGCTGCCTATCAGTCGAGTTTATTCCACTGGTCGAACAACTCTTTAGTTACTTATAAAGTATTTAACACTAAAACAGTAGTCCAAAAAAATGAGCTCTAATTAAACAACAAGTGAACGACACAATACAAAATTTCAAGAGGTTCAAAGAGGTTCAAGAACGCGAACTGTCTTTTAGCGCTATAAGTTCTATATTAGTGACTCCTGTCTAGTTGTGTATCGTTAACCTGCCACACTCAAGTAACCTTTTACCATACATGGTTGTTGTGTCTTACTTGCTCTGTCTCTTTGCACTTTCTCTAGGCTGTTCCGCTGCATATCATCCCAGTTGAGTCCGTCAGTGTCCCACGCAGGATGATGTTCTCTCTTTTCTTCTTCTTCTTTTCCTCTCAGGTGATCAACACCCTCTGAATTCTAAGTGAACAGTCGACAAATTTAGTCGACACACACACACAGACTATACCGGTACGTATATATATTAGTATACTATAATATTAATAATTAGAATATAATACTAGAATAAAAACGTATATAGTGTATTATTATAATCTATGAATACATTTTTGAAAATAAATATATACATAACATCTGAAAGAAAATAATCATATCGTTTATAATATTTACAGTCATACAATGTGCACCAACTTTTATTGGTATAAATTACTACTAATACTAGCGTTATTAGAAAATATACCAGATAGTATTACTCTTAAAAAGTTTGTGCAAAAAATGTATCTTTGTATGAGGATTTTACTATGTAAATGAAATTCATCAACAATCTGTTGATGACACAAATTTAATAAGCATTAAAAAATGGTTGAATGGACATGTGCGTGTGTTTAGTCAATTTATTTAGCAAAAATGTAGTTAATAAACCATTACATTGTTATGCTTTTCAGATTTGTTCTTACCAACATTCCTCCGGCAACTGTTTTCCCCTTCAGACTTTATTTTGGCAAGAGCAGTGGAACCGAAAACCCTAAAGAGTGGTATTTTAAACCCTCTGCTTTATTGTACTTTAACTGCTATATATAAAATAAAACTTTATAAGAGCAATTCATAATGTAAGATTATGCTCAAACCCCTCATTTTTCTAGTCTCTTATAGTTTGTTGCCCCAGATTTTGAGTGACGGTGGTTTTCAGGCTGGTTTCAGAAATGCGTTCCAGTTGATCATTTCTGCCTAAATGCTGTTCAGAGTGGAGTGTGGGGACTGGTTTAGGAAGACCACTGTGTGTTTGTTTCCCTCTAAATCTCTTAATCAGTGCGTGTTTCCTGTGCCTGGAAGTGCAAATTCAGACAAGACACACACGGGGGAGTTTCTGTTGTGTTCTACTTATTATACTTACTGTCTTTTGCAGTTTTGGTTTGGACCCTTATTGACCTAATCTTTCCATTTAAACGCAGAGGGTCATTAAACGCTTGAAAAGTTGCTCCTCTTAGTATAATTATGGTAATTGGAAGATTTGTTGTTGTTTTTTTTTGTTATATGTATTAAAAATTCATCGGAATGTATTGTTCACCACCTTTCCAAACATATAATTATTTAGACGTTTTTGTAAGACACTTACTTATGCTTGTACTTTGGATTTTTTCCAAACCAAGTTTATAAACGGAACAACTCAAGAGTGGCAAATAGTTATAGTTAGTTATATACAACATTATAATTAATTATACTATTTAGCAATAGTTCAAACATTGCACACAGTGTCAGAAAACCCTGGAAAGGAATTTGACCACTCACCCATTTCTGACTGGGTATCGCAAGAGATGTCAGCATATCGGCCATAGCGCCTAAAATCTCATCGGTTCGTCCCTGGTTCTTCGGAAGAGCCTTCATGATACAGGAGCCTCTGTCGATGTGACTCTCCCTGTCGATTCTCTTCCAAACGTCTTATTGCCTGCTGTGCCAGAGCTTTGAGTTGCATCCCAGTTCCAGTTGTGCAATCCTCTGGAACGCTTGCGCGGATATATAATGAACTTTGGAGGAGGATGTTTTGCAGGAGAGGAGAGACTGAAGGCTCTTCTCTAACTCCTGTCTTTAACACACACAGGTGGGAAGGTCCTTTGGCGAGTCTTGGTCGGGCCTTTTCACCCCTCCCTGAAAAACAAGGGCAGTTCCTATAGAGGAAATCTCCAACGTACCGGGAGTTGGATTGCAAACCAGGGATAGACTTTGGTTTGGGACATTAAGTTTGTTCTTCTGAAAAATGTGTTCCTTTCGAGGTCTTTCTTGTTGAAAATCTCACTACTCATCATGAGTCAGCCTTTCTATTCTAGCCTCTGGTTACTTTCATCTTCCATCCCCATAACCATTCTACTGTTGTTCAGCTGCACAACAACAAGAACAAAGCCTAAGTTCCTCTGCATGTCTTCACCATGTTTCTTACGTCCGCTGAATGACACATGGGTTCTGGCATGGTGCAGGCTTTAAAAACATGAATTATCCCAAATAAGGCAGCGGTAGCAGGCCTGAGGCGGTGGTACAGGAGCTGTCTGATTCATAGTGACTGCCCGCTTTAAAATAAGAGCTGAGGAAGATAATCTATACCTACCCATCCTAATCTGAACTTCGATGGATGAAAAATACCTGAGCTATTTGTGAAAGGTTTTGTTTTGTCGAAAGTCATCTAAAAATGTTTCCTTGTTCCAAAGTTATAATGGTGTTCATTTCAAACCTTGCTGTGAACCAATTAATAAGATTTATCAATACAAATTTCTGTTACCCAATACCCGATTCTGTTACCACGGAGTTCTGTACATTATTACATTATCATTCATATGTACATAATTAGCAAAAACAAATGCTAATTAAAATTGTGCTTGTCACATAGAAAACAACTGTGGTATGATGTTCCGTGAAATGCTTTGTTCAACCACTCCAAGTATAAGTTACCACCAATAAAACACAAGCAAAGAGCATAACTCTATATATATATAAATAAAACATAATATTATAAATAAATAAATATTTAGTTAACATTTCTAATTCAAATTGTAGAACCTCCTAGTGGATTAAAAATACAGAACATGTTGAAATTAAATAAAAAACGAAGAATACAGAACATATGAATAGATAATACACAAAATATAGGAATAAAAATGATATTCATTAAGGACTAGAAAAATATTGTTGTTGTTGTTAATCACAGTGACAACCCCTGATAGGAATATCCAAAAGAAAAGTCCTCCAGAATTCCTTGCTTTGCACTGAACAATGTTGTTTTGCTTCTCCTATAGCTGCATAGTCCAGCCAGTCACTTTTTCCAGGTTAAATGAATGACCGTGTGATATATTCGTGGGTGGCCCATAATATATACGTATGTATGTGTGTGTGTGTGTGCGCGTGTGTGTGCGTGTGTGTGTGTGCAGACATACACATTCCAAAGTCTGCAACTCATTCCCTCTTCACCTGGCCTGGAATCAACACACTTACAAGTGTTAGTCTGCTCACACTCTCTCCAGCCACACACACATTTGGATCGGATTTGTCATCGGTTCCTCTCTGATTTTTCATTGGTGCTGTATATTTATGGACACTGACTGAGAAGTGGAGGAGAGGGGAAAGAGGAACTCGATCCGCCTGAGTCCCTCGGATCCAAACAGTGTAAAGATGGCCTGTGGAAACATTGCCAACAATCTAATAATACCTTGGCACATGGCTGTCTTTAGTGTGACTAAACTTAGAGTTCCCCGGGCTGTTCTCCTCACAGCACAATACAACAAATACCTATTAAGCTTGTGGAAAAGTGTGAGCAAGTGTGAAAATAAATAGCTGGGGGGTTTCATTGTGTTTCTTACTCAACCACAGATAAGATTGAGTAATAATTCTTATTGTAACAATAGAGTTATATGTATATACATGTATATGTGTATAATATTTTTTTTTACTTGTTGGGTTGTTTAATTTAAATGTTACTCCGCTATTTTTATAAATAATAATAATGATTGATATTTAAATGTATTTTTGGGTTTGTGTAAAAAGTCTGACTCATTAACAAAAAGCTCAGAGGTAATTTTAAGTGACACATCCTCCAGTGATTTTACTCTTTTTTGGATGGATAACGGAAATGGGAAACATTCATTCGTTTGTTAAAAAAATATGACTGAAAGTATTTGCCTGATTTGTGGTGAGGTTGATTTTGTGATGGTACATGCAGTACCCAGAGAACAGATTATGAAAAGGAAAAAAAAGCCATATCAAAAACAATAGCGGCTGTTGAAGTGTCATGGCCTGCCCTCTGCTGGTGGAATGAAGAACTCGATGTCGGGATATTTAAAATGAAAAGATTTTTTTTGCTTAAGCCACTTAACATAACAGTCCTAACTCATTTTAAATTCCTCTCCTTCCTCCTGCAGTGAGAGTTGTTGAAAAAGTATCCATCATGAATGATCTGAAGGCAGTTAAGCTTCCTCTTTCTCTCATTTCCTGAGTCTGTGCACTGTTATAACTCTTCCACTTCAGGTTAACGTTTAGGTTAACAAAATACGTTTAAGAGGCCACACACATTTAATATATCCACCTAACAGAAAGACAGACTGACAAAGGCAAAATAATCAAAGCAGAAATTAACAATTTATAAATGAAATGTTATTTACAGTATGTAGTATACTGTATTTAAATAATATTATTTTGAAACAATAATATTATGATACAGTAAAATAATATAACTTAAAAAGTTATTGCAGTTATTCTATTCTCAAAGACTAACAAGGCATGATGCTTTTCACTCTGATCTTTTTTAGTGCGGATGAACATACTAAGTTTTCATACACAGGGGCCAGAAGCAGTTTCGGCCCCGCAAACATATTGTAACTAACTACCGTATTGTTGCACCAATCAAACTGTTACTTATAAATGCCTTAGACACTAAATTCATAGGTTGTTGTCATAGTACATATGCATTTTTTTTTATCAATTTGATACGAATGTAACATTAGTAAGTCAGGCAGCAACAATAGCTGGATTCATCTTATAATTATTTAATATATAAATATCTATTACAATGTACAATTATAACACAGCAAAGGAAGCTCAAAAATAAAAGGAATATCTGTTTTGCTAGGTCAGATACAAAAATGAGTACTAGTTTAAGTTTAAGATTAGGATGTTCTTTCTTGGTGTTGGCTCATCAGAATGCAGATCAAACGACGCACAAAACAAGACCAAGAGAGAATGGCACATGATGGTTCGATTGAATTAAACATTTCTTAGGTTCCGCACATACTATGTACAGTGAAGTAAGTCAGCAAGGTTTTAGATGGAGGGCGTCCACATTGACCACTGTGTAAAAAAAGCTTTGTGAATAAACAAACACTTCTTTGAGAAAACCTGTTACTGTCGTCCTTTCTTTTCTATCTGTCTCTCAGCTTTATTGAATCTTTATTTTTGACCTTTTACGTTTTACAAAAAGACACTGCTGCTTTAACTGTTTTACACAAACACAAATACTTTACTATCTTAAAAATGTCTGCTCTGACACGCACCTAGACGGAACATAACACACTCTTAAATAAATGAACACTCTTATTTTCTTAAAAAAATAAGCACGAATAGTGAAAATGCACCGGGCCTTTCTGGTGCCCTTGCTCATACCTTTGGTGTTTCATATTGGCCGGAGAAAGACAAATCTCTGAGACATTGAGAAAATTCAAAGCACAAGGAGAACAAGGACATGACACATGCAGAAACGAAAACACAAACACAAATCCCCTAATCTTTATTTATTAAAGTTAAAGTAATATATTCCCATTACTCCACTAAATGTATTATATTTATTGTCGTATTATTGGTGATTGTTTTGAAAATTTGCCATTGTCCTTTGTTATTGAAGTCACTTACATGTTTGTAGTTACGTCCATGTTTATCAAATTCAAGATTTAGTTCTGGTTTAGCTCATGCCATTTTTTGTATGTAAATTTTAGTCCTTTCTTTATTAAATACTTGTTTATGTATTTAATATGTTTTTGCATTCATCATATTTCTGCCTGTTCCACAGCTTTAGATATGTTCAAGTTCAAGTTTATTCATAAAGTGCTTTTCTTTATGACATATGCACAGATATGTGACATGAACGAAAGGTTGGGAGGATAGCTGGATGGATGGGTGAGTGGATTTGTTTGTAACCTTCATTTACTCAAAAAATCGATAAAATGATCCAAAATAATCCGGACATATAACTCCTATAACAAACTAAACTATTCTTGCACAATTTACATCTGGTTCACACTAGTTATGTTTATATGTTTCAAATTAAGGAACATGAGGACATTTTTTGGCCTTTCTTGCTCACCATCAAATTCGAACCAGTGGACTAATGCACAGTACCATGTTAAATTCTGCTTTTTTTCTTCCGATAAATCAAAACAGCTGACATCTCTGAAAGATGAATCATGCTCATTCTGAGACTGAATATTTTACATTTTACAGTTTGTAATATACATCTCACACATGTGCACCTTACTTGGCTGGCCTGAAATGCTTAAGCGTTATTTAATTGGCTAAACGTTCTGATCCAGAGCTATTCTCGGTCGCGTTGTTTGCATTTAAAAGGCACGCGAGTTGCAATAATCCAGACTCGAGTGTAAATAATCCTAGAAAATAATCCGGGTGGGTTTACGATCCGTTGATTGCGCAACACTCAACAAGAGTTAAAAGTCTGTCAGAATCCGTACTGGACTTTAGAAACATGCAGACTCATATTGGAGCTAAAGCGAATGTACTCACAGACTTTTACCAGCTGCCATTTTTGAACGGTAATCCGCAAATCGCGTGTAATCTGGATGAGGGGCATGTCGCTGTTCTTAACGGAGCACCTGTGTGAAGATTTAAGGGATTCCTCGGTGATCGGGAGAGCTGGGAGGAGGCAGCGAGAAGGGATGGGACTGTCGTGCGGGATCAGACAGTCAACACGAGGAATCCACGGAAGCAGGACGACACTGACACGGCGACACGACCCATCTGATCGTCCAGAACTTCATGTTCGACACTTTTACCGGTGAGATTCGAGGGATCCAATTGTGGGTTCGTCTGTTGTTTTCACATAAGTTCCTACAAGTGTCAGAAGTAGATGAAAAACTGACCATCTGTCTCAGCTCAACTTTGTTAGAAAAATATCAAACTTTTTGGTTGGTATTGTTTTTAATAAATATAATTTGTGGTATAAATAGATATGTAAAACGGTTCTCATGGTTTTTAGAATGGCATGATGTAACTTGGAATATTATTTTAAATGGCAAATGTATTCTTATTTACTTTTACTATTACGTCTAATACAATGCATATACAGTCAAATGTTCTGTAACACACACACACACACACACGCGCGCGCGCGCACACGCACACACACACACACACACACACACACACACACACAGTTTCATATTTTCAGTGTGTAAAATTTGCCTGGTAGTGTTGTTGAAACTGTGGGGCTAACAGTTGGACACTGTTATGTCCAGTTTGGTTTGTAAAGCGTAAGGAGCATGTGGATGGAAATGTGGCTCTCACAGGACACCTTGTTTATGCAGTGCTAACTGGGAATGTTTTCCCATTTCTGTAGCCCCTTCTATTCCTCTCACACACACACACACACACACACACACACACACACACACACACACACACATACACAGTCAAGACCGACTGTTTTAAACTCACTGACAGCTAAATATAGCTGGGAAAACTGTTGGAGCAAAACTACCCTTTTTCAGTCCATATTCAAACTCTGAGATCTTATCATGCGTGGGCTAAGTTTAGCATTACATTTCGCATTGCATCTTTTTTCACATGCTCACTGTTGCATGTGACCTTTCTTGTTCATAAATCAATGATGAATTGGCCTTCTTAAGCAACCAAATACTGTGAGACTTAAAATGCCTGGGAAAAAGGCATTTTGCAATTAAAACAAACTAGCAAACTTATTATCCAACGCTGTTTTCAGCTTCAACCAACACAACGGCAGATAGAAGTTGTAAAGCTAACATGCTTGTTTAGCATTATAATATTTCAAAATAAAAAGTAACCTTTCTTTTTAGAAACCCAGGACACATAGATCTTAACCATGATTAAAATTGTCATCATTTTCAGGAATCTTCTTCTTTTTTTTTAACATTTTGCTCATTATTCAGTTGTATCTATCACTAACATACCGCAGCAAAATACAAATCAGTTTTTTTTTTCAATTCTATTTATGTATTTCTTGTGTGGCACACGTTTTAATACTAAAGCTTGCTATTTCTTCGTTTTAATAATTTCACGCATTCCTTTCTTTTGCTTAATCCATAAGGCTTCAGAAAAACCATTTTACCTCAGGGTTATAGCTATAATTTTGCATAAAATTTCCATCAAGATTTTTCTCTCTTCTAATTGTAAAGACAGCGACCGAGACTGATTGAGTGACCCTGCGTTGCAGACTGGATGGAGGAAGCGGTGAGGACTCAGAGGATGAATAAGAGATGCCTGGCTGTGTGAGGCTCATCACGTGCTGGCCAGATGGCTGAAGGTAAAGTCATTGTGCATGAGGATCCGATTCTGGGATCTGGTCCAGATGAGGATACCTCTGAGCTGTCAGCGTCAGAAGATAACTCAGATACTGGAAGTGTGCTGTCCGATGACTCCGTGCTCCCAAACTATGAGCGTGAGGAGACCAGTAAAGTCTCTGCCAGCCCCTTGTACCAGGCCTGTGCCAAGAACAATGCCACAACCCTACGCAGAGTCCTAGAGAAGGGAGTTATGCAAGAAGAAGTCATGGATCTGGACGTGAATGGACGAGTAGGTGGCCAGATACTTAAATCAGCAAAAATAAATTGAGGATTTGTTAAGAAGTATTTTGAAAAATCCTTTGCTTCATCCCTCAGAATTGTTTAATGCTGGCGGTTTCCAAAGGCTTTGTGGATATTGTTTATGGCCTGAACCAGTGTCCTTACCTGGACATCAACCAACAGGACAATGACGGCAACACCGCCCTCATGATCGCCGCTCAGGCTGGTATGATATCCTCACTGTAAATGAAATAAACTCAATGACCTGAATTTAAACATTTACAGGCTTTGCAATCATCCTTACCTACATTCTAAATTTCTTCTCTGGTGTGGACATGGAGCTCAGGGACAACAGGGGGTTTACTGCGCTCATCAAGGCGGCCATGCAGGGCAGCGATGACTGTGTGGCTGCACTGCTCATGGCTGGTATGTTATTTTAAGATTTTCATAATTAGTTTAGTTCACTGACTGCTTCTTTCTGGTACCTTCCCCGATCCCAGCCAGGTTTCTTAAGGCAAACTGAATGACATGAACTGGAACGTAATTCATAAGCCATTGGGTTTTTTAATCACAAGAACATGCCTGAAGCTGAAAAACACAGAATAAAACCGGATAGAAAGTCAAAATGTAATGACAATGAACCAGTATCGATTTAGAATGTTTTAGAAGTTGATATACAGCATATAATATATACGATATTAATCATCATTGATACATATGTGTGTGTGTGTGTGTATGTGTGTATTCTGTATTAGATTTTGTTTTTCGTACTAGGTTAAAAATTATGCTGCTTCTTAATATGTATTCAAAATTCAACGCTATATCCGAGCAGAACTCTGTTATGCTTTTTAAAGAGGCATATCTGCTCCATATTGACCATTCTCCGTAAGTTCATGCAGGTGAAACGTTTAAGGCAAAGTGTTTTAAATGTCGTGTGACGCAAATGCAAAACGGTTTAAAAGACAACCTTGGATAATCTATCAACCCTCACGGCGAGTAATGGATTAGAGCCATGTGTGGATTTACCAGTGTTTATTTAGGTGGGGCAGTGATCAACAGTCAAGATGTCAGCATGCGTAGCCATCATTTGCTACAAAAAATAAAAATAAAAAACTTTTTTAGTATAATTTTCTACTATTAAATTTTTAATTGAAATGTAATAGTAGGCATCATGCATTAATAATTTATTTATTGCTTAAAAAAATCTGTTACGTTATTTTTAAGCATTTGCATACATTAACTGTTTTTTTTTTTTCTTATAAAACAGCATAACGGGGTAAAAAAAAAAAAGGTTTGCGTTTTACCTTGAGATGCCACTAGATGGAGAAGTAACGTTTGAATATGATTAGTGCTGCACACAAAATTAAAGCGTGTCGTGAGTTGATCTTTCACATAAGAAACTAGAAAGGGTTGTTTTTTTTTATATAAGACACTTTAAAATGTATGTCCTTAATAAAAAATGTTCACTCATGTTTTATTATTGCCTAGGTGCTGACATAAATGTTACCACAAGGGGGAAGGACATACGCGAGTGGGCTCTGAAAACAGGCCGTTTTGAAACGCTCTACAGACTTAGACGACTAAACAACAGGCCACAAGCAGAACAGTTCTGTGAAAAATATGTTGTAGAGTGGCCAGATCTGAAGGAGCTGGTGGCCAAAGCCTCGGCCACAAAAACCACAGGACAGAAAGTCGCCCATCGTCTGAAGACTACGTTCACCTTTAATTTTCCACATGACCCTCAAGATAATGGCATTATGGACCATATGGTGCGTATGACCACAGGCGTTCACAGTCCCTTGGTTGTCACTGGATGCCGTCCTCTGTGCCCCTTAAGCCCACCCGAGATTGGTAAGAGGCGCTTGGCTGTGCCTGATCTGATGCTGTTGCACCCGGACAAGAACCTGGAAGACCACGTGACAGACCACTCTAACAGCTCTGTGTCCACTTCATCATCCTCTCTTCTTTTTTCGTCCATCTCACTGGTCTCCGAGCAGTCGGACACGGAGCGGAGAGGTAGCATGCTCTCTCTGGCCTCGGAAGGGGTCCGCAAGTTTGTGCCCCCCAGCATCTCTCGTCGCAACAGCATCTTCCCTGCGGACTTTGTCCCTCAAATCAAGGTTTCCAAATCTCCACAGCCAACACCAAAGAAAGACAAGAAGAACAAAAAACCCAAAGGTCATTTACAGCCACCCATTTGGAAATACAAAGAGGCAAAAGAAAAGAAAAGGGAAGAAGCAGAGAATAGAAAAGGAAGCTGAGAGTGCGACTAAAAGCATCAATCCTCTGGAAATTATTATTAAATCTCTTCCTGATGGCTCAGTACAAATTATAACAATTTTTTCCAACTTTCTAATTTAGGATTGTTATAATGTATATTTGGACCGATAGTTTAGTTTGAATCATAATGTCAGTGAAATATTTTCCTATGGTCATGGTATCGGCACTTTATTGTTGATGATGTGATTTGTTTTGTTTTGTTTTATGTAAAAAATTGAAGGAATTTGTATTATCTTTGCTACATGTAATTGAATTATTTTATAAAAAGAGCTTTATTTTCATATGTACCATATTCGGTTTGCTTTTGTATGAATGCAATATTTATTTCTTTAAATGAACTATACAATAAATTAACATCTATGATCTGAGCCCTGAGCTCAAGGCTTAAAGCTTAAATACAAGGCCACACAAATGGTCTTGGGAGTAATCCTCTAATCATACCATCCTCAAGGAACTCACATGATTTTTCGTGGACATAAAGAATTGTGGTATAAATACAATATATTTGATTTCATTATGATAATGAGTTTGTTAATATTAGTGATATTGTGGCAATCAAGATGTATACATGATTACAAACGTGTGTGTATGTGTGTGTGCGTGTGGGTGTGTGTGTGTGTGCGTGTGCGCGTGCTGCTGAACAAAATATTTGCAGCAAACACAATACGTATTCTTCTGTACGAAATGTTATGTATTCCTCGTGAAACAAGTGAGATAATTCTGTTTCAAACCGATTGTATATCATGTAACACATATCATGATAATGCAGGAATAAAAACTAGTGTAAATTAAATCTAATGAATCTGATGAAGAAGTGAGAAGTGTGTCTGCCCAAACACTCAGATAAAACTGAAAGGAATTCCAAAACAGAAAAAAATGGAGTGAATGTTTTCCTGTCTTATCATTCCAGCAGCTGGATGTTGTCTGAGAAGACACTTGCGTCCGTATCTTGATCGTGTTGTAATGAGCGAGGAGTTCAGATCTGATGTCATCTATAAACACTCTCCTGCTTCATATGGAAAACTTCAAACATCTCAAATCCATGTCACGATAACTTCTCAACAAGACTTGTATTCTAGTCAAAATGGCTTTATATGTCTAAACGTGATAATGTTGAAAGAAAAGACCCTGGAGCAATACGTGATTATTTACAAGTTTAATTTCTTTCTAAAGAACTTTTCACAGTCATGGACTGTCTCAATGCAGCTATTAGAACAAAACGGAACAATTTGTATCATTTTACAATGAGTATGATACAGTGGTGTATAGTACTTAAGTAAAGTAACAAAATTCATGTTTTGAACTTTATACTTGTACCAGAGTAGAGAAGAGTATAAAAAATATACGCAACTTTTACTCTCTACCTGACTACACTTTTGATTGAGTATATGTACTCATTACTTTGGTCCACTACATTTGAATGGACACTCACCGTTGCTTACATTTTAATTGTGGGCGACAAGTCAGCATCTTTTTCTACCATGGTTAATTTCTTGGGCAGATGAGTGAATGTGAAATTTAATTAGCGGTTGTACTTTATTGTCCATTTTGAAACATCGACGTGTTAAATTTCATTTCTTTGTTAGGAAATAAAACATCGTAAATAAAGAGTTTCTTGTTTTTCACATTCCTTAGTGTTTTTAAACCTAAATTCAGTGCAAGCAAAATACTTAGGTTCTTTTAAAATGTGATACCATACTTTTACACTTTTACAGTTACATTTACTCAAGTCTTCTTGGACTTGTAACTTGGAATTGACTAATTTTTACAGTAAGGTCTCCATAATTTTACTCAATAATGTTTTTCAGGTACTCTTTACACCTCTGCTGTTATATTGAGATCAGTGAGCAAGCAGACAGGCAACATTTGCCAGGAAAACACAAGACTTGTGTGAGCGAAAAAAAAAAATAAACACAGAGAGAAGAATAACCCATTGGGTACAGTCTATAATTAAAGTAAAAAAAAAAAAACGTCTATAAATTATTAAATAAAAGCAGAACAAAAAAAGTGTCTTGTTATCCCCAAAGACATCTGCATGTCTTTGGGGATAACAACAACAAAAAAAATGTTGTCAATAACGAGTGCTTTTATAACTTATAAATTGTTTTTCGTGAATGCTTCAAAAAGTATGAAGTCCGTGAAGTAATTCTATTCATAATCGACCATGAGAAAATGAAGGGGAAAAACTTGGTAGAAAAAATGAAAAGGTTTTTAGCAACAGGAAAACAGCTATGAGCGCACATTCCTGGTGAACCCCGGCTCAGACAATGAGGGGTGGGACAAATCTGTATATTTGAAAATCTGTAATCTAAGCCCAAATCAGGAACATTGCTCCAAGTTTGCTTTACACTTATCGAGATGGAGTCTCCAGGAGTCGATCTGGGAATGTTTATTTCCAGGAGGAAGATGACCGTTTCTTTCCCGAGACGCAGTTTCTCGTTTTCGGTTTATCAGCTCGAGATGTGACTGGAGATACTCGGTCTTCACGCCGATTCGCTCGAGAAAACAGCACCGATCGTTCGAAACTTTCACTGCTGCTGTTTGGTTGTGGCTGTTGAGGGTCGAACGTTGATGGATATGATCCGCCACTTGTATTTTCGTTACTGTTTATGAGAGATTTTTCTAGCCAAAGACGTCTGACGGGTTTCGTGAGTGAACGAAAGAACCAAATCAGGTAAATCATACGCATCTTCTCTCATCATTCGTGTCTGTGGAGCGATTTTTAACAATTAGCGCAAAATGTTGCTACGTGGACGTTGTTTTAAATGCAAAAAGCAAGCGTGTGCGAAGTTTTAGGACTTTCCTCCAAGCCCATCATTAATGCTGTGCCTTTTTCTGGTGCTTTTGTCCAGTCACTGTAACATTTCAATACGGTTTATTTGAATAACTTTACGCTTTACATATGAAACGAACCAACCACCTTTCAGGTTGCGACCATCATGCCTCAGTTTATGCCACGCGAAAACCAGAATCGGAAAAGCCTATTATGCAAAGATAAAATAGATTCTTTATACATTGTACATTTGTATTCATGTGAAAACACCATCACGCTTTTACGTAAGATAATTTAAAGTAGTTGAAAATTCTTAGTTCTAAAAAAAACCCGTTAATTTCATGAATATTGTAGTTTATTTTAGTATATACTTAGCAATTATGGGTTTGTGGTAAATACTTTGTGTGAGAAATGCAAAAAAATGTGTTTATTAATCCTTGTATTAGCTGTGATATTTGAAAAGCTGACATCAGAACCTATAATTTAAAATTCCAGAAGATTTTAAAAACAAAGAACTAAAATACCAGCTTTCTGCACAGACATGTTTTATGACAATCCATGTTACTGTCAGCAAGAGGAGCAGAGCCCACATCCAGCAATTAAAAACCCAGAGGTCAGATATTTATCTCCCAGTGAAATGCTGGAGCTTACAAACACATCCAGGCATAAGCCAGTCTTTTCTAACTGCAGTCAAAACAGGCAAGTTCCTACTGCTGTGAGATGGAGCCAGAGATATGCGGATGTATGGCCACACACACTCACATATGTGAATTTTTGCTATGCAAAAAATATATTCCTGCATTATACCTTACTGTAAAAATGACTCCATTACAAGTTACAAGTCACCAATTCTAGGAAGACTTGAGTAAATGGCAATTAAGTAATTACCTCATACTGAATTTATGCTAAAAACACACCATGAAATGTGGAAAACTAGAAACTCTTAATTTATGAGGGTTAATTTCCTAATATATAAATGAAATGTAACACCTCAATGTTTCAGAATGGCAGAACAAAATAGATAATTAGCAAAAACAAAAATTAGTCTAGGTCAAACTCAAATGTGCAAAAAAGTGCAACCGCTAATTCATGTTTAGCTGATACAGAGCAGCCAGTACCTTAATCACCCTGCAGATGGCGTAATCGCCTCGTCAGCCAAGAAATTAACTGTTGTAAAAAAAGATGCTGACTTGTCGCACAATCACGATGTAACAGCGGTAAGTGTCCATTCAAATGTAGTGGACTAAAGAGTACATAAACTCAGTCAAAAATGTAGTCAAGTACAGAGTAAAAGTTGCTTATGAAGTCCCTTTACTCAAGTACTTTACACCACTGCGTAAAGTTTGATTTTGACTTCTCAGCGAGAAAATGCTGACAAATGCAGCAGGAATCCCATTTTCATCATCTTTATTTTATGTTTTGACTCAAGACTTCCACTATCAGATTGAAGAAACTTCCCGGCATTTTGTAAATTAAGATCAGTTAACCTGGAAAAAAACAGAATGTTTCCAAATGGGTGGTGTTGTTTTCCATCCATTGCGTGGCCCTGGGGGAACAGCAATTAGCGATTTTTTGTGCATGAGTTTACGTGCCAAAGTTGTTTACTTTCACCCAGTTGCACTTGCATTGGTGGGTTTAATTGATGTGATTTAAAGACCACCTCATTGGCATAGTGACGCCTGACTGAACAGAGCAGCATAATTTCCCGTTATATTTTGCATGATAATGTTAGTCAACAAAAATCTATGAATACGTTTTTGGCTCTAACTATAACAAGCTGTCATAAACATTCCTTAACATCTCCTAAGTTTATAGCAAGTTTATTTATTGGCTGAGGACATCCAAACACAAGCCTGAAGTGTGGCCATTTTATTAATTGGCGGGCCAATTTGCAGTGGCTGGGCTTTAGTCGTAGCATATACATTACTTCATTACAAGTCACAAGTCAGCAATTTCAAGAATCAGAATCAGAATCAAGTTTATTGCCAGGTTCTGTGGTAACAGAGCTAGGAATTTGTCTTGGTGTCAACCACCGAGGCAGCCATCTGCGGCGCCATCGTAGTCTTCCTCCAAGAAGACTTGAAGTTAAAAATTTGAAGATAAAAGTCGTATTTAATTTTAAAAGAACTTAAGCATTTAACTCATACTGAATCTAGGCAAAAAAACACAAATTCCCTAATGAAGAGGAATGAAATTCAACACCTCAATGTTTCAAAATAGCAGAACAAATAAGATACAGAAAACGAACAAAAAGTCTGTCCCAATCAAACTCAAATTTGCAAAAAGTGCAACCACGTGTTCATGTAATTTAGCTTATAAATCCAGTACCTTCAGCATCCTGCTGATGCGAAATTGCCTCGTCTGCCCAAGAAATCAATCGCAGTAGAAAAAGATGGCAACTTGTCACAAACAATCACAATGTAACGAGTACTCAATCAACAATGTAGTCAGGTAGAGATTTATATTTTTGATAAAAGTAGCCAAAAGTGCTTAAGTAAAGTAACAAAGTCCATCTACTCAAGTACCACTCACAATTCCATGCCAAAATTAACAGAATATTTTAATATTGTTAGGGCAGCTGAATGGTTTAATTTTATATGTGGAAATCTATATTGTTGTATTGACGCTAACTGTTACTAGCAGTTTCATACTTTCAGCTCCCTCAAGGACGGTTTCACATTTTTCCATGGTCTTCTTCACACATTTGTTCAAACAGGTACTTTACTTGCGTGACCAGTCTGCTTCCAGACGTAGAGGAACTAGCGAGTCTCTGGACGGCTAGCCGGGTGCGGCCTCTGAATAGCAGGAAGTATAGCCATCAATATTTACACTGTGTACGCTGCAGCCAGAGTGTCTGCGAGTACCAGCGGCACCGGGCAAAGCGCAGCGGACTCCTCTAAAGGCTTATCCCACCCTCTCCAACTGTAATTGCAGGGCAGACAGACTGACTGGACCCTCTCCATCTGTCGTTATTTAACTCAAGACTTCCTATAGTGTTTTTTTTTTCTGTCTTGAGAATTTCTTGTAAAGAGATCCCCAGATTTCCTGTGCGGCATTATGGGCATTATGTGATTGTGGTATGGAATGGAGCCTTGTAAATGACAGGATGATGCAGAGGAGCATGGGAAACGCACAGAAGACTTAATGGAGGGAGTTTGTGTGTTGAAGTGCTTTGATCCGTCCGAAGGCTGGTTCTCATCCTGTCCTGTTATTTTCCTAACTTTTTTTTTTCTAGACATGAATGCTTCGGAGATGCTCGCAGCACTGCTGGTTTTAGCCTATTCAGGAAGTTGTGCAGCTCTTGCAGGTGATGGTAAGTAAACGCGCCCTGTTAAAAATAACTATAAAATCCGTCACCACTGCATGACAACCAGCCAAATACTGGAAGTTGGAGGACAATAAGCCGGAGGAAGGAAGCATCTTCCTGCTATGCCGTGCTAGACTTGCATAATCCTGTTTTTATCACAGCGAAGGCTTTGCGAACAATATTAACAGTTTCACACGTTTTTTTTTTTAGCTGAGAGTGTGTTGACGGCTTCTCAAACAGAGGACGGTGAGTAAGCCATGTTTACATCACTGATCATACAAACGTACAAACTGATTTTGTGACATGCGGCTTTACTCACACATCGCATTTGTGCATCAGATGAGGAAGAAGGAGATATTATACAGTGCACGTGTGAGAACACCTCCTGTGTAAACAACACTTGCTTGGGCCGCATCTGCTTCTATAGTTCGGTGCACGAGCGAACCGTGCGCGGTTGTTTCTTCACCAGCGAGCAGTGCCATGTGCCCGACATCCCGGGACTCTATTCCAAGTGCTGCTTCACCAATTTCTGCAATGCCAACCTGCTCGTGCCTGAAAAAGCAGGTCAGTAATGTCCTGACACCAGATCAGGAATTTGTTTATTTGTTTGTTTGTTTGTTTACTCTAATACTTCTGTGGCGATTTAGATTGTTTTGTTTTTTAAAATCTTGAGTAACCTTGAGTAACTGATTCCTCCTAACTCATTTTGTGTGTTTGTGCAAATTATGAGGAAATTGTTACTCAAGGATACAGAAGTGTACTCAAGGTTAAAGGTTAAAAAGCTGGTCAGACACCAGATCAGGAATTTGTTTGTTTGTTTTTCAGTGACAATTTAGATTTGTTTTGTTTTGTTTTTTAACCTTGAGTAACAAATTCCTCATAATTTGTGGAAATTATGAGGATTTTGTTACTCAAGGTTACAAAAGGTTACTCAAGGTTAAAGGTTACTCAACGTTGCACTACTACTAAAAATGTATAATTTTATTAGTATATAGTATATAATATATAGTATTATATTAATGATATTTACAATTGTAGCAGTAAATGTTACTTTAAAAATGTTTCTTTATACATTATAGTGTTTTTCGGTGTAAATTTAGTTTATTCAGGTCAAATTGTACGGATGTTTACTTTAACTTTCAATTCTAGATCTTTGTATTTGTTTCAGAAAAATACTACTATTTTGTGTGTGAAACATTCTGTGTATATTTTAGTGTTTTATTATTTATTATATGTGTTTTATTTTAATTAGCTTTTTTCAGAATTTAGGCATTAAAACTTGACTTACTTTGTGGTCTGTAAGAAATACGTCACTCAAGTTCCATCTGGTTTTCAGTAGAAAAGCCAGTGAGTGTGATGCTGCTGGTTGGAGTCCCACTGTTGGTGCTGCTGGCCGTGTGCTTGGCGGCCTGTGGGCTGGTGTTGTGGCTGCGTGCGAGACGACAGCCCCACCTGGTGGAGAAAAACGAGACTTCCATGCTCAAATTGCCTAGTGGAGGAGACTCCACCTATGGGGTAAATCACATCACGTCCCCTACCTACCTACTTACCTACAAGAAATGAAAGAAAGTTGTAGATGAAAATTGATGACATGATTTCATTTGTTACTGTATTTTTCATGATTAGGATATTTTCGATGAGTTCTGTACATCGGGAAGTGGAACTGGCCTGCCTTATCTGGTGCAGAGGACCATGGCTCGACAGATCTCCTTGGTGGAGTGTGTTGGTAAGGTCTTAAAATTTTGATGTCTTTTTTTTTTTTACTTTTTTAACCTTGAAAATATTGATCGCAGGTATTCAAATTCAAATTGTAATTGTCTCTCACACACAATCATGCATGTTATAAATGCAGTGAAATGTGTTTTTTGTTATTCTATTGCTCTCTAAAAATATAATTACACTGCTACAAAATAAATATAAAATGTAAAAGAAGTGATACAAAATGCAAATAGACAAGAAAAACAATACAGGAAAAGATTGAACAATATACAATTATTAAAGATAGAGATAAAGCAGCATCATTATATTTTAATAGGATTTTTCTGAGAAAATAAATATTTTGTAATTTTGTAATAAATATTTTTGAAAATGTTTTTTTTTGTTTTTACCGTATTTAATGCTCTTACACTATAAAAACCATAGCCATACATCACAATACTAAAAATAACTCATTTAATCATTACTCATCCCCTTTAATGCCAAAATGTTTGACAGGAAAGGGGCGTTATGGAGAGGTATGGAGAGGAACCTGGATGGGAGAAAGCGTAGCTGTCAAGATTTTTTCCAGTCGTGACGAACAGTCCTGGTTTAGAGAAACAGAAATATACAACACCGTCCAGCTACGGCACGAAAACATCTTGGGTGGGTTTCGCCTACACTGCATTTTTCACTGCTTGCGTGGGAAGGTTCCTCCGGTTGTTTCCCATCACTCTCCCCATGAAGACTCAATGAAAAGTTGGAGATCTTTCACTGACTTGCACATTTATTCTCATTAACAGGCTTTATCGCATCAGACATGACATCTAAGAACTCCAGCACTCAGCTGTGGCTTGTCACGCACTTCCATGAGTTGGGGTCTCTTTACGACTTCCTGCAGTACAGCACAATGGACCCGGAGGGCTGCCTGCGCATGTGCCTGTCCATAGCCAGTGGCCTGGTGCATCTCCACACCGAAATCCTCAGCACACAGGGAAAACCAGCCATTGCACACCGAGATCTGAAGAGCCGCAACATCCTCGTGAAGAGGAACGGACAGTGTTGTATTGCAGACCTGGGTGAGAAGTACAGTCGTCTTTAAAAATCAAATATTTAGATATTTTTTTTAAAAACATCAAATATATTTACTCCTGTTACTTATTAATATTATCATTATTATTATTTTATTATTGTTTCTCACAATAATGTATATGAATATTTGTATTATTGTAAATTGAGTTTATAAATTGTAAATTGATACTAACATATTTTTAGAAACATAATTGTAATTAAAACAATTAAAACTCAATCTAATATTTTAATTTCAAACGCAGTCTGTACCGTTTAGATATTTTCTGATATTTTTCATTCTTATAAATTAGAATATTGTTAATGTATATAATATAATATATATATTATACACTATATATTATAAATATTATATTATAAACTATATATTAATATATTTATATATAATTTAAATGATCAATTTATTTTTTTATCATAGTTTCATCTTTCGCAATCGATGTATTGAGCACCTCTTGTCTATAAATTTTTTTTTATTTTTTTTTTCTGAACCCATCTATTGTGTTTTTAGAGTTTAGGCTCCATTTTTCACTTTATTCTACTTTATTTTATTTCTCCATTAGTGTCAACACTCCATCAACTTGTTTTTGTGCCACCTTGTGTCTACACGTGTCTACAACTTCTTACTTTTATAGGTGCTATATACAT
The DNA here is from genome assembly GCA_028031935.1 of Paedocypris micromegethes. NCBI lineage: Eukaryota > Metazoa > Chordata > Actinopteri > Cypriniformes > Paedocypris > Paedocypris micromegethes. Next base: position 11,031,307 of record CM051495.1, read on the forward strand.
AAAAGCAAAGGAAAATGTGTTCATTCGGGAAATGTTAACTTTGTGATAAGTCATACGATTTCACATCAATTCGTCCGAAGCCACTGAAGAATCTAGTCTCAATAGCTTTTTAATTATTATCGTTGTAGTAATGTTAAATATTTTTTGTTTGTTTTTTCAGGCCTAGCTGTGATTCATTCACAGCCCAATGACTATTTGGATGTGGGCAACAATCCGAGAGTGGGAACCAAGCGTTATATGGCACCCGAGGTTTTGGACGAAAGCATTCGAGTTGATGTTTTTGAGTCTTACAAACAAACTGATATCTGGGCTCTTGGTCTTGTCCTTTGGGAGATAACACGTCGAACTACTGTAAATGGTAAGACATTGGTAAAAAAACGGTCTTCAACAACACGGATCTCACAGAGAATATTTGGAACAACTTCACGAGTTATAACACGTGCTACATTTGACTGTCTCACACTTTGTTCTGTTGCTAAGCAACAATCCTCAACAAGTTGATAAATGTTAAGAAAGTGCTTTTTTTTCCCCCTGTAATGTTCATTATTCACCTCCGTCGTTCCTTTGGTCTTTTTCTCAATGTCCACCCACGATTCACTGTGCAGTAATTATCCATCGTCTTATCTACTGTCAACACTCCCTTTTCATAAAGTCCAAATGCAAGTCTTTCTCTCTTTTGCTCTTTTTCACACATGCACATTTTTTGAACACGCACTTTGCTAACCTTTCCTCATAAATTACGCGTAAAATTGTTTATGACAGTTGTGGTCATGGGGACAAATGACAAATAATATTTCTCCTTGAAATGCCAGAGATAAAGCACACTGGATTATGTGTATAAAAATAAAATACAAATGCATCGTAATGAATAAAATGGAGTGGAATGACAATGGAGGGCCTTGTTACCCTAAAATTAAAATAGCATATATTACCATTTCATTTTACAAGCAGCAACTTACTGCAGTACATAATTTTGTATTCTTGTAAATGTATAGTTGTTTTGAGTATACAATAGGATATTAATTAATTGTAAAATATAGCGGCATATTTGTGTTATTTCATAATGCAATTAAAAGCCTTGTGGGCTCGAACCTAATAAAAAAACCTAGTTCTTCAGATTTGAAACCCTAATAATACAAAATATAAACCAAAAATGATTGATTTTGATGGTAGAGGGACTTTTATTTTACCATTGAGGGAAATTTATTTCCATGATGTGTGCTGTCATATGCGCACAGAGGCTCTGGATGAGTTCCAGTCATTCCCACATCTCCCACAGGAATATCAGATCTGCCAGCTCAAACCACAGTTTTATAGATATGGTCAGAGCAGACTTTCTGTCTCTGCTTGTCTGCTGAAAAATGTTGACAAAAAGTGCAATTAAAGCCCCTGATCTGTGCGTCTCGCAGGAATCGTGGAGGAGTACAGGCCGCCGTTCTTTGACGTAGTGCCCTCTGACCCCAGTTTTGAGGAGATGAAGAAAGTGGTGTGCACTGACCAACATCGCCCGAGTCTGCACAACCGACTTCACTCTCATCCAGTAAGATGCAAAAACATCTCTGAGATGCAAAGCCAATGAATATGAATGACTAAAATGGTAGGAAATACCCAATCAAGATTTGTTCCACGAATTAAATGTGACACAATGGGTTACACACAGACCATATGTGTGAAAGGGTACTTGAAAATCATACTTGAGTAAAAGTCTAGATACTTTAGTATAAAAACATTATTCCATTACAAGTCACCAATTCCAAGAAGACTTGAGTAAAAGTAGTGAAGTATCCAATTTTAAAAGAACTTGAGTATTTCACTCATAACGAATTTAGGCTCAAAAACCTCCAAGAAATGTGAAAAGCAAGAAACTTTATTATATACATGATGTTTTATTTGCTAATGTTGAAATGAAATCCAACACCTTCATGTTTCAAATTGGCAGAACAAACACCAGTCTCAGTCAAAGCTCAAATGGGCACAAAAGTGCAAATGCTAATTCACATTCACGTAATTTAGCTCATAAATAGCATCTAGTACCTTCAGCACCCTGCAGATGGTGATGTTGCCCAAGAAATTAACCATGGTTGAAAGAGATGGCTACTTGTCGTCACAATGTAACGAGTAACAGTAAGTGTGCATTCCAATGTAGTGGAGTAAAAAGTACAGATTATTAAAAAAGTAGTCAAGTAAAGTTATATGCTCAGTACAAGTACAAAGAAGCCAAAAATACTTAAGTAATGTAATGTGGTCCTATTACTCAAGTGCTTTACACCGCTGACATACACTTTACTTATTGTACTTTGTAAGGCTGTACTTAAAGTTTAAAATAAAAACACTCTGCATCTCTGTGTTGTGCAAGGTTCGACGGCTTCATTGTGGACTGTAAACATTCTTATTCTGTACTTCTATTCAGAAAGAAGATAAAATAGTTTATATCACAACAACACTAGAGATCATGTCTAAAAATGTGTCCACATAATGAACACCAAGGTTACGCACTCACCTTTATCTTGCCTTTTTCTGATTTATTTTTAAGATTCTGTCAGCAGTTGCAAAGATAATGAAGGAATGCTGGTTCCAAAGCCCCTCCGCTCGACTCACCGCCCTACGAGTGCGCAAGACGCTCTCCAAACTGGACCAGGAGCATGACCACGACATAGACAAGCTCAAACTGGACCTCTGAATATTGCTGACGTGATATTCATTGGAAAACCATTCGGAATGGATCCATGATAAGATCAGTGGAGTATTTAGTTTTCGTGAGTTTGTGCTTAGTCCGGATATCGTTTTTTTTATCTCGGCCTGATATGGGTTCAGTGTGGTAACATGATCCATTAGCTTCTCTGATAAACGTTCCTCTACAACATATCTACTCAAGCACTCATTAAAACCTGCTTTTTCACTTCAGCCTATTTTAACACGGCTGATGAGCTTGGAATTTTTGTTTGCTATTAAAGTGAGATTTCCTAAGTTTGCAGATGTAATGAACTACCTGGACATTGCCCTGTGAAGGCTGGCACACGTTTTAGACTCTCCTTTGCACTTTGTTTTGTAGCTTTTGCCTTTTTGGACAAGTTTGAGATATAACTGGCCAACAACCTGCACCAATTGTTGACTGTAATTATTAACAAGAATATTTTAATACAGTGTTTTATGGACTTATAACATATTTGTGGCATTTTATCTATAATTGTTAAATTTTTCTACAAATATTATATAGTCAAATATGTGGTTACCTTGTTTGGTGAAAATATGCAATGGATTTGTTTTGGTAACGGTATCGGTATATATTATTTGTATGCAAGACCTTTGCACAAGTTGTTCATTTTATATTCTATATGTTCCTATTAAAATGTCTACAATTTCATGTGTTGTAGATTTTTAATTTTCCCACTAGATGGCGACATATGTTTCCGAGTTTGGTTGTGTTTGCTTGTCAAAGTATTTTCTTTTTTATTATTGTATTTTATCAGTCTCTTTATAAGGCTGGCCAACACTAACTAGACATTGTTATAATGTAGACTTGGTGGATCTGTTTTTACAGACTTGACGCCAATTTTGATAAACCAAAAATGATTACATGTAATTATTAAGTGTAAACAAAAACCTGCAGAGCCTGTTGGTTTATTACACAATCCTGCAGTTGTATGAACTTGTTGTTGAGAAATGAAAGGACGGACAAGAAAATAGAGTTCACTATCTAGCAAAACCAAAAGTAGATGCGAGATCGCATTTCAGATACGTTTATGCAAATAGATATCTTGTGTGTCTTGTTCACAAAACCTGACATTCAACACACACACAAAGGCCTAAAGCAAATGTTCCAGTAATTAAAAGATCTTGTTTTGTTTTATTGTTTTTTATTGGTGGAATGATAGGATGGGCATTGAATTTTTTTATTTTTTATTTTTTGGTCAAATTTACTGTATGTACTGTATATCGACCTTTATATATAGATATATACAGTATCTAGATATATAAAGCCTACAGCATATACAGTCAGTATATTATACAGTATACAGTTCAAATGGTGGAGTATTGCATGCATTCGAGAGTCGAGTTGGATTGGTGTCTTGCACTTCATAGCCTTTCTTTGAAATGGTGCCATTACATCAACAGTGGCATTTTTACACTGAGGTCACCCGTTCTCGATGACTTTGTTTAGAAAAAAATTGGATTTGTGTGACTTTCTGAAACGTGTGGAGAGAGGTCTAAGAGATATGAGCCTACTTTCTAGACAATAGACAGACCGGGAACAGCTTACAATGACGTCTATCTAAGGCAAAGAGGTTAATGGGAACAATAGAGCTTTAATACTCTAGGCCACAACTCTAAATGCAATGCATTTGACCCTTGTCTTGAGTCCAACTTGAAAGGAATTTCTTTGTAATAAGATTAGGTCTTCCACATCATTCTTTATGTACCCATAAGGCTTAATGCCTTGTCTTGGAAACAAACCGTCCCCTCATGCCATGGAGCCTTTAAGAGGACTGCATCAAATTTCTCTTTATTTCTTGAAATTAAAATCACAAGTTCTCTTCTGTCGTGCTTGGATGGGGCGAGCATCTTGAGGTTGCGGCAAAATTTACTTTTCTTTGATGGAATTTTTCAGTATCTATTTCTAATAGAAAAGTACAGCAATCTGTACGTTTTTTTTTTTTCATACTACATATCATTTTACTGCTTCTTTGTAAATGAGCTTAAATCATTCCATGCTTTAAATGAGGGCCCCACATGTTTTCCATGCTGCCCTGGGGTCCTGCGTACGATTCTTTGGAGCATAAAGATTAAAAAGAAGGGTTTTTTTTTCTTTTTTATTCAGAGCTAAGCGACTCAAATGTACATTCTTTTCTTGAAGACATAATCAAAACTACCACAAGCACATATTTAAATATTTAAAATAAAACCTTATTCCAATAAAACCTTAATCATATGAGAGAGAATGCACATTTAATCAAATCAACATTTTCAAGCAATATAAAATTGAAAAAATCAATATAATATTTCGTTTATTTTAAAATGAAAAACAATATAATAAATGTATATTTCTTTGCACACTTGCGTGTGTAATGTTTACATGTTTAGATGTCTCACATTTGTCTCACAAATGAGAGATTTTCAATAGATAGATTTTCAATTAACAGATATATATTGTTACATGCAATAAGATAAAAAAGTAATCAATTTATAAACACCGTCACAAAACGTCTGCAAAACAAATGGCACACAAATAAAGACGCAGTTATGTGGCAATTTTAACAACGTGCGATTCTTACCAAAGAGAGGAGACGCTTCACCACAACAAAGAAGAGAAGGCGTGGGCCCCGCCCCTTTTGAACTGACCACACCTCTTTAACCCACTATTGTCTAGGCTGGCAGGCGGAGTATGTGTGGCTGGTTGGTTTGTGGTTGTGTAGTAAGTCTCGCTTGTTTGTCAGTATCAAACAACGAAATCACTAATGTTATGAGATGGGAATGTTGCAGTCATGCTTCCACGACGATCTGCTGTAGCGCTGCTCGCCCTGTGTGGATTACTAGCGGTCGGCGAGGGTGAGTCGCGCGCTTGTATGTGTGTCACTTCGCGCTCGCTGTGTGTGTGTATTTATTTATTTGATAGGCTGCTGGTGTGTGTAGAGTGTGTGACCGAGCTGTGCTGGACGGGGCAGCCTGGCGTTCATCATGGCGCTGCGGCTGGCGTGTGTAAACCAGTCATGTGCAGAGTAAACGATTTCTTATCGATATAAATGGCTGCGGCTCTTTCAAGTCCAATTAAACGGGTACTAATGATAAATAATTTAATTTGGACAAAGCCGGTTGTGCTTAGCGCGCGCGTGAACTGTGTGTGTGTTTGTTGAGATTATTGTTTGAGAGGTAACTTCAACCACGCACATTTCTGTAAAAGTGAAATGACTCGAAATATCATGCGAGATTGTTATTTGATACACAGCCGAACATTTGACTTATTCGTTTTACCTAAAAAATAGCCCCACCGTAAGATGCATTTGCCTAAAGTGCTGTTTTAAACACTTTGAATATAAGTACGTATCTGAGAATTAACCGGCCTCTCTTATAATGCAATTATTTCGATTTATCATGCCCCAAATGACCCGTGGTTAAGCTACAGAATAAACAAACAATCAGATAAACCTGTTCTAAACAATCCCAACAGACTTTTTTCAGGTTTGCTGATTTTACAAACGTCCGAATGATTTACAGCCAGTTTGTTGTCGGGTCAGATGGGAAGATGGTCATTCTGGTTTAGACAGAAGTCAGATTTGTAGTCTGGTCCATTGTGATGGAAATGTGGGCAATGAGCCCTATTCAGTGACCTGTCAAGGGAGTCTGCCTTTCTTTTGTGTAGTCAAACGGATGGTGATTATATCCACAGCACAAATAAACATGTCTGGTTGCATTGCACAGCATGATAACAGTTTGTACTTGGAAACACCGCAGAGTTTTCTAGAAGAATAATGCTTTGTGCATAAAGGCTCAGTGGTGTTCTGATGGAACACATTAAATAGATTGGTAGATGGTGGGTGAAAATGTAGGTAGGTAGATGGATATAGTATATAGATAGATTCTACTACCAATATGCTTAAAGTGAGTTTCAGTGGCTCTCAAATTCTGATAGATGGATAGATAGATAGATAGACAGATATATAGATAGAGAGATTGGAATGTTGTGACAATGTATTTGGATGGATTGAAAGGTGGGCAGATATATATGTGGGTGGGTATGGCGTGTAGGTAAGGTGGGTTAAACATTAAATGTAGGTAGATAGATTAAAAAAAAAGTGGATAGAAAAATAGGAAGATGCGTAAAAATGTAGGTAGGTACTAGGTAGGTAGATAGATAGAAAGATGGGTAGAATAGTAGGCAGATTGATGTGTGGATAGAAAAGGATGATAGAAAGATGACAGAAAATGCTGTGTGAATCCTAAACTACCAATATGCTTTATGAAGTCAGTTTGAGTGGCTCTCAAATTCTGTTCCTGTGCCTTTTTTCAATTAGATGTCATATCAGAGAACAGTGTGTTTTTTAATCCTCAAGTCAATCTGTGATCTGCAATTGGCGAGTCATGTTTTTTTTTCCTGTGAAGTATTACTCTCTGTGTCGCGATGCACATGAATACTGCCAAATTCTCCAATTGAACTTGACGGAAATGTTAAACGGAGAGATCCCACCTGTGTGGCGAGTCCGACTGGGTCAACACAATGTCGGAGCCGACAGTGAGCGAATTGTAGTGCGAAAGGCGCCATCGGGCTGCCATTGATGGGTTTGCACAGCTGCCGGTAGTTGGATTCAGACTGGAAATGATACAGACAGCCGACTCCAACCATATTATGGTAATTATTCCACTGAGGTGCTGAGGCGGGGGAATTTAAGGCTATTTGGTGTCTCGGGCTGGACGGGTTGGATTCTCGCTAACTGAGTTGTGGAGTTTTTCAGTTGGCTTGATTTTTAATAAACTGGCTTTCACGAATCCGCACGCTTCCAAATGTCTTCATGAGGCTTTTTGCAGGACCGTGTGAGAAAACAACAGCAATGTGATACGGGTACACTGAGGTAGGCAGACAGCCTGGAGGCAGGGCGCGTCTCTTTCATCATGGTTCATTCTCTACCTCCTTTTTTCTTTTCCCTTCAGTCACAGTGCAAACTAAAGTATTAAACACACACACTGCTTCACAGGGACACTATTCTTCCGCGTTTAGTGAAGAATACTCCAGGAATGTCACAATAAGCCTTTCAGTTACGTGTGGCGAGTGACTCACTTGCCAAGTGGCCAATAATGTGCTCATAGTAAGTGCAAACGGGGGGAAAGTAAAGTTAAAGTCGTTTTGTCCTTGATCCAAATTCAGAGTGTGAAAAGTTATGAAAGAAGCCGGGTTAAAGAATCTGAAATTAAAGCAGAGATGTGTGTGTGTGTGTGTGTGTGTGTGTGTGTGTGTGTGTGTGTGTGTGTGAAGACCATATCTCAGAAGAGCTCCAGGTGCTGGGGGAATGAATGGGAGCACATTAAGCCATATTTTGCATGTGTGTGCTTGTATATAAGATCAGAGCACGGAACACGTTCAGAAGGGAAAGATATGTGGGTTCCTAGGGAGTGTGTGTGCGTGCAAGTGTGTGTCTGGGGAGGCCGGCTGCCGGGGTTGAGTCCACGGTCACAGCAGGCCGAGGTTGGTTTCAGCTTCATTAATGACCTTGCTAATGACCCAAACGGCCGCGGGCAGTGCCTGTTACATGAGAAACAGACCTTTTAATGACCCACATTAGAGTGCTTGTTTAGAAACAGAAAGAACAGAGATTGTTTTAAGGAAATCAGAAATTGAGAAATACACTCGTGCGTTTGTGTACTCGCATTTGCATCTATTTTAACAGCTTTTTTTTTTTTTTTTTCAATTGGACACATATGGTTTTTAAGCACTCTAATCCCCATCGCATCACAGCACTAACATATTTCACTTGTGCTTTGATTTAAAACTAGTGTACAGTTCTTAATGTGCAATTTTACACGTGTGACTTTTTCATTATATAGACAGTTTTAAAGTTTAAGCTTTTCCAGTATTCTAGCTATATATTGTTACTGGATTTATTTAATCTTGATCACTAAAATGATTGCTAAAATATTTCGATTGCTAAGCCATTTTGCCCAAAATAAAGAATCAGTTATGAAAATCAGCAAAAAAATGCTAAAATGACATGGCAAAAATATAAAACCTATTTAAATTAGACATTGAGTAGAGTTGCAGTGTCTCATGGAAATCGATGCTGTACAGACTCCGTGTATAGTCGAGTAATGAAGCTTTTGTAAATAGTTTGACAAAAAACTGTTCTCGTAAATTACCTAGCAGAAATGTAATTTATTGGAAAATGCATTAAAATTTGTAAAGGGATTTTGTTTAGAATGATCATTCATTAGTTATGTGAATGACTATAATTATTATTAAACTGTAAATATTTCGGGGGTTTTTTTTCAGACATATTTATCTGTAGTAAGAGGGAACTAAGACAGAGTCAGGTGACACAATTCTTTGTTGTCCTGTGCAAACTTATCAATAAAAGATAATTCTGATCACTTTTACATTTATCAGATTGGCACTGGATTGCAGTCAAACATTGAAAACACATTCTGCATTCTCTGGCATTTGAACCCCCAGTATTTTTGTTGATAACGCAGCTCCAGATTAGGCTTTCCCGAAAATCAAATCAAAATGATGATTCAGAGAAGGCGAAAAAAAAGCCCAAATAAAGAAAAAGCACAATACTAATTTGCAACAATGTGTATAAACAAAGACCACATTGTAATTTTCGGCTAAACGAATTATCCAGGATAATCCATTATTCTCCAAGATTCATTAAATCATTTCAGAAAGCTTTTTATTACCTCGTGTCACAAGACCATCAGCCTCTGCAAACCATGAGACCAAATATTCCGGAAAAAAAAAGGCACTTTTGGGCCGGATGAGTAATTTGACCATGAGGGTTTGGAAGAAGCCCCTTCCGTCCATTGATTTTGTGAGTGTGTGTGTGTATGTGTGTGTATGTGTGCTGCCTGGTGGCGTCTGCATGTCTTAATCAGCTCCTGTCTGGCCGCTCAATGGATCTCATTTCAGCTCAATGCATCATGGGTAACAGCACTCAGTCTGCCTGCTCTCGCTAGCCCCTGGCATCTTGCTTCAGAGGAGGATGATGGGCTTTCATTATCCCGATGAGGTGAAGCAAGAGATAATGGCTACAACAAGAGACGAGCGCCGCCTCGCCCAACCAGCAAATACGAGAGTTTGTGTCACCCAGTGCAATATCTGCCACTCAGGGTTCAAGCTCCTTAGTTCAAAAGTCAAGCTCCTGGAAGTGCGCTTGTGCAATCAGTGTTCCTCGGGAAAGACTTTAGTCACGGTGCTGGTAATGCTTCCTGTGAGTCCGGTTCCGATCAGTCAGGGTTTGTAAGTGCCAACGGTTGTTCACATCTACATGCGATGGCTTCCATTTCCTGCCCGAACAAGAATGGAATGATAGGAACTTCACACTGGCACACATTTTGTTTTTTGCCCTGGACCGAATTCCCCTTTTCTGATGGGTTAAGCCAAGTCTAGACAAGGGTTTTAAAGTCTGTCCGGGTCGCTCTCTGGACCACAATCCCTGTCGCAGCTGGGGGTCTTACCAGTCGCCCTCCCCAGACCTCTCGTATCTGTTTCACCAGCAGCTTTTAAAAGCATGTCGGGGGAGTCTGGCAGCCCCCCGTCCTTCAACACAACCCCCTTCCCCAAGCTTTGTCCAGACTCAGCCCGCCCAATCCCTCCTCACGTCCCCTTAATCTCCACACAAAGAGCCAGTGTAAGGCCACCAATTATGCGCATACAAGACCTCGCTTGGCCCAAACCCTCGCTCACTCCCTCACCACAGGTCCGGAGACACCCGCACCACGAATCTCTCCAGTATTGGAGGAATTCTTTTTTTTTTTTTTTGGAGAGAGTGATTGTATGTACCGTCTGATTTTGCGACAGTTCAGTGTGGTTTTGTGAAATTAAACCTGGGGTCGTGTGTTACTTGTACGTTTTTGAGTTTGTTTGAGCTTGTTGAGTTGTGGCAGGTTGTGAGGAATTTAGTGTTTGTTTGTGTGTGTGTGTGTGTGTGTGTGTGTTTATAAGGAGTCATTGTCTTTTATAAACACAAGATGTTGGTTATTGTAGAATAAACTAAAAGATATTGATGCCTTTCCAAACCAGGATTTAGACTAATAAAGTTATTTCTTTGTTTAAAGGACTATCAAATGTGTAAAAGTTGTTCGTTTTCTTACTGCATGTTACAAATTTGACGGGGAGCAGGAGCCAATCCCAGCAACCCTGGTCCTGAGGCGGGACTCTGGATTTTGTGTTATCCTTTTGTCGTTATAAAAAACACTTTTAAAATCTAAAATCTTGTAAAACTTAGTATCATTGCGTTTGACTTTTTTGTGCTTTAGTCTTTCCTTATCTCCAAACATGGACTAGCAATATGATTATAATTAAGTATCATGCATCATCTCAGACTCATTAAATATGCAATTATGGTAGTTTTATTTGCCATCCGACGATTTAATGATACGGTGTGTTTTTCCCCCTCGCCTTATCAGGGCCTGGTTACCTCGACACAATCTGCAGGAAATTCCTGGCGCTTGTGAACTCTGGTTGGCTTGGATTCGCTCCACTAACGGTTACTGGCAGTGTACTTTAGTGTCTTCTAGATCACAGCCTTTGTGAGATTTATTGCGGGTAGACAAACACTGGTGCACTCTCCCTCGCTTGGTGGGTGACACTCCTCCACACACACACACACACACACACACACAAAGGGTGAAAAGTGAAGTCTGCAAGGGTGCGGTCGGGACACTTACATGTCGTGAGTTTTGCAATAAACCTGTTTAAAAAATTGTGGAACAGCAGTGAGTCAGATGAATTGTGTTAACCAGGAACTTTTGCGCGACCCGTGAGTGACAGTCAAGGGGGAAAACAGGATCTGCCTGAAAAAGGCACGCGGGAAAAGCCCAAAGACAAGGAGTTTGGAACCGATTTGCTGGTGTGTAAAGTACTAGAGTAAATGAACTTTGTCTACTTAAGTATTTTTGGCTGTTTTCCGCGTGTGCCGAGTATCAAAAATATAACCAACTTTACACTCTCTACATGTCTACATTTTTTGATTGAGTATCTGTACTTTTTACTCCACTACATTTGACACTTACTGTTACTCGTTGACAATTGACTGTTACTATTGTGATGAATTTCTTGTGCGATATCAGGATGCTGAAGGTACTGGATGCTATTTATGAGCAAAATCACGTGAATGCACTTTTAAGTTTGAACGAGATTGACTTTTTGTTCTTTTTATCTATTGTGTTCTGCCATTCTGAAACATTGATGTGTTAAATTTCATTTGCATTTTAGGAAATAAAACCTCATGAATAAAGAGTTTCTTGTTTTTCACAGTTTTGTGGTGTTTTTGAGGCCTAAATTCAGTACATGTAAATACTTCAGATCTTTTAGAATTGTATGCTTTGCGACTTTTAGACAAGTCATTTAAGAAATGGTGACTTGTAATGGAGTCATTTCTACAGTAAGGTTGTCATACTTTAACTCAAGTTTGTTTTTTAGGTACTCTTTACATACCATGTTGAAGTCCTTGTGTGATCGAGCATCGTGTTGGTTTAAACCAGAGCAAATTGTCTGGCTTAGCACTAGCGGATATAACCATAGGTGGTGGTGAAGTATGACAGCCACCCATCGGGCCTTGACCTGTGTCGCCCCCAGCCGCCTGTCCACTCGCTCAGGCCGCCATCGTATCCTGCTGGGTTTTGTCAGACTTGCTGAAGAGGCATAAAAATACACAATGGTGATGACAGTTCTAAACTAGGTGCTCGCGCAGAGTATTGTGATAAAGTAATCAGGCTGCCTTACACAAGTCCTTCACTTGTATTTATTACACAAGCTTTATGGTTGTGGCTGTAAAATGTGGCCTTTTTAAGTTGTGGTTTATTTATAAAGCGCTTTTACTGTCTGTGATCGTCTCGAAGCAGCTGAACAGGAGCACAAAGACGTTTGGAGCAGCCGAACAACAGCCGTGTCTATAAAAAGCTCCGGCGAAACTTAAACAGCGATTCATACACATTTTCTCTGCTTTGCTCATTTTGTAGTGTGTTGGTTGACAGTTCATCCGAAGACGTTTCTTGTCACTTTCAGAATCTGCAGCCTCATCAGTCTCGTGTCCCAGTTGCTTTAGCTTGTTTTACTCTCGTCAGACACACAATTTAATGTCTGTCTATCCATCTGTCTCTCCGTCCGTCCTTCCTGTCATCTCTATCCACCTCTCAATCGATCCATTGTTTACAACTATATTCACATTATCTATTTTATTTACATCATCCAAATGTGTGTCTACTGCATTTACTGTCTCTATATCTTTCTTTCTCCTCTGTCTGTTTATCTTTCTTTGTTCATCCATCCATTTAAGTAACTTTCTTAATTACTGTCTGTCTGTTTATCCACCTTTCCAGCCATCCATTGTATCAATATGTATATTATTCATAATATATAAGTTTTATATTTACATTATCTATCTATCTCACTATTTTTTTTTACCTGTCTATCCTTTTACGTATCTAGCTGGTTAAGGTGTGGTGTAGGGTGGTGATGTGGTTCCCGCAGTGAGGGTCTGGTTCCAGCTCTGCAGTACAGTGTGTTTGAGTTCATCCGCAGTGGTGGATTCAGTTACATGTTGTGCCATTTGTCCTGAACTGTACTTCTCATGCAGTTCCTCTTACGTTACATTATACTCACTGATTCCCTGTGTTTGATTTGTCAGCCCCCTGGTGGACAGAGGGGCATCACATTTACACGGTGGTTGCTTTATCCTCACAGTCTAAACTCTGGACCCTTTCTTTCTCTTCTAGCTCTACGGTGTAACTGCACGGCCTGCGAGACCACCGGCCATGTCTGCGAGACAGATGGGGCCTGCATGGCCTCTACCTCCTACAATAAAGGTCAAGAGGAGCAAGTGGTGCGAATCTGCATCCACCGGGTCAGCCTGGTGCCGCCCGGGCAGCCCATCTACTGTCTGAGTGCCAAGGGGCTTTTGAATACACACTGTTGTTATACAGATTTTTGCAACAGCATCAACCTCCAGATTCCCAATGGTATGGGGTGGCATTCCTAACTTTATTTATTTGTTTTTGGAATGAATAATTAACGGTGCCATTAGGGTACAATATATCTGATAACTACTTCAGAGTTATTGTGACCATAAATTGTAATATTGTAAAAATATAAAACGGAAAAGTACCATATTGTATCTCATATGTTCTGATTATGCTATATATTCAGCATTATATGTTTTTCTGACTATAAGACGCACTTAACATTCTAATAAATGTTTAAAAATTCAGTTTTCACCTTATACGTATTCAGAAAATAATTATGTGCCTTATATGTAAAAGAAAAAATTAGGAAATAGACATTTTATCAGTAGCTTAATCAGGCACACCTTAAAATCCAGAAACAAATACTGTAAATGGTATTATAATTAAAAGTAATGATTGAAATCAAATGTACCATTTGGACGTTTTTAAGCATTTATGTATAAAACCTTACACATAAGGTTATACATTATTTTGAATGCTCAAAATAAATGTGCATTTGTTGTACGCTTTTCCAGGTGTTCCTGAAGACCGAGATGGCAGCTGGGGTCCAGTAGAGCTGGTGGCTGTGATTGCAGGGCCGGTTTTCCTCTTCTGCTTGCTTCTCATCGTGGGAGTGCTCGTGTTCCAGCACCACCAGCGGAACTACAACCACCGGCAGCGGCTGGAGGTGGAGGATCCGTCCTGTGATCATCTCTACCTGGCTAAAGACAAGACCTTACAGGACCTCATCTTTGATCTGTCAACTTCAGGGTCAGGCTCTGGTACGTCACTTACTCAGCCATTCTTCATTCCAGGGCTAGAAACTGTCTTCTAATTAGACAGAGTTTTGTTATTATTCTGTTTTTGGAAAGGACGTTTTCAGGAATAACAAATTATGTTTATCTTTGTAACACTTAAACCACCTGTCGTATAGTCAAGTTCTTTATTTCGTAACCAAGAGCTTTTCACGTTAATGTCTATCAATCTAGTTTGTGGTTTTTGGTCCTATCAAAACCAAACCAGTGTCCTATGAATGTATCCTTATCCAATTATAATAATTAATCTTCTGATCAATATATTTTTTTTAAACAATCACAGACTTAAGTCAAATGGTAGACTGAAATATGGCCGTCGTAAATTGTGTTGTTTGCATTGTACTCGTCATTGTTCGACTGGCTAGAACTTTTGAGTTTTTGTAAAATGTTAAAACTTAACAGAAAAAGTTTCTAACCACCTCTTTTCATTAAAAACTATCCAATACGTATTAAATTGCAGGATATCAATAATAAAAGATAGGATAGCGTTTAAGAAGTGGTAATCTGAGTAGTATATCTCGTCCATGTCTGTGATTCTCCAAAATTCGTCACATTATTTTTTATTTTTATAATGAACCTGAAAAATATGAACTTATAATGACTGAAGAAATTACTAACTAGAGACGTAAAGATTTGTTCATTTTAAACAATATGCTTTATAATAGCTTATAAATAAAAATGTAAGACAAATTTAACAACTGATCTCTCCGAACAATCTAAACCAAATGTGTTTTCTAGGAATGCCACTATATAACATCAAGATAACATACAATTAGCTTTAGCTTTGCTATTATAGCTGTACACTAAAAATAAGAATAAAATACGTATCAAAAAACCAGTCACTGTCCAAAAAGTGATAAAGCTCGAACCCCTCAATTGCTGCTTTCAGCTATATTTTGTGAACGTTTCCGCTCACTCGTCATTTCAAACAAGTTGTTTTTATTGCCGTAGGCCTGCCGTTGTTTGTTCAGCGGACGGTGGCCAGGACAATCGTACTGCAGGAAATCATAGGCAAGGGACGCTTCGGAGAGGTGTGGAGGGGACGATGGAGAGGAGGAGACGTAGCTGTGAAGATCTTCTCCTCCAGAGAAGAACGCTCATGGTTCCGCGAAGCCGAGATTTACCAGACCATCATGCTCCGTCACGAAAACATCTTGGGCTTTATCGCTGCTGATAATAAAGGTATGACTAGTCTGCTACTCCAGCGGATTATGTTTGTTGCATTACACATATTTTATGTTCTCAGACAATGGGACGTGGACACAGCTATGGCTGGTCTCAGACTACCACGAGCACGGATCGTTGTTTGACTATCTGAACCATTACTCGGTCACTATCGAGGGCATGATCAAACTGTCTCTCTCCACCGCCAGCGGTCTGGCTCATCTGCACATGGAGATCCTGGGAACGCAGGGTAATTTCCAGACATTTCTATGACAAAGCGGCTTAATAATGTTGGGAATAACACAGCCTTGTGCTCCAACAGGAAAACCAGGAATTGCACACCGTGACCTCAAATCTAAAAACATCCTGGTAAAAAAGAACGGTACCTGCGCCATAGCCGATCTGGGTCTCGCCGTCCGCCACGAGTCCGTCACCGATACTATAGATATCGCTCCTAACCAGAGGGTCGGCACCAAGAGGTGAAGCTTCACATGCTTGCAGTAAACTATAATGACTAGTGCTAATTACCATCATCATGTTTTCACATTTTAGATATATGGCTCCAGAAGTCCTGGATGAAACGATCAACATGAAGCATTTTGATTCTTTCAAGTGTGCCGATATCTACGCCTTGGGACTGGTGTACTGGGAAATCGCACGACGGTGTAATGCTGGAGGTGAGAGATAAAGGAGTCTGAGATGTGGTCAGTTGTGGTCCACTGAATTTAGCTCGTGTCCAAGAGTTAGCCGGTTTAAATCCCAATCTGACTGGTTCTGTCTTCGAGCAAGACACTAAAACACACCCTGACACTACGACTTAACGCTGCCCACTGCTCTGGATCTCTGTGTTTACCTTACTGGAGGGTTAAACGTAAAACACAATTTCAATATGGTTCCTAGTGGCTATAGTGACAAACTCACTTTACTTTACTTTAAAGCAGCAGAATAAAGCATGAAGTGTGTTCCTCTGTATTTTGCTTCAGCATTTATTCTTTCGTTCTTGTCAGGCATTCATGAAGATTATCAGCTTCCCTACTATGATCTCGTCCCTTCTGACCCGTCCATTGAAGAGATGAGGAAGGTGGTGTGCGACCAGAGGTTACGGCCCAATGTGCCCAACTGGTGGCAGAGCTACGAGGTAAAAAAAAAAAAAAAAAAAAATATATATATATATATATATATATATGTGTGTGTGTGTGTGTGTGTGTGTGTGTGTATATACGTATTTTTATTAGTCCAAAAAAAAGATCAGATCCTCTCCTACTTTCAACTGTTGAATAAAAAAAACAAGTTGGGCATAAACAATGGTTAGACCAAATTTTCTACCTTTTGAGATTAGAGTTGTAGCTAGTCTCAGCAACATTGGATCTGATGCGGGGGACACACACACACTCTGGTCAATTTTCCAACACAAACTCGCATGAAACCGGAGACCTGGATAAAACCCACGCAATCACAGGGAAAACATGCATATAGAAGAAGAACAGAACAAACACTGCAAAGCATTTTGACAATAATCCAAGTCAATCTAGGTTCTTACCCGATGAGAATTCTTGAACTTTTAACAATTTGGCACCGATAGAGAATAAACCCCAAAATCCCCCTAGATGACAGGCAGAGTGTCTGGACGGATATAAAGAGATAAACAGAGCGTTTATTCATTCTACAAAAGAGAAATTCTACATTATAACCAGAACAGTAGGTTTTTTTCACAACATTGGAACATAGTAGAGGTTAGCTCTTTCATATTTGTTAAAAATGTAAAACACATTGTATTTACCCTTTTTTTAAACCATGTGTTAATGAGCTTAATATCAGCAAAAGAGAAGTTTCCAACTGAATGGCAGCAATTTTCCGTTTTAAGTCAGAACACAAATTTATCATCACGTCCCTTATCAAAAAAAATTATAATTTGAATACAAGAATTACATGATTACATTACAAAGAATGCATGATTACATGAATACAGTTTTTTTTAATCACAATTTGGTTAAAATGTCAAAAACGGTGATGTGAAATAAAAGAAAAAGGAGGGCATAAAACCATGTGTGGTAAAGTGACTTGTGTAATCAAAATATTTCACACAAATTTTATCTTTAAAAATGCACTTATTAATTCAAGTTCTAAGGATTTGTAAGTCGCTTTTCACAGTTTTAACTGTCTCAAAGAGCACATGTGAATATGTAGGAGAATTGATTGCTTTTAATTCATTTGATCGTCTGATGATCGGTGTTAAGTAAATGGCTATGATTATCACTAAGACTATGACAAGACAAAGACAAAAACAAAGACCACACTCCAAATCAAGCATCGGAATAGTAACAAAAAATTATACTTAATAGATGATGATGGTTTGTTTTTCTCCCAAATAAGAGTTAAAGTTATTGTAAATGTGTTTAGGCTACTAAATATGTGCCGTAACAATGACTAGCTATTCAAGATTTATGTTGTTGGCCTCATGCCTCCGTTATAACGGTTAAACCCGGACCCGTCATTCCTGCTGGCGGCTGTATTTGCTTGTTTTTTTCTCGCCTGTAACGGGCCTTGTGTGTTCCACAGGCTCTTCGAGTGATGGGAAAGATCATGAGGGAGTGCTGGTACGCCAACGGAGCTGCCCGGCTCACAGCCCTGAGGATCAAGAAAACCCTTTCTCAACTCAGCGTCCAAGAAGACGTCAAGATCTAACGAGCGCGAGACGCTCCCGTACAGAGCCACGTGCGTGTAAAGACAAAATGGCGCCCACTGGTGGCCTACCTCACCTCAGAAAACTACTGAGTCTCGGTCTCACTCTCAGTCTCTCACCCGACTCCTGTCCTGCATGACCCGTCGATGTCAGGACGACCTCCTCTCATGGACTTAATGTTGTTGTGTTCTGTTTTAATTTATTACCGTCGAGCTGTGACAGGCGTTTTGATTCGGCTTGCGTCGTGTTCGTCTCAAGCAGTGCTTTTGACTTTCGTGTTGTTGTTGTTGTTATTGTCGTTGTTGTTTTTCCCTCTCTCTCCGGTCGCACCGTTATGTCAGATTCCACTTGTGTGTAGTGAATGTGAAGCAAATTAATCGAATACACTGTCCTAGCGATTCGTGTAAAACAAGCTAAATGTAGCGAGACAACGCGTCGTTGTTGGGTCGTGTTCACTCCACTGATGCACGTATTCGGTCTGAATGTATATCACGCGCGTGGATCTGTTTTTATTTTGAATTATTTTATCGGTCAGTGCGGTTGTGGTTGCTGGATGAGGCGTTGGAGGAGCGTTTGCCGATTAAACCTGTTCGCCGGCTACAGAATTTTGACGTGACTGGTGATTTACCACATGTATGATTGACAATCCCTCGACTGTTTGTGGTTTGGTTTGTCGTATTCCATCCTTCACCGCGCAGGGCGGGTTATTAGCATGTTAAAGCTGGTTTTGTTTTATTGTCTTTTTGGAATCAAACAATCACACTCGTCTCGTTTGCCTATGTTGTGAGTCGTCTGACATTATGGATTTCAACTTGATCAGTCGATTTGACTTTCCAACTACTGAACTTTTTTTCCTAGTTGTGTTCGCGACACGTAGCGGTTTTACTATTTCACCAAAGCATTTCATACCAAGGACGCCCTGTGAATCGCGTCGTGTTTCGGCTCGGCCTGTACTCGTTGTCCGTGTAGTAAGCAAACAAAGCTGCTTTAGCCGTTAATAAACTGGATTGAGTGTAAATACAAAACATAACCTGGGATTGAGACGAACTGTGGGAAGGCTGGATGAAGTGCAAATGTTTTGGATTTTGCATAACACGCATTAAAGGTCATTTTTGAACGGCCTGTGTATTTTGTTTACGGTCTTGTGAATCTGCTCATGGTTCAGTGGCATTTTAGTTCGCTTGATGTTTAATCATCAAACAACTGACTAATGTCGTGGTGCTTTTTTACAACACACTGCAAAATTGGACCGGTGAAATGTAAAAGCTAAAACTTTAAACAATGGTTTTATCGCCATCTTGTGGGGGCAGCTCGATATTGCAGCTCAAACGTTAGTTAAAAGTATACAACGTGAATAAGTCTAGTAGATACTTTCGATGATGATTTATGAATTTATAGATGGTGTCTACTTAAACTGTTGAAAACGAATCCATTTTGTGTATTATTGTACACGGAGCATAATAAATGATTTTTCTTATTTGTGACGCATCCTGACATTATTCCGCCATCTAACAAATATTTAACTAAATTATTCCCAAAACAGGACACATTGCTATATTTAAAATGCATTTTATTTTCCTTTACAAGAAATAAAGCAGACAAAGTAATAGATGGGAAAGCAGGGAACAGCCGTATATAAAGAGATGCAACCTCTGACGTCAAAAAATATGTACAATTCCAAATTATATCCATACAAAACATGCCACACACAATAAAAATGACCATTTACTCATCGTAAAAGCTCTGCTGTACAGATGCAGCAATTTTTTTCCTTAAAAAAAAAAAGATCAGGTTTAAAAACAAAACCAGAACGGATATTATAATTACAACACATGAATTTACACCAAAATCTGGAGAAAAAAGGGGGCGAGAGAGACTCCAAAATCCAGTGAGCATGTTAGCAATTAATCACAGACTAATCTTCCATAAACCGTTGACTGCATTCAATGCCATCGCTCGCCGATGATGTATAAATAAAAATGTCGAGTGCAATTCACGTGGATATATTGATTACTCAACTCGTACTATTCTCCGGCTGCGAAACAGTTCACAAGTCGTATAAAATATTCACTTCTAAAAAGAAAAGAGGGAAAAAAAACCAAGACAACAAACCAAAATCCATCATGATGGGAACTTCAAGATTTTCCATTAACTAAGTGAATCAAACCGTCACAGAATTCAGGACAGGGCTATTCACAAGCAGTAGCATAAATAAAAGAAAGATGCAAGATCAATTTTACATAAATACACAATGCTATGCACCACTGTACTGCTTTATCATAAAAAAAAAAAAAATAGAGGATCCATTTCCATACAAGCACACATCCAATTTTATTGGTGAATACAAGAGCGACATCACACACCTTTTTACCTAAACTGTATATGGTTTTGTAGGAAAAAACCTAGATAGAAAACAAAATTTAATGCAAAAAAACACTCTGGTTCATATACATAAAGATATTACTTAGTTTACCATTTTACATATATTTATAGATATATACACATTTGCTTTTTCCGATAAAATGATATCCAGTGGTTGCTTGCGTTCATGATTTTTATTTCTCTACAATTTTGAATTGGATTAAAAAGGGGGCTGGATAAAGCGTTTAGACCCCCGTTATGTACAGTTTATACAACCGTGCGATTTCCTGTAGAGTGAGGTCATACGTGGAGAACAGAACAAAGTAGCTGATACGGACGCTTTGTTCTGCTCCCTTTGAAAACCCAACCGTTTTAAATTACTCGAATAGAAAAGAGAAAACAGAAATGCCCTTTTGAAGTCTTCCTCGTCCCTGCTGGAAGCCGGTGGGGAGAGACTCACTACAGTAAGTACAGTCCACTATCACAGAAGGGTCTACACCTAAGGGTCCCGCTCCGTCCAGGGAAGCCAAATCAACCACGTTGGGCTCGAGATCCGAGAACTAAAGATTGGAATAAAAGGGCCCCCGAGGCTCAAGACACCCGTTTGATTGCTCTGTTAATGCGATGGAGTGTTGGAAACCACTGTGCGCTGGCGCTCGCTTGCATCGGCTTACTACTGGAGTCACTAGAGGAAAAAAAGCAGGAAAAAAAAAAAAAAAAAAACAAAAAAAATCGATCGGAGCAAACCTGCTGCTGAAGGTTCCCTGCTGGACAGAGAAGGCGATTGCCGTGGACACATTCCTGCCTTCCCATTTCCACAGTAGCACTTAACAGTTTAATACAAGCAGTGACTTCCCAAACTCAATGAGGTAGACTGGGTGAACTAAACCCACCTTTAACTCAATAGAAAAGATCCCAGGCCTTTCCCATTTCAACGCTTTCGTTTCTCATCCGCGCAAGTCGAAGCAGAGCCGCTCTACGATTGTCTCGCCAACGTCCACAACGTCATTCCGCGACTGTGGTTGGAATCCGTGGACAGTGTTTGTGAAGGGTGACGCGGAGTAGATAGGTCCAAGCTAAAAGTTGTGGAGTACAAACATGGCTTTAATCGATCTTCACTGAGTGCTAGTCTAAGTGTGTTGATATGCTATAGATTCAGGTCTTCTGGTAGACAGGGACTAGATTGCGGAGCTTATAAAAAAAAAAAAAAAGAAGAAGAAATGGGTGGAGGAATTAGAGGTGCGTTTGGCAGAGGTGAATCAAGCAGGTCCAATACTTTTGAGCTTGTCTGTAAAGATTGTGGCATCACAGGTTTACTCTTTGCAGCTTTGGCTCTTGTTGTCTTTTGTCAGGTGACTTCGGCGTGAAGCTTTCTTCCTCAGTTCAGAGCAGCTTATAATCTGGGTAGTGAGAATAGAATACGCTTTGGCGCAGGAGTGTTCTGGCACCGGGGAACAAAGATGCTTCCGACTCTGTTCCTGTTAGTTCATCCACTTTCTGCAGTTCCAAGCTCCACAATGGCAGGGGATCTTGTGCTGATCGTCTTCAAAGTCAAACTGATAGTCATACGTCAGCTAGGGTACAACGAAGAGAACAACACGAGTTAGACTCAAGTGCGTGGAAAGCTGAAGGCACTTCTGGTACTAACCTCTTCACCCCTCGGTATCTTGCGACTGGAAATGATGATGATCTTATCCTCTTTGTCAAATGTGACGACTTCCGCAACACAGTTGGGTGCACAGGAATGATTCACATATCTGCGGAGAAACAAAACAACGAGAACCGAAACGATTCAACGATTAAAAGCAATAAACAAGACTAGAAGAAGTAGGAGAGCTGGTCACTAATAGTCACTAGTTACGCACATTTCCTATACGTCATCTATGTTTCGGTGTATATTAAGGTTATGCAAGATAAATGTTGACCCAAGTAGAAACAAGGAAAAAAACTGAATCTGATAAAAGGTTAGAGTGTTGAGAACTCTTGAGAGGCTCCATTAGAACCCAAACTTGAACTTTCAGTAGATAAGTGGATCAGTAGTACTTTCAGTAGATCAGTGAAAGCCAATAGAACCTTTTAATTAATTGAAACAGCATTTTGATGAAGAATGATGAGGGGGTAAATGGCATTTTTAGTTGAAACGAGGATGAAGAATGAAAGCTGAACTATGATTCCCATTCAATGTCACTGGGGGCAAAAGGCAAGTTTGAACATAAGAATAAAAAAAAAATATTAAATTTGAAAAGATAAGACTTAGAAGATAAGTTGAATTGAAAATGGAAGTAAAGCAACATCTAGAATGAACTTGGCTGAAAAACATGGATGATCCAAAAAAAAAAAAATCAATGTTGAAAAAGTTGAATTTGTGGGAAAATGTCAAAGTTGAGAAGATTCTGAATAGCAGAATGCAAGTTGATACCAGGAGTCACGTTTAGAGATGTAAACTGATTCTACGAGAAGCTATTAAGGACTAGTTTACACACAGAAAAAAATAATGCAATAAAACCTTTGAACAGCTCGGCCACTACTACAAAGAAAATGAAATCTTACCGGGCAGGTCCACCAGTTAAAGTGGCGTCAATCACATGCTCATTATTGATGCGGAACATGTAGATCCCACGATTCTAACCAGAACACAAACGAGTAATTTTTATGTAAACATATAGAGAAATATATTACATGCACATCACTTCAGTCAAAGTTTAAAATACAAACCTGCTCCTCGTAAATCTTTTCCCTGCGGTTGGCAACTTCATTGCGAATGATTGTGCCGATGTACTCAATGACCATGGTGTGTTTTTCAAGGTCTTTAGCGGCGTAAAGACCCAGGCCTTGAATACGAGATCGGGCCAAGTACACGTTGTTCTTCCACTCAGTCTTCAGTCGCCGGTACTGAGAGGACTTGGAATGGACAAATTGCTTGCTGTATGGCGTGTTGATTTCCCCTGTAAACGTGCTCTGGTACGCTTTGGACACACTCGTGCTGTTGAGAGTATGTGGTCTGAGAAGCACAAAGGACGAATAAATGATTATAAAATTGCACGTTTACGAAACAAAATGCCTTTTCTCATTACCTTTTGCAATGAGTGAGAATTTTGGGCTCCGATCTTGCACATCCCGTTGGATTGATCATGAGAGGAAGCTCCATGAGAGGATGGCGGCCATATCTGAACGTGTAATTTTGACAGTTCTCTACTCCAGGAAGCTGCAGACCAGAAGTGTGATAAAATTACATCAAAGCATCAGCTAAAACACCTTTGATGCTCTTACCGATTCAGTGATGTGCATCACTGCGTGGACAGTGAGTCCGTACATCTCTTCTCCTTTGACGTGCTCTGTGAAGAGCTTCAGCATAGCCGCTTCATCACGTAGCTGGGCGACCTGTTGCACAATCTTGCACCAGATTCCTGAAAAAAGACGACACGAATCAACACCAAAGTCCCGGGATTATTCTCATCATACTTCACAGTAGAGCTGCACGATTAATCGTTAAAAGATCGCGATCTCGATTCTGCCTCTTCACAATCTGAATCCAGCATTTATACAATTCTGCCTATTATAACTCTCTGATTGATCATTTAAATATTATAATTGAAATATGATCTTGCATTACTTCTGCTGCAATCACGCGCGCTAATTACCTGCACTTAGTATATGTGAGATGAGCAGCAGTCGAGTTTAAAAATAAACAAATAAATAAAATGAACAGGAAGAATGAATGATTAAATACAACAATAGAGTATCAACTCCGACATTTTACTACCTGAAAAAGGATTTTATTTTGAAGTATGGGCGTTTACACTCAGCAAACCACATACAGCAAACATATACAGTTGAGGACAAAATTATTAGCCCACCCTAAAATAATCATCGTTTGAAAAGTATTTCAAAAGTGCTTTTAAACAGAGCAAATAATTGTAATCAATTCTAATAATCCTCAACTGGACATAAGTGTACTTGTTCATGTAAATGTTTATTTTTATTGAATTGAATTGAATTGAAAAATCCTTTATTAGTCCCACAGCGGGGAAATTTCACGTCACGACAGCAACAACAAATCCAAACAAATAAATAAACAATTACGTTTAATGGTGATTTTTTTTCTTTTCAACATTACTTTTACATTACATTCCATTTGTCATTCGATTTATTTATAATAAGCAATTAGTAATGTGTTATTATATTGCTCTTTGAAACCCTGATTTTCAGGATGAAATATTTAAAATAATAAAATATCCAGAAAGAGTCATGATCTTTATTCCAAGCAAAAAAATAGTGATTCTCATTTTATCCAGATTGGGGCATCTCTACTTCACAGAGTAAAAGTTTACCTTCTGGAGTGGCGTCGCGGAAATGGAGGTCTTCAAATCCATGTTCTAGCACACGCACTTCAAACAGAGGCATGCTGTCCTGCTCACTGATGCGACAGCGGTAGCGGCAACGGCGGTTTGGCACGCGAGTGCTCCAGTAGATGCGCGTGGCCTCGTAGCCAACGGGGAAGATGGCAGTGGGTGAGTGGAAGATGGCCATCTGAGAGGGCAAGAGCTGACCCACAGCATGGAATATAAGCCCACCGACACGGAACATGTGAATCCGGTCGCCCCGCTGCAGGATGCTGGCGATTTGCTTGACCTCGTCGCGCTCGATGTAGACGCGTCGAAAAACCGCAAAACTGCAAAGTTCCTCTTCGCTGGGCCCTTTCAGCTTGTGCTGGGTACACAACATGGTCTTGTCTTTGAAGAACATGCAGCGAGCCCGAATCGCACAGGCAAAGTGATAAACATTGGGGCATCGCAGGCGATTGCAGCTGTTGGTCGCTCCTGTTTTCTGGCAATACGCGCAGCGGGTTCGGAGACCGCGGCGAAGAGCCACTTCCACGTTTATTAGTGCACCGCCCTGGGTCTCATACACCTCCGTGGACCACAAAGCACAATTCAGATGAACCCACAAATCCACGTCAATGTTCAGCAGACGCGCTGGACCATCCGTGGCCCCGTCTCCTTCCTCATGACAAAAGCAGCATTTGCGCTTATCTCGGGGAAGCCTTTCTGGTTTCAGCGTGATGCGAAGACGCTCCATCAGCTCTGAAACTTCCCGACTGTTCTCCTTCTTAGAGCCTCCTTTGCGAATTGTGATGACTATCTGAAGGCGTTTCCAGCGCAGTCCCTTCCATTTCTTGACTTTGGGACGTTCCTCCTCTTCATCAGAAAGTGGCCTACTGCGGTGTTTGATGGGTTTGAGGGAGATTGTGGGAGAGTCGGAAGGAGCAGGCGAAGTGGCGGAAGGCTGCTCCTCACATGCGGAAGTTAGCATTTCTTGACCTTCAGCTATCAAAACAGGCGAGCAGTGCACTTCCTGTTTAATTACGGTGCACTCCGGCTCTACCTTGACAGTAGCGCTTGGGCTTCTGGATGGGGATGATGTGCTCTGAAGAGGTTCTTCCATTTCAGGCTTGGGTTCAGGAGTAATAGTTTTGGACTCGGCCGCAGAACACAATGGAGCTGGAGGAGGAGATGGTGATGGAGGAGGAGACACTTCAACAGGTATAATGGGCAAGTGGCGGACATCCAAATCGGAGACATTGGTCATATAGCAGTGCTGCGCAGGTTTGTCTTCTCGCTCTTGGCTTTCCTGGGGAGAAAATCACATGCATCAGGATGGTTCAGAGACAGCAAACAATATGAAATTTGAAAATGACACAAAAACTCACCTGTTTGATGAGAGTCAGGATGTCCACTTGTTTCCTCAGGGTGCAACCAGGAAGAGAAACGTCAAACTGCCTCAGCCATTCTGCATCATTGCTTGCAGAAGGATCCGACTTCATTCCAATGGCTGAAACAAAACAAGCACCTGTCCTTCAGAAAAGCCTGAAACAATTACAAAATGCGGCAGCTGAGGACAATTACCTGTGTTAGATGGTTCTGGAACCTTTCCAGGTCCAACACCTGCTCTACCAGGACTTTGGGGAAACGTCACTTCATAAGAGCCAGGCATTCGTATGTGCAGCAGCTGAGCAACAGCCAGCATAACGGTGTTGAGATTCTGTAGAAGATTTACAAATCCTTATTGTAAAATTAATTTAAAAAACATCTAAAATGTTTTATATGAAGATACACCACAGAAACATTAATTAAGCGTTTTATTAATGAACATTAAGTAGCGTCAGCACCTTGGCAGCAGCTGAAGAAAGCATGAAGGTGACAGACACTTCATTATTCTTCGTTTTGTCCCACTGGCTGGATGATGCCACAACTTTCCCATCTACAGACAATGAGTTTGTCTCAGCGAAGCCTGAATGTATGTGAAACGCATTGTGATCCACGTTGAAAGAAAAACATACTGCTACAATCATTAACTATTGTCACATACTGGGAATGGAAGATCGAGGAACGATGGGGATAACCGGTGAAATGGCCCGCTCTTCATCCTCCTCTTTGGGATCCAAAAGATGGGGAAAACGTGACGTCTCATCCCCTAGTTGGCTTTCAGGTGATGATGCAGGCACGATGCTGTCTGGAGCATCACTGTCATCGTCACTCTCCATTCTGAATTATATAAAAATGAATGATTCATTATATGGTGGAAATGGAATAAATGTATTGCACTAGAAAAATTATTTAACATACCGTATGTCTTCATTTTGATTGTGTGGTGGTGTGGGAAGAGCTGCAAGTATGTCTACACTCTTCACATCCTCTGCAACTGAACCTATAATAGAAATGTGCATTAGAACGTATCTTTTTCCAAACAATAGGTTGGCTAGAGTTCAAAGCGTTTTTTTACCTACGGCATCCTCAGAAGCCACAGCTTCTTTCTGACCTTCTGCTAGTTCCTCAACAGGAGTCACCCCGTTTACAAGCTTGTGCTGCACAGATGGTGGTGGAGTCGGTGGAAGTGATGAAGGTGGTGTTGGAGGATTGCTTAGGTTGTTCTAAATGCAAAAATACAGACGCAATACAGGTAAGTATGGAGTTTGTGCTCAATTAAGACCTTTAAAATGATCAAAATTGAAACTGAAATAAATACATTTAAAATAAATCTCTATTTTTTACAAACATTAATTCAATTCAGCAATCGAATTCCATTTAGTCATTTCAAATAGTTTTTCTTTATCTGATTTTATGAGTTTTACATGAATGTGATTTTATTTTACTATTATTTGCAAATAGTTCTGAAGAGTTCATTACTAGGTTACACTCTTACCTTTTTGAGCAGCTGAGAATAGTAGTCTGGAATATTGTCAAGCATGGCATTTCCAAAAGAACCTTTCAACTGAGTCTTGGCATTAGATGGGCTGCTGCCAAAAGGGGCGAACAGATCAAGACTAGCTGTAATGGAGGGTTCCATCAAAGGAAGAAGAGAAAGCCCCTGTAGACGAACAAAATTGAGAACACAGACAATAATACTTAATACGTATTCAAAAAAAAAAAAAAAAAAACAGTATTAAAATAATGAAATGTGATGTACATACTTGCTTCAGCTGTTTCATTATTGCTTCAGTTTTTCCTGTCTCCTCCTTTTTGGTTTTCTTACGAGAGTTTAGACCACGTTCTCCAGCTTTTGTAGTGCGTTTGGCTTTGACTATTGGCGCTCTCTTTGTAAGAGATTGCAGGTCCTAAACAGTCACAAAAAGAAAATATTCAATCAAATAATACAAACACAACATGCAAAACTTGCTTTTTTTATTATTCAACAAACGGACTTGATAGAACATACCTCCATGTTGCGTGGAGTTCCTTGAAGTTTCTGCTCCAGCATGGCTAGCTTGCTATTAATGTGTCCATTAATCTCATTATGTATGCCGTCTGAAGGCCTTTGAGAAGCCAGTTGTAGATTTTTTGTTCTGAGAAGTTTCTGCAAAAGCTGTTGGCCAGTCTCTGTTCTTTGAATTTGGGAACCCATATCTCCCATTTGACTTCTACAACCCGAAGGAGAGTTCACAACACAAGATGTGCCATCGGTTTCACCCGACATTTCCCTTTTGATGCCATCAGAATGGGTTTCCGCAGTCCCAGAGTCACAATGAACTTCACGTGGCTCTTGTTTGATATTTTGCAGAGTCATCTTGCACATTTCATTCGGAGTTGGTGTGGGTTGAGACAATTGTCCCTCAGATGCAATAACCAGAGTTTGGGACAAACCTTGTGATGAGTGGTGAGAGGGACCATTGAGTGGAAAAGCAGAAGCATTTTCAGAAATAGGGCCTTGCATCCTTGCAGTAGGAGACCTCATGGGTGAAGCGTTTGACCCCACTGTCTGGCTAAAAGGGCTGTTCTTGCCCGCAACACTATCTGGCCTAGACGGCGATGACAAATGGCTTGAGAGAGATGCCGCGCCTGGGTCAGGTTTACCTAAAGATGCTGGGCTTGAGACTGATTCTGGAGCAGAAGATGCTGCAGGAGAATTGGCATGAGAAGGTGAGGACTGATAGGGACTTCGTGTTGTTGCCACATGTTGTTGTTGTTGTTGTTGTTGTTGTTGATGTTGGGCATTGGGTGGAGTCTGGCAGACTCTCATCATCCTTTGCTGGTTAGAGAGAGGACTACCTGGTGAACCTTGACTAAGCAACTGGCGAGGAGACATAGGTCGAGCCATATGTCCAGGTGCTGTGGCACGAAGATGACCCAAAATTGGTCTAGGCACTTGACCCCTCATCATATGGTGTTGATGTTGTAACAACTGCTGCTGTTGGGCATTGGTTATGTACTGTGCTGAAGGTACTTGTGAAGACTGCGGCAAACTTCCCGCCCCTCCTTGAGGAAACTGTTGAGTCATACCAGAAGACGGACCAATAGCTCCTGATGGCTGCAAAGTCCCAGCTGGAACATGTTTCCCTGCCAATCCAAAGCGATGATGCTGTTGTGCTTCTATTCCTGGAATCCGTGGACCAACTGGTTGTACCTGGGCACCCTGAGGACACATTTGACTCTGAGCTTGTCCTTGCATTCTTAGCATTTGGTTCTGCTGTAGCTGTCGCTGGGCAATCATGGCCTGAATATGCTGCAACTGCTGACTTGGCGTCAAGTGTCGTAGTTGAGGGTTTTGTGCAATGAAGGCCTGAATGTTAATTGGAGTGCGTATTTGTCCTACAGGCACACCAGGCCTTTGAGTCATTATCATCTGTTGGCCTCTAGAAACACCCATCTGCTGCGTCAGCATGGCTTGCTGTTGCGGATTTGCCATTCCAGTCATTTGATTTTGAGTCAGGCCACTACCCTGGTTAAGAACGGTGTGAGATTGTTGTTGGGCTTGCTGCTGGGCCATGAAGCACATTTGCTGATCTTCCTGTTTGACTTGTATGGCGTTTTGCACTTGGTGACCAAGCTGCATCTGTTGTTGTTGTTGTTGTGGTTGGACCTTCATGTGTGATCCAGGCTGTTGATTGCCCACAAATCCGTGTTGCTCTGCCGTAACATTGCTTTGGTTGGTGTGTTGCTGTCCTGATTGTTCTTGACCGAGAAACGTATGAGGCTGCTGAGGTTGTAAAATGGATCCACTCTGTTGATCCCCAATAGATCCTTGTTGCTGCATCTGAAGTGGAGTAGGTCCGGCCTGTTGAGGAGGTGTCTTTGGACTAAGCAACACACCATCCTTGCAAGCAGAGCTTTGATCTTGAACAGACTGTTGTAAATTTTCAGTAACTTCCTGGGCACTTCCTGACGGTGAAGTTTCCAAAGGTCTTTGAGACTCAGGCCCAGAGAGTTGCTTCAGTTGGGAAATCTGCTGTTGCTGCTGTAGTTGCGCAAGGTTTTTCGCAGCATTTTGCTGCTGCTGTGCCATTAGCATCCGCTGAGCCATTACACTTTGCTGTTGAGGTGTAAACTGCGGTGGTGTTCCTCTGACAAGCTGTCCACCAAGTCCATGCTGGTCCATCAAACCCTGAGGTCTCTGCAGCTGAACAATTTGTTGATTGGCCCCTATGCCTTGTGATTGCCCGGACATGATATTTGAAGGTTGCGCCATAGAGGAGTCAATAGCATTATGCTGTGCCTGTTGAACAACCTGGTTTCCCATCATACCCGGAGGACCCTGGACTAAACCTTGCTGACTGTTCATGACTCCGGGATGCAGATTTGCCTGTTGCGGCCCCCTACTGCCCATTAAAACTTGGGATTGTCCACCTGGCTGTTGACTCATTATATTAGGCTGTTGAAGTTGATGTGGCATAGGTTGCTGACCCATCATCATCTGTTGCTGCTGCTGTTGTTGTTGCTGCTGCATTTTTTGGACTAACTGCATTCGGTGCTGTAACTGACGCTCTTGTAAAAGTCTAGGGTCATTGCCTTGAGCTCCAGCACCTTGCGGGAAAAAACCAGGAGGTGGGACTTGTTGCCCACTGCCAGCATCACCAAGAGGTTGAGATGGCGGAGCTCCACTGAAAGGTTGCATTTGGGGCATTCTTATTGGCATGCCAGCTTGAGGCATTCCTCCCTGAGGTATCCCACCAGGTGATTGGCCAATAATTTGAGCGCCCTGTTGGCCCATCATGATTTGTCCAGGCATCTTGGAAAGCATGTGAGGTGCTGGGCTAGAGGACCCAGGCGCCAGGACGGAAGACCCTTGCTGATGCTGTTGCTTGCTTCGGTACTCAGCGATAAGATTTGTGTGCTCCTTCTGCTGTTTACGAACCTGGTAAAGTGAAATGCCAAAAATGCCAAAAAGTGAAATTGCTTGTAAATGTCAAAAGAGCTATCAATGCATCAAAACATCACTCTTCAAATGTTCTGCTTACCTGGTCTAATTGTTTCTGGATCTTACTTTGCTCCTCCGTGACAAGTTTGAGTTTTTCAGCATCAGCTTCTGCAAACTCACGTCCAGCTTTCTTGGCTGTGCGCTGCTTTGCACATAGAGCTTTACGGGATTTACGATGGGTGCCAATCTGCTCCTCTAAAAACTTCAACTGCATTTGTAATAACTGCTGAGTGTGCACAAGCCATTCTTCATACTGGTGTTGATCAGCATCATCTGCAATGGGTGTGACAAAAAAAGGAAAAAGCTAAAACAATTGTCTAAAAACTAAAGAAAAAATATCCAGCAGCAAAAATTAATGCTCAAATCAATAAAATGTTCATGGTTTTAGAAAATGATAATTTAGTGCTCTTTTAATGAAGCACTACTGCAAAACTTTAACTCTAGGAAGCGTAAAGCACAACATACTGATGATCCCACATTGTGGTGGATTTGGTCTCGCTTGGAGCTGATTGCTACCTTCTCCTTCCTGAAAGACACAGTGCAATCTAGGTTCAGCATACTAAACCATCAAAAACACAAAATTATGGGTCAAAACAAAACCTACCTTTAAAGACCCGGGTGCCAACTGGGCCTGAGCTTCCTCACTTCCAGGGGCTGAGGAAAGTCTTTGAGCCAAAAGTGAGACTTGTTGTCTAGAGATGAATAAAACATAATAAAAAATATAGCTACAACCAGCATATCTTGAGTTTGAACCTAGTTTTGAACCTCATTCAAAACTACAAAAGGTAAAATGCTGTATTTTCCAGGCCAAAAGGCGCACCAGATTTTAAGGCTTACCACTGATTAACATCTATTTTATCAACATATAAGACACATACTCACTATTTTTAAATGTTAGTTATGGTTTTAAGTGCACCTTATAGTCCAAAAACACAGTAACTAAAGTTTTTCAATAATTATAATAATTAGAGGTTAAAACCAGAGAACAATTTCAAGCACAAAGGGCCTAGAAACCCTACCGTCAAGAAAGCAAACGGAAACCATTAAAACGACATATTTGGGTGAAATTATTGGCTGATAACTACATGAACAAATTGTTCTGCTTCTCTAAGATAACAATAATATAGTAAGATAATAATTCAATAAGAACAATAATAAAAATATGTGCAATTTCAAGAGGATGTCTAGCTCAAACCACTTTAATTGTAAAATTAAACTTAAAGTTAGTTGACAAAATTACCTATTCATCCCAGGTGGGACGCCGATGGGATCTTGCGCCAAAACTCTTTTAATTCCTTTCAGAGCGACCATTTTTGCCTTAGCGATGGGATCCATAATGTCATCTGCCATGAATTTGTCCAAGTCTAAAAAAGGAAAAAATTTAATGAAACATGTACATATTTTGCCACAAAATAATGTTGCGTCAAAAAAAATTTCAACGCACCTTTATCCGGGAAAAAATTTTGCTGTTTAGCGAGATGTGACTGTGAAACTGCTTGATGCTGAGGAGGGAGACCTGGATTCATTCTGCCCGGCTGTCCACACTGTGCAATGCCTTGCTGCTGTACGACTGAAGGTATAGCAGCTCCCATTAGCCTCTGCTGCTGCTGCTGTAGCACATGAGGTGGCCTGGGCACCATTCCTCCTTGAGGCACATGGCCCTGAGGCGGATGGTGGAGCTGTGGCATCATCATTTGATTCGGCCCCTGTGTGGGCTGCTGATTCTGTATGTTGTGAATCTGACTTCCGATGCCTCCCTGTAGAACACTTAACTGTTGCTGTTGCTTTTGAAGCTCCTTCTTTTCATGTTCCAAAAGGTCTTGTATTAACAAAGGCAGTTCACTCGCTTCCAATGAACTTTCTACTTTATCGAGATCATCTGTTGAGGAGTTGTGGCCAGCATCTGGTAAGTCGAGTGGATCATTGTCGATGTGCTGATGCGCAGCAGCTGCTGAGAAAGACACTGGATCCGTTTGGTTGGGAAGAGGAAACGGCATGCCACCTAAACGCACAGTGCTTAAAGATGCACTTGCTGGCACAGTTTGATTATTTCCAGAGAGCAAAGCCGTGCAAGCGACACCTACAGCCTCCTTTCCAGAAGATTGTCCTGGCGATTCGACCAATCCTTTGTTTTCTAGTTTAACAGAGGACAGTCTAATACTCTCAGAGCCTTCAACCTTAGGTGAGGTCAAAGTACTTGGTGAAGAACTCTCAGTCTTTAAAATGTGCTGAGTGGTGGTTTTGGTCGTGTTCTGACAAACAAACTCAGCTTTTGGCTTGTCTTCAACCTTGACTTCCACAATATTTGAAGAGCCTGTTCCTTCCACTTCCGCTTCAACAAGACGCAGCTGGTCAGAGAAGACATCTTTAGGGTCACCCTGATCAAGCTCCGGGTCAGTGTAAGCCAGCAAATCAAATTCATCACTGTTGAGCAGATCGTCCAAATGGGGATCGTTGGTCTCAAGATTGTCAAGGTTACCCAAGTCGTCGTCACCTTTGTCAGTATCCAAGTCAAGAGTAGCAAGATCATCATCCTCTACAGTTTCTGCCCCTGCATCTCCGAGTCCTTTGGGAGCAAAGGCATCCACCAAAGACTCTGGTAAGTCCACTGGATTCACAACAGTCTGTTGACCTCCTATTGCATTTGCTTGCGGAAGCTGATGAGCAGCAGGGTGGGATACAGATGTTTTGGGCGTGGCGGATGACACCTGCTGAGAATGTAGTTGAGACTGTGGGGGTGGTACATTGCTTTGTGGTGGCATCAACATGTTCATGCCTGACTGTGGTACACCGACTCTGGAGTCACGTATTCCCTCTGCTGAAGCATCAAGAGATGGAGGTAAAGTCTGCTGTACAAAAGGGCCGGTCATGTCCTGTTGCGGAAGAAATAGGCGAGGTCGAGGTATAGGTGTCCTCTGAAGAAACTGAGGACCGAGCGGCATCCTCTGTGAGTTATGCCTTAACTCTATAAACTGAGGTGGAGCGGACACACAGGTTTGTCCATCTACAGCCGGTCCAGGAACAACTCCGAGAGGATTAGGCATATTTTGTAATGGCTGCATGCTGAGTGAACTGTTAATGGGAGCGTTGATGTGATGCCTGGGAATGCCTTCAATCATGGATGGTGGTGGAAACCTCCGTGGAGCACCTTGGGTTTGCCACTGTGCAGGAAATTGCGCACGGGGATACACTGCCTGAGAGAGGCCGGGGCCAGGCTGTCTATAATTTGAATGAAAACAAATTGCTTTAGAAATAAAGTAACAGGTATACAATAAAAAAAAAACTTAAAGAAGCTTCACTGTACCGTAATGCAGAAGGCTCAATAGACTGAGGCATTCCGGTTGAAGCTGAACGACAGACCTTTTCTTCCATTACAGCCATTGGAAGAGGCATCCTATTTGGAACGGCAGCCTGAGGAACCACTGCTCTGTCCTTATTGACAGAAGGAATCAAGCATAAAAACATTTTTGAATATGTACACATAACAATAAAAGCATTTGCGGTATTCACAGTTGCAGAATGTCTCAAAGCAACAAATCTTCCAAGTCAGTGATAGCCAACCTTCGGCCGTGTTGAACACATTCAGCCTGCCAAAAGTTTTAAAGATGCCCCCGTGTTTTATTTCTTAATTCAGATACTTAGTGATTTGAGTCGGTTAAGAATGAGAAGACTATATTCTAATATTAGAATAACTTACAGCCTTCAGACAATGTGAAGGACAAATATTCAAATAAAAGAATGAATGAATTTTAAGAAAAACAAAAGGGAAAAAAATATGAATAGAAAAATATCCAAGAGAGTTTTATGCTGAAATATCACCAGTGAACTTTTCGAATTTGGAAAATGAACTAAAAATAACCACGGGGTCCCGTTCTTGCATTACAATCATCCTCATTCTATCAAATTGACCACTATAAATCAATTGCACAAAAAAAAAATAAGAATAAGTTACTCCACCAATTATTAATTTTCACATGTTCGCATTTTTTTGGCAAACTACACATTTTTCAAACATTCCAGTTGTATTTATTGTATATGTTGTTGGCCTGTATAATTCACATCAAAGTCATGTTTGTTGCAATATAGTGGTTTGGCAATCACTGCTTTAAATAATGTATAAAAAAGATCCAAAGCAAGATTTTATAATTTCTCTAAAGACTCCAAAACACAAATATTCCTAAATATCCAAAGATAAAAACCCTAAATATTCCAAAGCACAAATCTAGTGTTCTTCATTTGGTCAGAAGAATACCTGAGGATAAGGAGGCGGAGCACGCAGGTTTTTTTCTTGCTGGAAAGATGGCACTTCTCCTCCTTGCCAATTTGGAGCAGAATTACCTACACCACCTTCCTTCTCTTGTCGAAGTGAATTCCTCTGCATCTTTTGCCTGATCAAAAATTCCCTTAAACGTTGCCTCTGAAATGTACACAAAAAGTCAGTTCATCAGTCTACCTTCTCCCACCTTTCAGTTGTCATTACTGCTGAAATGTACCTGTCTATGCTTGTCCAACTCAGATGAGCTTAGACTCATAAGGGCTGGATCTTGTGCAGCAGCAATGTCTGACAAATCCTGTGTCCCGGTGGGTAAATGAGCATGATGATCTGGTGGCCGCACAGCCGTGTCTTGGTTTCCAGGTGGAAGAGCTATTCTAGCACTTGCTGTTTGGGTCTGTGTCTGCGGTTGCTGGATGTGACCTTGCTGTTGCTGGATATGAGATGGTGACTGCTGGATATGAGAGGGAGACTGATGGATGTGAGATGGTGACTGCTGGATGTGAGAGGGTGACTGCTGGATGTGAGAGGGTGACTGCTGGATGTGAGAGGGTGACTGCTGGATGTGAGAGGGTGACTGCTGGATGTGAGAGGGTGACTGCTGGATGTGAACCTGAGCTTGCTGAGAAGAAATCAACTGTTGCTGGCCTACAATTTGTTGCTGGGTCATATGGACCCCTAAACCAGGACTGGAAGTAAAAGCATTGGACTTTCCAGAGAGTGTTTCCGTGACTGAGGGTGAACAGGGTGGTTGATGGCTAGGATGGGGTGAACCTCTAAAAGGAGAGCTGCCCTCAGGTGCTCCAGAAGATGGGCGCGGAGGCTTGTGCATTCCCGAGGGATCTCTGGACTGAGGACGTGAAGGTGGGCGTGAGTAGGGGTCGGGAGATTGGAAACGAGGGGTGGCTGGAGACTGTACTGAAAGAACATCATTTGAAAGCGCTCCTGGAGTAAGAGGTGATTGACAGCTGCCTTGAGACTGAGGACTGGAAGGTAATCTTGAATAGGACTCTTGCTGAGGTGTGGAATGTCTCTGGTGTAAAGGAGACGACCCATCAGCAGACTGAGGTCTTGGAGTGAGTGGAGGTTGAGAATATGGGTCGGAGAATGAGGAGGGAGATTGCCGGTAGTTCTCCATAGGATGGTTAGGAGAGGCACCTGGGTGGTGCACAGCAGAACTACCCATTTCACCCTGATGCATACGTGGTGTCATCGGAGCTTTAAATAATCCACTTCCTGGGTCCATTCCACCTGGGGAACAAGTATTTACGTCTTGTCGACCGTAAGGTCGTGGTGATGGGGCGCTCACTTCTGCCCTATTAGGGTACAATCCAGAAGACATTGCAGATGGTGATGAAACATGTTCTTGTCTGACAGGCCCATGTTGGCCACGAAATGTCTCACCACAGTGCGGTGGTGAAAACATTTGGGAATCCCCTGGCCCACCAGGTCTAGGTCGAGGACTCTCAGGTGGAACTAAGGACTCCTGAGAAGGTTGTTGAGGCTTAGGGATTTGTTGTTGTGGCCTAAAAAACGGATCAACTTGTTGGGCCCTGCGAGGAGTGCCTGGCTGTATGTCAAAGGAGCCAAAACTGGCAGGGCGTCCCTGAGTCGGTCCCTGTGCGCCAGACAGAGAAAACCCTGAGGAAGAGGCAGGCAAAGGGCTGGAAGAAGACTGCGAGTAAGGGGTAGATGGTTGAGAGTGAGGGTGTGGAGACTGAGAGGGAAGTTTGGAGAAGGGGTCTGTCTGCCCATCAGCGGAACAGGGCGTTTTGATGGGTCCATCAGGAAAAAAGGCTGCAGAATCTGGTGCAACAGGATATGGACTCTCAGCAGAGCTTGGTTGTGAGGGAGTGGACATTGAGCCCGATGGTGGAGGGATGTGAAGGTGCAAATTAGGACGCTCCGGTTTGATGCGACCAGGCTCGGTTTTGATAGGCCGACATACTTGACTTTCTGCCTGCTTTAATAAAAAAAAATGTTATTTTTTAAATTTTTAAATTTAAATTGTAAAATTATGTAAAGAATTGATCACTTACTTTCTGAGCCTTGTTTATTCTCTGAGCAGCCCTATTATCTTTGGCCTTTTGCTAAACAAATGAAAAAAGAAATGAGAAATTAGAAATGTAAATTCAATTATCTTTTCAGTTTGAAATTATAACCTACCAGATAAGGAACCTTGTCTGCAGCGGAGACCTTCCTCCAAATTTTCATTATTTGTTTACAACGACTTGCCCAGTCTGAAGATCAAAGGAAAAAAATACATATATATGTATAAAAACGGAAAGGTTGATGTTGCATATAATTTATATCGTTGCATATTGATCGGTCATTGTACTGGTATAAAATACAAATGTAACATTTACATTGTAATTACTAGTTAGTTTTAGAATACATTTCAAATTTGTAGGTCCAAACAACAACTCCGTTTAATACTAACCAGGGTAGTCCTGCTTGAGACTAGGGAAGTTCATATTAGCATAGAGTACAGGTGAAATTGTAGACAGATTCCCCAATTCTTCATCCTTTTCCCAACGCTGCAGACTGCGTTGATTGTATGAGAGGCCATCCCCTTCCTGTTCAGTCGGAGTTGGAGGAGTAGAAGGGGTGGCTGGAGTGGATGGTGTTGCCCATGGGCTTTCTTCATCTGGGTCTGGGCTAAAAAGACCACTTCGATCCCTGAGAACAGGACAATTGAAAATAACGGACTAAAATCTGTAATAAAAATTGTCCAAACCATTAGAAAACTCAAACCGTGCTTACCTCAAGTCAAAAAAAGGAGACTGAGAGAGGCCTGAAAATGAATCAATCATTCCAGTAGAAGGAAGTGTGCCAGATACACCTGTAAGAAAATTAGTAATTGGGTTTTGGAGAGCATTTGAAGAAGAAGCATAAGAACTGAAATTTGGAATTGTCAAACCTGAAAGGAGGTTCCTTTGGGGCAAACCACTCTGATTTGGCTCACCCTCTTGAACGGGCTTAATGTTCGGCTGAAGTGCCCCACTTACAGAGCCCCCCTCATTGGGTCCAAGTACCTTGCGGAAGAACTGCTCAGAGTCCTGACTTCCATGACTTTGAGGGACACCTG
The DNA here is from genome assembly GCA_028031935.1 of Paedocypris micromegethes. Classification (NCBI taxonomy): domain Eukaryota; kingdom Metazoa; phylum Chordata; class Actinopteri; order Cypriniformes; genus Paedocypris; species Paedocypris micromegethes. Next base: position 11,070,030 of record CM051495.1, read on the forward strand.
GGAAATTGATCAAGCGTTTAGGAGGTTATACAAGAACACACATTCCTGCATTTGCAAGCTACAGAGTATATAAATAGGACTCACCTTCGTCTTTCTGCATGTCAGCAACAGGTCCATCTGGTGAGCTATGGTTTTTGTTGGAAAATTGCTCATCAGTTCCTGGTCCTACTACAACAAAGCAAATTGTTAAGGACTCAGAATAAAAAGTACTCCAACCATTCAAACAATAAAAGAAAAACATACCTGCACAATCTCCAAGAGGTTTTGGTCCTCCGCCCTCTTGCTTTAGCTCAACTAAAGGGCCAGTGGGCCTAACAATGGGCTCACCTGTTTAATAAAAAAAAAAGGGGGGGGGGGCATTATAAATAAAATCGCAATATTTTTAAGCATAAAAACTATTGGTTGAAAAAAAAAAAGTCACCTGTTTCAGAAGCTGTTTGCCTGGCCATTTGTCCAGGGAAAGGTGGCCTAGAAATGCCTTGTGTATGTCTTTGAGCTTGTGGAGCAAGAAATGCTCTCTTACTCTGATCAAGTAATATCTTGCCAAAGAAAGCCTCTTGTAGGTATGCTGGAAACATGTCCTCCAATTTGCTTTTCTTCCTGCCCCTACGCTTCTTTGCTTGTTCGCCGTCGCCTTCTGCTGTTTTTGACTCTGGGACATCTAGGGGGATGTCAGGATGAGGGCCTACACGAACAATGAATACATAAAATAAAAATTGTTTTAATAAAACAAAACTGGCCCATCTTAAACCAATACCCATTACAAGGTGTGAAATTTAATTCTACTGTCGTTTCAAAAGACTGTGAACAAAAAGTAGTGGTTTTAATAATAATGATGTCCAACCAAACGGGCTGTGGACAATTTTGTCTCCTTGATTTCCGCATTCACACAATTTAAGTCCGTTTGAAACGGACAGAAACCTACCAACACCTCCAAATTAGACTTTCTTTTCGAGTTTTCTGCTGAACTGGCATCAGTTCCAAATTTGTGAAAGTATTGTAATGAGAGCAAAACCTGGGTCAACTCATAATTCATCTTCATTCTGTGCTAGGAATCATCGTGACAATTCATAACCAACAATTCATTGTATCAAAGTGTTTGCACGATAAAAAAACAATATCCGTCGGATGATTACACTTATGTCTATGCTAATGTTTTACAGAAAACTTTAAAACATACCGTCTTCCAGTTTTGTATCCAGGGAATGGCCTTCAGGAACACCATCACCAGAAGAAGAAAGACTCCTCCTAATTCGTGTATGACACTTCCTTTGCCGAACCATAAATCCCCCAATACCTGTAAATACATTAACAAAACCAATAAATATATAATACAACCAAAAATATAAATATAAAAAAACATTTATTATTACTTTCCATTGTAACACGTCTTTACACATCACAAGTAGTCATCAACAAAAAAATGAGATTAACAGAAATATTGTCCTAGTAACCTGGTCTGTATGGTTTACGCTTTCTCTTCTTTCCATCATCAGCCTCTTCGGCTCCACCTTTGAGTGCTTCACAGTCGCCCATTACATCCATTCCTCCATCTGCCCCAGTGTCCCTGTCTGGACTCCCATGGACATCCAGCTTGCTCTCACAATCCATTGCTTCTGATCCCCCTAAAAAGGTTTGGGTTATTGACCTTATAATGCATCATACATCAATTCTGGTTATTGCCAATTTAAAAATTGACATCTGGCTAAAGATGTTCAATATACAAATGCGTGAATAACAGGCAGTAGTATTAGTTCATTATTTTTGCTGTGTAATAAACAAACCTTTTCCATCATCACCATCTGGATCACATTCTTTCATCTCGTCAATACACATGGCACCAAGCCGGGACCGCCGTTGTCTGCGCTTGTGCAGCGGTGACATAGAGATGCTACGCAATAAAGACATGCCACTCTCCGTGAGCCATACGCCTTCCAGCCGATAGAATTGAGGCTCTGGACAGATAACACAGATTAGCAAAAAATACTGCAAAAAAGCTAAGAGACCACAACAACATTCTCATGTACCTGGTTCTTTTATTTTGAAGGCTGACATCATAGGAGATTCCACTGTGTAAGAAATTTAAAGATTATGGTGATGTTAAATAGAAAGAAAAGCTTAAATTAAAAATCATACTTACTAATAGGCCTGGGTACATATGGACTACAGGCTGTGCAGGCAAAACCTTGGTCCGACGCTTGTTCAACTTCATCCTCAGTGTAAAGACTCTCACATACAGCATGAACCCATCTACAAAAATGCACATTTGGGTACAATTTTCAATTTTGTTCATTAATATACCGTATATCTTCCTATAGCAGCTGTGGCAAGCTAGAGATCGAGATGGGTCTGTAAAGACCAGCGTACGGAAGCCATTACCGCTCTTCGTTCATTTTATTTTTATAAAGTGTGCTTTCTTTTGTAAACGTTGTGTTGATTTCCCACATTCTGTCCGGAGCCTCCGCCACAACAAAGGTGTTTGTGCATCCCACTCTCTGCACTTTTAATCAGACCTGGACCATAGCACATTCAGAGAGAGAAAAGCAGCTGAAATATAAACAGGCCGTGCCAGCTATGATCCAGAATCGAACATTTACAAATAAAAAACACACACTTTAATAAAAATAAAATGAGCAGAAACAGAGCTGCCGTGCTCTCTCTTAAAAGCACATTATACAGACATCACCATTGCATGCACACACACACAGTTCCGGCCATCACGAGCGCTATGAATATTTCTTTTTCTCCCGCTGTTTTCTCAATATCAGTCATCTGTTTGCTCCGAGGCCTGCTACAGGAGACAGGCTTTTAATGGCTGGCGACATATTTAAACCAGGTGTTTATAAGAGACTGACGTCAAAAAGAGACAGGTCACTAATAGAAGATATATGGTACACATGCAAATGAAATAACCTGTCACAGTGCTGACACTGCAGCAGCAGCTCCTCCTCCATGAAGTTCTCGCGACACACAGGACAAGTGACCAAGCTGGCGCAAGGGCCGCAGTGATTGTAGTTGTTTTGCCACTCACAGTGGAACCCTGGGGAGCTAGCGCCACATTGCATACAACACACACACCTGAAGAAAAGAATTGGTCAGTTACAAATGAATTCTGTTAATCTACAATGGCAAGTCAAAACCTCACCATTTGCACTTCCAGCCTCCCTTGGGCACCGTCTGCAAGGGCGGGTCCAAGCAATAAGTGTGATAGCTGACGTCACAGTCATCACAAAGCAGCAACCGGGCTGGATCTGAAGCTTTCCCACACACTTCACATACAATACACTCAAGACACCGCCACCCTTTCCTCAACATCATCTTGGTGATCTACAGAAAGGCAGGAGGCATAATCGATTTAGACAAAGGGTGTAAACGAACAAAGAAGCAGGAAAAGAAAAGCTCTCTTACCTTGCTGTTCACGCAGTATGGGTGATAACATTGTGCACACTGAGCACAGGCTAACAGCTGCCCTTCGACACCTTGACCAAAACTACCACACACTACACACATGTCCTGAGAAGAATAAAACAAAGCATCGACGTTACGATCATTGAATGCTGAACATTATGTTGTTGAGATGAAAAGTCTCGCACCTGCTGCAGGACAAACTTATCAGTGTTGGAGAAAAGTACCACAGTATTTTGCATGGTGTCATCTTCTTCCTCATCTTCCTCTTTACTAAGTCCAGTGTCTGTAGTCATGCTTAACTGCAAACAAAGCATCTCATGGTTTCAAATCATTTCAAAGATTTCCAAAAATAAAAAAATAAATAAATATTTGAAAGTAAATGCCGGTACAATTACTTCATTCAGGGAATAAAAAAAGCAGCAAGTGGACAAAAAAAAATAAAACTCACTAAAAAGGCATCAATACAAGAGGCCATTGCTTTGAGACGCGATCGCCCACGACCTCTTCCACCTCCACCGCCGCGTGGCCGCCGTTTCCCTGGGAAACCACCGCCTCTTCCCTGAATTAATTTAAATGGTAATTGGCAAATCAAGCAAGTTGAACAAGTACAGAATTTGAAAACCAATGTGACTATTGAGGTCTACCTGCTTCATTCGTGAACGCCCCGGAGAACCCCGGCGCTTCACTTTGTCTCCATCCGGTTTCAATGGATCAAAAGGCAAGGAGTCTTCGGTCTCTGTGAGCAACGAATCGGATCGTGTTCTGCCTGCTGGTATCATCTGAGAGTCTGTCTCACCTGGTGACCCCAGGAATCCGCTGCTGCTCTCATCCCCATGGCTGATGTTGGAGGTCTCGTCAAGGACCAGTTCTGGTTTAATATCCACTTCATGCATCTCTTTGCTGGAATGAGCATCTTCCCCTTGACTCTCATCTTTAAGGAGAGAATCAACAAGGGATTCTTCTAGCTGCTCATCATCATCATCCTCTTCATCCTCAGACTGGCCTATTCTATCATCGATATCAGATGACGTGGGAATTTCTGATTGGGAAGCAGGAGGAGGAGACCTTGTTATTGTCTCTTCCTTCGGTGCCTCAGATTCTAACTGCTCCGAGACTGTGGTAACTGGATCGGCCTCTTCCAAAACAGGAGTGATTTCAGTGGACTGGGGAGACGGGCTTCTGACAGGATCCACCTCTGTTACTTCTGTACTTCTGTTTAAATCCATCTTAGATTGAAGTTCACTGTCTGTGTGTGACATCACCCTCTTTTCTGTGTAAATCTCTGAAAGACCAGGTTTGGGTTCATCTATAGTTTGAGGTTCAGGGCTATCCGGACTGTCCTTCACTGGAGACTGTGATCTTCTTCTTGTATTTTCATTATTGCCTTCTGAAACCGGACTTTCACTGTGGAGTGTCTCCATTTCTTGATGTACAACCTCATCTTAAAAAACAAAACAAAAAACATGCAGAAGTCAAACTCTTTTCACGTTAATCTTTTTAACTGTTAACAAATAGTTGAATAGAGGCAGTGGCTAATTTAGAACAGAAACGATAGCATGAAAATTGGAGAGACTGTCAAAAACATGACTTGTATAAAAAATGTGTCCTTACAGTCTTCGGACTGCAGATTTTCAACCATGATGTTTTCTTCCACCTCTGCCATTTCAGCTACTTCAAGTTCTTTTCCTAAAAATGCAACAAACATACATTTACTTTGAATGCAATTATAATATATTTTTTGGAAGGCTTATTGTATCAAACGGCTTATTAACAACATTAGGCGACTATTTAAAACTAATGAATTCAAATTTAATTGTAATTATTTCAAACATTATTTTAAAGTATGCTTTTAAATTCCAAGAAAATTAGTTTTTAAAAAGATAATTTTAAGGAAAAAGTCTAATAAAAATATGTTGTGTATATATGGGTTTATTTTGTATGCAAGAAACATTTGTGCTAGAATTCTTTAATTGTGTGAATAACTATTGAAAATATTTTAAAATGCTTTAAAAAGGAAAAGAATTTTTAAAAATTCCAAATTTACTAGGGGTTGGGGTGGGGGTAATGAAACAGTCCAAACTGTAGGTCCTTTGAAACAAGGTCCATCCAAACAAATTCAAAGGTCATACCCAAATCCATTGGGACGTCCAAATCAGCCTTCTCATCTGCTTCCATAAATGATACCTCAGACTCAATAGGAATTGAGTCTGGTGCTTCTTTACAGAGCACACAGATGCATTTCTCCTCAGGAGGCACGGACAAAGAAGCACAATCGCTGTGTATCCATCTGCATAGAAGAGAATTGCTCAGTCAAAATTGCGTGTAACTTTTCACAAAAAAGAGAGCTAAAAGTTATTGACCTATAGCTCTTGTTTAAACAAAATAATTTGACATGGTACTAAACCCCAGCAAAAAAAACTGACCTGTGACAGATTTCACAGCGATGTTGTAATGAGACCATGTGCTCTGTGCCTTTGCCGCAAACCCCACATACAGATGTGCGCCTGTGCTGACAACCTTCGCAAACTGTGTAGCTCTCAAACCATTGTTCTGAGCCAGGAAGCTTCAGCCCTCGCACGCCACAGTCAATACACACTCGACACCGCTGAGGAGGAGATGCAAATGAGGTCAGTCAAAGCAATTGCAGTTCTTTACTTATTTTCCTATTCACTATAGTCTGCACAGGTGGCTTTAACCACGCACAACGGCAAATCTCGGTGAACAGTATAAAAAGCACAAACATATTTTTCTTTACCTTTGAATTTCAAAGAAGATTATTTCAACAACAAGATCACAATAGCCCAATAACATTATATAGACATATACAAGCGCGTGCGCACACACACAAAACCAAGCTGGTTGTGAAACAGTGGCAGCAAAAAGTTCAATTTCAACAACAAGATCACAATAGCCCACTAGACACATATGCATGTACATGAATGTGTGTATACATCATATATACAACATATATAAAACCATGAACACGCATGGTTGTGAAACAGTGGCAACAAAATGTTCATCTGACTGAAAATTCTAAAGAAAGGCTTAAGAAGAAAAAAAACGTCTGACGTCTGTTTATTTAATTTCGACATTTAATTTCTGGAAGATTTTCCAAGAATGGAATAAACAAATTAACTGTGTTTACTTTGCACTTCCAGGAATCAGGCGGCACCGAGTCCATTGCTGGCAGAAGACAGAAGGTATGGTAGCCCTTGTCGCAAGCATCACAAACCAGCATCTTTGAATCCTCCCCAGGTTGTCTGAACAGGGAAAAGTGTCACAGTCAATATGTCATGAAGATAAAATAAATGTTTTTTTTCCCTCCATGGTTTCAACACAAGTGAAAAGGATTCCTCCATACCTGCAGGTCTGGCACACTTTGCACTCGGGACACTGCCAGCCAGATCGCTGAAGAGGTGTGGCACTGATCTCTAGACAGGCATCATGATAGTGCTGCCCACAACCTGTACAGTACAGAAGTCCCGACAGATCCCCTGTGGAGTCACACACAGCACACCATGCCTCCTCTCCAGCTGAAAAACAAAAAACAAACACAAAACGTCATCTCCATACTGTAATACACACGAATGACATTCCCATACCAATCTCCTCAGCTTTGTCTATGTGCTCTGGACAAATAAGTGCCAGCTGTTTCATGGACTGGAACGATCCACTTGCAGCCGAGCACGGGAAGTGGTAGAACCGTGAACAGCCTTCAGCCCGGCACTGGATGGAAGCGCCCATCCGTTTACAATAATCACACGGCTAGTGCAGAGATACAATGCAAGATTACCCGACAGATATAAAGCAGCATTCCAGCAAGGTTCCATGGATCTTACCCGCTGTATCCCTGAGATGACTGCCTTATCCACGTTTATCAGCACCTCACCCTCAGTCTGCTCCACTCCCACTGACCACACAGCACACCAGTGATGAACCCAACAGCACCCTGTTGATTCGTAAAAAAAGAAAATCAATCTTTAGCCTAAAACAAATTATATTGTGAAGCATATTACTCACAACCTACAGAACTGTAACAAAACTGTATGTAAATATATTAAATCATATTGTACCCGTGTCATCAAAGAGAGAAGCTAAACAGGTGGATTCAGAGAATCCAATGGAAGACAAGTCATCGTTTCCAGGTGCTGGCAAAGGGGAAACCGAGGGCTCCAAACAGGGCCGGTCAGTTGAGGGTCCAAAACACCGGAGCTCCCGTTGCCCATGTAGACTACGCTCCACGCAGTTACACAGAGAACAAGTCCTGGTATTCTCCCTAAAAAACAAATAGTAGACTAGTGTCTCCAAACTACAGAGGAAATTTAAGTTGCAAAAGTCAAACTATAAATCAATTAATGCTTCGACTGAAACATTTCTAGCACTTTTGAATAAACCAGGCTATTCAAGCATGTCCGACATTTATAGCAATATTTATAGAATGCCTTACGATGATGAGCTGGAAGTGTCCACAGTAGTGCCTGAGATTTCACTAACAGGGGCACTTAGTTTCCCCTCAATCTGGACGTTCTCCTTTGGAGGGGTCCCATCATCAGCTGAGGAACAGAATGAATGTGAGTTTTGATAGAGCAAATATGAAAATGGTCTTTAAAAAAAAAAAAAATGTGTAGTTTCCTCAAACTAAAAGAATAGCGCCATAAATGAAATGAAATTTAAGTCTTAATAAAACTATTTTAAACAAATCAATTGTATTGTAAAAGAAAAACGTACTTTATATGTATAGGTATTTTGCAATTTAAGAGCCAAAATCTTTCAGCTGGACATTATCTATCGCTGAAAAAAAAATCTCACTACTTGGTGCTTTTGCACACAGGTAATAATCTAAAATAGTGTGCTGCATTCCACGCAAACATGCAGACCTGGAGTTTCAGAATCATTTTCTTCGCAGGGTGATTTCTGCTCGTCCATTCCTACTCCTGAAGATCTCTAGTCCAGAGATCTGAGGGAAAACGGAGAGCATTTCACAAACCAAAACAAACATTTAAAGTAATCTACAGTGGCAAACCTTCTGTGCTTTGCTTGAAATTGTTAACTGGATATAAGAGGATAACCCTTGTCAGCATATCAAATCGGGCAGATGCATTACAAGATGTTTAGTTAACAAATAAACCGGATTGTTTTTGTAAACTTTGAGCTGCTACACATTGACCCAAGCCAACATGTGTAAATAAAACGCCAAATGTATCGGATAAAAAACAAACCATGAGGTGGACTCGCGTGTGCGCGCCATTCTTCTCGTTTTGGTAGCCGCTGGTTGGTGTGTAATGGCTAGCGGGAATGTTTGTCTGATCCTGCAGCTGCGTCGTTCTGCTCGGCTTACAGTGGTTGATGAACGCGGCTAACACGATAGCTTCCTGACCGGGGGTTAACTAACTCTCTGCAAAATAATAATTTCGTCCATTCCAATACCGGAAAAATAAAAAATAGCAATTCACTGCTGATTTAACAAGACATGCCCCGCGCCCAATAACAATACAAAACTCCGCGCAGAGCTAAGAAAAACAGATACTTTCTTTATGTTAAACGGTGCTAAACGGAGAAACACAAAGAAAATACAACTTCCGTGTACCGCGCTTCCTGTGACGCACAAAAAGGGGTCGCGGAAACACAGGGTCATTTTTGGTTCCGCCTTGCTGTACAGCGCAACTTTACGTGTCGTTTTTAATTTTTTTTTTCATAACATTGCTTGAGACGTGGACACAATCTCTAAGCTTTTGAATGAAAACAACCTTTATTACATTCCAACAATAGCTCTCATAGCGCTTGGCTAGCACGTCCTCATGTGTATAAACCATGCTATGTTTATGATGCCCTAAAATCCGTCTGTGGTGTAAATTTCGAATATGAATATAAAGGTTTTAATAATTGTATTAGTATGCAATCACGTTTTGTTATTTGGTAGTACGTATTTTAATATAAGAGTCATGTAAGAAATGAGTTACAATAATGTGCAAGAAACAAGATAAGAGACAAAATAAGCATCTATTATAATATTTAGCGTCTTCAAATTACATATACATCTTATATTATATACACAAACCACTGAATTTACCATAACCTATTTGCAACCCCGCAACGTCGTAAAAAAGACGGTGAGATCGTTTTCTGTATTAAAACGACGATTGTATTCATACATATACATAAGTGCGTAAATGCACTTACGTTATACTGAAAATAGCCTTAATAATATTGTAGAAAAAATAACTAGTTAAGCGGTTCACACATATAAGCTAACATGTTATCGAGGTGTCTGTGGGTTTCTATAAACTGTTCCCTAAATAATCTAGTCCGAGGACCGTTATCGTTTGGTTCAGAAGCTCGTTTACGAAACAACCAGTAGTTAACTAGTCCTCCACACACTGCCCATTTCAACTTTCAAGTGCGTAGCTAATTCCTTTATATGGGACACAACTGCCATTTTACACAGCATGACATTTTTGGTTTGGTCGAAGAAACATTAATTAGAAATACGAATTGTTAATTATTCACCACACCAGCACGACCATCCCTGACCTTTAACTTCGAATAAACTGTCAGGCTAAATCCTTTCACACTAATTTGTTGACACGCTTCCCAAGCGGTTTAAGTCGCAACACGCTAACTGACAGCCACGGCGTGGATGACAAAATCCGGCCGCACGATTTCTACACAAACCCGGCTCCGAATAGTCCTTCCACGCCGAGTTATTAAAAGTAACCAAACGCACTAGTCGCACGGCGATGTTTGCTAGCTGGCATCGCGCTTTACGAAGTTGTGTTTCTGTGAGCTCGAAAATGGAAGGATGTAGGTCGCCGCACATCTACATGTCACAAAAACGCACACAACACGTTCGTTTAATACGTCCCAAATCAACACAAATCACCGTTTTGCGTCTGCTAACAGCCCGTTAGCCACACACCCAAAAATCGGTGTTGCTTTTTCATAAAGGAAAGCAACAAATAGCCCGACTTATAGCGGCTGAACGAGACCCGCGTTAAACGACGAGAAGATCCGGCGAAATGGCAACATTCGAACACCCGGTTTATCGTCGCGGCTTTCGTGTTTTGAGTTTTCGCGAGGTCTTAAACATGACGGATGGTTCATGTACTAAGCTAAAATATGGCTTACCCGTTTAACAAGGGCACGCGCTCACGTCCCCCCAATCAACTTTAAAACAAAACAGTGATTACAAACCCGCTCGAATTCGCGATCGCAACACATTTGGAAAAGCAGCAGAACGCCAGCGCTTGTGTTTTTAACCTTGAGTTTGGAAACGCGGTTCGTGGGAGGCTAGCGGCGCGTTCATTCCTGCACTCACTTCGCTAAACGGACGTTAAACGGGGGCCCGAGCGTAACCGATGCGATTAATTAGCAACTATAAATGTATTTGTACATCTGTATCTATCCAACAATAAGCCACGGCACTTTAAACACTCACCTACTGCACGTCGGAAGCGTCCTCGTACATGATCGGAACAATCCTCCGGATAATAATCGCTGGGCTCCGTTTCATTTCATTAAGCTAGCTTTGTCAAGGCAGGGTTTCCTAGTTTGTTGTTGATGGGGGAAGTGCTTTCGGACGGGCAGGCGTTTACGAAAAACTACCTGGTGTACTGATTTTGCATCGCCGATGATAGTAAGTTAAACGAGTTCATGCTGGACACTCTTTTTTTTTTCTTCTCTCTTTTTTTTTGTGCTTCCGGACAGTAGCTTCGGCTAGCACGCGGGTGTTTATACTGTACGATCGCGAAAGTGCTTCATGTGCGTGTAAAATGCACCACTTCGTCCAGGTTTCGAGTTCGGTTCAGACTAGTGATCCAAATGTTGGTTTACGTAAGGTTGGTGTGGAAAGTGGAGACCAACTGCGACCCCTACTACTTCTGAGTGTTCGGAGGGATTATCCGCGGCTGCTTGTGAAGGAGCGACGTTGATTTGCTCCGGTGAAGCACCTGTGCAGTCAAATAGCACATTTCAGAGGTGCAAAGAGTACCTGAAAACCATACTTGAGTAAAAGTACGGTTACCTTACTGTACAAATGACTCTATTACAAATTACAAGTCACCAATTCCAAAAAGGTTTGTCAAATCAGATAAAAAAAGAACAAAAATGTGCAACTCGTAAATAGCATCCAGTACCTTCAGCACCCTGCAGATGACAATATTGCCTCATCTGCCCAATAAATTAACCTCGGACGCTGTGCGCATTCAAATGTTGTGTGGTAAAATGTAGTTTTTGGAGTAGCCAAAGTAACGAAGTACATTTACGCAAGTACTTTAAACCCCTGTCATATTTTAATATTGTTTCTGAAAGTCTACACTAAAGCCTTTTACACTGCAGCTGTCATTTATTTGAATTGTAATGTTATTTTTCTTTTGTATTTTGCCCAGTAGCACTTTTTTCATATTTTTTTTCTCCTTTTTCCCTTCTTTTTTTCATTCCTCTAAGTACAAAAACATTGTGCTTATGTATGTGTGTGAATTTGGACTTTTCATTTAATTTCAATAAACTTCAGTCTACAAGTACAGATAATTTAAATAGCTTTTGCAATTGTGATACATTAAAACAGTTGTATAAAAAAAATTCCAACTTTTTTATTTTTATTTATTTTTGTACTTGTGTATTGTAGTAAAATTAATTCAATTAATTTTTCATTCCAATATGAAAAATGATACTGGAAAGTGTATTTTACACTGATGCTGCTTATTGTAAACAAATACCATTGTCGGTTGTAGTCGATATAGTTGAACAGCAAGACACTGACCCCTGCATGCCTCTCAGGCTGCCCACTGCTCCGGGTCTATGTGTGTGTTCGCTTTACTGTGCGCTTTTACTGTTCGCTTTACTGTGGATGGTTATAGAGGCCATATTAATAAATTCACTCGCTTTACCATGCCTGACTTTTATGCAGGATTAAGTTCAGTCATTGTGCTTTTCCATTCTTAAATTTCATATTTTTCTTTCCCAGAAACGGTTGCATTTCAACGTATTTGAAATTGTGTGTGTTAATGTGACAACTTGAATTTGCACTTCAATTTAATTTAATAGTAAATTGCAATACAAGCCTCAAAGGGCTTGAAATATAAATCTAAAAATAACAATTGAAATGTTTAATGTGTTGCTGCTATCTTTGAGATCTCTTGTAGTGGACTATTTTCGGCACAATTTGCAACTTAAGTAAATGCAGAAAACAAACCTATTTGTATAATCTTACAATAGTTTCGGGAGGTTCATGTTAAGTTCTTGCAGTAAAATGGTTCCCGGCAGCCTGTCTAGGTACAGACTTATTTCATCACAATAAATGTCAACTGATACTTGCTTTGAAGATCTGTGCCCTGTTAGCTCACTGGAAATCGATTTTAAACAAACAATAAATGACAGTACAAAATATTGTCTGATCAAACATTAACTAGGTTATTCGACTAGACAACAATAGCTTTATTAGGGGACAGACTGTATTGATCCAAAAGTGTAAATGTTTCATAGTTAAAATTTGCTTAGCTATAAATGTTTTATGTCCAGGCCTCTGAAGTATTTAGATGTGTTGCATATATGTTACTTTTAGGCATATCACATTGTATCACTTGGTTTTAAATCTTGGAGGATTTTTTATGACATTTGTATTGGTTGTAAAATCTTAAATTGCCAGTTGCTGTTGCAACTTATTTTTCCAATTGAGATGTTGTAACAAATTAACAACAAAAAAAATAGACTGCATGTATACAAATTGTTTTTGTATGCATGGTTGATTACATCTTACTATTCATATACTTTTACATTGCTAAATCCTTGCCTAATTACCATTAAAATTAGGTTTATAAAAGTATTATACCTCTTATGTAAAAGAATAAATGTATGTGGTAGAAACAAACATGAATTATAATGTGCATTAATCAAAACACATATGAATCATACATGTATTGTTTTTATTAAATTGTAAAAAAATGCAACTAAACCTTTATTTATTGTTTTGAAAGTTATTGCAAAAAAAAAAGTTGTAAATATACTGGTTTCCACTAGGTGGTGTGAGCTGCTTTTTAAAATTCAACCTGTCTATGGCACGTGATGTCAGGACACTGAAAATGGATTGTTATTAAACACAGCGCACAAGCAACGTGATTAAACATAAGCTCACTCGTTATTTCATTTGGTAAAATATTAATAAATATATATATATATATATATATATATATATATATATATATATATATATATTTCAGAATACCTTTCACAACAGAACTGCTTGAGGATGTACAGTTTACCCACATTGTCTGTCTGTCTCTCTCTATTCTCAACATTTTGTCTGTGCTTAAAAGTATAAAAATAAATAACACTCTATTGCGACTCAATGAATGATCTTTTGAAAATTAATATCTTTCATCAATAGATGTTTGTATATCAAATAATAGCAGAATATATATAGTTTTAAATACACACACACACACACACACACACACACACACACACACACACACACACACACACACACAGAAGAGTTTTCACTTCCACCAATGGCTATAAAAATAGAGAAATGTTCTAAAAAAGTTAATTACACCAATTGGAGTGGCTGTTTCAAATCATCTTTGGTCAGTAGTGGTTTTTTACTTTCAAAAATAAGATTTCAGACATAGCCATCAATAAAACTTCTGTGGGCAAAGAAATATCTGTCCTAACGTGTGTAAAAGCCTTGCATACCAGAAAACCTCCTTTGCTGGGCCCTCTGCCCATTCACAATGCTGCTGTGATCTCCGTTCATTCTTTAGTTCTACTGTGGCATTTTGGAATCCGCTGCATGTTAAGGACGACATGTTTGAAACAGTCTCTGCTGTTTTTGTAAAGACCCGATGAATGGAGTAGACGTTAAATACATTAGCACTTGTTATTTCTTCAGAGTTTTTCTCCATTCCTGTATGGACAAAGCAGAGAAGAGCACGGACAGGCCAAAATGCCCAGTGTGCGAGTCTGTGATCCTCAAAAGTGGCGTAGACGGAAGCCAGCACGTCATCCACAAATACGTTTCCATGTTCTGTCAAAGGGGCAAAAACCCCAATTCTCTGCTCCGAAGTGGCTGAGATTATTTTTGACGGCTGGATTTTTCCATTCTTGTCAGTGGTAAGCACAAAATCCCCAATTTTAGCTTCTCCTGCAAATATGGCGTGATACTCATGAAAGAGAAGTTTACGATCAGAGCCCACAAAAATGAGATGATTTGGCGTAATTGCCAGTTGTTTTCCATTGTCTGTTTCAAGAATAAGGAACTTGAATGGGCTTTCTGTATTCTGATGTAGAAAAAGAAGTACCCGGCTGAGAACGATTTGACCCGACTGCGACAAGGAATACACCTTCTCTCCAGGCCGCAAGCAGGACAGAGGCTTCTGCAAACCTCCAGCCGTCGTCACGAGTCCTGACGCTGAAAAGCAACCCCCTTTCTCCACAGCTACAGAATGATCTGGAAAAACGAGAGGTATCAATGTTATAAATGAAACAATGTTTGTAAGGATATGACTTTACGGATAGACTTGTATGTACCACATAAACAAATACTGGAGAGGCGGAGACAAAGACCATTGTTTCAATGTTATCAATGAAAAAGTTTCATTGAATCAAAGAGAAAGTTTTATTGGTTGGCTGGATTGCTAGAACGAATGGATGGATGAATTGATGGATGGAAGGAAGAATGGATGGATGGAAAGACAGACAGGGATGGATGAATAGATGGATGGATGTAGATAGACGGACAGGCAGACACACAAACAGACACATAGAGATAGAAAATCTGTACAATTGGAACACAGATGAACAATGGACATTTATCTTCTTTAAAAACTATTTTTCCCTAATTCCACATAGCAACATTGTGTTTGCCTGAAACTAAGAAAAGTGCTATATAAATAAACTTGAACTCCTTTAAATAGACATATACATAAATGTATGGGCGGACAGAGAAAAGCAGACAGATAAATCCCAGAGGAAAATTCCCAAGCATCACCTGCTTTAACGGAACAGTGCACGTGGTACTTGGATTCATAGTGCACCCAGTCAAATCCAGCTTCCACTGCCATCTGTGCAAGCAACCCATATTTCTTGGTGTCCCGGTCAGAAGTGGTGATGTCGACGGCGCGGCCCTCATAATGCAGTGAGCCTGGTGGGTGATGACCGTCCTCATCCCAGGCTTCAGTCACCCGCAGTCTGACCCCGGGCCACTGGTTCATCACTGCTATAGCCAGCTTGTTCAGGCAGTCTTTGCAGCGCTGCATAAGGACAGACTGTGAGAAAACGACACTAACTACAATTTTTATTCGTATGTAAGATGTTCTTGAGTGCTTAGAAAGGCGCCATCAAAAATTAAATGTATTATTGTTATTATCACCTACCACAGTAGAAGGTAAGAAGTCGTTTTAGCACATCAACTTTTAAGTTATAGCTTTAAACGCACAGCTATTCTGTTTTGTATGACAGAAGTTTAATAACTCAACGTTTACTTTATGTACCATCAAAAGAAAATACCAGAGGGGAGTACCTGAAAACCATACTTGAAGAAAAGAGTACAGACACCTTACTGTAGAAACTATTCCATTACAAGTTAAAAGTCACCAAAGAAGACTTGAGTGAAAGTGGTAATAAATAAATAAAAAAAATATCCTAAGTTATGTTCAAAAACGCCTATTATATTTATGAGATAAACAAGAACAAAAAGCCAGTCTCACTCAAACTAAGTCAAACTCAAAAAAGGTATACTGTATTCAAGCACTTTACACCACTAGCAAACACTATCGACATTCATTTCGTTTCACACTTTTTGGAAGGAATTTGGCACTGGTAGACAGCATATTCAGCCGTCCTAAAGGCCGGTCTTCACTCCCTATCATTTAACGAAAAGAACAAAGCCACTTTAACTTATTTCCAGCATTTTTTTTAACTCTTCAGCTCCGTCGCTGACAAAATCCAAGGTCAGTTTTCTTTACAGTTTACAATTTTCTCACAGTCTATGGAATGACCTCGGTGTTGGGCAAAGTAGACGTTGTATTACAATCCATGGACTTTCTCTGCACAGATTCTCCAGAGGGACTCAAAGGTGTGTCTGACAGAATCCAATGTAATTAACGTATTTTTTCAGCGAATTTAATATTATCGTGTGACCAGGACTCAAGTGTCAAAACGAAACCAAGAGGGTATGGGAAAAGGCAAAAGAGCAAAGGTCGAGAAGAAAGCAACAACCAGTCTGAGCCAGAGGGCGGATGGATGGAATTTTGAAACATCTACTTGGGAATGTGACAGCAAGAGTGAGAAATCAAGAGGGGAAGAAAACAAACCAAGGAAATTTTCCTCGCAATGCTTATGAGCAGAGGCGATTCATTGTCAAAACTACAATAGAAGCTTTTCCGATGGTGCCATTACTTCAACAGATGAGAATTCTACACAGGCGACCCTGCAGAGGCTTGTAAAGATGCACAAAGGATAGCTTTGAGCGTAGGACAACAAGAGGGCATTCCCATACGGAGTACTTTTATAACACTGCTTGCCTTACACGATACAATCAAATTTGTACACACTAAATCAAAGTAAAATCTCAAAAGGAACCCTTTTTTTGCCAACATATAATATGATCTCCTTGTTTGCTTAAGAAAACAGACATTCGCTCCAAAGAAGTGAGAGTGTACATTTTATAACTAACTAATGAAAAACTTGGTTAAAAATTAAATGGCGCTGTGATACGTTTTACCAATCCAAGGAAATGTGCACACTGTAGTTTATGAGAATGTAAGCTTAAAATTAGTGTCATCCACCTGAGCTGTAATGTTTTTGTGATAAAGAAATTCACACTGACTTCTAACAATTGTTCCTTTCCACATATTAATTGCAAAGCAAAAGCCTGAAAAGCACATTTGATAATGAAATTGTCTACTGTCGATTTCCTTATCACAGTTATTTTCATTGTAATTGGGGACAATGAAACAGCTGGAAAAACGAACAGAGTTTTGTTTAACCGTGCATGAAGTATGCCATGGATGGGTGAAACAGTTTAAAGGCCCGTCAGAAATAACTGGGTCATTCTGCAAAAAACATATGTCATCTGGTGGGTCAAAACAATGTCCAGATAAATATTTTAAAATAGATACTAAAGAATGAATTGCTTAATGTGCACTGTATATGTTATAGGGTGTTAAACAATATTTATAAATGTTATTACATTTACAACCTCAAAATTCAAAGTTTTAGTCACTTTGTCAACAAACACTTTTCTAGGTTTTATAACAAAAAACTTGTCATGCATTAAAAACCAGTGGTATAAAGTAACGTGCTTGATTAAAAGGACTGTTTCTTTACTGTGATACTGTGTATCAAAAATGTAAGCAAATTTTATTCTCTACTTGACAACATTTTTATTTAGTATCTTTACTCCACTACATTTGAACGGACACTTACTCGTTTCATTTGATTGTGTGCAAAAAGTCGGCATCTTTTTCTGTTATGCGGACGAGGTGATATCACCATCTGCAGGGTGCTGAAGGGACTGGATGCTGATTGGCAAGCTAAATCAGGTGAACATGAATAGGCAAAGTTCTTTGTATTCATTTTTTATAAAAGTTTCTTTTTTAGTTTAGATGTATTCATTTATTTTGTTTTGCCATTTTGAAACAGTCAGGTGTTACATTTTATTTCTATTTTAGAAAAGAAAAATCTCATAAATAGTTTCTCGTTTTCACATTCCTTGGTGTTTTTGAGCCTAAATTCAGTACGGGTAAAATACTTTAGTACCGTATTTAGTAAAAAGTATAGTAAAATTGGATACGTTAAGACTTACTCAAGTCTTCTTGGACTTGTAACTTGTAATCTAATGGTTTTTACATCAAGGTCACCATACAGCTTTCATGTACTCTTTACACCTAAGCTAGAAAGCAATAGTATGAGCATGGTTTGAACAATTTGTGCAATAACACAATGAAAACCAAAGAGTTTCGTCACTAGAATCTTCAGGAATCGAGCACCGTTATATAGAGGGCGAAAGACGGGACACTTTAATGCGCGTGTGCCCAAAGGTAAAGCAGAGCGGTGAGAAATGTCTCCATGTTGCAGCGGAAGATTGTTGATTCTGTTAACCATTAATTACCCTATACTCACGGGATCTCTACCTTGGTCATGAAGCGGTCAGCTTTGGTTTGTTCCTCGTCTTTGAAGTCAATGTCAGGGTTGTAGTTGCAGACGAGCTCGTTGAAGCGTTCCGAACTGCGCGTTATCCTGCCCTCCGCTCTTCCGCTCGCGCCCAGGTTGTTCTCGGAGACGCCGGGCACGTACTGCTTGTAAGACATCGGAGTTAACTTGCGTTGCCTATGGCGACTGCCGTACCCGGGACCCGGTCCGCATCCTTCAACCAGCGATAAGAAGAGAAACGCCGTCAGCAGGCCGAGCCGTGCCAGTCTTGCCCAAGGTGCCAACGTCATTGACGCGCGTGAGGAGTGCCAGGGAATCAGCGAGCCGTGAAGCCGTGAGCGCGAGCGTCTCTACGTGCACCGCGTGGCATTTCATTAACACCGTAGCTTTTTTCCATGTCCATATCGCTGTGTTGAATTAAAACGGGCACTCTTAGGAATCAAGTCGTGAATCATTGACCAAAGTGTAATGGCTTCCAGATCAAGGTGATTGTTTGGAGTGCTGATTCAAGCCTGTTTCCAACTTTACGCTACGGTTTGCAATTCCTGCCCGCACACGCAAATCCATCGGTTTCACGACAAATCTCGGCATTCCAGGCAGCTGTGGATCGTTCTCCCGTAGTTTGGCTGAGGAACAGGTGCTTCACCCCATCATCCTACCCCACCTTGGACAGCTCCGTGTGAAAAGTCGGCTCGAGGAAGAACATGAGCAGCGCGCGCCTCGGTGTGCCTTGGCTGATGGCGGCACTCGATCATAATTTCATTCCTTGAGTGTCAGTGAGCTCCGTCCCGCTTTTAACCGTCGCGATTGCACTATTGAGTGTTTGTGACACGCCTGAGATCGCCCTTCCCTTCCTGCGCGCGCGCTCCCACGCCCACTCGCGTTTCCAAGTTCCATCGTCGTCGGAATCACGAACCGTTTGTCGTCATTAGTACCATTAATCTGTCGAGACAATGACGTGTGTGTGTGTGTGTGTGTGTGTGTGTGTGTGTGTGTGCTTTTGAGAGACAAAAGTAACAAAACAAATATTATTGACAAATAAAAACATGCAACAACAGTCTCTGAGGACAGTTCCAGGTGAAGTGTTTTTGGCTACTTTGTACTTCACGTATCAAAAATATTAGCACATTTTACTCTTTTGACTATTTTTGTGTATCTACTCGTAACTTCACTACATTTGAATGGACACTTACCGTCGTTACTCATTACATTATGATTTTGAGCAACAACTCGGCCTTATTTTATACGATGGTTAATTTCTTGGGCACACGAGGCGATATCGCCATCTGCAGGGTGCTGAAGGTAGTAGATGGTATTTTACGAGCTAAAACGGGTAACCGTGAATTAGCGGTTACAATTTAACCCATTGAGGTGTTAAAATTTATTTCTATAGCGTTAAGAAATAAAACCTCAAAAATAGTTTTGGTTTTTTTTTCACATTTCTTGATGTTTTTTGAGCCTAGAATCAATACGACTAAACTACTTAAGTATTTAAAATTGGATCTTTTACAACTTTTACTCAAGCCTTCATGGAATTTGTGAATTGTAACTTCTAATGTGGTGTTTTTTTTTTTTACCTTAACGCATCTGTACCTTTACTCAAATATGGTTTTCAGGTACTCTTTACACCTCTGGTGGTCAGTGACAGGATCCGTACGAATTATGAAATATGGATAACATGAGTAAATTTTGTGCATAGATAAATAAAAATAAACAGAACAGACAGAGGTTTGAAACAATCAGTTAAAAAATAATATTGGTGAATATATGATTCTTTGTATATAAAGCAAGGTCCACTCCAATCCCTCATCCCAGACACTACAAAAATACAGAAAAGGTGAAGAAAGGCAAAACATTTGCTTTTAAGAGTCCAATCAGTACTACCGACCGACGCTCCACAAAGGGGAAAGCGAGAAAATAGCTGCCATTAAACATTAAAGGAAGGCGAGGACAATGAAAATAAACAGCGTTGTTTGAGAATGGAATCAGAATTGTTAGTATTTCAGTATCCCTCCACCCAAGCCTCACAAACCCACTTCTCTGCCTCAGGATGGGAGTATAGAGAACAGAGAATGGCTGAGTTTCCTGAGCACATAAAATCAGATCTTTCCTGCCAGATTTACACTGGCCCTTGTTTTCCCGTAACAGCGAGATTGCTACTACACCTGCCCTTATAATAGCAAAGTGCAGTTGATCTCCTCAGCAAAATTAGACTGCGCGTCATTCTCAAAGCCCCTGTTTTCCGACTGCCTCGGATTGTCAGCTGATCTGGGGCTCTATCTATCATGTCAGACTTTGCATGCGCCCCAGCTTGTAAAAAAAAAACACGAGCATTTAGGCTGACTAGACATCATGCCGTTTCCTGAGAGGCGAGATTGAAGATGCCTTGGATGGTGGATGGGGTCGACTCGAGGAGCTGACAACAATTAAAAGCACTGTCCCTCACCTTGTTATCAGCGCAGGAAGTCACGGGGCGGGTTTGTCCGACTGCGGTTCACTAGAAGCAGAAGATTTCTGGCCCTGGGACTCGACGGTGCCAATTTTGTCTGTAATAACCTTGAATCGCATAACACCAGCCCAGAAATCAGGCAATACATTGCTTTCTTCTCGTTGCTGTTTATTGTACATATTTTTACTGTACATACTGTATTTTTATTTACTAAACGAATCATTGTGTTTGTGTCCTCAACTATTACAAAATCATGTGCTCTACATAAAATTTCCCAACATCAGATGAATATAGTCACACCTGTTGGTCTGCCCACAAACTTTGTCTGTCCATCAGTCTGTCTATAAAGCTTGTCTGTCTGTCAACAAGACTGTCTCTTGGTCTGTACGTCTACAAAATTTGTCGGTATAGAAAGTTTCTGTCTACAAAGTTCCCGTCTATCGTTTCAATCAATCTATTGTTCCACAAAGTATCTGTATATTTAGCTGTCTTGACAACAAAATATGTCTACTTATTTGTTTATCTGCTTGTCCGTCTACAAAGTTTGTGTATCTGTGTTTGCCAGTCTAAAAAGTTACTGTCTGTCTACATTTCGAAATATCTATCTAGAAGGTTTCTGTCTGTTTATCTTATCAAGTTTTTTGCAAAGTTTCTGTTCATTCAGCTATCTCGTCTACAAAGTTTCAGTCTATGATAGATCTGTCCGTCTACCAAGTTTCTGTAAAACCATCTGCTTATCCGTCCGTTCATCCATCCATTTATTGATGCATTTTTAGACATTCTGCAGAACTATGGCCGAAACAATTTGCCATAGCTGCTTCCTCGGCACTATTGTCTTTTATAAGACATTTGCCTATAAAGATTACATAATACAACAACCCTGACAAAACAATAGCAGATCGGGGTGTAACTTCCTGATGGAAAACGAACAAATTAAAGGTCAAGAGAAGAGAATATGCACCAATTCTGCATCATCTACGAATCGTTCTCAAGTATGTCTCAGGTTTTTGTTGACGATCCCTAAGTTGGACATCACATTAAATGCACAAAAGTAAACAAAACAAGTGTTTACATGCATGTGTGAAGACAGTGTGTTGTGAGTGCGCGAGGAGGGTGTGTATGTGCGACTGCAGACGGGCACCGCGGCCTACTATCAGTTGATTAGCCAGTCCTTTCCGCCAGTGGGTTTTCTATTCTCCAGAAGGAATAATAGGTCTAATGTGCTTTGGCACACATTTCAAACAAGCACCAGGAAAGCTAATCTGCCTTTTTCCCCCTTCATTCTTGTCTTTTGACAATAAAGATAGCCTATCGCAACCCGTGAAACGCTGCCCGTCTTCCTCTTGTCTGACGTGATTAAGTAATATGATGGAATGCCCTCTGGTTAACAACAGAAGTCATGTGTCCAGTTCACACATAAAAGCGATAAAATGTCGGCTTCCTGTAGCTCACGCAGGAGCGTTTAAGACAATCAAGTGGGTTTAATTCCCACAGAAAGCATCAGTCGATTTCTGACTGTGTAGGTGACTTAAAACATCTCTCCGCTAAATGACTAAAAAAAATTCATTTTATATAAATGAGGATTTAGAAACATCATTAATCACATTTTTATGTGTTTAAGACCATTTTCACAGAAAATCACTCAAATTCCATTCAGGCTCATCAAGGCACCCGACATCAAAAAAATTAATGAATAGGAACACAAAACAAGAAAGACAAATCATAATCAGAGACCGGGACTTCTACCAGAAAAAAAAGGAGGGAAAAGGAAATGGACAAGGAAAAGGGATGGACGGTGTGGATGCGGACGGCGGGTCTCCTGATGATGTAGAGCTTTTATCTGCCATGGGCATCAGTGAGAGGAAGGCACAGGATGGGTCAGCAGCAGTCACTTCAGCCTTGCTGACAGTCGCGGGGCAAAATAAAGAGCCTGATTAAAGCTGGTCAGCTACAGGCGGAAGGACAGCTGGGGAAGATGGATGGACAGACAAAAACACTAACATCAGAGCTAAACATAACCACAATGGCGCCATCAATTCTGCGGTCAGGTGGGACGCAACGTTTGCAGAAGCCCCGACAATAAACAACACTGGCAAAAACAAATGTTGAAAATGTATTTAATGCCAGTTCTTCTTTGCATCATTCCAAGTTATTTCTCAAACTCAAAAACAACACAATTTGCTGTAAGGCATCTTGACGGGATATTAGTTGAAAACCGAACCATTAAAATGTCAGATTGTACCCACACCTGTTAAGTGAAAAGTGTATTACATTCAAAGTATGGACTTTCATTAAAGTGAATTGACAGTGATACAAATTATTCATGTATGAGCAGGTATAATGAAGTAATATTGCTTATGCATGGCCCATGGTACAGAAAAAAAAACATGGATTTATAAAATACTGCCGCTTAGTGGCAAATTCTTGAACTGTTTAGAAGTTGCGGATCGACAAAAACCCGTACAGAACAATTTAGGAATACATTAAAGCTTCAGAACATCGCAAAGTGAACACTTTAAATACTGGACCCTTTAATGCTCTAAAATGTTTTGTACCTGAAACCCTAAAAAAAAAAAAGACAAAAAAAAAATATATATATCACCGTGCAAAGATTGTCATTTTCAACATACACCTTTGGTCATCTGTAGAAAATTCTGTAAAGCACAATCTGCATAATATTTTTTTCTTTAAATAGTAAAGCATTGCACATAAAAAATTTTTACATAAACGATAGCTTTGTAAAAAAAAAAACATTCACAGTTGGCTTGGCTATCAGGGCCATTTTCTTTTGCAGGAATATTTTAAAATCCAGCTTCTTTGTGCATTTGATTTTCATCATCAAGATCATCCGAGCATCATTCCACTTTGCCACCAGACTGAACTCTAGTGACACCAAGAATATAAAAAGGGCGAAGCCTCGCGGTCACCACAACTCAACACTCGATCAGCAGGAAAAGGAAACGCGGTCAGGTGATGTCATCCGCTGAAATAGCTCTCCTGTCTGGACGCATGGCAACCATTGTTGGCTTTCATAAGGCCTTTGGTTCAATAGCATCACATAATCAGGCATTGGCAAAGATGAATAAAGATCCCTTTTGAAAATGCGGCACCAGTCTTATTTGTGACTGAAGTAAAGGATGCTGTTTAAAGTCCCCTCAGTCCTCGCATTATTCAGGTAACTTTGTAAACCACACATGGCACCACAGGTGGATGTAGAACTCTCCAACATATCCACAGGAACCTTCTCCAGAAGGTAAACGGCTTCAAAAGCCAATATTTTAATAAAACTAAATAAAAGTCAGTCACATCTGCTCCTCAGTGAATCTTTGACAGGCCATTGGCCAGGAAGAGTCTTAGTGGGATTGTGGATCGAGACACAGTCAAAGGCAGCTTGTGTAGGCCTGGAGAAAGACAAGAAAAGAGCAAACAGCATCACATGGATTCCCTACAACATCATCATCAATCACAGAACATCCAGAACCGTTTTTAAGCAATTAGCGATGTTGGAGTTCCACATTGTCCCATTTTGCCTGCACTCACTTTCCCCGAGACATTTTCTATATGAGGAAAGAAACCTAACCCATATTAAAGCGTGATCTGTTTGAAGAACACCCCACACGTCCGTTCGTTATTTCACAAGATTCTATAATAAAAGTTCAGGTTTGAAGTTCTGAGAATCTGTGGCTTGAATGAACAAACCAACATTTAGTAACGTGAACTCTTTAAAATGAATATTCGTCTAAACCAGATTGGTTAAATTATCTCAATTTAAGTCAACAGATGCATTATAAAAATCGTATTATTCTCCTTTCCCATGAGCAAAAAAACAACACATGCAGGTCTTGTGTAAAAGTGTAGGACTGACCAAAGGCACGGATGAGTTCTCTTTGTAAGGCCCATGTGACCGTCTTAATCAGGCAGGCGGAGGTGAGTCCGGCGAAAAGCATGTTATACAGGAACACAATGTGGAAATTGCTGAGCCAGTTATACCGTCCAAAGTCTCCGAGCAGATCAAACCTTGTGATTCCTTCAAGTGCATAAAACAAAGGAGACATGTTCATGGTGTTAAACATGTCGGACATGTTTTTTGCACAATAACAAAAATAAACGTTTTCTAGGGCCCCCTAGTGGCCAGCCAACAAATGAACCAATCTCAAAATTCCGTTAATACTAAGCACAAGAAAAAAATAAAGCAATTACCCAGTGTGCGAGAGAAAACCGGCAGAGCTGAACTGAGTATTAAAAGAGAAACGCAGTTCCCTATCATCTGTGGAGACATGAACAGCAATTGACTGCATCATTGACAGACTATAAAAAGCCACAGAATCTCGATACGAGCACAACAGCGCAGGATACCTGTGTTAGCGTGGTGTCTTGAGCCCGTGGAAGAAGACCAGTGAAGAGCGGAGAGCTGTAGAAGCCCACTACGGAAGAGACCATTAGGTATAAGATGAGGACCACCTGCACCGTAGCACCCAGAGAACCAAACATGGAGAAAGAAGCGAGGCCGAGACGAGGATCCTGTAACCGAGAAATAAAAGTGTCGTAAATAAAGCCTGGTGAGTGAATAAATACAGAAAAGTTCTGACCTCCATTCCTCTGGGCATAGCAGACTCATCAAAAATCAGTTCAAGTACGTGAAAACACACCATCAGCACGCAAACCGCCTGAAAGACACAGATTAGGTGTCAATATGTTTGCAGCCAGGAAAGTAGTAGAAAAGGTTCACTTACTGTTAGAAATAAAAGCAGCAGCATAGCCATTGGATAGCCCAAATTGCGTTGCCACGGAGATGCTTTCTTCCGCAACTCTGGAATGGATGACAGAAATGATGAGGAGCATTCAAGAAGTTACCGGAAATTTTTTATATACAGTGGTACCTCTCTTTACGAAATTAATTTGTGCTGACAGCAGTTTCGTAAAATGGAAATTTTGTAAAAAGGGCCGCATAATCCATCCTGAGAAAGTGTTTTTTTAACAATTATAAAATATCGTAATAACTGTAAAAAAAAAAAACATGTTACATCCGCCTTCTTAAAGCTCACGATAACTGTGACGTAGCCGATTCATTGCAGACCCTGAGATCACCAGGATATTAGCCGAGCGACTTACTCGGATTGTACTTTTGTGTAAACATAATGAAACGGCAGACATTGTTCTAAACTCTGGCTGGTCTTCTTTCTGTAATGTTGTTGTTGCAAAATAACACAACAATTGGTTACACTCGAACACTTTATTTCTCCAACTCCACCTGCATTGCTTTTCTCCCCCTACGAGGTTTACAACAAAACGCCGCAACTTGTGGCAACAAAAGTAACGTAAAATATCTGTAACCGTGTTACTTCTGTAAAAGTGTTTTTTTGTTTACTAACATGATTGAAGAATAAAAAATACTATTTTACACGTCTGGACTCCTTGTCTGGACTTGTCTTACACTCAAAAGATCTCACTGCATATTAGTGGCAAGTAAAAAATTATTTAGTAAACAGAGGCGATATTTTCTCTACAACGCCCTTCGTAAAAGGAAACTTTCGTTAAGAGTCTTTCATTAGGTGGAAGTGCCACTGTACTATTTATTTACTGTTCTTACCCAAGGCAAAACGTCTAGCGCGTACATTCAAAACCTCCTTGTTGATGGCATCTACGTTTACACTGATCCAGCAACTGCTTCCTAAAATTCAAAAGAGCCAAACAGTCAAGTTTCAAGGCCTTAACCAACAATTTGACATTAAAACCTCATTAGGCCTTTAATATAGTGAATGAAGGGGAAGAGAAATCTTTATGAGGTAGGAAGCAGCCGCCACGCTCACTTCCTGCCACTCACTGTTTAACTTCCTGGAGAGAGAAGCCTCTTCAAACACGGTGCAGTTCATCGTCTCCTCCAAGTTTTCCAACAACTGAAAGACAAAAGAACATGTGAACTAAATCAAGTTCAATTCACAATTTTCATTAAAAGAAAGTTACATAAACGTATTAATCAAATTAGACGAAAAATGTTGTTATGAGTTCTTGGAGACAGATCTTATTAAAAACAGCAGACGATGGTGTTTTTAGATTTTACACTCACTCGTGGCTTGACCAACAAGCTTCCAGTGACACTGAACATACGTGAGAGCCCAAACGGAGTACACACTGCAAAAAATAAAATAAAAAACATATTAAAACATATATAAAAACATATACGTACAGTTGAGGACAAAATTATTAGCTCCTAAAATTGTTAATAGTCTAAATGATTACTATATAGTCATTGTTTTAAAATGCATTTCAAAAGTGCTTTTAAACAGAGCAAACCAAATATTTTTAGACTAGAATGTTAACTGGGATGTATAATAATTTATAATGTTATTTATAAATTAATTTTTTTTTACTCTGTTTAAAAGCACTCTTGAAAAACTTTTAAAACAATGACTATTTTGTAGGGGGGCTAATAATATTGTTGTCAACTGTATATTTACAGTGATACCTCTCTTTACATAATTAATTTGGTACAAAGTGGAAATTTCGTAACATTGGCTGTATTTTGCATGCAAATCCGATAATCTGTTCCGACAAAAAAAAATGACAGTTTTACGTATAGTGTCGTATAGTGAAACAATTTCGTAAAGAGACGATGTTTTCTCAACGATGCCCTTCGTAAAAGAACATTTTTGTTTGAGTAATTCGTAAGTGGAGGTACCACTGTATAAGCAAGACACAACAACATTTTTTTTTTGTCGAGATAAAAATGGACTAACAAATAAAACCACTCACATAACAGCAGCAAAACACCAAAAAGTGAGATTCCCGAGTAGAGACGGGGCAGATAATAGTCCCAAAGGTCTGAAAGAGCAAGATAGTTTAATACACAACCGGTCAAAACCGAACATCATTGTAACCCGTGGTACCGTAAAGACTCTCTCGGGCCGTGCTGTGGTGGATCAGGGCTGAAGCCACCCACACGATGCCCAGCACCAGCAGACACAGGAGCAGCAGCATGACCGCAGTCTCGTACACACGCGACATCACCCCCTGACCGTACAACAAACCCACATCAACAAATCCGCCGTCTCACACTGGAAAACCTACCCAATATCGCCTATTTGTTTACCTTCCTGGAACCTGCGAACCCTTCTGCTTCCGTAAAAAAATATGCGAAAGGCATGAGGAACACCAACGAGAGATTGGAGAATAAAAAAACTAGGTTCCACAAACCTGAAACAGACAGTGTATGTTTGTTACAGCTTTATACTTAATTACAAATTACAATCCTCTAAAAAAAAAAAAAAACAAGCAATGGCCAGTGTGTTTCATAAAGTTCTACAACCAAGTGTCCTTGGGCAAGACACTGAACCCCACAAGCCCCCCGGGCGCCGCACTGTGTGGCTGCCCACTGCTCGGAGTTCGTGTCGGATGGGTTAAATGCAGAGAAAAAATTTCCCCACTGAGGGACTAATAAAGGTTGAATTATTATTAAACTTCAAGGTCATTTAAACTCATTGTTGGACATACATTTGCCAGCAGGTGGCGCCACTTCCCGCGTTAACTTTGAAGAGGAGCTTTTGCGTTTTTCGCACTGTTTAATGTGAAATTATTGCAAACACTTTCATCATCATTTGCTCATTTTCACATTAGCAAGTCCATGATTGTAACAGTTGCATAACACACAAGACACTTCAAGAGTATGGAATCAGATTAGTGCCAATAGAAATTTACGTTTGATATTTTTGGCACTAATCTGTAATCAGATTAGTGCCAAAAATTTCAAGTGTAGATTTCTAAGAAACAAACTAAAATGCTTCACATTTACATACGTTTTTTTCCCGCTTGCAATCTCCACGTTTTTGTTTGAAACTTGCTTCAGATTTTTTCGTTCGTTTCGACTTCTGGCACAAGCTTCATGTGGGGGCCCTTACTCTGATTGGTTGGTGAGAATGTGATTGTCAGCTTTTTGAATGTGAAGCATTTTCTTTCATTTCTTAGAAATTTACATTTGATAATTTGTTAAATTCACTAATCTTATTTCATAAAAGAGCAAACATGTTATAGAGATAACAATGGACTGCAGCATTTAAGATGTAAAATGACTTGATGAAACAGTTTAAACACTTGAATTTGCATATGCCTTCATCAAACAAGAGAAAGTCTTAGTGTAGTGCTTACCGCGGATAAGTGAGCCATTAAGCCACTGCATGTAGTAGCTGTGTGGGAATGCGAGCAGAATCTCATTGGACAGGATGGAAATGGGTAAAAGCAGCACAGCACACACAGCAACAGAGAGAGTGAATGTGCACAGCCATAGTCTGCAAATAAAGAAAATAGAGAGAGAAGTGTGAGGATGTGTTTAACAGAATATGATGCTGGAAAACCGAAAGTCAAACTGAATTGAATTACAAATCTCACAGGTGGTCTTACATTTGGTTTTCTAAAGCTTTCCAAAATTATGGTACACATTTAGTTTATCTGTTAAAAAAAAATTCAATGAGTCTAGAAAGTTCAAGTTCTGAGCATTTGTAAGGTGCTTTTCACAGTTTTAACTGTTTCAAAGTGCACGTGTGAATATGTAAGAGAAAGCAGAAATTAGCTTTGATTTGCAAAAAATGTAAAAAGTGAAAAAGAGATCCAGACAGAACTCATTTGTTTCCGGATCATCTGCATTTCCTTTCAGAAAATATGCAGGAACTAAAAAAAAAAAAAAATGTAGACCTATTGATAAGCATAATGACAGACTGGTTATTGAAGACGGATTTTAGTGTTTATTACTCACGCAATTTTGTTGACGGTGGCATCCTCTATGTCATCTGAAAGCAAACATTACATGTTGATGGTGTAATCTTTCTTTGGTTTATAAATACATATAAAAATGCCAATGTACGACTAAAAATGCAGTTTGTCTGGGTGACTAAATGACAATTTGTAACTAAATGTCAAATTAAATGTCAAGTGAAAACAAAATGAAAACATAAATGACAAGAGACAAATCTTTCTTTAGTTACTTAATTTGCAAGCTTAAAGACAGCAGTATATAAAAATAGAAATGAGAATTTACATAGATTATCAGATACTGTATCTTGTTATTGATCAGATAGATTATTAGATGTCTTTCATTGTCTAGGAATCCGTTTCTTTACAATCATTTGTTTCAAATCTGAGATGCACAAACACGCTTCATACGTTAGATGAGCAAAACCCCGTCTTAAACAAGAGCGCTGCAGGGGAAATATGTGCTTTTTTTTGGGACGCCTCCAAAACAGCAAACAGGTTTATGCTAGCTCCTCAAGTAACCATAAGTAACCAAAAGCAACATTCGGTTAAACTTGTTGCGACCTGCACAGCAAATTATTTGTGCAGTTTCACATTTTCACATCAAACGCAAGGACAATTTACACTGCATGTTTTGCTCTAATGCATTGTCCAAAAAATAGATTTGATTTCTACAATCTCAAGCTGAAATTTGCCAGTTTCTGTTTGCTGTGTGTTAAAAGCGGATCCATGAGATCAGAGAGGCAGAGTGGATGGTCTAATGATGGGCTTGTAAACTTAAACAAAAACACGAGGTGGTGTTCTCTTATGAAACCTCGGGCGATGTTCCGGCAGGGGGCCTATGTTTATCTCACAGGAACATTCCTCACCCCTTTGTCGCCCTCACTCTCTGTTACATAACGTCTGTCTGTCCGCTGTAATAACTCCTGCCTTTCGTCTTCCATGACTTTACTCTGACAGGTCCAAAACTTTGAAATTTCATCATCAGAATATGAAAGGAATCTTGACTTAAGGCCAGGCCGGATATGTGTGTCGGTCTGACCCACCAAAAGCCAGAGCAAAGAGATCAGCTCTTGAATGTTTACATGAACGACACGTGTTAATGGTATCAAGGTGACAATGTCAAACTTACCAGTGATGAACTCAGCATTCTTCTTGTAATGAGTGAGAATGAAATGTGACAAGATGTGCAGGCAAACAAACAGCAGGACGCAGATCTAAAACAGAAAACAATCAGTTAAACTGGGAAATGTCGTGAGATAGAGAAAACGCTTTACAGGAATGTGAGTGTTTCAATTAAAATGCCGTTCTGCTATACAAACGGTTGAATAAACCGTAAATGACAAAGGAAAATGTCAAAATACTTTGTACAGTGGTACCCCGACTTACCAATTTCTTAGCTGACAAAAATATACAGCGCAATTTAGAGCACGTCTCCGAGAAAAATTTGTCAGGCGTTACAAAATGTTTTCGAGATGTAAAAGGAGCGCTTCATTTTCTTACCGCTAGAATGCAGGGAGTCCAGGCGTGTAAAAATAAAAGTTGTTTATTCTTCACACACGTCGAATAAACAAAAAACAACTAAACACCCGTTAGTTTCAAGCAGTTAATAGTCACGATTCCTGCTGCGTATGTCACACTCTATATCGTCCATGCAAAACTTTTTGATGATGATTCACCATGTCCGCGCTGACCAGGAAACGTCACTGCGAAATTACAGAAACCCAGGGATTTGCGTAACGTATTTTCAAGATGGCGGTATAAACAACCGTTTATGTGAGATTGTCATTATATATTGTACCTTTATAAACACCTGCCAAAGTTCTGTAACCTGTTTTTATTAACAAAATTTTATAATAAAAAATTTACAATTTACAATTCAAAAAAATTGTATTTGTAAATTGTACGGTTTTTTTTAATTATTTAAGTCATTTATTATTTATTTAAGTCAGGGTACTACTGTACTTAATATAAGTGTATTTCTGTACTTTTTCTGCTTCTTAATGAATACATTAATGTATCAATTGTACAATATTTGTACAATTGTATATTAGGTTTTCTACAAGTGTGTCAACAAGTGTCTAAGAAGCTGTATCATATGTTTGTATGTGACGAATTTATTAGTGGGGCAAATAAAGGTTCCATCTCTCCATTTATCATTTCCAATTGTAATTAACTGATCTGCTAATCAATCCGCATAGGAAAGTGTCATCTCGTTAAGGCTCTTATTGTCATTGCGTGGAAGTAAAACCAGGTTGCCGAGATTGAACATGTCACTTAGACAGTGGAGTATTAGCGTTGACATAAATCCCCCCGAGACATCTGCAGTGTGAGTCACTCGCTTTGAGTGAGATTTCCGATCATGAACAGACAAGTGCGACAGAACGACATTCTCTAGCAAACAGGCCGTTGAGATGTTCCGCCAACAAGGTTTGTCACAAACATGTCGAGCAGAAGCATCGTAACAGAGCAGAGGTCACAGAACAGACTCCAACACAGCCTCATTATCGCTGCCAGATTAACTTTATTGCTTTGTGTGACATAAGTGTTTCCAACCAAGAACGCTCGGTCCAAATGATAACACTCCATGCCGGACCGAACCGCAAATTTAGAGATGAAATACACAAACGTTCCCAAATGGCGACTACTAATGGTAGATCTGACTTGTCATGCATGATTTACGAAGAAAGTGGTTCAACACATGATATCGTCCTCCGGAACAGATCCCAGCTGTCTGTTTTGAGAGAAATCTGAATTCATAATGACCAGCCAGTTCAGCACAGACGGGAGAAGGAAGGTAGAAGGGCCAGATGGAGGAGGAAGATTACAAAGTAGATACAAAGGAAGAGTTAAATGAGTTACAAGTAGGATTATATGACGGATTACGTTTTTAACTCGATTTATATCACTTAATAATGACGTGCGCATGAAAACGCATTGCTGTTAAGTCGAATACTGGGACTATGGTTTTAAATATTTTCTGTTCTTTTTGCTTTTACTTTTTGAGTTGAAAATGCCTTTATTTGTCTTGAAGCAAAGCAGAATGAATATATAAAAAACAGAGCCTATATATATATATATATATATATATATATATATATATATATATATATATATATATATATATATATATATATATACATACATACATCTATATAAAAATAAACATAGCCATAAATTGACGTTATTTACTCTATTTACGTTGTTATCTGAATTTCTAAAAGCATTCCTATTCATTTAACCATTTCTGGCATCCCCCCCAATACTTCATATTTAATTGTTTCATTTAAAATAAATCTAAATAAAAATGTAGGCACTGTATGACAATTCCTAATTCCAATGTAGAGGACAAGGACAAGACAATAAAAGTGGGACAATTATCAGACCAGTGAATTACAAAAAATAACTATAATTGTCAATAATTGAGTGGGAATATTCTTCCCAGTGATGATGGTACACTCAACCGTGCACATTTGCTGAGTAGGAGGATGAAGGTTAAGTGAAGATTGTGCCACAACAAAGCAATTAATTGAAAATAAAAACAAATCTTATCTTTTTAATCCCTAAACTTCAACACACAAAAAAATCCACAAAACATTTTCCTCAGCTCCCATAGACGTCCTAACCTCAAACCGAAAAATATAAAATAAAAGGTGGAACAAAATCCCTGACTAATGCATTCAGACGCAGAAAAAAATGTATCACATATGTACAGATCATTAAGATCCGTTCAGCTTCTGAAATGCTTTACGGTTTCTGGGTCACGGGGAGCTGGAACTACTCCAGATCTGAAGGCCATTGGCTGGTGGCTGACAAATCACAGAGCAGGACACACAGACACAATCCCACTCCCACTCAAACTGTGGGAATTTTTTCAGCAATCAAGAAAGATATTTCTAAAAGGTTTACAGCCAATGTCACGGTCACTAAACATTTAACCGGGCCGACTAAGTAAAGTACTATAGACACATTTTTGGCAAGGCTTTTTAAACATTTTGAATACCTACTCATCTGCTCTCATTGTTACTACACAAAAGATCTGAAAGAATTCCCAAGTGATTTCCTGAATTTAATCAAATTATTCAACAAAACTTTCTGCCACAAACAAACCAAAACCAGAACCAGTAAGTGAAGAGGAAATAATGCACGTGTCAGGTTGAACATAGGCCAAACTGACAGAACTGAAGTGTTTTTAATGCATATTCGTTTTTTCATGATAATTATACATTAACAAAATAACCTCAGGTTTCATTTTGACGTGGCTCCAAAAGAATATAACAGAAAGGAATGAAACAGAGTTGTAGAACACATTCTAAAGCTTGGAACTTATGTTGTATTCTCTATACCTTACTATACTATAGTATTATACACTATTACTATAACTCACTCACTTGACAAACTCGCACACTATTAAATCCTATAATCAAATTTCACAGAGATTGTGCATTCAAATTCAATCAGAAATGTAATTTCAGTGGTGTAGAATCATGACACTAAAAAAAAAGTATTTTAAAAGCAAAAAGCTAAGTTTTAGTACGTTTCCCAAAACAAAATGGTGGGGGAAAAAGCATCTCTATAAAAATAAACTTTTGTATATAACCAAAACATCACACTCAATATCTAAAGTGAATAAACAGACTGCATTCTACTCCCATCCCACAGGGAAGCAGTCCAACATTCTGGCAGAACATTCTCCTTCAGATCCTTTCATGAAGAGCATCCAAAAGCAAAGATAGAATCCTGTCCTACAGAGGCAATTGTTTACAAACGTATGTAGAGCAATGCAATGTTATATATGATGATATCAAACAAATGCGATCTTGTAAACGGGAGACTTTCTCTGCTAGAATATTTGCTATTCAAATGCCAAATCTAATAATCTGTTTGAGCAACTATAGTAACTCATTTGCATAATAATTCAGTGACAGTATCAGATCAATGTCCACAGCAGGAGATCTGTGCTGTCCACAGCCTGAGGCGACACAATGCCTCTCTTTTGCCTTATCTGATGGATCTGTCCATCCATCTGTGCACTATTGTTATCAACCCAGAACATAAAAATGCGAGTTTTGATAATAGTGAGAAGTATGAGATGTAGTACAAATTGCACGTCGTGTTAAACAAATTGTGACGAAGCACTTTGCTAAAAGATCCTTCAGGTCTAAAGTCCAATCCAACAAAGTGCTGACAGAGTAAAAAAAACAAAGCTTTTTCTACAATTTTGACCACAACTTTTCACAACGATTTTCACGCCAAAATCGCGAGATTTCAACATTTATCGTGGAGGCTAATTTGCTAAATACTATGATTAAAAAAAAAACAAGCGCTCAATCACGACTGAGCTCTACAAACTTTGTAGTGAGTTTGCGTTAGAACATTAAGTCCTCGGGCACGCGCTTGTATCCAAAACATTTACAAGAGGAAACATACATAAAAATCCACACAACCCGCCACTGAAGAAGCTCAGTGGAGCTCACAGACACCAGCAATAAAACCCGCTTAAACCAGGAGAACAACTTACAATAATTTCCCGGACTCGATCGTGGAAAAGTTGCTCTCGAACCGTCACGTCTTCTGCTTCCATGCTTTGAAACCATGTCTCGGTTTGTGCTGGCTTATTAGTCGCGAGCCATTTGGGTTCCAATATATTGTCTACGTTGAAGCGAGAAACGCTTTTTTTCTTTAACCGTTTGGACTCTGCAGCTGATGCTCCCTCCGCTCGTTTTGGTCCAGAACTTAGAGACTATTCGCTAGGGAAAACAGAATATTTAGCTAACTAACTAGCACGAAGTCTACGGCTCAATCCAGCGTGTTTGCGATGCTCCTCAAACGGATCGCTCGGTTCTCAAACTCCATCTACTGGAGGGCTGGACGTGGGTGGAGGAAGAGCTGAAGATCTCACTATTCCGGATTTCTCTTTGTATCCGTATGGAGTTTTGTTGCCGTTCTGTTTTTTCCGCGTTTCACGGCGTATTAAAGAACTGATCTCTACAAATAACTTCGCAATTCCAGAAAGTTCTCAGTCACTCATTGTTTTTATGCTATGGTTGCAGAACTTTCCGTTTTCTCACGTTTCCAGAGAAACGTAAAACAACGTCAGTCAAACGTAAGACAGCTAAATGTAAAGGTTTGGTGGTTCGATTTACACAACAAAGCATTTAGGACCCGTAGAGGTCCATAATTTATTTTAAATTGCTTTCATATATCCCACAAAAAAAAGACATTGAGGATTTTAAGTGCAAGCGTAATTAATAGCCTAATTATTAAACATTTCAAAGTTTAGTAAAGTCTGTAGAATAAAAATAAGCTGTGTTATAATAGGAAGAGCATTGTGGGTTGTTGGAATCATTTACATTACATTTACATATGTGATTAATTAGCTACATTACACGTTTACATACACATTTTAGGTATACATACTGTACTGTCAAAGAGAAACTAAAAACAACCACGTATTCAATGAGCAGTGATATGCAATGATACTAATCTATAATATATCTATTATCTATAAAGTGATAGACTAATCTATGAAAGCAATACATAAAACTATTAAAATATACTGGTAACAATAGTCTATATTATGATTATAATATATATGTTTGTCTGTGTGTGTGTGTGTGTGTGTGTGTGTGTGTGTGTGTGTATTACACAAATATAATACACACACATATAAATATATATAATATACATAATATATATATAATACATGCATATATATATATATATATATATATAATATATATATATAGAGAGAGAGAGAGAGAGAGAGAGAGAGAGAGAGAGAGAGAGAGAGAGAGAGAGAGAGAGAGATGGGGGGTTCTGAATATTTAAATTGTCTCTCAATAGTCAAAATTTAACCTTTAGGGCTCAGGCAGTGTCATCATCAAACCAAAGTCCATAGTGACACAAATAAGGAAGTCCATGGTCCATTTTTTTCAGAAAGTGAATAATTTAACCTTAAAGTTAGCTTTATGAGACTTACGCTGTGCTCTAACACTTTCTAATAATTCAAAACAGTCGTGGTTTGAGGACTTTGAACATGCTGTGTGAATAAAGGTTGACACGTCGATTTGTAGGTAAGAGATTTTATGGCTAAGATAATGTAAAATATAATTGTGCAAAGGGATTAGTGGATGAAAAGAGACTAGGAAAAAGCAAAAACAGTTTTGATGAGCTACAAGTACTAAATAACAACTAATTAATTGCTGGTATTGATGGGAAAGATAATTAAAGAAAAGTGTTTTTTGTTTTTGATGAACTCCTTTGTTTTGCAGATGCTTTATCAGGTTTTATGCCTGCAAAAAATTAGGAGCCAGTCATTAAGAAAAATTATGAATTTTTTTCATTGTTTTTGTTTTCTTTTTATTTTACCTAAAGAAAAATACATTATATAAACATTGCAATAGTGTTTTTTGTATACAATACAAAATTGTATACATATCAAAATGAAAAATATTACAACTGCAGTAGGACTGTGCAACCAAAACACTGGTAAAGTATTGCATTTCCTGAATTACAGTAACTGGCAAATGGAAGTTACTGTAAAAAGGCTTTACTGTAGAAACATCAGTCTCATGCACTGACAACCAGGCGGAATTATTTTGTAGATCAATATTATCTTGAACTAGTTGAGAATATCCTTTAAACTCCTGAACTGTAATATGCTTTTTATTTGAATTATTAACATTTTTATTTTTGTGAATCAGCTAAATATGAATGATAATGCCAAACATTGACTTCAACTGTTCTTCACTTGTGCACAGCTAGAATGACCTGATGGCTAAGAAGCTTATGATCACATATGCCTTGTGGGCCATGGGTGGTCCACTTGGTCTTCATCATATATACCTGGGAAGAGACAGTCATGCTCTTCTCTGGATTGTCACCTTTGGTGGTTTTGGGATGGGTTGGCTAAGAGAGTTCTTCCGTATTCCATCTTATGTGAGTGAGGCCAACAGAGGATCACCCAAAGCATGCATCAACAAACCCATGGACACACCACCACCAGTGGGCTTAACTCGTTTTGTGGGTCAGGTTTGTGTTGGCATTTACTTTGGATCCATTGCTTTGATAAGCCTGAGCTCTTTTAGTTTTTTCTACTTCCTTGTGCTGCCACTGAGCGTAGGTGCAGGTGTGCACCTGGTTTCCTCTGTTGGCCGGCAGACCTCAGATTTTTATAAGACCCTCATTACTTGCATCGTCACATCCTCCATTTTCTACGGCAGCAGCCTGTCTCCTCTGCCCATCAGCATCGCTGGAAGTGTTGCTGCTGCCCAGCACAACACTTTCAAACCTCCGAGGTCTGCTGAAGCACCGCCAGAGTTGCTGGGTGAGAAACGTTTTCTTGGTGTGATTCTGTTTTAGATTTGAGTAGGATTATAAGTGTTACATCGTCTGTCAAAGGTATGTACTTCTAATCCCGATGCATGCATTTCAGTTCCTAACAGAGTAAATTGCACACACTGTTCTTTATGTTTTGTTCATTTATCTTAATTTTCTACTTTTTCTTAGGATCTCGACTGTACAGACTGAGTTTGGGAGTCTTGGTCTTCTCTGCCCCAATGGGATATTGTGTTTTCCACAACACTACAGCCACATTGTACTACATATCGGATTGTATAGCAGCTCTGCTTGATTTCTTCTGGTTCCTTCCATGGCTCAAAGGACTTCTGGAGTATTTTCTGTTGTTGCCATACCGGATGCTCTGTGCCGTCACGGGGGGAGGCTTTTATGAAGAAAGCTGGAGACGAATTCTAGAAATACTTCTCAATGAATACAGTAAAAAAGAGATCGAGGCCCTTAAGGTATTTATTGCTATGCCTTAATAACTATAACTTGATATTCCACATAATAAAAACACATGCATTCTCATTTTCTTTCAATCAGATACTATCATTGACTGAAGCTGCTACTCTGGAGGAAGTCACACGCAGCTATAGAGAACTTGCCAAGGTGTGGCACCCAGACCATAACCCCAAGCAGCAAGAAGAAGCACAGCAGATGTTTATTAAGATCAAGGAGGCTTATGAGACGCTTCTTGATAGACATAAGACACGCAGCAGAAGATGAACTAATCCAATCACAATGATCCGTTTTTTGATTATTATATCATATTTAATTATTCCTTTTTTAACACAACAGAAAGCCACCATGCTACAGTTTAAATAAATGAAAAATTGAAAGCAAGATATTTTAGTCAAAACTAAGACTTATTTTCATTTTCTCAATAAACTATTTTTTTGTTATAAACTAAGTATTTGCTGCCCTCACGTGGTTAAATGAAGCACTTTTGACATAATACTCGATTTTGGAAACGCAAGGAAATTATGAGATTAATTATTGCGGATTAATGAAAACATTGCGTTTCTGTGTAATTCATTTGACCAATGTTCTGCTATCATTATGAATAATATACATTGTGTGTTCTAAATATTAAAATGGTCGCACAACACAGAGTGAATTTTGTGAAATTGTACGTTTTAAGACAAAATGTATTAAAATATTTAGACTTTAACACTTTAGCATATTTCTTAAACAAAACAAACCTACAATTCAGACGTCTTTATAAATTATGTGCTGAAATCAAACTGTAACATAAATGTCAGAATTACACGTATTTAAAATAATAGTTTTATATTTTCAATTGTACTAATAAATTTGCTATGACAAGCTTGTTTATTCAAATAACTACTTTGAATATAACTTCCAGTTCTATTTACCGGTACAATATTTTGAATTTACTTCAAAGAGACCGTTTTATACTTAGCTTTATAAGAGTGTGACGAAAGATATCGAGGGATATAAATCGATGCATTCGACTATCTGATTCGATCGTGAATTTGGTGGTCGGTTTTCGGCTATAGTTTATTCGGGCCTGTATCCCGGCTTGGGCCCGGAAGTTGTTTGGGCTTTCAGGTAAAAGATCCCGGAGATGCTGCCTTCGCCAGAGAAAACAAACGGCGCGTCTGCTGTGTAAATAGCAACCGTGGTCGACTGTCAGGTAAGAAACAATGTTCCAAACACAAAATCAATATCTGTTATGTAAGGAAAGTGACATTATGTGTGGTTTCTCGTCTCGGATTGGGAGGGTTTACGCGACTAGACCTGGGTGCCATAGCAACGCCAGCGGCTCTCAGGAAACATGATTCCGTTTCACGCTGTCACGTCGAATTGGCGACATTTGTTCACGAACCTAAATGGTGTATAGGAAAATGTTTGACGTTCTGTCAGTTCATTCATTTCCGTGTGAGTTTAGAATCGTGTTCGCCTGTTTTTAGCCGTCACGCCACGTTAGCTGTTAGCAGCGGATGCTAGCTAGAGCTGCTCGAGAAAGACACGATTCAAACGAATCTTCGTGATGTCAGTTCTCGCATTCCGCACGACGATGTATGAACAGTTGTTACTCAAACATTCTCGCATTTTCACTTGCGGACAGGTTCGTTTTATATCTGTAATCAGACCTACTGGCGATACAGGGACTCTGATGATGGGGACTGAGATGTTCCCGGTGTAGTGATGCTCGTCTAAATCCGACTCGTCTGGCTCTCCCGAAGGCCTGTTTTGTTTGACAATGCTGAGCTTTTATTACACAATTTATGGGCTACTGAAAGTACTGA
Source organism: Paedocypris micromegethes (assembly GCA_028031935.1). NCBI lineage: Eukaryota > Metazoa > Chordata > Actinopteri > Cypriniformes > Paedocypris > Paedocypris micromegethes. The sequence goes on from CM051495.1 coordinate 11,110,392, forward strand.
TTGGAAGAGACAGAATCATTACAAGTTCGTTTAAATCAAGTTTAAATATAAACGAATACCGTTTAGTAAAATGGTATGTCACTTAAATATTTTGAAATTCTTGAAATCAAAGCACATTGGAAGTCTTGTAACGTGTGTGTGTGTGTGTGTGTGCGCGCGTGCGTGTGTGCGTGCGTGTGTGTGTGCGTGTGTGTGTGTGTGTGTGTGTACACAATGTATATATATTTAGTTTGTGTATTTATCAGTGTGTCTTGTGTCTCTATATATGTATTCATGTATACACACACACACACATTTTAAAATGTGTATTACTTTTTGTACATGTATTTGATGTCATGATGTTGTCTTGAGTTCATGGAGTTTTAATTTCATGATATTGCGCCATTGTCTTGTATTTTTCTTTATGTAATTTTTTTTCTTTGTGTATGTATCAGAGCCGGTTTTTAAAGTTGACATGATAAAGGGAGGGCCTTCTTTAATTCCGCCCTAAATAACACGCATACTTCCTTCCTTTTGCACTAGAAGCACATTCGATTTAGGTTGAGAGATAGAAATAAGAGCTTTGTGGGCATATAAATTATTCACGTAGTCAATCAGTGGAAACAACACAGGAGCGAGAGCAAGATTATGAATGGCAAGTTTCTCATTCAGTTCAAAATGATGGATATCTGTGTAGCTGGTTGTTGCTGTTATGTTTGTGCGTGTATGTTATGTATTTATAAAAAATTCTGTGTGTGTGTCTGTGTTCTCATTGGTGAGGTTTGAAGTAAAAGTCATTATGATTTTTTTCAGCTGGTGTAATAATGAATGCAGAAGATTGCAATGGCCGTTCATATATGTCTGGTGAGATATGATTTCAACGAATCATTGTTTGTTTTCTTCCTGCCTAAACTCATAAATACGGCCGGTCAGGTGACTTCTCAAATGGCTAAATTGAAATGACCTAGACCAAAACATAGTAAATGTGGCTATTTCATCAAAAGTTGATTAAAGTTTGTTATGTGTCAGTAGAATTTAGATATTTTAAAGTTTATGATTAGTTTTACACAAGTAAGTTTAACACAACACGTATTAGTATTTTATATACGTATGTTTTGTATTCCTAACGCATCTATATTTATAAACGTATATTGTATAAATATACACGTGTGTTTGTGTGTGTGTGTGTGTATTTTATTATGTGTGTGTGTATAAGCAGTTGTATTTATTTGAAATTATGATGCTTTGTAGCCCATTTTGTACTGTAATTGTTGATTTAATTTGTTTGTAGGTAGTGGAGATTCTTCAACAGAGCGGGAGTTTTTTGCAGGACTGAGAAGACCGACAGTGAGCACACCCAACAGTCAACAGTCCTCACCCAGCCGCTCGCTCAGTGGTCAGTACGTGCTTTAACCAACACATACTTCCTAATACATCTGCTTAATTCTCAGTCTGTGTTTAAGTGCAATAACAAAACGTATTTGAAACTAAGCAGGCAATGCCAGTCAGTTTGTGAAACAAAATTTTTTTTAATGTCCAGCAAATTCCATCAAAGTGGAGCTCTATAGCGACGAAGAGGCTGGTGGCGTTTCATTGGTGGAAAGAAGAGTTGCTGAGAAGGACGATGGATGGAAAGATGACAAAGCTGACATTGCAGAAGATGGTGGCATGGAGGTGGTTGGCACTAGAGGGCAGATTATGAGCGGCTGTGGGGAACTGGGCAGCTCGGAACCTGTGTCTCCTGGTCCAATTCGACTTCCCAATGGGAAACTTAAATGCGACATATGCGGGATGATCTGCATCGGACCCAATGTTCTAATGGTGCACAAACGCAGCCATACAGGTAAATAACTCTTAACCAGCGCGGATTGAGCACACACATGTCATCTTGAGGAATTCTGCATGTTTTTTTGGAAAAATGGTAGTCTTGGTCTCGGTAGGTGAGCGGCCATTCCAATGTAACCAGTGTGGAGCCTCCTTCACTCAAAAAGGCAACTTACTACGTCACATCAAGCTCCACTCGGGCGAGAAGCCCTTCAAATGCCCCTTCTGTAATTACGCCTGTCGTCGGCGCGATGCCCTGACAGGACACCTCCGCACACACTCCGGTGAGTCTTTAATGGCCTAGTTGTGAGAGTCTTTGTGTTTGCGAAGGAATTGATGGAAAGTCGTGTGGGAGGAAAAATGCTTTTAATACAGAAACAGAGCAAAACCCTTTTTCGGGCAAAGCTGTGTGACGGCAGTAGGGATTGTTTGGATGCTTGCATTAAAGTTGTAATTTGTTTGTGGATGTAAAAGAGCATCTTGTTTTGTCTGAGTAAAGGCACGGCCTGTCCATCGATGAGATTATGGTGACGAGCCGCATGCTTTTTGTTGCCTGCACCTGTATGGCCCTGAAGTAACCCTAACACTTTTTTAAATTTAATAACATTTTTGACATTTCAAACGGCGCCCCCTAGGTGTTTGCATAGTTAGCCTATGTGAGTGACGGCCATCAGTGAAGGAAATGCCTGACTTTGAAAGAAAAAAAACTCAAAAACAAGTTGTTCTAGTATGACATTTACATTCTGATGAAAACAGGATATCCTGCCAGTGTTTTTAAAATGTAACAGAACAATCGTCTGCAAATTTTATGGTAGCGAAGCCTTTAATATGAAACCTTCAGAGAAATCAGTTTGTGTTTGTGTGTGAAATGACGCAAATTAAAGCAAGTGGTTTTCTGTTTTTTTTTTTTTTGTTGTTTTTTATGCATATAGAATTTTTATTTCATATAGTCATAAAGCAGCAGAATTGTGTGGAGAAAGGGTGTAGAATAAGATTTTCAACATTGTTTTAAATGTCGTTTATTTTATTATTGTCGTATATTTTTGAGTGAAACCCCATATATAAAATTTCAAGACATTTCAAGCTGTATAATGATCAACCAATTTCTGTCTTGGCAAATATCAATTTCATCTTTTTTTCTCCTATCTGTTTTTTTCTGCAGTGTCGTCTCCAACGGTAGGGAAGCCGTACAAGTGCAGTTACTGCGGGCGCAGCTACAAGCAGCAGAGCACCCTGGAGGAGCATCGCGAGCGCTGTCACAGCTACCTACAGAGTCTGGACCACCAGCCCACTCACAACACCAAGCCTGTACATGGTAGTGTCATTTACAACTTGAACCATCATCACAACATCCAGGGTCTATTCTAATTTAACCATCCACTTTCTGTTAACATTTCATTACCTAAACGTGTAGTGATGATTTGCAAAATTGACTTTGTATCAAATTATTGTCATGTAAATATTAAGTAAGATACTTCAATTGTCCCTAAGATGAACTGGTTTGTTTCTTTGGCGGCTGTCCCTCTCATCTATTTCAGATGAAGAGTCCCATAGTGTGGAGATTATGTCTGATCCCTCGATTCAGTCTTCAGAGAAGATGACTTTCATGGATCGTCTGGCCAACAGCATCACCAAGAGAAAGAGATCAACACCCCAGAAGTTTCTGGGTAGGTCTGTTTCTTTCAAAACCTGCAGTTTCACTACAGAATGAGAAAAACAAAGCATGACAAGAAAAAAAAAAAAAGTGTTGGTGGCTTTATTCTGATTTACCAAAAGCAACCAGTTATCCTTGTAAATCAACACGTTGAATACGAGATTGTGGAAATTGTCATTTGTTTATTTTAAATTGACTTATATGTACTCGCTTAAAAGATGGGCTTAACGTCTCGTGGTAGGCGTCTGTATTCTGTTTAGACCCGTTTATAAGATGGACAAAAGCAAAAGGATAGGAAAAGGAAAGCAGGCAATGAGAAAAAAGTAAAAATAAATCTTTGGGCTCACGTGCAAATCAATGCGTGCTCACACTCAAGTCTCTTCTGCTCGAGTACAAATAATTTTGGCTCTATTTTGACTTGCTCGCACAACTTGAGCTGCTCACGCACACAAATACACGTGCACAGATCTGGCACTAATTTGATTTATCTTTGCGAGATAGGGTGAAATGTCTGCGCAATGTTCTGATTAAAACTTTTTTAATGTCTGTAGACCTCGCTTATTAGACTGGCCCTTGGTTTGAGCCTGAATTCTTAAGGAAAAATTGACTCGTCTTGTATGCGAGTAAATACAGTATTTATTTATTTAAATGAAATTGAATCATTAATTTCATAAATCAGTTGTATGGTTTGTATCTATGATTTGTTTAAATGTTACGTTTTTGTCATTTTAAAAGTTGTAACATATAAATGTGGAATTGAATTTGTTCAAAATATGAGTATTTTCAGATGAGTTTTGTTTTGAGATTTTTCAAAAAGATTCATAAAAACGATAACAAGTGACACGGCCGCTTCGACTGTTCAGGTGAGAAGCACATGCGACTGAACCTACCTGAAGCACCTTACGAGCTGGACCTCAATCCCGAGAAAGACGGGGACGTGGTGGTCTCGCACACGGAGGCCGACTCTGCTGCTTTATCCGGCATCGGGGGCCGTTTCCTGCGGAGAGGATGCGGCGCCACTGATGCCGATCTATCCCGCTCCCTGCGGATGCCCCCCCACACCGAGTTCACCCCGGTCATCAGCTCCGTCTACCCTCACATGACCCCTCTAGGCCAGCGTCTGAACTGTGCCGGTGCGTCTCTGGCCGGCAGGGAGTCCGGCGAGGGCCACGAAGACGCACCGTCCAGTCGCAGTCGTGCCGCTTCACCCACTAACGGCTACCCGGACTCTACGGACACGGAAAGCATGGCAGAGGAGCAGTGCGTCATCACCTCAATCCCACCCGGGAACCTGAACCACCGCGGGCGCGAGCGGCACAGTCCTAGTCACGCCAAAGAAATAGACATGGAGGGAGAGAAGGGAGTCAGCGGCCTTCCGCACTCACCATCAGCGCGGGAAAGCATGCAGGTGGTGGACGGAGAAGGGCGACCCGTTCGCTCCTTCCGCTGCGAGCACTGTCGCATTTTCTTCCTGGACCACGTCATGTTCACCATCCACATGGGCTGCCATGGCTTCCGCCAGCCCTTTGAGTGCAACATCTGTGGTCATCGCAGCCAGGACCGGTACGAGTTCTCCTCGCACATCGTCCGGGGCGAGCATCAGGTGGGCTGAGGCGTGAGAGAGGGCATCATGGCGTCTAGTTCGGTCGGCACCAGGTTGGGGCACATTAGCACTTATAGCGTCTCTTAAAACATCCACATGTTCGAATCGGATCATGTCATGTCGTTTATTGCAAGACGCAGCTGTTTTGCTTTAAAAGTGCCTTCCTTCTTTATGGGTCTGTTTTTCAGTTTGGATGTGAGCTTCAGTGCTTGTTGCAGGCGTGAGATTAGGTTCTGGCTCAGTTGCTCTGTGGTGTTTACATCCTGTCTGCCTCTTGAAAAAAGAAAGACAGTGAGTGAGAAGCTTAGGCGTCCAAAGTTCTGTCCTGTATGAGATGCCTAGGAATGTTCATGCGTCATTTGTGTTCTATTAGGTTCTCTTGACGGGACTGTAGACGTCTTCATCTCTACTGACAGAGGGAATCCACAGAATCGTGACGCTCTTTAAGGCCGAAGGACAGGAAGAATAGGTTTGTTAGCCATATGAGGAGCACAGACACATGTTGCCTTAATGTTGCTTTTTTTGAAGAACCCTGTATGCGCTCGTCCTTAAATTGCACGCGTTTTTTAATGCTGGACAATTCTGCGCGCTTTTTGCCCGAACTTTGGTACTTTAAGGAGACGGTACTTTTAGATCGATTAGGGATGGGAATAGGTTCCAGAAACGTCATTTTATTTGAGAAAAGGAAACAAACTTGAAGCATTTGCCTTAGTTTTTGAGTCCGGAAACAAACTTTTCTTGAAGTAAAGCAAGAAAGTCGTTGGTGCCTCAGATCTTGATTGTTTCGATCTTTGGCTTGTTTTCACCCAAGTGATAACTCGCTGGATCTTGCCTATTGCATTTTTAGTATTATTTATGTAGAACAAATGCCCATTTGTCGTCTTTATGCTCGCACTACCACATATGATTTTTTTTCCCAACATTGTGAAAGGCAAAGAGTAAAAAAAGACCCTTGTTGTCCTGGTGCGGACCGGACTGAGCCGAGCCATGGTGCGTGACTGTGAAGGAGAAGGGTTTGTACCTCAACAGAGGATTGCACTTTTTGTAATTCTGCTTCAATGTGCGTGTGTGTGTGTGTTGTCGGGGGAGAACAGAAGGGCTGTGGCACAGGGTGGGACAGGGGGCGGGGCTGTAATGTCTGGCATCTTGAGCTTTTTGGTTTTGTGCTTTTTGAAATTTTTCTCTATTGCACTGATTTCTGATGAAATGCTATTTAGAGAAAACCGAGAATTTGATACGAGACACAAAGTTCACCAGAAGATCAGTGTGGCGTTTTTAACAACTCTATAAAGGCTATTTTCCTAATAAAGGGGTCTTAGGCTTTTAAGGACCCCAAAGCGAACATTTCTTGTGATGTAAACCTTGGTGCTTGGATGTTTGTGTGACCTCTGACCTTGGTATTGGACTCGTATCCCATGCGCTTCTTCTGTGTGCTCTCGTCCCTCACAAGTCCATACGATTTAACTGCTGCTTGATTTGAAGGAGGGACGGAAACGTTATTGTAAAGTTACTTGCATCCTGCCAAGAGATTGTAGTGTGTTTTATCAGTTGATCTCACTTGCACAAACGGATTTCTGAAAGTATAACGTAGGAATCAACAGAGTGAACGACAAAGTATTGCAAAAATTGAATCGTGTGAACTTTTGCGAGCTTTGAGGTCATAGCATCACTCAACATCAAAGGTGGTGGTCAGCTGTTTCCAAATCTTTCCGCTGTGTGACTTTGACCCTGTACTGCACCTTTGTTGCTTTTCCATCACTTGTAGGCCGCTTGACACGCGTGCTTGGATTCTCCCGTGCGAGTCTTCCGAGTACAACGTGAGTGGATGGAAGGAGTGAGACCAAATCTAGGGTTTGCAAAGGTTAGTCGATGAAATTGCACCTCGCGATTTTAGACATTTTTTTTTTTCCAGTTAGTCTATTTATTTACTTGAAGTTATGGCAAAAACCATGATACCTAATGCACTTGTCCAGACTGAAGTTAAGGAAGTAGAGTGTGTGAACGGGCAACGGTTTACTTGTGTACTCGTTCGCTGGCTGCGGCTCCGCAATTGTTCTGCTTGTGAAATACTAGCTGCAATTTTTCCTAAATCTTCTAAACCAAACCTCGCTCTTTTCTGCAACATTTCATATTTCTTATTCGCAAGGTGTTGATATTTTTAAATGAACTGTGAAGCAACTGAGAAAGAGACCTAGCTTGTTTGGGGAGGCAGGGATCAAACTTGGACTTTATCCCCAGGTTCAATGTTTTTAAATATTTTGTGAGATTAAAAAAAAAATGTATATGACAAAGAAACTCTTTACCTCAGATTTGTTAAAGCGTACAAAAAAACTGCCTCATTCTATTAAAAAGCTGTGTTGGTTGAAAGAGGTACTGTTTATTTGAACTTGTTTTAGGGAGTGTAAATCAACTTTAAGTTAGTCATTTTTCATGTCCAATAAAGTAATATTTGTTGTAGTGTTTGTCATTTAATACTCTTTGTAATGAGTGAATGTAATTAAGTTCAGATCTAGTCGTTTTTTCCCCCTAGCTTTTTTTTTGGGGGGGGGGGTTACACAACAGAACATTCATGAAACCTTTTAAGGGTTAAATTCTTGACCTATAAAATTGTATAGTTTATCAAGTCACATTTTACTTTATTCAAATAGATTTTTAAACTTCACCGTTAAAAAAAGGTTTAATTAATAAGTCACCAGACATGGATAACTTAGGTCAAGTAACTTTTTAATTGAAAAAGTTCAAACTCTGCATCACACTGGCTTTGGAGGAGCTCGTGGTGCACCACCCTGAAAGGAAAAAACAATTCAGCAGCATTAGTTAGAACATCTCGAATATCTCAGAAAAAACTTGAAAGTACACTGTACTAAAACTACAAATGCATGGATAGTCATCACAAGACAACAACTTAAGTGATCATTAAACAAAACAAAAAAAGACACTGCAGATATTATGGCAAACCAAGACTATACATCTGTGTGATGTGCAGACTCAGTAGAAAACTAAACTAAACAATTAGAAGCAAACAGTCTATATACACACACGTGGGGTGGTTTTTTCCCCCTTTCTTTTTTTAAACCTTTGTTTTACAAGAGTAACTGCCAATCGCTGTAAAGCAAGAGTAAAATACTGTGCCCGTACAGTAGGCCTGAAGCGCGGCGGTGGAGTACGGTCCTTCCGGGCCTCGCAGGAGCGATTCCTCACCACCTTGCTGTGAATGGCACAGCTCACACAATAGTGCAGCTTGACATACAGCTTGGGTAAGACGTAGGCTGTGTGGGAAAAAAAAAAGCTGGCATGTTAATATACGGCTTGATCTTTTACACGCCCCTCCTCGGATGCTGTTACTCACAGTCGAACACGCTGGCTTCAGAGATGTCCCTCACCGCAGCAGCTTCCACAATATTTCTGATCACAAACTTCTTGATGGCCTTATCTTTGGGCACGCAACGGGCACAGTTTGTGCACCGGATGGGCTGGACATGCCCGCGTCCCTTCTTGGCACGACCGCTGTTCCTTCTTTTTTTGGTCTGTGAAAGATCAAACCACAGGCAGATTGTCAAGAAATCCTGGCGATTTAAAAACGCGCATTTTTGATGGCGGATGGAGAATTATGGTCCACAATATAAAACCTTTTTGTTTTTTACTTGAGCTTATGTATAATTCTAGAAATACATCATACTTGTCGAATATATACGTTGAAACGGGTAATTCGAAAACGACCGATTTGATGGTCGACATAAACGTGGAGAACGCTCGACCGCGGAGCTTCCCGCATGAAGCTACTTCGTACATTAAAAAGGTGGAAAATACAAATTTGGACATTCACGGATGGAGATTATTTTGTTATTGAGACATATATCATTCCTTCCATAGTAACTCGTTGTTTTAGAAGAAAAATACTCGCATTTGTTTTCGACCATGACTAAACTCACCATCTTGGTTTAGAGAAGCACGAGAAAGGACCGGAAGCGGGCCTGAGCTGGTTATATATGACCCCTGACGTCACGCATGCTTCCGTTGCAGAATAAAAGTCCTCCAAACGTTACCTTCAAAACCAGTAAAAGAAAGATTTATATAAAGCCTTACTACAAATATTACGTAGTAACGTAAATATGCAAACTATTTAATAATAATTCAATTTGGATTGTGTATGTAGGAATTTAATGGAGTTTTCTATTTTTCGGATTTTTTATATATATGTTAAAATAATGTAATTGTTTTTTTTTCCCATTTAAATATTAAGCAACATTGTATGTAGCATTGTCAGTTTTTTCAAAGCAATTCTTAATTGTGCTGTTCTGTAGAGAAGTTAAATGTCCACTAGATGTCAGTAAACACTTGTATTGACGAAAGCGTGCGTTTACGTCACAGAAATGTAAATGATGTAAATGGGTGCAATGAAAGCACATGAACCTATCCCGAATTGATAGGTCCATTTTTTTTAACATTTTCATTATTGTTTTTAATATCTGTTGCATATTCACCATCTGAAATTCTGTCTTTTTGTGGAGATACGTAACCCTATCGAAATTGTGGTCTGCATGAAGTTGCACTCACGCATAGTGAAGAGACACACACAAACCCGGAGCAGTGGGCACTATTAAGCCGTGGTGTTGGAGAGCATAAGGGGGTCTTGCTCAAGGACGAACACACCATTCAAACCTGCAACACCTATATAGCAGGTATGACTCCCTACCACTACTGACACTCACTCGCTTACTCACTTACTCATTCACCCACTCATTTACATGTTCACTCACTCACTCGAACAACTCCATCAACCCACTCAATTACTCAGTTATTTAATCATCCACTTGCTCATTCATGTTCACCCACACACTCACTCGCCCACCCTCTCATTCACTCACTCACTCACTCACTCACTCACTCACTCACTCACTCACTCACACAACTCCATCAACCCGCTCACTTACTCGGTTATTTAATCGTCCACTCGCTCATTCATGTTCACCCACACACTCACTCGCCCACATGTTAATTTCCACACTCACTCACTCACTCGCTCGCTCACTCCCTTAGTCAGTCACTCGCCCACATGTTCATTTCCACGTTCACCCACTCACTCACTTACTCAGTCAAGCACCCATCAACCCACTCACTCCACCACTCACTCAGACTACCTACCCACTCACTCGGTTACTCACTCACTTGGTTTTAATTTTGGACACAAACATAGTTAATAGCCCCTGCAGCAGACGTGGCGGAACACTGTGCGCGCTATATTCGGCCCAAATGAAGCCACCGTTTCTACAACTCTGCCTTTTCCAATCATTAATCACTAATGTCAAGCTCAACAAGAAATTATACAGTAAAGATTTATCTCATAATAAGAGAAAAAAGGTAAATATCACAGGGCAGTAAAAAGCGTAGCTGTGAAAGGAGGGTGACACAGACATTTCTTTAAACCACAATGTCTTTAAATTGCAGCAAATAAACATTCCTGCGTCTCTGTGTCAGAGCGGAACACATTCACACTGCTGCTGGAAGCAGAAACCATGTGTCACCTCCAAACTTATAAGCATCTTTTCCTCCATCAAAATGTATCAGACATTCCAAAATGTTGGATAATGGAGGTGTTTTGTAACAAACATGACACGTTTCCTTATCATTGTTTACTGCAATTACACAAATCATGGTAAAATGGATCTCTGCGTGTAGACAATGTGAAGTCTTGGTGAGCGGCGTCTGCTGCTTCAGTGGCTTCATCAGGAGGTCGTGGTCCAGCAGGGTTGGGGGTTGATGATGATGCACCTAAATCATCACGCCATCCTTTCTCAATCGCCCACACACACACACACACACACACACACACACACACAACACACACACACACACACACACACACCACACACACACAAACCACAGAGTGAGACAGACGGAAAAGATTCCCCCAGACATTAACATACAAACTATTTTACAATATCATGATTGTTCAGTAATTTTTTTTATATTGGTGTGTGTGTGTGTGCGTGTGTATGTATGTGTGCATGTCTATAGATTTTTTGTATTTTTTCTGTCTGTCTGTGTCTGCTTGTCTGTCAAACTATACATCCATCCATCTCTATCCATCTTAATAACAATACTATCTATCTGTCTGTCTGTCTGTCTGTCTGTCCATCCGTCCGTGCGTCCGTCCGTCCGTCCGTCTGTCCGTCCGTCCGTCCGTTTGTCCGTTCGTCCATCCATCATCTACACAGTCAGTGGGAATACGTACAGTGTACATATACAGTAAGTGTATATAAATATATTACTATAAATACAGTAGACTCCTGATAAATCGGCGTAAGGACCGAACACATACTTGCATTTAAGCAGAGCATGCACTAATCAGGAGTGTATGCTAAAATGAGAGTCATGTGACTACACGCCCACTTCTTTTTAAACTATGTACTACATCTACAGACATTATTTAAATCATCAAAATGAAGCCTTTGGGTGACATTCAAAAAGATTTGTGCAGTAAAGTGAATCTTGCAGTTAAGTGACTTGCACTTATTCGACTGTATATACGTACATATATATATATGTATATATATGTATATATATATATATATATATATATATATATATATATATATATATATATATATATATACAAATGTTTCTTGCTATCTGAGTTGGAGAATTTCTTTTATTTTACAGACCACTTTAAGCATCATCCTCAAAACAGGATATTTCTAAAATGAGATTAAACATGTTTGTTCACATAATTTAAATTCTTTCTCCTGCGGAGTGAAGTCCACTGTCCACCTGTAGAACAGTTGTTCTACAAACACTTGACACTTTGACGTCACCATTGTTTTCAAGTGTCTCAAGAAGCATTTCTTTTAATCATCGCGTTGTGAGTTTTCTTGAGAAATCAAGTTTCTAGAGCTTGCAATCTATTTTCCAATCGTGAGCATGTTCTATTCACGAACATATCCAAGTATCTAATCCCATTATCCATCGAGAGTCAAGCTAGTATGAGGGAGTATGAGGGAATGATGGAGATGTTACAAGTCTTTGTGATGAGCGATGGCAGTTTCTTTGGAGCCACCATCTGCTGAGAGGGTCAGGCAGTGTGTAGGGTTCAAATCTCCTGGATTCTGCCTGCTTCCCAGCTGCCATGCCCAGGCACACACAACCGCCCGTACACACCTCTCAATTATCACACACACACACACACACACACACACACACACACACACACACACACACACACACACACACACTCACAGACGCAGATAATCCCAGGCATGCTGTGCCACTGAAGGCCTGACAGGGAGGAATGTCGGGATTCCTGTCTGGAGGTACGACTGTGCTTTTTTCCATCATCTCCTCTGGGTTTGTGCCGAATCCACACATTCGGGCCCACGCTCTCCCAACCACTGGGCTCTTTTCAGGAAGGTGACCCCGACTTTGCTTGCATTCCTTAAACTTTCTCTGCACTGTGTTGCCCGGCAGCTTCATCATTTTTAAAAGAACAAAAAGACGTCCAACTTTAGGCAAAAGTTTAATAAGAGGCTGCCTTTGGTCCATACATCAAAGTGTCCAGACAAACAGATATTTGTGCTTTTTTTTTAATGCGCAGAATTTCAGATCTTTGGATCCAGGTCCGTTTGTTTGAAGCGAGTGTGATCAACAAGAGATTTACTGGAAAATTATACCAAATGATATGAACAGCAACTAGTTTTGAGTTGGTTAAACTTAAAAAGATTACCAACAAGAAAATGTAAGCAGACCAATGTCTACCATTGGTTTTATAAAAAACAAAACGATTGCAAGTTAAAGTTAAGGACGTAGTACGTTATAAACTAGAATGTTGCAATATCTGGACGTGTAGTGTTGATGAGTTTAAATTTAGAGTTTTTTCATCCAGTCTGTCTCCTCTTTCACTAGAGGCATAAAATGTACCTGAAAACCATACTTGAGTAAAAGTACGGATACCTTGCTGTGAAACTGACGCCATTAAAAGTCACAAGTCACTAATTCCAAGAAGACTTGAGTAAAAGTCCTAAAGCGCCCAATTTAAAATAACTCGAATTTGAGCTAAAAAAAAACTCTTGATTTTTGAGGTTTTATTTCTTAATAGAGAAATGAAATTTAACACCTCAAAGTTTCAAAATGGCAGGACAATATAGATTAAACCTCAAATGTGAGTCAACCTCAAATGTGTAAAATAGTGCAACCGCTAATTCTCGTTTACGTGATTTAGCTCATGAATAGCATCCAGTACCTTCAGCATCCTGCAGATGGCGATTTCCTCTCATCCATCCAAGAAATTAACCACCGTAGAAAAAGATGTCAACTTGTCGCGCACAATCACATCGGAACGAGTAACTACAATTGTCCATTTAAATGTAGTGGAGTAAAAAGTACAGATATTTAATCCAAAATGTATTCAAGTAGAGAGTAAAGTTGCTTATATTATTGATACTCAGTACAAGTACAAAGTAGCAAAAATACTCAAGTAACAAAGTCAAGTACTTCACACTTTGTGTTTTCGCGTCTAACGCGTCATTCGGTCAGTCATATGTCAGATTGAGTTTGTGTCAGTCAAAATCGGTATTGGCATTGTAAGCGTTCTGCCTTTTTTGTGTTTCTTCATGGCTTTCCCAGCCATCGTCCCTGCTTGCCGCCTGGCAGGCCCGTGTGTCAAAGGTGGCTGCTGCGGAACAGACTGTGGGAACAGCCGGTCAGCCTCTCTCGTCCCCTATTCCCCAACCAGAGGGGCAGCCATCAATCCAAGCCCGCGTGAACCCCACACACTCGCTCCCCAATAATCCGCGGAAGCAATTTCATCTCGACTCGGGTGGCGGCCCATTGTCGCCAACTCCTTCAATCTTTCCTAATTAACTCTCGCTTTGTCCCGCATCCTAGCTCCTGGACTCATCTCTACGACATTCCGATCAGGGCCGGTCTTTACACTCCCAGGCAACCCTCGGACCCTAATCCCACCACTACCCTCCCTCATAAGTAACTCTTTCCATCCATTCCCCCAACCTGCCGATCACCTACATGCAGAGTTAGGTAGAGGGGCATTAACTCCTCGGGATTTGTCAAAAGAAGGGAGCGAGGGAGGGGGCAAGGAGGAGATGGCCAGAAAGCGACTCCAGCCCAGACAATTAGAACAATGGTCCGGGCCTGTAGGGGGCTAACTCGCAGCGTCACGCCTGGACGGTGGGGTATTTTGCCGGTTTAATGAATTGTCCGTCAGTCCCTGGCTGCATCACAGGCAGTGCGGAGAGCGGACAGCAGGGACCCAGACACTAAGTCGGTATTTATTACACTGCCTTTGTCACTAATTGAGCTAATTATCAGTGACTCCTCGGCACTCCCACAATGACACTCCGCCTCCCTCATTTCTCCAGTGCCTGGGAATGCTCCCTTCAGCACCCATCACTTTCCTTATCCCCTTCGCCTTATCCTTTTCTTCTTTACACACTTTCTTCTTCCTGGTTTTTAATCCTCTGTATTCTTGAAATGTTTTGGCATGCTTATGCAACCAGAAGCTTCATAGAACAATCCACTATTCTGGGCATTCTTTTTACTATTGGGGTTTTCTTCTGTTAGAGAATGGTTTGTGTTAGTTTAAAGGGGTTTTGTGTGTGTGTGTGTGTGTGTGTGTGTGTGTGTGTGTGTGTGTGTGTGTGTGTTTCTTTTTTTAAGTATGGCACATTCTGTGAGTGCACAAATATGTATATTTTCACACTTAAACAAACAAAAAAAAGAAAAATAATTAAATTAAAAAGCAAAGGGAAAACTAAAGTTCCGTGCTGTGAAAACAATTTTTGGCAGTTAACTTTCCATGTTGCCACTGCAAAAAAGCAAAAACCAAATGTCTAAATCTTTCTTCTTCTTCTTCTTCTTCTTCTTCTTCTTCTTCTTCTTCTTCTTCTTCTTCTTCTTCTTCTTCTTCTTCTTCTTCTTCTTCTTCTTCTTCTTCTGCTTATTATTATTATTATTATTATTATTATTATAGTAAATACAATACAAATAATATTTAAATATATATATACTGTTTTTAATACACAAAATAAAAAACATAGCCAGGATTCTGTGTGTTGTTCCCTTCTTGAGTGCTTCATTGTTTCCACCTGTTCCCCTTGTTAGTCTTGTATTTAAGTTGCCACCTGTGTTTGAGTCCTTGTCTGTCATTGATGTTGCTCCAGCCTGTTTTCCAGTGTGTGAGTTTTTCCTCATTAAATGTTTGTTTTTTGTGCAATGTCGAGAATCACTTAAACACAAAGCATCACTGAACCCTCCTGTTATGTTCGTTTCAGAGAAAAATGAATAATGTACGCGGGTCAATTTGACCCGGGGGCCTTTTATTTTGCATATGAGTGTCAGAAACTAAAAAGTTGCCCAAACAGTGTGTGTATGACAAAGACTGTGTGAGTGTGAGACAGCCGTGTATTATGTCTCATTGTTGCTAAGAAACAAATAGTATTTGAACTTCTGACTCTTTAGCTTCCTTTTTGCCTGAAGGGTCAACCTGACCCAAGCTTTGTAACAAAAACATGTAGTGTAGTGTCAACTGAACCATTTTTTATTTATGTGTATATTACACTAAGACAAGCAGGAGAAGTTTCAAACTAAAAAAATAGTTTGAAGTTTTTTTTTTTTTTTTTTTAACTTTTAACATGAGTCAATTTAACCCGAGTAGTATCTTTGTAACCTAAACATGTAGCGTTGTGTTACAAATATTTGAACTGAATCTTTATACTTTAATGTAAGTAATATGATAATATGATAATTACACCAAATAAGACAAGCAGGAGAAGTTTCAGAGTGAAAAAAAACTTTTTAAGTATTTTAAAAATATTTTTAACTTTGAAAACAGGTCAATTTGACTCGGACATGAAAGGGGGGTTAACTATTGCAGAAAATGTCTATTTGCTACAATTAGAGATTCATTTAGACTCTACACTTCAGTAATCTAAATTAATTTCAAGATTACAAGAGACTAATCTAAATTTGAAAATAAAAAATGTATCTATTTTGACCTCTTGTATGAAAATAGATTTTACCTGTGAAAAGGGCTATATAAATATAAAAAGTTTACTAGGTATTATGCATACAAATTGAGTCTATTGCTAACACTGTTAGTGTTCTATTTCTCCCCTTTCTGTTCTGCACAATCTCTCCGTGTCGTGAACGTGAATCACGCGGTGATGCCGCACTCCGTCTGGCTGACCTTCAGTGGCCCTGTGATATGGTGTGGTAAGTGAAAGAAAGAATCATCTGCCTTGGTCCAAAGGTTTGTGGTGAACGTGGCCTGGGCTTCAGGGTGGGGGAAACAGAGTCTACCATTATTCTTAATACACTCGCTTTGTTTTTCTCCCTCCTGAAATTAAGTAATGAAGGAAAACCTCTAGAGTTGAGAAAACATACAGATATAACGCGGTGTTCTGCCACTGCCCAGATTCCCTAAGCGGTTGCTGTGGATTTGGGATGCAGGGCCGCTCGTGGGCTTTTAGTGGGAATGATGTTTGGAACAGCTCAGCTTCTGTGTTCACATTGTGTATTTTAGTTTAAGTGCTTTGGACATTTTCTGTCATGCCATGTTGCGGTTGTGAAAAATGATTGATAGTTCCTGTTGCTTTCAGGCGAAGAGAGAGAGAGTGGTTCATAAAAACGGACATAAGGAAAATATACATTTATTGTGCTATAGAATATGAGAAAATAAAAAAGACTGAATCAAGCTAGAACATCTCATCACTGTTTTTTTCTAAAATACAGCCGAACAAAAAACAGGACACTTTACAACAATAAATACTATTTCATTCACAATATCAAAAGATGGTGGTCAGTGCATTTATAACACAAGAAACAAGTCGTACATTTGGAGAAAGTAATATCTATTTCTATGAGATGCGTCAGATCACACAAATTATCCCTGTGACTCCGTCTTAGCATCAGTCAGCACAATTCCTGAAATTGACTTGATTTGTACGTTTCGATAGAGTCTTCACCCTCTTTCAAACTATATAATTTCCTCACATTGTAAGTTGCATTACCATAAATATATAGATCATATCTATTTATAATATTTACATTATTTTGGTTTTGTCAGCTGATATACAAAAAAGCTTGTCCACAGGTGTTTGCCCCCCCCCCCAACATTAATGTGCACCGTTCGTCCACTGTAAACTAGTAGGTAGTAAAGTCTATAGAATTATCTTTGTAAAGTTTTTCCTTACGCAAAAGTATTTCCATGTTTCGGTCCGAACTGAACCACTGGAAATTGTCACCTTCCTAATTCCCCAATAGTTCAACAGAGAAACATTGTAAACCACGAGACTATAAAATGGTATTCGAACGTCTCGGAGCAATGACGGGAAACACGGCAGGTCTGAATGGGAACCCACTAGAGGTCCGACCAAGTCCGGGATTCCTCTACATAGTAATCAGAACAGAAATTCCTTGAGAAGCACTTCACACAGTTTTACGTGAGACCAGTAGTACTGGAGCTAAAGAAAACAAAACTCCAAAATATTTGAACGATCCGCCCTCCGTTCTGCACTCGTTTATGAGAGAGCATGCTTGCGGTCGCCTGACCACACGAACATCTGTCAAACTGTGTCCAGTTACTGCTTTCTAGCTTTTCTCGTCCCCATAGTGGCAGAGACAGAGTAGACCAGGTAGAACCTTCAGTATAAGTTCTATGTGTCCACAATAATGGTACAATTGTACAACTATTGTGCTGCTAACAGTGGTTCTCAAAGCATTTCTTTACTCGTTTCTTCTGAACAGAGCACTATAGGCTGCAGTTCACACAATCAAAGGCCTGTAGAGTCAGGAGAACCTTCTAGTCTTTTTCTCAGTAGTACGTACATCAGCTTCATGTGTTTGATACCGTTGAAGCTGTCCTCGTCGTTTTTTGCTTAACCTCTCCCACAAGACGTTCAGATAAACCCAGTGTGAGACCCCGTGTTCACCCTCCATCATAGACACTGATGGACAGTCTGTGTACTGGTGCAGTTCAGACAGCTCACATGACAGCACCAGTGGAAAGTGCAGTGGCATCGTTCGGTGACCTGCTCTGTTCGGGTTTTGTGTCCCCGTCCACAGCACAGCAGCTCACAGCCATCTAGAGCCGGGGATGAACTATTGCAGGTACGTCCTGATGTGCCGTGCGTGCCCGTTTTGCCATTGTAGGAGCAGAAGTTGGGTGACTTTTCGAAATAGACCAGGTCTCGGACCGATGGCAGCTTATGTGCGGGGTTCTCCGGCTCCAGGTGGCGGGGGTCCGCACGGTGGGACGCCCGATTGCTCCCTTTGTTGGCGTACACTACTCGGGACGCTCCGTCAAAACGGTCCTTCAGGTAGTCTCCGACTAAGCGGAAGCTCGGGAGTCTCATCCAGCAGGTCCGGACGGTGCAGGACCCAGACATCCCATGGCATTTGCATTCTTGTTGCATCTCTGAAGCGACTGTCTTTGGGGAAAAAACGCAATCTGAACAAGTCATGCTTCCCAATTTGTAAGGAATCTACTTTCAATTTTTTTTACCATATAATGTACATATAATGTTTCGCACGTTTTGGGAGGATTTTCAATGTGCCCTATACAGTAGGGTGAAAATGATGGCAGTTAACTAAAGTTATTCCATCTACTCTTAATTTTCTTCTTTAAGAATCTTCTTTAAGTGTCTTAATATTTTACTTATTATGTTAAGACAAGTGTCTAGGTTTGTATTTTTGTTCTTCGTTTGATATGTTCTTATTTATCGGATGCGTGTTTACTCAATCACGTTCATAGTATCTATTTTTTCAGATGATGTCACATCAGGTTGTTAGCAACCTATCAAATTTGATCAAAAATTAACTAGTGTCAAGTGTGTGTGTGTGTGTGTGTGTGTGTGTGTGTATTTAAACTAGCCAACTAGCCTCACAACCAGCTAGCCTTTGTATTTTATTCTTATTTTATACATTTTTATTGTATTTCATTGCTCACTTATTTATTTTTTGTGCTCTTAACATAGAATTAATTTATTTCCCTTCCTCCAACACCCAATGTTTAAATGCTGGACAATTGAAAAAAAAAAAAACAATTCACTACATGTCGTACTTTGTATAATGTGTCACAAATAAAATTTAAACTTGATTTGATATAAAATCAGTTTACAAGCTAAGATATCATAGATATTAAAAAAAAATTCAGCCACAACCAGCCAGAATTGAAAGATCAAAGAAAATTACTTTTAAAAAGTGTACTCATTTAAAAACATGAATTTAAAACTCTGCACTGTCTCTTACCATTCTCCCAGCCTCATTATTGTGCAGATTGGTCAGATACCGCAGATCTCTGCCCTTCTCGCTGGAATCCACAAACTCCCGTCCAAACATTCTACCAAACTCCACATTGTCGCTGCATCCCCCCCAGTGCCAGTCAGGACCCCCGGGACCTCTGCGCCGGTAGTCACACGTACAGGACTCGATAGCCCCTTCAGAGCAGGACCGAGCCACAGCGTGAGTCACTCCTGCACTTGTGATGGCAAAGACAAATGCAGTCTCTCTGCATCCTGAGAAAATATAATACACTTGATGTTAATATTAATAGCCAGTGCTTAGTTCATTGCACTACACGGCTGGGATGAGGATAGTATTCGATAATAACTCACACATTGATGCAATGCCCAGGCGAGACTCACCTCTATTGACAATTTTCCCAAACACGTTAGGGCTCTGGGTGGTCGGACAGTTCCAACGGCGGTTTCGAAACTGCCATTTGCATTCTTTAATGGCTGTGTGCAGACCCGCTGCAACAGCATGCAAGATGCCAGGGTTTTGCCGGATCAATTTTCTCTGCCTGCGACTCAGCAATGCCAAACTGGGATCCAGTACCAGCTGTACATTCTTTGAATTGGTGAGGAAATTACCTGAGGATGCCACATTCACAATGCCCCTGGGTGAGAAAAATAAGCAACATATAAGACATACACTAATGGTTTTTCAGCATCAATTGAAATGCTGTTTCAGTCAATATAAAGTTGTCAAAGCATTCCAAATATAACTTGCTATCAGTTTGCTATGGGAAGTAGGCCTACACATTTGTCTAGCAAAATGCTTTTGATTATTAAAAATAAATTAATTGTACGTTGAGGAGATTGTGTTTAAAATATATTTGTCTATCTTATATGTATATAATAGAATAGAATACCAGTACAGTTATTGTCACTGTACATATATCGTTATATATAAGTGTTATAAATACAAAGGAGAAACGTGAACAGCAAAGATATGTTATGTAATATTATATATGCCAAATAACTATAATATGTTGTTGCGTGTGCGTGTGCGTGTGCGTGTGTGTGTGTGTGTGTGTGTGTGTGTGTGTGTGTGTGTGTGTGTGTGTGTGTGTGTGTGGTGGTGTGTGGTGTGTGTGCGTGTGTGTGTGTGTGTGTGTGTGTACGGAGCAAAAATACTTTTATACAATAAATCTAGAACAAACAACTCCTCAAGCTAGAAGTGCATGCTTGACTTTACGAGTGAAATGTGAGCAGCTTTGGCACGTGTTGGGTCTAGTTGTGACCCGAACGCTGAATATTACGACCATGAACCTGGAACTTCTTCCAGTCATAAAAAAAAATCCTCTTTTAATTTATCCCACATTGTTCTGTAACTCAGATGTTAGATTAACGTGAGTGAAGAAAATACCAGTGCGCGTACTTCTCGCGCAGCGTGTCGTCCAGTTGACGACCAAAATAAATATTGAGATTTATTGACGCTAATGCGTAAAGTCATCGTGTTCTGGTCGAGCAGGTTCTTACCACCACCGGCCGCTGTTGTTGACCGCTCCGGTGCCGGTGAGAGAGGAGACCAGGAGGACACACGCCGCCTTGACTGCGAGAAGCAACGCGAGCACCCGCATGATATCTGAAAAGGCCAAATTAAGCAATTAACCCACAGATGATGACGAACAAGTAGTCAAGTCTGCAAATTCCTCAAAGTTAACCAGGCTCACATTAAAACCACAATTTAATTATAACCCGACATTGCTCATTTAAGGGCGCATGCGTGCAAACAATCTAGATTAGAATATTTAACAAATCTTTTAAAATGGCGTTTTATCCAAACGTCGTAAATGATTTCCTTACCGCTCCACATTCCACAGTGCACCTGACAGAATTGGTCCTTCTTTCTGCAGCTTTAAATTCACAAAGGGTCCGGGGAAGGATGTGAGCTCCTGCTCCTGCTCCTGCGGCTGCTGCTGCTTCTGCTCCTCTCAAAGTCTGTGTGTTAGTGATGCTCTTCTCACAGCACTGAGCGCGTGGGACCGTCCCGTAGACCTGATCCCCTCGGTGACTGATAGGCGACACATTGTTCACTTATTGAACGCTACAAGATGAATAAAAAAGGGATTTGCTGCTCTCTTCTCCCTCTGTTTTTTCCTGCCTCCTTTTGAGTGGAACTGAATGGACGGATAGCTTAATTCTTCTCATTGGGCTCAGGAGGGGAAAAAATAAAGAGCCCGCAATAAAGGAAAACAGATGAAGAAAAAAATCCGTTATAGGCGCTTTAAATTACTTATTGCTCCGTAATCCTTGTCCGGAGATTCCTCAGACACATCCAACCGGAATCATATCGATATAGTCCGTTTAAGGCGTCTTGCTCAGGATGATGGGAAGATTCTTTGCGTGCACGCGCGCACCATGCGTCTCCGGCGATAGTGTCACGAGACGACACGTACAGTAAGAGAGGAATATGCACATGTAAACTCGCCTTTTTGCCGTAGTGCATTATTGAATTACTCCCCTAACTGCGTCTCCTCCCTCTCGTGCGTAAAAAGGTTTCATAGATGTTCCAGAGCGCTCCTCTCTTTTGCTTTTCTGTTTTGCCTATACCGCACTTCGTGTGCTGTGGAAATGTAATACTGTAATTATAGTTAAGATGAAAAAAATTGTTACATGCATGGCAATATTAAAGACTTGAGGGAAGCCTGATTGCCTTTTAATTCAACCTTATTCAATAAAATCCAAAGTAAATTGTAAACCCTGTATTTCATGTTTTATATTTTTGTAATGGATGAAAATAATTGACTTTCTTCCCAAGAACGCTATAATATTTTGATATTTTCATAATTTTTCAATACGGTAATTCATTTATGAACACAATTTAAGCTTTGCCAATCAATTTCATTAAATAATTGACTTTGTGACTTTAAAAAAAATGAGAATGTTTGTTTTTTGTGGGATTTTGCGAGTCAATCATTCAACGAATGAAAGAAGAAATATAAATCATTCCTGATTTTTTAAGAGGAATTCAGCTGAAGATGTTTGAACAAAACTGCTCTTCCATCTGGACAGCAGATTTGCGTCAACCCATGCGTAAAAAACATTTAGATGTCACCATTTGCTGTAGTAGCGTGTTTATTGCGTTAGTTTTGCTGATAAGGATGATGATGATATCGATGAGAACAATATGATATTATTATAATAACTATTATTATTATAATATTATTAAATAATAATAATAATAACAATGATAATACTGATAATAATACTTATTATTATTACTATTATCATTGTTATTATTATTGCAGATGAGAGAGAGAGAGAGAGAGAGAGAAATAGATAGATAGATAGATAGATAGATAGATAGATAGATAGATAGATAGATAGATAGATAGATAGATAGATAGATAGATAGATAGATAGATAGATAGAGAGAGAGAGACTTTTTCTTTTTCTCTTTAAGGTTTCAAGTAAATGCCTATAACTAAAGGAAGTGTGCTTTTGTTAGTGATATAATACGGGCTGCTTTTCTAGGCTTAGCCGTCTCTTAATTCTTAAAGGATCTTAAACTGGTTTTCCTGAAACACTCATGCGATGCGTTGCAGATTATCCGCAATCCGGTTAAAGAGACGCCTTTTATATACAAATCAACTTCAAATCACTTTTTAAGCCACTTAGATATACACGCATGGCAAAATGCTAATGCACTTTTCGTTGCCAGAGCTTAAGAAAGGAATAGAGGTGATTGTTCCAATACAATCATTGATCTTTGAGAAATGATGTATTTTAACCTCAAAACACGATCTGCTGACAGGAATTTGTGTTAGGGACGGGTGGATTTAACTTAATTTCATGACCTTAATCCCCTTTCCCCCCACTACTGTTAATGATCAACAAATGTGATATTGTAAAAT
This sequence comes from Paedocypris micromegethes, assembly GCA_028031935.1. Classification (NCBI taxonomy): domain Eukaryota; kingdom Metazoa; phylum Chordata; class Actinopteri; order Cypriniformes; genus Paedocypris; species Paedocypris micromegethes. The sequence continues at coordinate 11,133,603 of CM051495.1, forward strand.
GCACTGTTCCTTTCTTGGTCGAAGATTGTGTAAAGATATTTTTTCACCTGCTGCGCAATCTGCCACCGCGAAAATCCCATATCTTGTAAAATGTTAATGCAGCAAGCATGCTTCAATAATATAATGTTGCTGCAAAGACAGCGACTTAACACTAGACAAATTATGTAAATTTGCTAAATTGCATTACGCTTTTACTTCTCGGTTGCGCGCACTGAGTCCGCCGGGTCTATTTTTCAGCAATATAGCAACCGTCATGTAAAGGCTTCTTGCTAAGAATGTCGAAGCAAATGATAAATGTGCGCTTAATTAAAGAGAAACGTCACAATAGTAGCCGGGTGAACTGTTGAACTGATTTGGAGAGGAGGATGGGTGAAAACCGAAGGGCGCGCGCTCAACGCGCATTGTCTGGACTGAGGCGCACGCCTGCCTGCTGCTGCTTTCGCCGTATTGTAATGTAAGAATTAAATTTTACTTTAGCTTGTAAATCACACTTATCAAACAAAAACGTGCATGACAAATCTCGTCAGATGAGATTGCAAATAGAAAGAAAATGCCACAACCATCTTAAATGACCAGAATCTGATGGTGGAACACTAATCAATATAAATATATTATATAATATTATATAGTAACAGAGTACATTGTATGTCTAATACTAATACAATATATATTAATACAGTATAATATATATAATTGTTGTTGTTGTTGTTGTTGTTGTTGTTGTTGTTGTTGTTGTTGTTGTTGTTGTTGTTGTTGTTGTTTTAATGTGTACAGTATTCTTTCTGTGGATATGTCCTTGTCACGTGCATAATCTCTCTTTCTCTCGCGCACACACACACACACACACACACACACCACACACACACACACACACACACACGCACACACACAGCACGCACGCACGCACGCAAACGCACACACACACACACACACACGGCTAAAAATCGAAAAGTTTCACAGGCCTTGATACTTTCCCCTGGCAGTGTTTGCCCACCCTGACGGCGCCCCCTCCTCTTTAGTGACATACGCGCTCTTGTCCCAACCTTCATCACATGCTGCTTGCTCAACTCTTCGCTTCTCACACAAACAGTTGAAGTTATACCCAGTTTGCTCTTAAAGTTATTCAACAGGTGTTTTAATGTCCCGTCGAGCGCAATGGAATTATCCCACAGACAGAGTTTGGGTCGAGTCCTGATCGCGGCTGCTGCGCTTCTGTCACCTGCTTTTACGTAAGTGTTTGTTTGTTTGTTTCAGGAAAAATCGTGAACCTAACACAATGAGACATTCCAAACACAGCTATTAACTTTAATAAACTACATGCAAATTTGGTGTCTAAGATGTATTACATTAAGAAGTTGGATTAATAGACTAAGTTGGCAGTGATTTTGTTGCCAGTTTTTGTTTACATTCATGGTGGTCTAAAATCCACATTTTTGATTTTGATTAGTATTTTAACTAAGCACTATAATCATTTACATTACATCCATGCATTTATGCCAACAACATTATCCAATGTACGCATTTGAGCAGCTTTCTGCTTTAGTTTAACCCACATCTTATGCATTGCTCCAAGGTAATCTCCATATTTTAGTTTAATATTTATACTACAATATAATATTTCTTGGAAAAAAATCAAAATATCAAATTTATTTTTAACATTACTGGCACCATATATGCATGCTTTTCATTTAACAATATACGTATAATATGTCAGATTGAAACTGTGGCTTTTATCCAGGCATTTTTCAGGCATTTTTCAAGCTTTTTAAACGATCACAGTCTTCTTAGAAAGTCTGGTCACACATGTGGTGTTCAAATTCACCACACATGTAAGTCATTTTAAAAATGCCACATGCAATGCTAAACATCAACCTTTTTCAACAATATTTACCTCTTCCAGGTTTACCTCATAATGACATCACTTGAACTTTTTTTCCAGAGTCTTGGGCAATGACATCCTTGGCCTGAAGGTGGCAGGAGAGCCAGTGCTTACCCCCAACGCAGTATGCTTGCGACTGGCAGGCCTGACCAAAAAACAGATGCGTTTGTGTGTGCGCAATCCTGATGTCACAGCCTCTGCTCTGCAGGGCATTCAGGTTGCCATCCATGAATGCCAACACCAGCTCAGAGACCAGCGCTGGAACTGCTCTTCCCTGGAGAACCATGGCAAGTTGCCTCATCAGAGTGCTATTCTCAACAGGGGTGAGTAGATGACAAGAAGGGCATGGGAAGTGCTGAAGCTGTTGAAAGCCAGCACACCATCACTGATTTGGCACATAAGTCCATAGAAGAAAAATGTAGTTTTTCTTATCACTTTTGGAACCACGGCATTAGCCAAGCTGTTTATTTTTTCCAGGTTTCAGGGAGAGCGCCTTCTCAGTGTCCCTGCTGGCCGCAGGTGTTGTGCACTCGGTGGCTACAGCCTGCAGTCTGGGTAAATTGCGTGGTTGTGGTTGTGATGCCAAACGGTCTCTGGACGATGACAAAATCCGCCTGAAGTTGTCCCAGCTCCAGCTTCAGACTTTTCAGAGGAGCGGACTGTCCATCGCAAGTGTGGGAGAAAACTCACCTGGATTAAGTTCACTCCACAGCAGCCTTCCAGACAATTTACGTCCGTCCCGCCCCATTAGCCTCCTCAAGCCTTTACCGGATGAAGTCACAACCCTGCAGGACACTTGGGAGTGGGGAGGATGTAGCCATGACATTCGTTTTGGCATGCGCTTTTCTAGGGATTGGTTGGATTCCAGGAGATCCCCTCGAGATATACATGCCCGTATGCGAATCCACAACAACAGAGTTGGCAGACAGGTGAAGTACATTTTACAGTCTTGGTGTAGAGACGGGATCATTTTGGTCTGTGTTTGCCAAAATAAGATGTCATTTTTGTGACATGAAATGGTCCATTTGAACTGTTTGTTTGAATCACACACGGTATAATATGTTCTTGGGTTTGTGCAGTGGTGAATGATGAACACACACAGGTGGCTTGTGTAGTAGACAGTCACCATAACTTTTTCTACTTAGCATGGAACACTAAACAAAGTTGACCACTACACAGACTTAAACACTTTGCAGAGCTGAACCATATACAGAGATGGACACCTCACACAGTTGAACACTTCACAGAATTTAACACAGCACAGAGTTTAACACTGGAGAGAGTTGAACACTAGACAGAGTTGAACACTGTACAGAGTTGAACAATCTGAAAAGAGTTGAACGGTGTGCAGATTTAAACACTAGACAGTGTTAAACACTACACAATACAGAATTGAGCGCTACACAGAGTTGAGCACTTTACAGAGTTGAACACTACACAGAGTTTAAAAGTACGCAGTTTTGATCACTACACCGAATTGAACACTACACAGAGCTTGACACCACACATAGTTGAACATTCTACACAGAGTTGAACACTACACAGAATTGAACACTACTCAAAGTTTGAACACTACACAGAGTTCAACATTGGACAGAGTTGAACACCACACAGAGTTGAACACTACACAGAATTGAACACTACACAGAGTGAAACAAGAGAAACAGTAATTCTTTCACAATCAACTATACTACACATGAATGTTTCTTACAAACTTTGTTCAGTTAGTTAAGTGTAAATAGTTAAGTTGACTTTCCCTTCACAGTTCCTTTATCATTTTCACTTTCAATTGGCAGCAGAGACAAGACACACATGCAGATCACCGAATAAAGTGTTCTGTGGTGATGTGTCTTTGCGTTGTTCATTAATAATTTGTTCATTTTGAACAAATATTTAAAAGGACTCAAGTGGAACGATCAGTCAGGTCGGTTTCTGCAAGAACTGGAAACTGTTGCTCCGTTGAAACTGAAAATAATGAGTATTTGCAGCAATTTAACTGAATTTTGGTCCAAATAAGTCAACACAGTTACACTTATATTATACAATTTGCTTTTCGGGAATTAGGTTTAAAAAAGCCACTAAGCTAATTAAACAATGGTAAAATTAACAGGAATTTACCGTATGTTAAGTTCATTTTTATCATTTAAAATGTAACAGTTATTAATTATATTACTTGTTTGTAATTATAATTATTTATAACTATCTTCTGTTCCCTGCCACAACTGGTTGCTACAGAGAGTATTTGCATGTTGCGAACCCCAAACAACCCCCTTATGGTCAAATGGTCAGTCGTGCCCTAGTGGCAGGTGCTTATACAAGTGACCAAAAAGTGACACGGCCACTGCTCCTGTGTGTGTGTGGGCGTGTGTGTGTGTTTTCACTTTCACTGTTTGTATAGAAGCGCCAAAATATTCTGAAACAAAAAAAATGTTTTATTGTACTACATGTACAAATGCTCTTTTGTACTACTTCACTGTAGTACAAAACTAACGACTAACGGCAAAACTAACGACAAAATGTTGGCCAAAAAGTTTCAAACATCTCTTAGTTGGTACTGGGTCAAAATTGGTCAAAATGCCTCTTTTCTGTCGGTGCATACTAGTGTTCCAACACCAAGGTCATGCGTTCCATTTATAAGGAAAACATAAAGTTGGTTTTGTATTGGACTGCAAAGCCACTTTAGATAAAGTCTACTAATTAAACATAAACCCTTCTCACTGTGATTTTTGCCTTACAGGTAGTTACAGACAACATGAGAAGAAAGTGCAAATGCCATGGCACATCTGGCAGCTGCCAGTTCAAAACCTGCTGGTACGTTTCACCAGAATTCCGGCTTATTGGATCTTTATTACAAGAAAAATTCCTGACTGCCACTTTCATCAACTCTCAGAACAAGAACAATGGCGTGTTTAACTCTAGAACTGGCGTGAGCATCGGCTCAGTACAGGCCAGAGGTCGCCGGTCCGGCATCTCACGCGAACTGGTGTACTTTGAGAAGTCACCTGATTTTTGCGAGCATGAGCCTGCCGTGGATTCACTGGGAACTCAGGGTCGTATCTGCAACAAGACCAGCCCGAGAATGGACGGCTGCGGGTCACTGTGCTGCGGCCGCGGACACAACATTCTCAAACAGGGCCGCAGTGAGCGCTGCCACTGCCGCTTCCATTGGTGCTGCTACGTGCTGTGTGAGGAGTGCAGGGTGACAGAGTGGGTGAACGTCTGCAAGTGAAGGCCCACAAGACTGCGATTGTCCCTTTAATGGGTTACGTTTGTGACTGCTCTTCCCCAGTGTCTCTGTTTATCCTCTCCTTTTTTTAACCTCCATCATCTGGGATCCATTTGTCTCGTGTTGCTCTTGTTATTCTCAAAATGCCAGTTCAGAAATCGAGTTGGTGACTCATGTCATTTGTGTTTTTTTCTTTTTTTCCTCTCCGCTTGGAAGCCCTCAAAGCCAAGCGAATGCCCCTAACGCCATCTGCGCTCTTAGATATAAAACACTGCAGCGGGAAGGAATTATTGCTGTGAAATATAGGCACTGCTATCTTCTGTCGTTTTTTAAGTGCACTTATTGTTTTCAACTTTGCCAGATGTTTAAGAAATGCATGGTGAAGTTTTTGATGGCCCCGTGGATTTTCACAGCGACACTGCGTCTGTGTCCACAGTGATTTTCACATTAATCATGAAGAATCATTTGAAGTGAATATTGAGATGAGCGTCTCAGATTTTTTTATGGGGGATGGTCGTTATGCTTTTTGCTTATGGGAAAAAAACTCTAAAGCCGAAAATAAATTTTAGCCACATGAATGGGCCTTGAAAAGCGGTGTTTGGTGGGTTTGCACAAAATTGCACAGTTGATGTTGTATAACCCCTAAGGTTTATGGACCAATCAGAAAGTAGGGATGTGAAGGACTGAACATCACTTGTGCTTCCCGTCGATGTCGATTTTTTTTCCAGATTAGAAACAGTCACATGGCATAAGGAACTGATGAACAATGCCAGATGCTTTTGATGCAAGAATGGAAGACATTTTCTCCCTCAAGATTGAAGTAAAATTGTTTTTAAACAATTTCCTATAGCCATTTTTTATGAAAATGGTCCATATTTTAAAAAACGATTATTTGGAGCAATGAAAGGATGGCATTAAATGATGGATTTATTTTATGGATACACACACATCTTCTTCAAATAGACTATAGTCTTTATTCCGTGTTTTGTCCATTCATTGGTTACTCAACTTCTCAAACTGAACAAATTCTTGAATTTGGGATCATTTGTGATGCATCTTACTTTACATGCTTTAAGGAAATACATGATTGAGTCTTACAGAGATCAGAAGTCCAAAACTTTGCTTCAGTAAGATTGATTATTGTTGTGTGTGAATAGGCTTCTCCATTCCTCTAGACTACACTGTTGTTCATGAACTAAATTTGATCCCTGGTTTGATCAGTTTCTGTGACGACTGGTCATCACTGTAGAAATAAATAATTTTTGCTTTGAATGAACTATATTCTTCATGAACTGGATGACCACCCTTGCTGTGCTATCTCTCGTTTTGATGCTATTTCCTCTGGCAGTAAAAAGGAAATTGCAAGAAAAAATACAGAACAGTGAAATGGAATGATAAATGGAGGTATATTGGGTTTATATATCTTTATCCTTTATCATTTCACCCTGGAACTGCTGCAAGACGGAATTTCCTGTCACTGTTGCTCCCATGTGTGAGACAAAACGGACACACACACACAATCATACAAAGTGCACACTGACAGCATCGTGGATAATGGCAAACAGACTCTTACAAAGCATCTGAAATGGATATGATGGTGGAGTAACATAAAACTCTTTTGCTGCAAAAAAGGGCACATATAGATGAATAAGTGACAGTCCGAAACCATCAAATATTATATTTTCCGCATATGAAGAGCAGAATGGAGGAGCGAAACAACCCTCACAGCTGGAAACATCTGCTTTTGGGCTCCTTGACCAGCTTCCACTTCCTTATTTGATGTGGCATAGAAAGAAAAAGAGAAAGGGAAAAAACAAGAAGCCAGTTACCCAGAACATCAAAGGCACTGCATAAATGTGCAAGCCCTCATTAGTTCTGCAAGCCTAACCAAGCCGACTTATGACTCTGTTTGCTGGGGTGCACGTTGGCAAACACTTCAGAGAAAAGGTTCCTTTAAATTATGGCACCCCTTCACCCTCCAATCCCAGCTCTCCATCTCCCACCCCGTCCCACTGTAGCTTCTTTTGCCCACCCCACACAAGCACAGCACCCCCAAATGCAGCACTCCACCCTATAATCTGCTGAGCAGCTGCAAACATCTGCTCCACTCCCTTTCTCTCTCCCAACCGCTCAATTGATAAATACATCAATCATAAACCCACTGACACACTGTGAACCTGGTGGTTGGGGGGGGGTTGCTTTTGGTTTTCTTTTTCATCTGGATTTGGTCTGGTCCTGCTGATTATCTTCTCAATTGTTGCTTAAAATCAGTATTAATAGATGGATGCATAGATAGATGAATAGATGGATGGATAGATTAGATAGATAGATGGATGGATGGATGGATGTGGTTTACAAGTGTTTTCTATTCTTTTCAAGATTTAATAAACTTTACGTATTCATCCCTGCCGGGAAATTGCTTTTCCAGTCACAGTTGCTCTCACAAATGACAAATATAATACTAAAAAAATTCAAATTCAAATTTTTATTTGTCACAAACATATGCATACATGGTATGACATGATGTGAAATGTTTTTTACAATCACTCCAAAGAACAAAATAAGAATACAATAAGCAAAAAAAGATCAGAGAAATAGTAATAAAAATAGTAATAAAATAGAAAAAAGAACAAGCAGTAAGAATATAAAACGAATGTAATGCAAAAACAGATTCCAGGTTCAGTGCAGATTTTTAAATGGTATAAAGTGGTCCATGTGCAGAATAAGGATTAAAAAGAAGAATAAAGTGACTCATGTGCAGATTAGGATGAAGGCTCAAGAAGTGGTCTAAAAAAAAAAAAAAACTAAAACAAAAATGTACATCTGTAAAAAAATTTCAGTATAATACAAATAAGCAAAAAAGTGAATAAAAATAAATCATGACATGAAGATATTGCACATAGCAAGAACGATAGACAAGTTGAACATATATTGCCCAAAGAAATGTGAAATGTCTTTTGACATGTCTTATTGCTGATAATCTGGCATGCAAGTTCAGTAATTTGGCAGACTGCGGAGACCAGGACGTACATGCCAAGTTTTCCAATTTGGCAGCATCCATTAGTTTATTTATTAATTAGGTTCAGTCTTGTTTGAATAATTAATAACAATATGTAAAACAGCTGTTTTTCCTGTAAATATTTCATCTCGTTCATCTAGTTTTCAATTAATTATGTGACCATTTATTTTTAGCGCAAAATAAGCAAATTTGGTTGAAGAGTCCCGATCTAGTGGTACAAATAGATGTTTAAAATGGTATAAAACGTCTTTTGCTGCTGAGTGCTGGTATTTGTGTGTTTGCGTTTGCGGGTGTGTGTGTGTGTGTGTGTGTGTGTGTGTGTGTGTGTGTGTGGTGTGGTGTGTGTGTGTGTGTGTGTGTGTGTGTGTGTGTGTGGTGTGTGTGTGTGTGTGTGTGTGTGAGAGAGAGAGAGAGAGGTTTACGTTTAAGGGATTTACATACGTTGCAAATTTCCTAGTTATAGACTTTGTTGCATAATAATATCTCGACATTTTTTCATACCGGTTAGTGTATTCTCGCGAGATGTTCGCGCATGCAGTAGGTCTCGCGAGAGTAGAGCGCAGCTTCTGACTCGCGTGAAATTTTCCGGTGTTGTTGGAGGTAAGGATGCTACAAAACGCCAAAAACCATAATTTATTCAACCAAATTGTCAATATTTTCTTAACGATATACGCTGAATATTATGCGTAGATACGCAAGATACAAGACCGAAGTGTTGAAAGGCTATATGCGTACTGCTATGATATTTTATCGTCGTGACCAAATGTAACGTTTACTAATGATTACTCATAATCATTGCATTTTACATGTTAGTGTTTTTACACGAACGACGTTTTATTAAGGTCGTGTAGTCGTCCATATGTACATTGGTTTTATTTTATTAGTATTACTACTCATATTTTCGGTCGTTCCCCTCTCTGATATTGATGCCATCTTCATTTACAGAGAACACGTGTTACTTATCTGAATATCCTATTATTTTAATCAATAATAATCTCTAATCAGAAAATACATTTCCCATTTGAGTTGCAATTACACACTTTGTCACGCAGATTGTAACTTGAATTTTGTTTTGAATTTGAAGAAATAATATGTCACTTGTTTTATAAGAGGCATTATGTCATACGAGTTTATCAGTGGATGACAGAGATGATGAGTCATTTGGAAAGAATTTGCAGTTTTGCTCTCACACTGTTTGATTAGATAATGCAGAACCATATATTTCATTTATTTAAGGGCAGTATTTTATAGACAGAATATTAACCGTAATATACAAGCATTTTGCACTGTTGTTTTTTACTCTTGATACTATAGAATTCTTGTATTTTAGACTATATAAAACCATTTTCTCATAAAACCATAAAAAATGTGAAAGCTATTTTTTTTTTCTTTTCGAGAAAGCTTAAGCAGCTATCATGGGAAACATTTTTGGAAATCTTTTGAAGAGCCTCATTGGGAAAAAAGAGATGCGGATTTTGATGGTTGGCCTGGATGCAGCAGGGAAGACCACGATCCTTTACAAACTAAAACTGGGAGAGATTGTCACTACTATTCCTACTATAGGTAGAACCTCGCCAATGTTCTAACGTTTTTCATTTCCTCAAATCTGTTTGTTTCATAAGCATGTGCACTGGGTTATTGTTCAGGCTTTAACGTGGAGACGGTTGAGTACAAGAACATTAGTTTCACTGTGTGGGATGTCGGTGGTCAGGACAAAATCCGTCCTCTGTGGCGTCACTACTTCCAAAACACACAAGGTGAGAAAAAATAGCTTACAAAGCCAATAAATACAGTATCTTTCCAATTTTGCTTGTAATACAAGAAACATACATTATCTAACCGAGTAATTGTACTGTACACGGGTATCGCCATTGCAAGTTAATAATTTCATCTAAAAAAAACTGCATTGTGTTTAAATATCATAATGGCACATATGACGCATTTCCTTGGATTTTAAAGGCCTGATCTTTGTGGTGGACAGCAACGATCGCGAGCGAGTAAATGAAGCCAGAGAGGAACTGATGAGGATGCTGGCGGAGGACGAGTTGAGAGACGCTGTGCTCCTCGTCTTTGCTAACAAGCAGGTTAGCACTTCCTCTCCCTCATGAAATTATCTTGTATCTGATTGGGGCTGATTGTCACATGATTAACGTGGCGCATCACAGGTTGGTGTGTAGGGTAATAATGATATTACATTTTTCATTATTGTTTTTGGCAATTTGAGAATACGTTTCACACAGACTCATGTTTTGCTAACTACTAAGTCTTTCTCTCAAACAATTGGAACACAAAAATCTAGTTTTTGCCAAGAAATCTGACTAACAAAGCAAATAATATAGATTCAAGTGTTCATTTGTGAAATCCTCATTTTCTGACTTGCTCTTCACTTGGATGGGTTAAAGGCAGAGCACAAATTTCTATATGGTTTGCCATATTGACAATATCACTCACTTTACTTTACTTTACTTTACTTTAGCCTCGCAGTGGCAAACAGGACGTAGACAGGATTTTGTCCAGCAACAATGCTTAAATGGCCATATTTTATTATCATTGTAGGAAACAAAATTTAGGTGAAAACTTGTATTTGGACTTCCTTCTTACATCTGATGATTTTATTTTGTGTGTGGTCATTTTATGTATTACGTTGATTGTATGTCTTAGTCCATGTTTGAGGTAGATATAAACTCTGGATTTTGAGGTCTGAAGATCATATGCCGGATAGAGCATTACTAATGCCGCTTTGTAGAATTTTTATCTGCACAATATTTTTACTCTGGATTTTTTCGGTTTAGGGAAATCATATTATTCAGATTTCAGATTGAATTCTGTGTTTATTGTATGATCTCACTTAACAGGATCTACCTAACGCCATGAACGCGGCAGAGATCACCGATAAACTGGGGCTTCACTCACTGCGCCACCGTAACTGGTATATCCAGGCCACTTGTGCCACCAGCGGAGACGGTCTGTATGAAGGCTTGGACTGGCTGGCCAATCAGCTCAAGAATAAAAAATGAAAACGAGCAAAACTTGTAGAATAATTCTTACGTGAAGGGCGTGAAAGTGCAGAAAGTGCAGTTGGGCATTGTAGTTTTTTTCTTTGTTGAAACTACAAGCAACAATGTTTGGCGTTAGCATCCTAGCTTGGTGGTGGTTTACGTTTGTTTGGTTTTTACACGGATAAGTGTTAAAATGTTGCAAATAAATATGTGACATATTTGTCAAAAGTAATTACGTGGCTCAGTTTAATTTATTTAAGTTCTCGTGTTTACTTGTCATGTCTGTACCAAACAAATCAAACAAATCATCCAACAAATAAAACGTGAATTTTGCTATTGTAAAAAAGTGGAGTAAATTAAATGCAGGTCATTTAAACTGTAAATCTGCAGTTAAAGCTGTTTCCAAAAAAAGTATTATGAATATTCAAGTCTAGTTAGGATTTGAATTAGAAAATTGTTCTTATTGTGTTTGTATTTTATTTGTTTTTCTACTATAGTGAATATGAAATAACGTTGCTTGTAATTTATTAGCATGTCAGCCAGACTTCATGACTGTCAATGTTACAGAGCAAATACAAGTTTTTTTCACAAATTCAGATTCAAACCAATGTGTCTGCACAGGTCGCTGAATACGCTTCTTTTGCTCTGTTTGTAAATAGATAGAGAAACTTAGCAAGTGTTTATGACTTTTCTTGGCATGTGTAAAAATGAAGTAGATTATACAGTTTAATATACAGTGCACTGCTCCCCAAAGAGTTGTTTTAATTATTTTCTAAGCTTAAAAACTTGTGCATTGTGCACAAGCTTGTGCATAACCTGTCGTGCTTTGTGAACATGCTCGCGTTGATTTTTGAATGTGACGTCATTATTTGTATTTGTTCTGATGCTGAATGTGTAAATCTGGGGAGTGAAACAGGAGTAGATCTCGTTGTTTACTAGCCAAAAAAAATGAAAAGACATTATGAATGATATTAATACATGTGGCACAGGGAAGGTAATTCACTTTGATTTGTGACATTGCAATGGTCTGAACTTTCAGTTGATATGTGTAGATGATGTATTTATGATTTTGTGTGTGTGTGTGCGCGTTTGTGTTTTTCTAGACTACACAATCAATTGTGATTTGTTTGTACAAGAGTAATGCAAGGCTTCATTGTTCTATTGTAAAACGTGTCCAAATTAATTTCTGTTTGTGTTTGTTGCATTGAGAGGAAAATAAAAAAAAATGTTGTGTGGATTTTACTGTTTTTGTATTTTTGCATAGAATTTGCATTTATTTTTTTTAGCTTTAGCTGATAGGCAGGGCTATTGTTAATTTTATGTTTTATTAAAAAAAAAAATCAGATTTAGTTCAGTTATATTTAGAACTTGTATTTACCATAAATGCCATATATAACTTATTTCATGCAACTAAATAAAATCCTAAAGATATAGTAAGAACTTTTAAAAAAAAGGTAAATAATTTCGTAATATAACTCAAGGATTTAATTATTAGGGATTTCATGAAACATTAGGTTTATTATTATTAATTATTATTATTTTTAAATTATGAATTATTATACTCTTGTTGCAATTATGTTTTTATGTATTTATTTTTGACTGAGAGAGGTAGTAGTAGATTCATTTGGTGGACAAAAAATTTTGAATTCTATTCATATTACCGGTATATAATTAAATGTAATACTTTATATCGTTTTAGCACCTTGCAGCAAATAAATGCTTTCAGATTTTGGTGGCTTGTAATGAGTCCAGAAAGTGATTTCTCTGCTTTGAAGAATGTAGTCTCTAATGCTCAAAAGTCTGGTGAAAGAAAGTACAAGGCTATTTGTTTAGTGCGGTGCCCAGTCTCTCACCCTCTTGTTCTCTGGCCAACCTCCCTGTCTGCCCTCACAGTGTGTGTCTCCAGGGGCGTGACAGCAGTATGTGGGTCAGGGCTACTCCCTAGGTTGCCAGCTCAAATGGCCTCCTGCAGGTTAGTCATAATAGCGGCACCATGGCGGGTGCCATAGCTGGGATTCCCATCCGTAACCGGGGCGCCCTCGCTCAGGGCACAGACACTCTGGCAGCAATTTTGCAATCAATTCATCAATCTATGAAGGGAACGATGACCGCTGAGGCCAGGCCACCACGCATCCAGGCCACGGCCACCAACAGTGATGCGCAAAGGCAGGGCTGGAGAAGTTTGGGGCTGGATGGCATAAAGCTCGACTGAAGTTGTATTTTCTGGTGGGATTGTGGTTAAGAGGGATGGAAATTGGTAATATAACCACAATTGTTCCTATTTTCAAATACTTTGGGCAGTTCCTGGATCAAGTGCTATTACCTGCAATGTACACGAGACTAGACATACACGTATATACTTATATACAGTTATATGAGCCTGATATGACCTTAATCAACCTCAGATATGAAAACGCCCATCTTAATATTGTTTTGATTATGCTGTTCAAAATTAATTTTCATCACAGACTCCAGAATCTTTTATAAACTAGTGCCTATTAAACATTAAATGATTTCAACAAGTCTGCCTTTATAGTTAAAACGTGTTTACAGCGTCACATATTCATAGCAAATGAAAGTAAAAAAAGAAACAAAAGTCACAAAAAAACTTTGAAAAAATGTAGAATTGTTGGTAAATCTGACGTTTTTATTTGGTTGGCTGGTTTGAAACAATCTACAGTATTCCCATTTTTATACGGTTTCTTTTTTGGGGAAAAAAAAATCTTAAGTTGATGTCTCCATCTACTGGACAGATCCAACTCCCTACAGCAGGGGCCTAGTGGTGGGAAGTTGGACCTGCCACCAAAGCGTTGTTGGTTCGAATCTCGGTGTGATGGGTTCACAACTGAGTGTCCTTGGGCAAGACACTGACCCCCACGGGGGCCATGGCTTAAGGCTGCCCACTGCTCCGGGTTTGTTTGTTTGTTTGTTTGTTTGTTTGTGTGTGTGTGTTTCCGGGTGTGTGTGTGCGTGTGTGGCCTTATAGACAAACCCACTCCTTTTTTTTTAGCTGACTCAGGTATGATATAATAGTGGAGTGTACAAATACAGAACAGGTATATGAATTGTTTTATATGTGAAGGGGCGTACATGCATATAAAATTATTCTGCGTAGTATAGTGTCTCATCTTGTAGTATAGGAGGATAGTAATGATTAAGAACCAAAATAAAGGCCTAAAAGAGCAATTTTGCCTTCAAACTTCAAGCGAGTCTGAGTGAACGGAAAAACCTGTGTCACAAATCTGATTATCTGTTTTTTTTTCTTGCAGCAAAAGGATTACAGCAAACATCTGCCTTTTCCATTTCCGTCCTTGTTTCTTAGTTACGGTTTAAACTTCATGAAACTCATGATGTTTACATGATCATGCTGTGGATTATAATGTAAGACAATAACACTGCTTTAATTTCACAATTTTTTTTTATAATTCTTAAAAATATAGTAGGCTTTACTTCTTTTAGAACGTAATTATTTAGCATCTTTCTTAGACTTGTTTAGCTTGTAGCGCTACATTGTCTTGTTGAAATACTTTATTCCTACACCAGTTCATTAAGTTTGTTTTGCTTGCAGAGTATCTACACCACTAGAGTATTAATTGCCAAAAAGAACTTTGACTAAACCTTTATTATACGTCTACTTTTACTTAATTTCCCATAAGCCGCAAGCGCGCTGGTCACGTGATCGTCCTTAGATTGTGAAATTTATTTTTAAACTTTGCTGATTTTAAGATTGTTCTTCCGGTTAAATTAAATTAATTTGGCGTGTGTTCACATCGACTGTGTGAAATGCGGCGTTTTGCCAAAAGACCAACGCTAATGTTGAAAATAGTATTGTAAGGATTTTGATGGAACTACCGTTTGCTTTAAGGATGCGAAATGCACATCATCTTCTTAATACTATATAAGTGGGTCAATAAAAAACACAATTTTCCACAATTAGGACGTTGAAAAAACATTGAATTTCTCTGTATCCAATTCATTTTATTGTATTTACGTTTAAATGTCATTGAAAGCATGTACAGTACTTATACTGCGCATCTTTGTCTATTCCAAAACGGTTTCTTAATTACAATTGTTCTCTCCTGTTTGGTATATTAAAATATTGTTGTTCTTAATAATCGTTGTTGTATTTTCCCAATTCACGTTTTGTTAGATTTACACTAAGTTATTTGTCCGTTTATGTAAAGAATTGACTGTCCGATGAAAACCGTACTGCAAAGCAACTTTATTGTTCCATTTCCCGCAGACAGTGGTCGCTGCTCGGGCGGATTGGAATGGATTTGTAGAACGGGAATCTCTGCGTTATGAATTTCATACAATCGTTGCTTCTCCGTGGTGGATTCCGCTATTTTGAGAATTTTAGTGATTTGCTTACCCACTTCATTCTGCTGAATACATAGAAACAGCACAAGTGCGTCGCTTTGAACGCAGCTCGTTGTTTGGAAAGTAGGCCAAATTTGCCTCGGGTTTTCCTAACAGGCTCAGCGGCCATGGTGCGTTAGGCCAACGGGACTCTCGCGGCATTTCACTCTCGGTAAGACCCGACAACGCTGTAAGACTGCGCGCGCACTGCAACAAGTCTTTTGTGTCACAAAGGGTTGTGTAGTCTTAGCATCAAACGTTCTTAAGTTCGCTATCTTTGTACATTGACGTGCGGGGTTTCACTGAAAGGTCTCGATTATGTGTTGTAAACACGAATACCAGGCTGATTCTTGAGGTAAAACGGAGATTAGCATGCTATGTTATTAGCATTCGGGCTAACGGCTATTTCACCGATAACTTCACTGCGCGTGTCTTTTACTAGATAGTGAATACTTGTAATTTTATTAAAATCTCGAGAACGTATATTGAATCTTAGTAAAAGTTCGACTTTCTAGTTTTTTTTCGTTGCGCCTCGGTATAATGAGCGTGTGCCGTGATGAGCGCATCTGATATCATAATGTCAAAAAGGTCTCTGTTAAAACTGTTCATTTTATAAAAAACTTAAAATGTTTATATATTCACTAGACATATTATAATTATAGTGGCATACAGATGCAACGTTTATCTAATATGAAAGTGTTTTCAGTACTCTAAAGTTATTTCTCCTTCTGCAATGGATATTCATTCAGACTTCAAAAATTAACATCTCCATCACTGTTTCCACAGGCACCGGACCATGAAATGCACCCTGTGCCCAGTTTGACTGCAACACTTACTGTGCATTTGTCCGGGCAGCACTTCGGGACGATCAATAACCACCGTTAAGATAAAGTGAAGCTATAAAGGCAAATACTTGATCTGTGGAACCACTTGACATTGACCCAACTGGTCAGGGGCTTCACGATGGCATCTGTTCCAGTTTATTGCCTGTGTCGTCTCCCTTATGATGTTACCCGGTTTATGATTGAGTGTGATGTGTGCCAGGATTGGTTTCATGGAAGGTGAGGACAATATTTGGAGTATTATCTATTTCAATACAACTTTTATGTTTAATATACAACACATTTATGGTGCTTATAGTGTCTGTTGTGTTATTCATTAAAGTTGTGTCGGTGTGGAGGAGGACAAAGCGGCTGAAATTGACCTGTATCATTGCCCAAACTGCCAGGTGACACATGGACCCTCTGTCAGTAAGTGTTTTAACACTCTGCACAAACTTCATCAGTCTGGGGAAAAAAAGACGGGTGTGATCTAGTTTTTCACGGTTGTGTGATTGCTGGATACATTTAAAAAATAATAAAATGCTGCATTTTTGTCATCGTCTAATTTCACCACAAATAAATTGCAGGAAGATTCATATGAATTCTAAGGATTCAAATGAATTGTAAGGATAAAGATAATGATCGGTATAAAATGAATTGGGATATTGTAATTTTCTAATCAAATTATGTCTCAATCCAACCTGTGAGTTTTGAACATTGCCATTGAAAGTGAGCCATCGAAAAGAACGGCAAAGCAATTATAGATAATAGTGCATTATGCTCACAACTTTCAGATAATTTGCATTTTTAAAACTAATTTGCAACGAGTAAGTGTAAACGACAAGACAATTTAGGGATGTAATGAAGCATTTCTGCACCTGAAACACAGGCATGTTCAAGACCCATAAACTCTCTATAGTTCTTTCTCTTTGTGATCTTTATTATCTGTAGAAATTTTGTTGTGGTTAATAAGGGTCTTTTTGTGTGTGTTTCAAGAAATGTAAAATCCTAAAATAAAACACTTTTTGTGATGTTCAAATATTCCGCATCTAAAGGATCACATGATATCCCGGTTATGAAATGCACAGTAC
This sequence comes from Paedocypris micromegethes, assembly GCA_028031935.1. Lineage (NCBI taxonomy): Eukaryota > Metazoa > Chordata > Actinopteri > Cypriniformes > Paedocypris > Paedocypris micromegethes. Next base: position 11,150,997 of record CM051495.1, read on the forward strand.
TGCAAATTTCTGTCAGTTACCACCACAAAATGTAATATTTTTTTACATTTGTTTTGCCTGCAGTGCGTAAGCGGCGAGGTGCTGTTAAGCACTCTGATGCTGGCATTCGTGAAACAGGGCGGCCAGTGAAAACTGGTAGTGCTCAGTTTGTCAGGGAGCTGCGCAGTCGCACATTTCCCAGGTAAGGTTTGATGTTTTGCTGCTTATAGTCAATGGACGGTGGGCCGAGTGAAGAGTTAATCTTTTGTTTTTTCTCAAAGTGCTGATGAAGTTCTCCTAAAGCCGAACGGGACACAGCTCACAGTAGAGTTTCTTGAGGAGAGATCCTTCAGCGTCCCTGTGATGGTCCTCAGGAAAGATGGTTTGGGCATGAATCTTCCCCCATCGTCTTTCTCAGTAACTGATGTAGAGCACTACATTGGTAATTAAGTTATTTATTTGAACATTTGGTTGTTTTCGGGTAGGAATATATCATTTCAATGAATTTGTGTTATAGGTGCTGACAAGGAAATTGACGTGATTGATGTCAACCGACAAGCAGATCTGAAGATGAAACTGGGAGATTTTGTTGAGTATTACAACAGCCCAAACAGGGACCGAGTGCTCAATGTGATTAGCTTGGAGTTTTCAGACACCAGGTATGTTGGTTATATTAAATAAAACTTCCAGTGCTAACTGGAAATGCCTTTTTGTTATCTGAATGAAATAATTTATATTGGGATGTTACAATAATTATGTTAAGTAATTTCATAATAACGTTAATACATTGCTAGTCAAATATTTGGAGTCCTACCATTCTGTATGCAAATCTCTTCAGTGTTGTTTTTGCATGTGATGTACTCTTTTCAAACTTGATTTTTACTTTGTATGCATTTGCAATGGACTGTTTTTAGGGCCCTAAATTAAGCTTGCTGTTTTTCGTCAGTGGTTTTTAGACATAGTTGATGCACATTGAATGTGACTGTGGATTTTTTGTACTACTAATTTTCCTAAAAAGATTTGCACTTTCATAGGTTGTCAAATCTGGTGGAGACTCCGAAGATAGTGAGGAAACTTTCATGGGTGGAAAACCTCTGGCCCGAGGAGTCCATTTTTGAGCGGCCCAACGTGCAAAAATATTGCCTAATGGGTGTTAAGGACAGTTACACAGATTTTCACATTGACTTTGGTGGAACTTCAGTGTGGTACCACGTACTCCGGGTAAGCTTCACTTGCTTTGCTTTAAATCATGAGCAAATAATTCTGTAAATGCTGTGTGTGTTTGATTAAACATTGTTCTGTACATAACATTTTTGTTTTACATCAGGGCGAGAAGATTTTTTACCTCATCCGTCCCACGGCTGCTAATCTTTCATTGTTTGAGCGCTGGAGTTCGTCCTCCAATCAGAATGAGATGTTCTTTGGGGACCAAGTAGACATGTGCTACAAGTGTTCACTTAAACAAGGAAACACACTCTTCATCCCAACAGGTAAGATAAGAAAGGCTTTTTATCCCTTTGTTGTAGTGTTGTCACGATACTGGAAATACAACTTCGAATGATATGGGAAAAAAATACATAACAAGACTGGAACATGAACATGTATCTGAATGAGGAATCCCAAGAAACAAAGTGCATAAATAAAAAAAAAACTGCTATACATTGAAATTTTCCAGAATAAAAAAATATTCTCAACGTAAAAGCTTTTTTAAAAGATTAAATTAAAACAAATGAATTTGGTAGGAGCTCTAAAAGTAAAAGAGTACAATATTTTATTTGTTTTTGTTTTGTTTTGTTTTGTTTTGTTTAGTAGTAGTAGTGGTAGTCTTGTGATAAAAGGATCTGAGTGAGTTTTGACTGCACAATGGTGGTGCTTTAATAGAAATATTACAAATTTAGAAACATTTTTGTATGTTTTTATTGTTTGATGAATTATTCAAAATTAATAAGCTTACTTGTCAAACTTGTATTAATATACACCTGTTGGTATATTGTGGTAGGGATCTGCTTAAATCAGCCAGAATTGAACAGCAGTTATATAAACTGATTTAGATTCGGGATTTAATTAAACACCATTATTGATCAGCGCATAGACATCTACAGTACTGTAAATAAATTCAAACGTGCTTCACACCATCACTGAGATCACTAGGACTCATTTTTTACATACATTTTTAGTAATAATGTAGTCTCTCGTCAGATGTGTTGATCGGACGTTTCTCGCTCTGAGGCGGATTGTACAGTATTTCACTGCGTTAGGGGGGCAAAGCGGGACTTCAAAACACGCGTATTAATAGTAAAAACAGTTACTAACTTCTCTAAATTCTTTCTACACGTCTGCGTCTACACGTCTTTCTACATCTCGTGCTCATTTGCCTGAAGCCGAAAAAGGGGTCAGCACTTTTAAGATCAGTGTAAATCACACTAAAAATACTCCGTCAGTTTTGGGCTTACATTCAAGTATTATACATCAATTGAAAGTTTAGAGTGTCTATTATTTTTCCATATTTTTCTTAGTGAATACAGAATGTTGTGTTAGTCATAAAAAATAAAAATAAAACGTGAAGCGCGTTTTTCCTTTCCCGTTGTTAAGACGAGTCCGTTCAGAAATGCGTCTGAAAAGAGCTGTAACTTAATAAATATGTATCACACAAACGTGAAACGCTGTCTACATAAAGCTGAGAATGTCTATTCTTTAATCGCGTAAGTAGAATTCGACAGAAATATTGTCCGTGTCGGTAATCTGTCTAAATGTAATAAAAGCTTCAGTCTGTCTCGGTTTAGTTAGTTCAGCTGAGCCCCGCCCCCGCGCATTCACACACAAAAGAGTTTCACACGCAAAAGGCTCATACACGTTCTTTATCAACACGTTCTCCCGTCATGTTTGATAATGGCGCGGATCTCTCTCTCGGACGCTCGAGAAGACTCTGAACTCGCTGACAAATTTGAGTGCGCATGCGCGAAGCTGAAGTATCATAGAAAGTATCATGAAGTATGATAGTATCGATACTTTTGGATCACAGTATTGTACCGTTTCAGATTTTTCAGTGTCGATACTAATCGAAATAGCGATACTTTGACAACACTACTTTGTTGTATAAATCTGTGGATTAGAAGAGTTTCATCCATTGGTACTTTTTTCGCTGCTCTCAGGGTGGATTCATGCTGTGCTGACTCCAGTGGACTGTTTGGCCTTTGGGGGCAATTTTCTTCACAGCCTCAACATTGACATGCAGCTTCGGTGAAATTATACTTCTGTTATTTTCCATACGGGTCTTGATAATGTTATACAGGCCATGTTTAAAATGTGTTTTTCTTTGTACTTGTGATCAGAGCGTATGAAATTGAAAAGCGACTGAGCACGGCAGACTTATTTAAGTTTCCAAACTTTGAAACCGTCTGCTGGTATGTTGGCAAGCATCTGCTGGACACTTTTAGAGGTAAAACTCCTCCCTGAAAGACTAAAAAGATACAAACCTTCACCATTCATTCATTTTTTCCAAACCCCCAGGTTTGAGGGAGAATCGGCGACATCCCGCCACATATTTGGTTCATGGAGCAAAAGCACTCAATAATGCTTTCCGAGGCTGGACACGAAAAGAAGTATGTGTGATTTGTATTAATGCTACTTAAGACCAGTTATGAATTTAAATAGTGTGATTATCATTAAAATACTTTTCTCAATTTAATATTAAATTATGTGTACATTTGAAATGACAAAAGTGTTCACATTTTCAACAATTTGAATAAAAATGCTGTTACAATTTCAATCTAATTATGCTTTATAAACATGTAAAAGAAAGCATTTTTTTTTTAATGTACCCAATTCTTTCACTCTTGTGTGTTTTTCTAAACATTTGATTAACACTTTTATTATATGCTTTTGTTTTACAGTTTTTGGCGGAGCATGAACTAGAGATTCCGGAAACCATAAAGACGCAGCAGCTAGTGAAAGATCTGGCTAAGGAAATACGCCTAGTTGAGGTAAGAGAAGTGTGGATTGTTACTTCGAAGAACAAATCTAGCAATTTGCATAATGTTGATAATTATTGATGTCTCTTCAGGATATCTTCCAGCAGAACATTGGCAGGAGTGGGACTCCTTTCGGCGGCTCTCAGGGACTTCCGTCTCCTCACCCGAAAGCTCCGTTAAATGCAGCCCTAACTTTCAGCCAAGCTCCTGGTAAAAAGAGAGGCCCAAAGGCAAAGGAAGGATTTGGAGGAGGTGCACTTGGTCTTCTAGGAGTTAAGAAAAAGAGCCAGAAAGGCAAAGAGGTGAAGACAGAAGCCGGAGAGCTGGACTTGCTCGAGATCCATACTAAACACACTCTCAATAAATTCCAACCAGGGTGTAAAGTTAAAAAGAGCAAGGTAGACGCTTATTTTCATTGTCTTGGCTACACTGTAATAACCAAAGTATTTAAAGCTGTTACACCAGTTTTAACATACCTGATATGGTCGCTTCTTGCTAGATTGGTATTATTAAATATTGCTAATTTACTATTCTAAATACCAAACTTAAATTAATGTTTATAATCCTATACCCTGGTAACGTAATTAACAAAATAACATGTATTAAAATAATTTCAAATTCTGGTTTCTCTTTCATAATTGTAATAAACAAAACCTGGTTTTCCAGCTTGAGTTGCCAGATGACTGTCTGGAAGATTTTGAAGAAAAGATCAACAAGAGCAAACTCAAACTTGTGCTGACGAATGGGAAAATACAAGGGTACATTTTTGAATGAACTCCAAAATATCATGGATTGTTGATACTATTTTGTTACATCTGCTTGACTTGATTCTTGTCTTCTTTTGATTTAAGGAAGAAGGGTCGTGGTGGAAGTGCAAATGGAGCGGGCAGTTCTCTGCAGCAGTTTCAGCCTCACATGGGGACCCTGTCGGACTTTGATTCCGAAGATGAGCTTCAGATTGATGAAACCCCTCCACCTCGTCGCAGAACAATCATACCTAGCAAGAAGAAGCTTGCAGGTAAAAGCAAAAAAAATGTTTTATGTATGTTTTTGTTTTACCAACAAAATCACTCATAAAAAAAATAAGGGTTTAATTATAGCTTTAATGTTTTATTTAGGTCTACCAAGGAAACTACCTCGGGCCAAACCATGCAGTGACCCCCACAGAATCCGTGAACCTGGAGAAGTGGACTTTGACATTGAAGTACGTACATGAATCCGTTTTTTTTCTCAAACAACTTGAGAAATATAATTGTGACTACACCCGTGTTGTGTTATAGGAGGATTACACAACTGATGAAGAGATGCTCACAATGCAGGGAGTAAAAGGGGGAGCAGGTGGGATTTTGGACTTGCTCAAGGCTAGCAAACAAGTGGCAGGTCTCGACTCTTCACTAAGGTACATTACTCTTCATATATTATTCATTACGAATAATTATGAAATGTATTTGGGTCTTCATTCTGTAAGTTCTTCTGCGTTCAACATACTTACATTTTTTTTTTGTTGTGTTTTTGTATAAAGTGAGGAAGCCCCAGCCTCTCCCAGCACCCGTGATGCCATCCAGGGCATGCTCTCTATGGCAAACCCTCCGTCTTCGTCGTCGTCTTCCTCCTCCTCTTCACCTCTGTCAGTCTCAGGAGGAGGTGAGATGCTGAGTCTTATGAACGAAAAAGGTGGGAGAGCTGGCTGGTTAAGCGGAGGCAAGAAGAGTGAGAAAAAGACCACATTTCAGCGACCAGGAAAACGGACGGTAAAGCGTCCAGCACGCCACCTCAGCGATGAAGAAAGCTTGGATGAACAGGAGACTCTTGGCACTTGTTTTAAAGACTCGGATTATGGTGAGTTGATAGACGTTTTGATTGATGTTTTGATAAAGACTAAAAAAATTTGGTGACTGATTTCTTCTATTCTTTCTGTAGTTTATCCATCGTTGGAATCTGATGAGGAAGATCACATAAGCAAGTCTAAAATGAAAAGAAAGCGAAATTGGGATGATACTCCTTGGAGTCCTAAAGGTATAGATGCTGTCGCTTAATTTTTTTTTTTTTTTT
>CM051495.1:11157013-11178255 GCA_028031935.1 Paedocypris micromegethes
TTTTTTTTTTGGGGGGAAGGCTTTAGACATTTATTTTACTCAATTTTAGCCCGTGTGACGCCAACTTTACCTAAACAAGAGCGACCAGTGAGAGAGGGCGCGAGGGTGGCATCTGTAGAAACCGGGCTCGCTGCTGCCGCCGCCAAGTTAGCACAACAGGTAAGCTCTATTGGAGTCACGTGACGTCTGTGGATGAGCCTTAATGTGTCGCTTTATCGCCAGGAACAGCAGAAAACTGTAACCAAAAGAAAATATACAAAAAAGAAGGCACCTCAAGAGAAGGTGCTGTTCGCCGCTACCCAAATACAGCTTCAGCCAACCGAGTCGCCACCCGTGTCCCCGCCGCTGCCCTTGGAGCCTCCTCCCGACTGCATTGTGGAGGAGAGGAGAACAGAAATGTTCTCAGCCAGCCTGTTGGACCACGAGTACACTGCAGGTCCCGGCCCCTTTAGCCCGGGAGGTCCGAGAGGAAGCGGCGCAATGGCTCCGGGTGTGTTTCTGACTTCAAGACGCTCTTCGCTCTCTCCGCAAAACAGTAGCAGCTACTCTCCCTCTGCATCATCACCCGGAGGAATGTCTGCTTCCGCTTCTGCTGGAGCGTGTCAAGGTCATCAGAAACACTAACTATATGTGTGACTAAAAGTAATTGCACGTGTAAAAACACTTACACTAAAATCTAATTTCTTTCTCACAGGGAAACGTCCAAAGAAAGGACTTGCTACAGCTAAACAGAGACTAGGAAAGATTCTGAAAATCCATCGGAACGGCAAGCTTCTTCTGTGAAAGGGCAAATGTAGATTGATCATACGGAGAAGAAACTGCTGGGGAACAGGAGAGGTGAAGAAGCGAATAAGAACATGGAGTAAAATGATGGATTTTAGTGTTTAAACTGTGACTTTAAGGGTTAATGCTCCGCTTGCCTGGTTTTATTTGTTTTACTGAAGAGTGAAAAGAACTGTAAATGCTTTGAAAGGGAAATAAGTCACAGATTTTCTGTGTGGCTGGCGTTTAGCATGTTGTTTTAGAATAGTTATAAAATACAAAAAAAAAAAACAACAAATAGAACAATCCAGACCAGCGAGTAACAATTTTTTTTCTTGCGTTATTTGATGGTTTGAACTATAAATATTTTTTAACAGTTTATGTACACTCCTGTTTTTTTTAGTTACGTTTGTATCATAAAACAAAAAAATACAAAAAAAAAAAACAGGAAGCACTTGATACTAGATCAAATGTTCCGCTTCTTTTAACTCTTCCCAACCTGCAGAATAATCTGTTCAGTTATTTTTACAACATTGGGATTAGAATTGTTGGACGGGAGAAATATTGTCATATGTTCTTTTGCTAGTTTTTCCAGTCTGAAATTGTTTTAAATCCATTCATTATTGGTTTACTTGTGTAACGTACTATTAATTTTCTGTTTTTTATACCATAGATGTAATTGCTTTAGTTGGAGTTTATAGTGGAATCTCTGTAGTATTGTCTTTTGAATGTTCTGAATGTTTTTACAGTAGTGGATTAACATCTTTGTATCACCAAATGTAATTTAGCTGTATATATATACTCCACGCTTGTCTTTTTCTTTCCTTCACTCCAGCATGGGCAGTATAATGTCCTGCCACTGTTTGGTCAGCGATAGTTCTAGTGATTCTTGCCGTTTTCCAGCTATAGCACAGCTCTTGCTAACTGTGTTGATTTAGTGATGGGAACAGTTTTGTAATCGGAGAAGACCGCTTTCGGTTATAGAATAGTTTGAGAATGGTTTGGCGTTTGCCATGTACATATTTTGTTATTTTTGAAGGAAGAGAATATGGAGTATGAATTGTTCTTTGCTATTGTACAAAAATACCTACTTTTTCGGATTTAGTTTGTTAATTTGTAAAAAAAATATGCTGTTTTTTTCATTGATTTATATTTTATTGGAAATATAGTTGATGTTTTGAGTTTGTCAGTTTACTGTTTGTTCTCCCACTTTTTTGTAATATAGATCAGTTTTTTTTATGTTTTTTCTTTTTGTATAATTTTCCATTTCATTGTTATAATAATAATATTTGTTCCTGTGAATGGATGCAATGTCTACATTTTTTTTTGTATTTGTCGTGTCCATTTTCAGCACCAAAACAATACTGATACACCATAATTCTGTGGGCCAGTGTAATTATTATTTAATCTTTGTTGTTTTTACTGAACATGTCAGATTTATAGGTCGATCTGTTATGATTCCATCAATTTGTAATTAGAACCTTGTTTGAAGATTGTAGAAATGTATGATGAAACGATGACAAAGCAACACTTTTATTTTTAGTGTCCTGATAAGCGATTTTATTTTTTAGGAGTCGTTTGTAGATTGTTCAAAGATCAGAAATGCTATTTGAATTGGGCAATTTTGAGTGTTTTTGTACATTTGGTTTGCGCTCTGCTTCACATCATCCCGTGAAAGTTGTTACTCCGATTTTACAAAATCGTCTGTGCCTTCAGGAATTCCCAGAACATCATCTTTCCCATTTGTTTTGTTCTTTTCGGTGCATTTAATACTAGAATTCCAACTTGATGATACAAAAGTTTGAAGCATTACAGAATCTGTCGGGATTGGAAAACAGTTCAACAGGAATTATGTGAAGTGTGTGGTGGAACCAAATGTTCAAAAAGCTCAAAACATAAGGTGTGACAACTCATGATCTTATTAAATCTTGTATTTCTAAGTTATGCTCATTATGTGCTGTTTTCAAACTTTGTTGAGTTCATGTTGATTCTAGTTATTCTCAGGGTTTCTTTTGTATCTAATATCATTTTTATAATACACTTTAAATGGAGTGGTGGTGTTTAGAGCTTCAAATTCAGAACCACTCACAAAACCAAGGCAAATTTCTAAGTCGTGTAATATTTATAATTAGATATTGTGCTTTGCTGTTGTCACCACCTTTGTTTTTTTTAGGTTTGATCAAACGTTTCCTATTGACCTATTAAAATATATTTTTAAAAACGTTTTTTTGGTTTGCATTGTTATTTGGATACTTTTGTTACGAAAATTAGGAAAAGCTTTGTTGCCTCCAGATAGCGCTTTACAGAACTCTACAGAACAGAATTTTGTCGTGGTATTGTGTTGGTCCTTTTTGTTAGATACATGTCAGCCAACGTTTTCTTTTGTCCATTTCAATTGTTCATGGTTCAACAGACACCGAAACGAGCCCTTGTAAACGAAGAAAGCGAACGTATGGAGTCACGTGATTTAAAGCCGCATCATTACTTTCACGTGATGCAAATTCTGGATAAGGATTGGCTGATCTGGTTTCTCCGTCAGCCAGTTAAAATAGGCGCTTTTTACAAACTGCTCCGGAAGTCAACACACAGCACTGCAGTCAGGCTGCGATCCGTGTCTGGTCGTTTGGCTGAGGAGAAATACATCTGTGGGGTAAAAACATTTACTGTTAATACCCAAGGAAATTATTTTTTCCAGTTTGCTAGTTGACTAAGAATTGTCAGTGTTTTGCGGCTTGAAAAGATTTTGCATAAACGTTTTGCAGGGTAGTGGGACTGTCTACTGATTTCTGGAAATGGCTTCTTTAAATCCTCTGCGAGCCCAGAACCGAGCTCAGGATCCGGCTGGGTAAGAGGACAAAATCAATGGAAAAACTGTTTGTTTTGGGAAATATGTCGACCACTCGCTAAATGTCGTGACCACCTTACAAGACGATAAGATCGTACCTCAAACGTAAATACACTGGTAATATAACAAACTTGTGATGAACATTATTCACATCATAATTTCAGTTAATTTCCCCCTTTAAATTCATGTTGATTCTAGGAATAAATGGAGAAATGTAATTTCGTTGTCTGTATCATTTTTGTTGTGTGTGTTTGTGTGTGTTTGTGTGTGTGTGTGTGTGTGTGTGTGTGTGTGTGTGTGTGCTATCTCTTTGAAACACCATTAATTTATGTTTTGACAATTATGTCTTTTGTATAGGATAACCCATAAAGATCATCAGAAATCCAAAGTCAGTGCCTCTTTGTCTGCAAAAGGATCAGAGAATCAGAACCCAAACGTATCTGCCGAATCTGAAAAGTGTGTGAAGAAACTGAACGCAGTCAGCAGACTTCCGGTCCTTGCCAAGTCCTTGCAACCAGCTCCGAGTGTGCTGTCCCAAAATTCCAACAGTGAAAAGCGATGGGAGCAGAGACCTCTTGTGGTAAACAAAACACAAATATTGTAGGTATTTGAAATTATATTAATGAAACCATTTTGTGACTAAACCGCAGGGTAAAATCCATAAGAAAAGGACCTGCACAAAACCCATACCTTTCAATTTGTCCCAATCACGTACACGCCTGAGAAATAACGATGGAACAGATCAAGTGACGGTGACGGCTCTGACTGGTACCACATCAGGAACCTTGAGACCACATGGCAAGACTAACCCTACAGGGCTCTGCGGTTGCACGCCGGTTGCCTGTAAGACCAAAGCAAGCAAATCGCCGCATCCTGCCATCACATCTTTAGAATCCAGGAAAGCAGCATCCGCGTCAGACATGCACGAGTCAAATAAAACTGAATCACTCTCATGTTCTAAGCCCTCTAAAGTGTCAATTGTATTGCATAGTCAAACCAATGCAAGTTCTGACCAGACATCTTCACAAAGTCATATTAGCAGCAAAGGTGAGTGTTTCTTCAATTTCCATGAGATTGTTTTTATTAATAAATTAAGGTTTCAGCTATTCTGAAATATTCTTGGTCATCTTTTACTTCAGTACTTACCGTAAAACCTCTAAAAGAACGCCATCACCAGTAGAGCGTCACCATGACGAAAGTGTTGAAAATTAGACCAGCATGGCGTTCTATTCGAGTTTTTTTTGGTATATTGCTGACTGTATATAGTGTGTGTATACACATACATACACACAAACACAAAGTAAATACCATGTAATACTTGTAATTTTTTTCTATATTCTATATACATTTTTATTTGTGCGTGTATATATGTATGTGTATATACGTACGTACTATATAGAACATATAGTTATTTAGTTAATTATTTGATTTAATATTATTATTATTATTTTCTTTTCTTTATTTATTAATTTTTTTATAGATGCTGGGCTATTTGTCCCTGACCCACTGGCACTGCAAATGATTCTACAGAAGGATGATGTTCAGTCCGATGATAGCAGCGGTCTTTTCTCCAGACTATCAATCTGTCCCACCGGCAGAGGAACGTCCATTTATTCAGTAAGTGGTTTTTTTAATTTTTTTTTTTTCAAAATGGTTTTGGTTAACACGCTGTTTAATGATTTTGAAAAAATTTAACATACAGTTATAAGGAATCCTAAGCAACTATCTTTCTCTTAGGCTCAAAGAGTACCGGTCAAAAAGTCACAAAAATCAGCCCAAACCCCTACAAGTATTACATTTTATTTCTTTCCTTATTTTTTTTTACATACTGAATTAAAAGATATTTTGGAAAATCTAAGAAAATAATACTGTATTGCAGACAAGATGAATTTGATTTGTTTTGCAGGAAGTGCTTTGTCACTCATTACTAAGCCACCAGTCTTTCCTGTGAGCCAAGGAGAAACACCCGTTTACTCCGTATGTTCAGATACTCTTTTTAAAAAAAAAAATATATATATATATATATTTTAAAATTAAAATAGTTAATTATGGAGGTGATTTGTATGTTGTCTCATCTTCAGGCAAAAAGAGTCCCGTTAAGAAAAGCAGAGAAGGATGATTTCGTAGCAGGTTTCTGCATCGTCTCATGTTTTTTATCGTCTGATATTCCACGTATGCTGTTCTGAGACTTTAAAACGGATCTATACATGGCGTATTGACTTTTAGGAAGTGCTGTTTCCTTCTCGCCTGACCCTGCGGCTCTGCGCAGTATTCTGCTCAATGAAGGTGTGCGAGCGGGTTCAAGCTGTCTCACTGGCAGAGGAACCTCCATATATTCTGTGAGTTTGCTGCTCTGATGTACAGTGTGAAATCAATGTGGCTGTTTTACGATTCTGCATTTAGCTTAGCTTTGAGTTGCATTACAGTTCTGCATTGATGCTTCACACTTTCCCAGATAAAGGAACCCACAGTCTTTTGGTTTGCTACCACTGTAGTGCTGTTGTCACAGAAAGGCCATCAAGAATGATTTTGAAAGTAAATGGTGTAAGAAAGGTATTTTATTTTGGTTTCAGGCACAGCGGGTTCCCTTGAAGAAGACCCAAACGGAGACCACACCACCATCTCGTGAGATTTACTATTTTTTGGAATGAGTAGTTTAAATAACATGTAGTTTCCGCTTTATTGCCTGTGGTTTATCGGCAGGCTTGAATGCCACACCAGTGTTGAAATGGATTCCCCAGCGCATTCCCAACATCAAACCTCAATCTATGGTACCTGTTCTTTACTCTGAAGGAATTTTCTGAAGAAAATTTTCAAGCTGTTTCTTTTTATGATTTTTTTTATTTTATTTTTTTATATGATGTATTTACATGTTGAGTTGTCTTCGGTTAAGTTGCGTTTCTGATAAAAATGTATTTGCCGTTAGCTGTAGGGAGTAGAATCTGGGACCTAGACATAGGAACTGACCACATGCTCCAGGTTTGTGAACGAGTGAGGTTTTTGTCACAATCTTCACTAGGGGCCGTATACAAATTGTGCTCCACTTTTGTGTGTATTTACGTCACTGGAGGTTGATATTCTCACTGATATCATATCCATTACTTTATGATGTTTTGGTTATCTTGAGTTCTGTCTTTACCTTGCATTTATCAGAGGCTTTTATTCAAAGAAATTCTTATTCACACACTGAAGCAGTTTCTTCAAGATTCGAAACACAAATACATACAGGAAAGTGCACATTGAAGTGTAGATGTTGGTTTTCATAGTTATGTTTTGTTTTAAGAACGGCATTATTCTTATGACTCTTTGGTCTTTAACATTTCCACAGAGGAAAATTGTCACTGCACAGAAGATGTCCAAATACGTTGGTTCGCCAGGTTTGAATGGAGCCCAAGATGCCATCAGTGGATATTTCACCGCTCGGGAGGTAAAGTGCGAGCAGAATGCTGATTCATTTCTCGAAATATCCACTTTAAAAGTGGTCTGATGTGTGGTAGGAGGATGGTGTTGTTCAGAGGCTGTTTGGGGAGATGGAGGACAACCAGAAATACCAAGAGGAAGCTACTTCACATAAGCCAGGAAGACACCCAATGGTTAGACACTTTTTTATGAGTCTGGAACATTGTCCATGTGTGAGAGAGAGAGAGTGTGTGTGTCTGTGTGCGTGTGCGCACGCGCGTGTGTCCTGCTCTGTGATTGGCTGGCCACAGAGCAGTTTATCCCGCCTTCAGGTCCAGAGTTGCTGGCTTTAGCTCCTGCTCCTCGTGACCCAGAATTTGAAAAGGAGGCGATGAAGGTTTGATGATGGCTTTTAACATGACTTCTTTTGCAGGTCGACCCTTTGTCAACAACACATTCCAAAATAGAACTCAAGAAAACAAGTCAACCTTTTATACAAGCAACACACCGAGAATCAGTCATTGTTTTTTCCTCGAGACCAAAAATCTGTCAATCAAGTCATTCTCAAGACAGACCGCACGCCCCCGTCTCACACCCCATTGGTGATGGCAACACGTCCCATAATGCACTAATAAACTCGGACCAAAGCAATGACTTTCTGCCTAGTGTGAACATCACCAAACAAATCCAAATGAAAGGTATTTACTTTTCCAAACATTTAAGTAAAACACTGCTTTGATTCTATTTGATTCTAAAATTATTTCAGTTAAAACAATAACAGTGTTTGTACTTGTAAGATTTGTTACATTTTATTTTTATGTTAAATCTCCTGTTTTTAAATCTCTTAAAACACATGATCTTTCCTTGGCGTTTTAACCCAGTTTGAGATGTTGCCGACATCATTAATTATATAATCCGCTGTTTGTTTGTGTACAGCTTTTTAGCCAACTGGCTAAATTTTAAGGTTTAATGTTATAATTCATACGAGTTTAATAGAATCGAAGCAGTAAATCAGTGTTTTTATTTTCAAATAGTTTTTTCAAAAATACTTTCTTTTTCTACTGTATAAGTTTCCTCAGAATTCTTTCAGTAACGTAGCTCATACTGTGTGCAGCGCATCTCGCTGCTGCTCGGAGGCGACAGCAAGCTCTGTTTGAAGAGATGCTTCTGGATGAAGAGTGTGCCACCTACACATCGCGCCAGCTGCTCTGCCCACTGCAGCCCCGCTGTGCCAACCCTGTGGCCTCCACGATTTCATTTCAAGACTCTATTGTAAGACCACCAGACTAGGCATGCAAACCCACTCGTAAATGAAACGGACGTTGATGGATGTTTTTATTTCTAGTGTTTTTTACCCATCGGAACTACTTCTCCTGGATGCCCGAGTCCGGTCTTCTCCCTTTCATCAAACCGGGATGGCACTGCCCATCACATCCTACATCTCAAGTGACATCATGCATGACACTAATATGTCTAAAACACATGTTTTAAAGATTAGTGGCACGAGCCACAGCTCAGATTATTTGTTGAAGCGTCAACAGGTTTGTTTCCTCGTGGGGAATGTAGCATTTTTTTGTCCTGATTGGATATGTGTATTTTATGTATATGTTTCATAGTGTACAATAAATCAGTTTTGTCAAATTCTGTTGTCTTGCTTGTAGATCAGTCTCAGTAGAGCTGCTGCTAGCTCCGAGATCATGGGTTTATAATGTGGAAATATACAATTACACATTTAACATTGACCATGTTTTGCAATTTTTTAAATAAATACCAGCAATTTCAAAATATATGCATTTTTAATATATTAAATTTTTTTTCTATTATTTAAAATGTTTTCCGTTGGATTTCTATACATCATGGAACATAAAAGCTGCAAGTTATTGGTTTGTTGCTCGAGAGTTCGATGACTAAGGTTGTCATATGACAAATCAGCAAATCAAGGCCTATCAAAAGATCTTACTAGAACATTCCAGGTGGGTTTGTGAGAAGCAAGACAATGGTCATCTCATCAGGACTTTGGTTCCTATCAGGATGATGGTCTCCAGTGATTCATATGAATTATAAAAAAATAAAGTGGAATTGTTTGTTGTTTAACGCGCAGGCAGCTAATTTAAGATGAAAGCCATTTTGTACTTTCCTGATTTGATTTATAATCCCTGCAACCTTTGCTGTGTAATCCAAGTACAAATGTATATTTAGTTGAACAGGGGGCGTGTCTGTCCAGGGGGTGGGCATCAGACGGTGAAGACTCTGGAGACCCTTGCTTTGAAACGTCTCTCATAGCTCTGTCCGCAGATACTTTAAGCATGTCAAACCTAGGCCCAGCAGGTATGGACCCTACCAGTATGGGTGCTGGACGGGCCATTGCAGTGTTGACATCAGGTGGTGATGCCCAAGGTAAGAAGAATGTGCAGGGGATTGTTTTTATTTGTCTGAAAAGAAAAATTCTTACAGAAAGTCGGATTGTTTCTGACTACTGGGTTTGTTCCAGTGCTACGTATGTCGAGCTAAAACGTAAACATCTTCATGTCTCAGATCTCTCCGTTTCTGTGATTGAGAGCTAATATTAGTTGACCTTCTGAAATGACTCGAGGTTACATATGAAGGTTGCCTTTTCTACAGTTGCTTACTAGTGAAACTAGAGATGCTGAGTCGTGTTTACACTGCTCAGAAGACCTTACCGTATAATGAACAGTGGTGTAATGTATTTGAGTTAATGGCCTTTGTTACATTACTTGAGTATTTTGGCTACTTTGTACTTGTACTATCAAAAATATAAGCCATTTTAACTCTCTACTTGACTATAGTTTTGATTCTGTGCTTTTTCTACCGTGGTTAAGTTATTGAGCAGACGAGGCAATAATGCCATCTGGTGGTTGCTGAAGGTACTGGATGCTTTTCCCGAGCTAAATCACACGAAAGCATTATAAATACCGGGTGTTTAATTAGTGACATTTGCATATTTGAATTTGACTAAAACTCTTTTTTTTTTTTTATCAATTTTGTTCTGCCATTTAGAAACACTGTGGTGTTCAAATTCATTTTTATATTCTGAATTCTGCAATCTTTCTGCAGGAATGAATGCAGCAGTGAGAGCTACTGTAAGGGTCGGCCTGTACACTGGAGCTAAAGTTTTCTTTGTGCATGAGGTACATAGACAATAAATCATGAATATACCGTATATTTATATATATATATGAAGTTGTTCATAATTTGTTCATAAACTCACATGTATCATTGTTATCGTTCTTTATGGAAAGGGATACCAGGGATTAGTTGATGGAGGAGATCACATCCGCCCTGCTTCTTGGGAAAGTGTGTCTATGATGCTACAGCTGGTAAGTTATTGGATTAGTAAATTTTAGTATATACTGTATATATTCCAACTATTATGCTGGTAGATATTAAGAGATAAATGCGCGCGCACACACATAGGCATGGATTGTTTTTTAATCTAGAATAATCTTGCTGTAATCTTGGAATTAATATAAATTAATCTAGATAAATAATAATCGTAGCAAATTCGTTTTTTGTCTTGTTTTTTTTTTTGAGGTTTCCACTTCTGTGGAAGACTTCTGTGAAATTGAATGCGTTAGTTTGTGTTTACAAGAATAATGTTTCTATTAAAGTATAGGTTTGAGTTAGGGATTAAGTGTAGCGGTAAAAATGTTATGGTAACGGGAATTTTGCTTAATTTTTTTTAGAATGAAATGTTCAGTTTAGTTCATGCTCGCCTGTTCTTATCTCAATATGTTGAACAGATGACTCCCTTTGTTCTGCCCACGTTCTTTCCCACGTTAGCACATCCTGTTGTCTTGACTCCCCTCTAAAAGAGAATCCACCTCTAGATTGTATTCACTCTTGGGATGTGAATAAACCAATTGTTTTTTCTACAAGTTTCTTCATTCACTCCTAGACAGACACATTCCTTATGAGAGAGAGACACCACTGCGGTAAAAATAAAAATAAAATAAACCTTTGGTATCAATACCAGAACCCAAGTCTCAAGAAGTCTTAATTCTCAAAAGCTTACAATCTCTTAAAAATATATAGCTCTTCTGTGATAATTGGAATATTTGTTTTGATCACATTTGTATAGAATTGTATGGAAGTGGTTACTGCTTAATAACTTAGAAACTCGTTAGTGACTATAATAATAAGAACATAAGTCACTAATGTTAAAAAAAAACACTTTTTGCCTAATTTTTTAGAGATATAAAGTCAGAGTTGAGAGTTATAAAGCTTTACAACTCATATCTGTTTACCTAGCATTGTTTTATACTAGTTAGCATTAGTTACGTCAGAAGTTAAAATAATCACTACCTGTTGTTGTTTTCTGTTCTTCTTTGAAGGGTGGCACAGTGATTGGCAGTGCCCGTTGTAAGGATTTTCAGGCGAGAGAGGGGCGCTTGAAGGCGGCCTATAATCTTGTCAAACTAGGCATCACCAACCTGTGTGTGATTGGTGGTGATGGGAGTTTGACTGGTGCCAACATATTTCGCACTGAGTGGAGTGGCTTGTTGAAAGATCTAGTTGGCAAAGGTAACAGACGTGTATTGTGTTGTGTGTTTTCTCTTATGTTTCTAAGCTCTCGCTGTTTTTCACACTCAGGCAAAATCACAAATGAGGAGGCCAAGTCTTCATCCCATCTGAATATTGTGGGCATGGTGGGTTCTATCGACAACGATTTCTGCGGAACCGACATGACCATCGGCACAGACTCCGCCCTGCATCGCATCATTGAGGTGGTGGACAGCATCACTACAACAGCCCAGAGGTTCTGTGATCACACATCTGTCTGAAATGACAATTCTTCTCTGATTGTCTGTGGTTTTGGATTTTTTGTTTTTTTAATGTCTGTATTTGAAACTCTGTCACAGCCACCAACGTGCTTTCATACTGGAAGTCATGGGAAGACACTGTGGGTATGAACCGAGTTTTGTGTTGCAGTTTCGTTTATTTATATTACTGTTTTTGTTTATTGAAATGTTATTTAAATGTAATTTAATATTTGTGTAAAATATATATTATGGAGGCAGTTTGCTTCTAGAGGCAAATTGATGTTGTGGTCCAGCAGAAGGGAGTTGGACCTGCCACTAAGAAGTTGCAAGTTCGAATCCCAGTCTGGTGGTTTCCACTAGGCTGCCCACTGCTCCTGGTTTGTGTGTGTGTTGTCACTGGATGGCTAAGTGCAGAGAAAACTTTTGGTACGGCCCCTGGTGGCCATATTGACAACTAAGTCTTTTTTATATACTGTTTATGCATTTTTATTTAATTATAATATTATTACAACAACTATATATTGTTTTTTTTAACTCATTAATAATTTGTCATGTACTGAATCTTAAACATTTTGAAAGTGTATGTGTGCGTGTGTGTGTGTGTGTGTGTGTGTGTGTGTGTGTGTGTGTGTGTGTGTGCGTGCGTGTGTGTGTAGTTATCTGGCTCTGGTTACAGCTCTTTCCTGTGGTGCTGATTGGGTATTTATTCCTGAGATGCCCCCTGATGATGGATGGGAGGAGCATTTGTGCAGAAGACTCACAGAGGTGCAAATTACATACATTTATGCACAAGCGGAATCTCACATGATATTATTTATGCTGTAAACCTTTATTGTATATTCATCATAACACTTTTATTCTTTGCTACCAGACTAGAAATGCTGGATCTCGTCTTAATGTGATCATAGTAGCTGAAGGAGCAATCACAAGAGACGGGAAGCCCATCACATGTGACCAGCTAAAAGATGTATGCTCACATTACACATTTATAGAGAGGAAATATAATTTCTATTGTTCGTAATGGTTTTTGGTTGGGTTTGGTTCAGCTGGTGACAAAAAAGCTTGGCTTTGATACGCGTGCCACCATCCTTGGACATGTACAGAGAGGTGGAACTCCTTCGGCCTTTGACAGAGTCCTGGTGAATTTTCACTGTATTCTATATTCACGTCTTTTCTACATTCCCATTTTTGCAGAGGTGTAAAGAATACTCCACTACATTTGAATGGACACTTACTGAAAACCATACTTGAGAAAGTACAGATCGATTGATGTAAAAATGACTCCATATAAACAATAAGTCATCCAATTGAAAAACAACTTGAGTATTTTAACTTGTACTGAAGACTCAAAAAACTACCAAAAAAACAAGAAATGTGAAAAACAAGAACAAGCTTTATTTATGAGGTTTTATTTCCTAGTATAGAAATGAAAACACCTCAATGTTTCAGAATGGCAGAACAAAATTAAAAAAACAGACAAAAAGTCAGTCAAAACTCAAATGTGCACAAAAAGTACAACAGCTAATTTACGTTCACGTTGTTTAGCTCATAAATAGCATCTAGTACCTTCAGCACCTTGCAGATGGCGATATTGCCCGTCCACCCAAAACATTTACCGCGGTACAAAAAGATGCCAACTAGTCGCGCACAATCACAATGTAACAAGTAACAGTATATGTCCATTCAAATGCAGAATAAAGAGAACAGAATAAAAAAAAAGTAGTCTAGTACAGAGTAAAAGCTGCTTTAAAAGTAAAAAAGTATCCAAAATACTTAAGTAAAGTAACAAAGTCAATTTACGCAAGTACAGTACTTCACACAACTCCTTTTTTGGTGATTTTCCTCGCTTTTCATACGAGTAAGACGACATTCATGTGTGTGCTGTGTGTCAGGCCAGCAGGATGGGAGTGGAGGCTGTAATTGCTCTGCTGGAAGCCACTCCTGATACTCCGGCCTGTGTAGTCAGTCTTTCTGGGAACCAGGCTGTCAGGCTTCCTTTGATGGAGTGCGTTCAAGTGGTGTGTATAATACAATTTCAATTTTTAATGGAGGTCATAGAATTCCTGTTTCTCATGTCTTTTCCCTGTCTAATCAGACAAAAGATGTCACTGTGGCAATGAAAGAGGGAAGATTTGATGATGCAATCAAACTCAGGGGAAAGTATGTCTTATTTAATCGGAGATTGTCTGAAAATTGATCTACTATTTGCACACTGTTTAATAATAAAACACTCTGCCTGTCTTTACAGGAGTTTCGAGAATAATTGGAACACTTACAAGCTCTTGGCTCATATTCGTCCACCAGAAACTAAGGTATTTTTATCCATGCACTGATATTTCTACTTGCCTAGTAGTACATAATACAATAATATTTATATATTTGTAATATTATCGCCTATATCATATGTGCCAAACTCAATGCCCAGGGGCCACATCCGGTCCGGTGTACAATGAACCCAGACACCCGAGATCCTCTAATATGGAGCTGCTATTATTGGTATCATTGGCCTGGTGACATGAAGCGCTAATGAAACACAAATTAATTAAATAAATAAATTATACTTGTTTAATTTATAACATTCACGTAACGACACACTTTTAATTTATTTGTTTTTTATGCAAGTTAGAAATATGACTCCCCAAAATTCTGCATGTACATATTTATAACTGATTTTAAAGGATATATTTTTAATATGAAGAACACAATATTTCAAGTTTATTCGGAAAAAACTGCATTCATTTTCATATATTTTGTATATTTTTCTTTTTTTTTTAATTTATGTATGCACAAAACATTTAGTTTTAGTGTTCTACCTTTTACGCTGTTCTGCCCCCAACTTAAAGTTTTAGCCCCCCATGCTACTGAGTTTGACACCCTGATTTGTCTTTTTTAGAGCAACATTAATGTGGCTATTCTAAATGTGGGTGCTCCCTGCGCTGGTATGAATGCTGCTGTACGAGCAGCGGTCAGAATCGGCATCATTCAAGGGCACAACATGTTAGCGGTTCATGACGGCTTTGAGGGTCTGGCTCAAGCAAAGGTGAAGAAAACAACACAGCAGGATGCTTTATAGGGACTGGAGTTACTTGCTATAATTTCTGCATTATACAGATTGAACCCATCAGCTGGAACAATGTGGGTGACTGGACTGGGAAAGGTGGCTCAGTTTTGGGCACAAAAAGGTTATTCTGGATTAATTTTTTCCTTTTACATTTCCAGCATATAAATACATTATTTAAAAAAAAAAATCAAAAAGAAGTAGGTATGAGCGAGTAGAATTCCCGACTTATCTTAAAGACAACCAGTAAAGGTCATACGGGTACTATTTTCTCAAGAAATGTCATTCTTCTTCTTTCTCTGTATAGAGTGCTTCCTGAAAAGTACATGGAGGAGATCAGTCTAAATATTGCCAAGTACAATATTCATGCTCTGGTTATCATTGGAGGCTTTGAGGCATGTGATGAAATATCCAGAATAAAATGTATTAAAAGAATATTGTGACTGATGCCAGTTTTGTCCAGGGAAAAATTCTTCTTTTCATAATTCCTAGGCATTTTCAGGCGGCCTGGAGATGGTTCAGGGCAGAGAGAAGTATGAAGAGTTGTGTATTCCCATGGTGGTTGTTCCTGCCACTGTTTCTAATAATGTTCCCGGGTCAGACTTCAGTATTGGAGCTGACACAGCTCTCAACACCATTACTACGGTAAGAATGTGATGTGCTGGGTCCATTGCAGGGACATTAATTACATTTTAATTAACATAAAACTTTTACGATAAAATTTACCATTACAATTTTATAACGTGAATTAAAAATTCATTTACTTTAATTTTACTTATTAACATTAAATAACAATAAGGAACATTAATAAGGACATAACAGTACAGTATTTGTTACAAGTGAATAAATGTGTACAGTTTTAAACAAGTCTAGTGTGCCAAATTGGTAATTTTTTTAAATGTGTTTTTTATATATTTTTTTCCAAGTTATTTAATGTACTAAACTTGGGTCACATTCTCGCATCACAGACCATCATCTTCATTCTGTGCTAGGAATCAACAACAAAAAAATTGATTTCTGAAAAACAACGACAAATGTTGCAATGATAATAATAATAAAAAAAGCAAAGGATGGTGTCAATTACGTATTTACTTTTTTTTCCTCGCGTTTTGGAAACTAGACTAATTTTACATTTTTGCATATATTGGTGCCAGAGAAACTCACAACAAAGTCAAGTTTGATCACATCTAGTCAATTCAACACAGTTCTTTCCTTTAGACATGTGACAGAATCAAGCAGTCTGCCGCTGGCACCAAACGCCGCGTTTTCATTATTGAGACTATGGGAGGATATTGTGGCTACCTGGCCACGATGTCTGGCCTCTCAGCCGGAGCAGATGCTGCATACATATATGAAGAGAAATTTGGCATTCGTGATTTAGAGGTAAATGAGTGTAGGCTTCAAATGTTAGCTTAAGAAAACTTCAGTTTAAGCTTTGCCCTTTTTTTTCTTAGAGAAACGTGGAACATCTAGTTGAGAAGATGAAGACGAATGTTAAGAGAGGCCTTGTTCTCAGGTTTGTATTCTCACACCATATATACATACTGGATATTGTCTTTACAACAGCAAACAAAATGGTGAAAAGTATTAAATGGCTTTCCCTGAACATGTGCTGTAGAAATGAAAACTGCAATTCCAATTATACAACCGACTTCATCTTCAACCTCTATTCAGAGGAGGGAAAGGGCGTTTTTGATTGTCGCAAGAACGTTCTTGGACATATGCAGCAGGTCAGAAAGCAATGCACTTTCCGAGAAGTGGTTGGAGTTCTTTAAGACATTTTTAAAAGCATTATTGTAATGCAGCTTTTTTCTTTTTGTTGTTCTTTTAGGGTGGCACTCCAACACCTTTTGACAGGAATTTTGCAACAAAAATGGGAGCCAAGTCCGTACTATGGCTAACGGAAAAGCTGAAGGAGTGTTACAGACATGGTTTGAAATTACAACCCCTTGTTATATTTTTAAATAGCATGTTTACCGTGTATTATTTGTGAATGATTTTATTTTTAAATTTTTCATGCTCACTGCTTTCTGCTTTTCTTTAAGGCCGAATCTTTGCCAACACTCCTGATTCTGCATGTGTGTTGGGCATGAGGAAGAGAGGACTAGTTTTTCAGTCTTTGGCTGAGATGAAGGATCAAACAGACTTTGAGTGAGAATTTAGACACATTTATGTTCATGTAACTGGTTACATTTATTTAGTTGACAGAAGTTTATCCTTTTACTGGTTTTTTTTTCTTCTTCAGACATCGTATCCCAAAGAACCAGTGGTGGTTGAAACTGAGGCCCATTTTGCAGATCTTGGCCAAGTATAAGATTAATCTGGACACCTCTGATCATGCTCTTATGGAGCATGTGGTCAGCAAGAAGCCTCCGGTGCACATGTCTATCACAAAGTAAACAGAAACTGAAAAATATTGCTAAAAATGCTATATAGATAGTAGTTGGATTGGATTGTCTTACTCACTAGTAAAGGTGTCTTCATTTGGATTTGGATTTTTGGGCTAAAATGTGCTAAAATAACATTCTAAATTTGCCTGCAATCTGCCATCAATCACATTTACTTAAGTGAATATTTCAAAACGTTTGAGTCCGTTTCAGATTGCTTATGTGACTTTAAAAGCAAGGTCATTTTAAAAAGAAGTTTTCCATGACCTTAAGTAACTCTACCTGAAAGCCTTAGCTCTAAATACGTACTGAATTAAACGTCAGTAAACGGTGTCTGTGCTTCATTGTGGTTCATACAGAATACATGTGAAATGTCTTCAATGGAATTGACTCCGAATCAAATAAAATGTGCTGAGTGGAAAACAAACCGTCATTCTTGCGTCCAACGATGACCGGCTACATAAAACATATAAAAATACGAAGACTTTTATTCTAGCAGGCGGCCTTTTGTCAACGATTCTCAAGACGGAAGTGAAGCAGATCAACTTCAGAGGGTATCAAGAGGTCACTGAGGAGTGTGGGACGGTGGCGGACCGTGTTAATGTTGGTAAGGTGCGTGTCCGCTGTGTCCGCGTCGGTCGCCCGCTGAGGAATGCATCGTACGGCGCTGTCACGGCTGTGAATCCGCCAGAAGGCACGTCGGCACCGAGCTGCTTCTTTTCCGCGCTTGCGCTGTCACTTCCATCCATTGGATCAGAAGAGCTGTAGCTAGCGCCTGTCTGTCGATGCATCGGTAGCTAACCCGCTAGTTAGCCGGAGACCTAGCAGGCTCGTTGGCTAGCCAACCAGCTCGAACTCTGGACTCGCATTGAACGACGCCACGTTCAGGTTATTTACCCGGAACAGTCGGACGCTCAAAACTAGCTCCCGGTGAGTTAGCGAACTACTTGATCAGCAAAAGGGCGACTCGTGGGGGGCAGGGAGAGAACGACGGAGGCGCGGTGAGCCAGGAGCGGCCGATGAGTTCAGACCAGGTCGGAGAGCCGCAGCTGCAGGAGGAGGCTGAGCCCGGACCCGAAGCCCTTGGGGAGGTCGAGATCACACCCGGGATCGGGGGAGACTCGGGCATCATGGTAAGTCCGGGCCTTTTGTTTCGTAAAGCTTCACCCCTCCCAACCGCCCGGTCGCTCCCTGGCCGTTGCCCTTCTTAAAAATAGGGTCACGGGAAGTACGATCGCTCGCTATATAAGGCCATCACTCGCTCGCCTGACAGGGACGAGACGGAAAGCCGCACGAGTGGAACAGTCGCTGTGACTATTGACGGGATGATTCATTAATCTCCGGCTTGGCCACCGCTCGAAAGCCATTTCTAATCTGCGGCTGAAGTTTGCCAGGGCGATCGTCATGTTTGTGATTTTTCTTTCCGCTCACAAACCTGCTGATGAACGAGCTTCTTACACCAAAAGGCATCGTTAGCCATTGCTACTGTTCTAGCGTTTCTGGACCGAACGGGATATGAAACGTCAGGCTGAATGACTGGAGCGAGCCGGTTCTTGGAAAGAAAGCACCGCGAGTCGATGTGGATCTCAATAATTGCTGTTTTTTCCCCCATTTTGACTATAATGAGATTTGTTCGGACATCTAGCGACGTGACACGATGTTTACTTTCGGCTGAACTGTTTCTTTAAGATGGCTGTGGCGCGTGACATGAGTCTAGCCGGATTAGCATTTATGCTAATAATAAAATCACTTGGAGATATGGGCTGTTTTTTTTGACCCAGAGTTAAATATAGTGGATTAATGCGAGCCTGAACACCGCATTCTTTCGTGTTCATTCATCGGATTTCTTTCATAGCCTTGTCTAGAGGTCTCCCTGGGTTAAAACCCAAAATTAGCTGTTATGTAGTTCAAATAAAGTATTCTTTGATTTAATTTCAAGACTGGTATTTAACTGGTAATTTGACTTTTCAATGTCGTTTCATTTATCTTTTATGTGAGTTTGTCAATAAAGCCACTAGTGGTTTCTTTACTTTTCAGTGAAGTAACACACACAATCCCGGAGCAGTGGGCAGCCTTAAGCTGTGACCCCCAGGATGTGTGAATGTCATGTCTTTTTCAAGGATCACACGAGATGGATTTGGACTAGGACTAGGATTTTTTTTTCTCTTATGAAAATAGACGATCCTGACGTTAATTGTGATAACTTATGAGCCACGGAACTCAATGACCTCCAAATCCTGGCCTGTCTGTTGACATGTTTTTCTGCGTGGGGGGTCAGGGTCACAATTGAAAGCAAACCCAAAGCCGTGGACCAAAGAAAAAAAACATTAACTAACAATTTTTGAACATAAATATGGATTTCATAGTCAACTTAATATTTTATTAACTTAAGATATTTTGGCATCCACAAAGATATGAATTAATGTCTATAGAAATGTAAACTTGCTGCAAAATAACATGAAAAAAAAATAAATAAAGAATTGCTCTTGAGTAAATGTTACAAATTATACATCTATAATGTATGCATAAAATGCTATATTTTATGAATAAATGTTGATTTTTGTAACTGAAAATAAAGAAGTGCAAGTCTGTGCGTGGTTTGATGTTTTTAAACATGATTTTAGTTAATAACTTTAGTTCAGTAGTTTTTTTTTCCTCTTAATGGGCACTCTTAACATTGCAAACTGACAAAATCTTAAAAAATATATATTTCTTTTGATACCACTTATTAAACTTTAATTTGTGCAATTAAAAAAGTGCGAACAACAACAGAAATAACACAGTGTTACCAAAAGGTCGGAAGTTTGAATGCCGGTTTGAAGTTTCCTTGATCAAACCCTGAACTCGATCTGCTTGTTCTGAAAGTAGCTTTGGACAAAAGTGTCTGTCAAATAAAGAAGCGATATTTTACAGTATGTTGTTCACTCTGACATTATGAAGACATAAGGTCACCAATCTTAAGTTTAAATGCGATAAATCTATAGTCTAATAAATGGATGTTAAGGCTTTAGAGTTTGAATGGCCTGTTATGATTATTATGTTGAAATATGTAATGTGAAATGGTCTGCTGAAAGACATAGACTGGAACTGGCAGGGCATCGTTTTAAATGTCTGGTTTTGTTTTTCACAGGTCACCGCTAAAGGAGCAGGTCTGAACCCTAATGCCAAAGTG
Organism: Paedocypris micromegethes; assembly: GCA_028031935.1. Lineage (NCBI taxonomy): Eukaryota > Metazoa > Chordata > Actinopteri > Cypriniformes > Paedocypris > Paedocypris micromegethes. Next base: position 11,177,418 of record CM051495.1, read on the forward strand.
TGGCAGGAGATCCCTGCGACACAAAGTGATGCTCCTGTGGATGACACTGAGGCCTCCCCCTGGTCCCAGAACAGTATATCTGAAAGTAATGCTTTTAATATCAAGATAAATAATAAATAGAATAAATAATTTAGATCTGTAGTGTTTGACTGTAATACGTGTTTTTCTGTTTTCAAGAAATGACACGTAAACTATTCTTTTAAATGGGGACAATCATTTTTTTCCCCCCAGATTCTTCAGTAGGCAAACAGTACACGCCGGATTTTTCCAACAGCTCTTCTGGTACTGGAGTGGATTTGGTGAATGGCATGGATCTTCCTGACCAAACCTTCCTGGATTGCGAGAACACTATGGCTACTCATGGTAGATAACGTTATGATCTAGTTTCAATTTACATGTGGAGTATTATTCTAGTCTAGTATCGTCACTTGGTATGCAAGGACATTTTACTAAAAAGCAAATATCTTTGTTTGCACACGTTGTTTTTCCACAGTGGAGTCCAAACTCTCTGAGGAGCAGCCCATTTCTGAAGATACTTTACGCGAGTCTCTCAAAAAAGAATTGGAGTTTTGTTTCTCTAGGTAAGTGCTGACTTGTAATGCAGTGTGTGCTTTCCATTTTACTGCAACCACGCAAACCGCACTTTAAACCTGTCTGTCTGAGGCTGATGTTGCTTTCATCCCACAGGGAGAACCTATCCAAGGACCTGTACTTAATATCTCAAATGGACAGTGACCAGTTTGTTCCCATTTGGACTATAGCCAGTATGGAAGGAATTAAGGTCCTCACAACCGACATGGACCTCATCTTGGATGTCCTGAGATGTAAAAAAAAAAAA
>CM051495.1:11178277-11218055 GCA_028031935.1 Paedocypris micromegethes
AAAAAAAAAAAACATTACTTAAATAAAAAATACACACTTGTAAATATACTGCTAAAACATAATTTTTTTTTTTACAATTTTTCTTTAAATCCTTGCAGCATCTCCAATGGTTCAAGTAGATGACAAAGGGGAAAAAGTGCGGCCAAATCACAAACGTTGTATCATCATTTTGCGAGAAGTCCCAGAGACGACGCCCGTTGAGGTAAAAGTTATATAAATGAAAATAGCATCATTATAAAAGTACATACATATGCTGTGAACCCTAAACATGATTCGTTTTCGACTTCAGGAAGTGGAAGGTTTGTTCAAGAACGACAACTGTCCCAAGGTGATAAGTGTGGAGTTTGCACACAACAACAACTGGTACATAACATTCCAATCAGACACGGATGCTCAACAGGTACGGGAGGATTTCTGTGACAAAAGTCAAAACGGACGACAGAGCAAATGGCTTGCTTTAGGAAAATCAATTGGATTTGTTTTTGTCTCCTCTCTCCAGGCATACAGATATTTAAGGGAAGAAGTAAAAACATTTCAGGGAAAACCAATCATGGTAATTAATGGCTGCAAAAGAATAAAGGATCTAGTGCGTAAACACGGGTAACACGGTTTTTGTCTTTGTCTTTTTTCCTTTAGGCCAGAATTAAAGCCATCAACACATTCTTTGCAAAGAATGGTTACAGCAGTCTGGACTGCAGCGTGTTTCCTCAACAATCACACACTCAGTCCCAGTACAACCCCCCTCTCTTCATGCAACCCGTTTACAGCCCCCAGCAGCAGTACCCACTGTACAGCATAGTGCCTCCCACCTGGACACCATCACCAACTCCATACTTTGAAACTCCACTGGTACAACATTCAGCCTTGTCTAAGAACAGTAGGGCAAGTTAACATACACCCCATATATTAGGGCTAAGCCTAAAATTAAAGTCTCGTATAATTGAACATTTTACCACGATTATGATTGAACAATTATTTTATTAATTTATTTTAGTTTTTTTTTTATTTGCTCTCGGTTAAAGTTTGAATAAAAACATTGCACATTTTTAAGCAAAATAATTTATTTTCTGTAATTTTCTTGGTATAAGTATAAAATGACCAGGTATCTTCTAAATATAATGGTTAACAATGTTTCCACCTGAACTGAAAACCCACTCTGATGAGAAGCATGTGTTGTTTTTATGTGTAAGCTGCTCTTGTTGCTCAGTGTCTCTATGCTCGACAAAACACAAAGGCGGAAAAACATAATGTAACTGATGTAAGGTATTTTTTTTCAAAGGAAAGTAATTGAAATTATTGACTTTGAAAATTTTGATCAATTATAAGTTGAAAATATGTATGTAAATTTAATGTCAATTTCAATAACTTTTCGATTAATTGCCCAGGCCTATCATATGTTTAATCCAACGTATTCACGAAAAATAAAATCGATGCTCCGTTCTGCAGGCACCTTTTCCCAATAGTGGTTTTGTGAATGGATTCAGCTCACCTGGACACTACAAAACTGGAACAAACACTCTCAACCTCAGCCGTCCCTTCAGCAGGAACCGGTAAGTCAAGCCGAACGCTTCAATCCAAGAGGTTAGAAGTAGAAAAACAACTCCGACTCTTGGGAGATTTAGGAGTAAACGTAACTAACTATTCTTTCCAAGACTCTAGGGCCGTAGTATATCACTTTGTTGTTTTTGTTTACTGTTCCCACAGTGTTCCCCTCTATTCCAGAAAGAATGTAATAAATGCCTTCAGGTATAACTTCAAACGTCATGTATCAATGTAATTATCAATCCATCTTTGCCATCATCCACAGTCAGCTGATGTTTGAGTTTTGGTGTTTTGCATTTGTCATAGCTAAATTAAAGTGAGGATTGGAGAATTAAAGAAATTGAGCCGACACAGCATTTGTAAAGTCTGTTCTGATGTAAAGTGAAAACATGTTGGGATGAATTAGCACTGATCATTTCTGTCCACTTCATTAAGTTCATTCTAAACTAACATGTTTTATTTGTGTCGTATTTGCTGCATCAGTAACAGGGCAAACAATTCCTCCGACGTACAGCTTTTCACGTTGTCAGGTCCGCTGGAGCAGTGTTTCAATATTACAGCTTTATTTTCACTTTATTATCGTCCTTGACTCTGGGCTAGATAAGTAAAAAGGACATTATGGAGATGAATAATGGGTTTCTGGTAGTGCTGTGCAATAAAATGAAAAATTACCAACATATTTTGGATAAAAATTGATTGTTGTGGTTATAATTTATATATTTTTTTTCAATCAAAATAGTACACAATTGTGTAAGGTACAGTCTGTTCCTGTTTACTTAGGGTTTTTTTTTATTTATTCACTAGAATGCATTTTTCTGTGGCATTTCTCTTTTTCATAATTTTAAAGTAGTACAGAAAAAAACATCCAACTTATGGAAGCATCAACACAAACTCCTCCAGACTCGAACGTTCTTTCTGACAAAATCCTAGTTCAGACGGAAACGACACAAACTTTAGGTCGACATGGATACGCAGATCATTCTGTTCGTCACCGTGGGACAAATATAGTTATTGTGTTGATAATGTGTAAAGTTGCGCAGCTCTAGTTGTCTGTGTGTTGTGTTTGCAGACATGTTCGACATGGCAACATGAACTTTATGTGAACTAACATGACGCTGCTTTTATTTTAATAGAGAGAAGTGGGAGTAAGATCAGTAAAAGCACTTTTTTTGCAGCCACCCATCTTGTTTTATTTTAATTGAGCTGTTGAATTATAGTTGAACCTACTGTTAACTCGCTGCTAAAAGAAAGTATGATTTTTTTTTTTTTTTTAAATATTTTTCAGATCCATTGCATGCTGTTCAGTTACTTTACAAATCATTGCATACATCCCGGCTTCCTGTTTGTGACTGAGAATGGTTTTTTCGGCCTAAAAAGTTTGTATCTAATCGTTTGTCTATATAATCTGCTTTTAACGAAGGAACCATGTGAAGCCTCAGACCAGGGCCAGTGACGGACTATCTTCCACATTGTCCCCGGTGACCCTTGTCGATGGCCTGTCCGGCCTTCAAAGTCCTCAGCCTCCTGCCAGTGTCGGGTCCTTGCTCTCCTGCACGGAGCTGAACTCTTTCACACATTTAGCATCCAGTGACCTTGCGGATGATGGCTCCATGGCAGGACGTGGCAGGTGGGTTTTATTATTGAATAAAACTTTATTTATTAGAATACATTTTACAGAATATATTATGCGAATACAAGCACCCAAGCATTTTTTTTCTAGCTTTACACTCTCAAAAACTTTGGGGTGCTTATCTTGCACATAAAATATGCACGTGAATTTAAGCCCCCATTTTTCCCCATTTCAAGTCAGGAGCAATCACAAATAAATGGAAATATGTCGTCTTCATGTGCTTCTGTGCAGTGTCCTCTTTTCTTTCTCTATATAATGATAACGGAGGCAGACATGCATATAAGCACATTTATTGGCTGAATAACACTGGAAGAAAAAAACAAAACAAAATATAACTCATATTGGAACAGACAGAGACGGCAATATCTATATAATAATTTATTTTACATAATAAATATTCTACATACTAATTTTGTGCCTGAAAATTGGAGGTGCTTATATTGTTATTTTTATCTTCATTAATTTGAGTGATTCGTTTGTGTAATAAACATAACAAAAAAGGCAAAAAGAAATGTTTTCGTTTCTGTTTATGAACGTTACTGCAAAGATTTTAAAGCACCCGATTTTCCAGCCGAGTCTTATTGTTCAGTATTTACTGACATTATGTGTGTAATGTGGTTCTTCTCATGAAAGATGTTCATCGTTCTGCTTTTTACAATAGACTTTTTAAATAACTCCGCTCAAATGTGGTCAACTTTCCACATGTTTTGGCTGAAAACGACTTGTTTTGTGAAGACTTTGTAGCTGACTGCTATTTTTATTAGGAGAACGACGTACAGAGGAACTCGAAGACGGCGAGAAGATGATCGCGCTACAGTAATGCCTTTATCATGTTTTACAGATTGAAGTAAGCTTAAAGTATGTATGGCTGTTCAATTGTTGGCTTTTATTTTTTTTCTGCAGAGACCGCTTCCTATCTCTCAAGTGAAGGCACCACCTCCTAAGTTTGATCTGGCCGCATCAAACTTCCCTCCACTTCCTGGTTGCTCTCCATGTCCACAAGGGGAGCCAGTGCTGGAGAACCGCCTCTCTGATGTTGTCCGTGGCTTAACTAGAGACAAGGTTTGTTCGGAATATCTCTTGCATGTCATTCCAGACGATTCTGTCTGTTCAACGTTCTATTTCTGTGTAGCAGCAGGATGCAAACAGAGAGACTGCTGCTAGTCCCGCAGGCACAGCATCAGTTGAGGTTGTCTCCAGGCCCATGCAGCCTGCTGAGAAAGTGACCGCTCACGTCAACGATTGTCTGAGCTCAAGGTACACACCGAATATAAATTTCAATATTGCTTTCTAGGGCTGCACGATTAACCTTTATCGCATCAATATTGAGATTTTAACTCCCGCAATAATGTAGGTTTTTTTCCCCAGCCTCTGTCATTTGAGTAACAAACCTATTAGCCAATCAAAATGCTCACATCTTGCATTTTTGTTTTTGTTGTTCAAATGTTCGTTTTTCCTCAAAGCGAATTTACCATTTGTCAAGATAATTCCATCAGAACGTCTTTCCAGTGCCAGTGACAATATTGCCACACAGGAGTGTGTCTAAATATATGAATTGATTTTCTCTTTTCAGTGTTTAAAATTGTTACATTTTATAAACTAATAACCAAGCATTTAATTTAATTTTATTTTATTCCTTGGTATTTTCTTTGGTATAATCTTTAATATAATCCTAAACCAACAGTCTCATTTCCTCGATCACTATGTACAGGGTATTCGCGGGTCCTTAAAAAGTCTTAAAATGTCTTAAATTCACATTTCAAAGGTCTTAAAAATGAAATGTAACTGACTTTGTACAGAGGACTTTATTTTTTGGTTTTAAATACATTTGAAATCTTTTCGTTTGTCATGTAGAACAAAATACTGTAGACAGAACCAAGTTTAACCAACCGTGTTCGCGGGGAGCTTATAGGTCTCTGCATGAACCGCTAGAGCTTTAGGGTATGGGATCAGTTTAGTGCCAAAAAGATTCGCCAGCGAGAAACCTCGATTGGAGCGAGCGCAACGCGATTTGAGCGCGCGCAACGCGATTTGAGCGCGCGTATGGGATCAATTTAGTGCCAAAAAGATTCGCAAGCAAGCGCAACGCGATTTGAGCGCGTACGTATCAACATGCGCTCACGCTCAGTTCTCGTCTGCCCAAATTAAAATCGGCTAAACAGAGATCGGAATTAACATTTATTCCTTCGCGTCGACTAGTCACAACAAATCCACTTCGACTAGATACACTGCCATTGAAAAATATTTGTAAATATCTCTAAATGAGTTTCTCTTAGTCACAATTGAATTGAAGTAAAAATCTCTTAAGTAATTTGAGATATCTTCAATTACATATAGTGATATCAAATCAATTTATTACTAGTGTTAATACATTTGTAATATTAGTAAAATATTTAAAGATATATCCAAATATTTATGACTAGTCACATTGGAGTTATAAATTAATTACGAAGTCTGCTACATATGGGAATAAGAGCTTTGGAGACCCACATGCAGTGTGAAACACACGTAGCGGCTGTGGAAACCTGTCGGAAAACACCTGATATTTCTCAGTTTTGCTCCGTCGCACCCACAACAGTAGGTCTTAAATTTCATTTTGAATGGTATTAAAAAGGTCTTAAAAAGTCTTAAATCTAACTCTTAGAAACCTGCAGATACCCTGTATGTATGTAGTTTATTTGACCCTCTGTGACACAAAAGTAAAAACATATTTTATTAATACAATTAGTATTATAAACGTATAGTATTGTTGAGTTTATTAAGCTTTAAATGCATTTATAGTTTTAATGAATAAATTATTATTTTCTATTTTATTTTCTATATGTATATGCATTGTCTGTGTGCGAAGCCTTATTCTTCTTAACTTAGAAATCACAGACCCCTCTTTGCTGAACTCCTTATCTGAGTTTAAACCGCTAACTCCTCTAACACCTGGTCTTTCTATCTTTCGGTTTCTGTGAATTGTGTGAGTCCATTGTCCAAATGTGAGAAAACCTTGACAGTTGCTCTGTGACGGCAAGGGAGGAACTCTGTTTTATCTCTAGCACTTTCTGACGTCTCGCGCTGTGCTAATTCGCTAATGCTTAACTTTGCTATGTTTTATGGCTTTTTAATAAACGGGAGTCTGGGAGAATATCAGTTAGACGTAAAGAGAGACTGTAGACGGAACAAAGAGCGAAAGATTTGGGCACTTCCCAGACTCATCTGATTTCACAAACTCTGTGTTGAAGTTCTTTATTTTTAGAATATGTTTCGGGACGGCAAGATCCATCTAGCGGCAAAGCAAGATAAGATTTGAAAAGACCGCTCATAGACCCTGACAAGTGTCAAATGCAAAAATCACATTGCAATCGCAATATTTATCAGAAAAAGCACTTTTAAGGTTTGTCTTAAAATTGTGCAGCCCTAATGCTTTCTAAATTTAGTTAATTAAATTTTTTTTAAAGCTCCAATCACCTGGACAAAAAACAAGAGAAGACTGAGCCACCCGTCTATAAGGAGACGTCTGTGACCACTGCAACAACTGTGACTCCCACTCCCTCCCAAACACCACCTGGTCCAAAGTTTCAGCCGACCTTGGCTACTCCTTCAGCCCCTCAAACTAGTACCGCGCCCTCCAGTGTCCCGGCACCGGTGAGTTATCGTCGCTCTCAGGAGGTCAGTTAAATTTAGATGCTAGTTAGACGTGGAAGTTCACATACTTGTGACATGTAAAGGCCACTCACTTAGAACATATTTAATGCTATGCATCACTTCTGGCGTTTATCATTCCAAGGTGTTTATAAATAGATTTGTGCATCAGGCTTTAAGCTAAAGAAATCAAGAATTTATTGGGGATATCCCGATCCGATTTTGAGATCAGGATCAGTGTCGATAAAGTAAATCGGGATCGATCCTAATTGGTTGGTTGGACAATTATATTCAGTGCAGGTTGCTAAATCAATGATGTATATTAAAAAGTTATATAAAACTAAAACTTACCTTGAAACAAATATACCACTACAGACCAAAGGTTTGGACCCTTTCTCATTCAAAGAGTTCTTTATTGTCAGTACTAAAGTTATATATTCACACCTTTTATGTAAAAAAAGAAATATAATATAATACAAAAAATTATTTCTAATTATTTTGTAATTTCCTAGAATTATGTATATAAATTATGCATATTGTCTTATGTATTTAAATAATCTATTAAATATTATGCATAAAATTGTTTATGAAGCTGTGTCAGAATGAGCCAAATTTTAAATTAATCTGATTGGATCCAAATGTATGTTTATAACAAACTTAAAGCACACCTCTAAAATGTGCAAATGATTTTATACACAATAAAAACACAGTTTATTCGAACCTATTTTCCCAGGCTTGTTTCTAATACCGTAATTTTCAGACTATAAGGCGCACTTAAAATCCTATAGAAAGGTGTGATTTTTAAGTGAAAAAGATTACCAATGGATTATGTAATCTATCTGTAAAGATTACATAAAGATCAAAATAAATAAAAGATTAGGAAATGGACGTTATGCCTTATTTTCCGGTGTGTGTTGTAGTCCGGAACATTCTGTATATTTAGCTGGTTTTTCAATACGAAGACAAAAATAATTCGCATTATTTTAAAGACCAGAATGGAGGGAGGCACATCTTGACAACTTTACTGTCTTCCTCCTCTTAAGGAGCCGCGGAAGCTGAGTTATGCTGAAGTATGTCAGCGGCCTCCTAAGGATCCCCCTCCTCCACCTCCTCCTCCTCCAGCAGCAGGAGGCTCTTCCAGCCCCAACAGTTCAAGCGCACAGCCCCTGAGAGAGCTGCGTGTCAACAAGGTGGAGGAACAGTCCGCCAGCCCGGCCAATAAACAAGAGCGGCCTCAGGAAACGGCGAGCAACTGCAAAGCCAGGGAGGGCCGTGTGGCCCGTGACACCCAGAGTTTCTCACGCAGCAACGGACCCCCCAGATCCAGCATGGGTGGGTTTAAGCTACGCGAGCAGCAGAGACGCCCCCCTTTCGGGCACCGCGGTTCTCCCCAAGGAGCTTCCAGACACACTGGAAAAGAGCAGAACATCCCCCCCATTTCGCCAAAGTAAAGACTCGAAAGAAATAATGTATGAATATTTACACGTGTATATATATATATGTGTATATATATATATGTGTGTATATATATATATTTATATATATATATATATATATATATATATATATATATATATATATAGACAGAGAGTTATAAAAAGAGATGAAATATGATTTAAGTCAAAATTTTAAAAGGTATTCACCTGTCCTGCCTGGAGCACTTCCAGAGGAAAAGTCTCGTGAAGTGACAATGCACAGACTGGGGTTTCCAGGCAAACGGGATCAGAAATGGGAAGCAGAGGGGGACGCCATTGGATCGGATTTGAACAAACATAAAGAAAAGGTTTCATGCTTCTAACTTGACGATGTCCCTTTAGAATGTAAATGTGAGTGTTTTTGGGTGGTGAATGTGGCGAACAGGGCCGTCGGAAGACCCTGATGATGATGGATCGTGGTCTGCGAAAAGCATATGCACTAAGACGAGGAACATGCACACGCGCTGTCATGGACCTATACAAAGATATCACTTTGACATGCAATGATACATCTTGAGTTTTCTTTTTTCGGTTGCTTGGTTTGCAATCACGGGAGGCTGGTAGAAGGGTCCTGGTGTGGAACGATGTGGTTTGCTGTAGAGTTGATCCGTTTCGGGAAGTAGCTTCTGCGCCGTGTGCGTGAGCGTGGATTATTTCTTCGGTATTTTTAGGGGTTTGGTTTGAAGTCTTGCGTTAGTTTGCGTGGCATACCGTAGCTTGTGCTAATTCTGTAATGAACGCTCTACTTTACTAGCCGCCGTATAAAGATCCGTTTCTGGAGCCTTGCTTATGATGAAATGTAAAGCCCACTGACGCGTCATGAAGTCAGCAATGCCAATAATGATGCTGTTACGTCACTGATTTGCGGACGGGTGATACTTTTGATTTGTTTTTGTAGTTAGAGTTTGAGTAACCAACAGCCTGTGAATGACTTAACCATCAGGTACATGGGCACGCATAAACCTGTCATCTCATCCTTTTCGTGCATTATTCTCCGATGTCCTGATGATCAGTCAGGCTCTTGACTATGTTTACAGTGTGACAATGCTAGGCAACGTCAAGAATCATTATCAGACTCGTTGGTTTCTTCCGGGCAAGGTTTCGTTATCAGAACATTCTGGGTTGACGACTGAGTGATGAGCCAGTCGGCCTGTAGGTTTTTATGGCTTTAATTATTTTAGAACTAATGAACTTCGGCTAACAAAAAGAACTAATGCTTCGGTTAGTCAGTCCGTCTCTTGTTGTTCGGCCTGAATAGAATTCCCAAACATGGTGACTGCTGTTTTCTCGGGTTGGGCAAATTCCTTCGAATCGGATAAAGTGCAGCACTGGTACGGATCGGAGTTGCTGGGTCAAAATAGACTCCCGGTGTCCGGAAAGGCCTGTAAGTCACACGTGAGCGTTTTTCATCGCCGTGACGATGTTTCACACCGGATAACTGAATGTGGTATGCTTGGGGTGTCCCTGAATGTGTCCTCCAGCTATTTGAATCCAAACTACTTTTGCGTTTCTTCCCTGGAATTGTGTTTTGGCCATGTGAGAAACGGCAAAACCGGATGAAATAATCCTGTCTGTGAAGCGGGTTCGCTCGCGTCTACTAATCATTGCAACGCCGGTGTGTCGCTTTTGATCGGGTGGCTTGTGTTTCAGTAGAAGTTCCATGTGTGGAGCACTTGTTTCGGGGGAACGTGAGAGGTTTTCTGATATGTACGGGAAAAGCGAACTTTTGTGGAGTGTGACGAGCTGGGATGCATTCACTACAAACAAAAAAAGGAAAAGAAAAAAAGTGATGAACTGGTGCTGTATTTGATCGTTTAATCAGAAAAGAATACAGTATTGCTGTTAAATTTAAGTATTTCTTATATTTTTAATTTATTTTAATTCCTCAGGCCGCCACCCCCCATCCAGCCCACCGTGTGAGTTGTCATTACAATGTACAAAAGACTTTGGGAGAGAATCACATATTAACAGATTTGTATTTTTTTTTTTCTTTTCATCTTGAGATTTCAGCCGAGAATATACTTGATGCATTTACTAGATGCTTAGTAATGCAGTAAATAAATCACTGGGGCTTCTTTTCTGGTTTTTATTAATATGAGCAGCTAGTGGTTTAGCATAATGACATGCACTAACTTGTTTAAAATCTTAATGTTATGTAATGTGAAAATTATTATAGGAGCATAAGGTAATATTGATGTTGAAAGGCTTGCAAAATTCACATAATAATAGCTTTTTTTTTTCTTTTTTCTTTTTTTTTTTTAATATTGTTAATTGATTTTAGGGGTTGGTGTGGCAAAGGGAAGACTTCTATAACAATGGATTGAAGTGAGACACTAAATTCTAGCTGTCTGCTTAAAATGTCACAAAGAAAATAAATTATTTTGTTTTGGCCTTGTTGTTTTGACTGTTTTATTTGGTCGATATTTTTTTTAATTATGAACCACTTTGTCGCCCAGGGTCAAATTAGGAAGAGATGGCAAGGTGAATGAAGGATATCTGTAGTGGGTTCAGGATTTGTTTTAATTGGATAGTTACCAAAATCATTATCCAGTGTTTTTGATCAAGGGAACAAGGTATTGATCGTAACATAACTTCACACAGAATCAAATATCTTTTAGTTTCTCTCTGTACTGTATAATATACATTATATCATGAGGCTTCTCGTCAAATATACATTTTAAATGCCGTTTAAATGGACATAACACAGATACTCATCCACTTACTCATCAATAAAGTTCTAAATGGATATTTAAGTGGACCCTGGTGGTCTCCAATTTTCTAAATGGATCTAAACGAATCCAGGAATTCTTAATCAGACTTTAATTTTATTATGTTGCAATATTTCAATAGAAAAAATGTATTTCAAACCGTCCTGCATATTGAAATTCCTGAAGTAAGCGTTTGTAGATAAGCAATCGTCATTTAAAGCGCTGTGTGAAAGCGTGGCTTTGTTGAATAATGTTTAAATAATATTTGACATTTTTTTTTATAATTGACTCACCGTACTGTTAATATAGCTTTTTACCATAAAATCCGCTACCGGTAACTAACTAGTTAAGATGGATATACGAAATGCGTTTTCAAATTGTTTCTCACTTCCTGTCGTGACGTCATTTTGTTTGTGTGTAGCCACAGACCCTCGCGCATTAGCTTCAATATCGCTGTTGATCTTCGTGCAGGTAACACCGTTTAACGCGCTCTGCTGCTTTATCGTTGTTTGTTTGATCTTTTATTCCTTTTCTTTCGCGTTCGTGCTTTTATTTTCTCTTGAGACGCAAGGTGTCATTTCGCCACCGGTTTGTCGGAACTAGCTCAGCTAATTCACTCTGGTAGGACCAGCCGAACCATTAAATATGAATTAGATGTTGTGTTTTATTACGGCTCCCGTACAAGCATCTGTTTCTTCAGTGGAACTTGAAAGCCGTGTTTAATTTAGCTTGTGTAAGATCGTGTCTTTGCTAACGGATCTGTCACACGACCTTTCTGTTGACAGCGGGGCAGACACGGGCGTGAAGAGGAGAACCTGCAGATTTACTTAAAATATTTTATATGAATTTGTTTAAACCGACGACAATGAGGACATTTTTAGGAGGACCGTGTTAAACACCTGTTAACAGTAACATACACAATGTGCATTATTGACAAATATAATATCCGTCGTTTGGAAATTTGCGATGCAAAAAATATATATACACTATACTGTAATATATAGACATTTAAAACGATTCTAATAATGATTAGAAACGCAAATGCAAGGTAAAAAACATTAAGATGTATATTTGTGTTAATTGATAAAATAAGATAGAATAATTATATGAACATAATAAACATATAAACATGTGTATCAATAAATTATATTAAACCTTGTGAGCAAACCATGTGTGCCAGTGTAATTTACGTAATTCATATAATAATAATAATAATTTATACTGGGTATTTAAATGATGATTCAATCAAGCAAGTAAATGACGTACAAGTAGAAAATAGGCAAATTTGACATTTTCCCGAGATTTATTTCTTCTATTGTTTGGCTATAATTTGGCTATAATAAACTTTTTGTTTTTGCAGCCAAATCAGCACATATATATTCATTGTGTTTATTGATGAAATAAGATGCAGTAATAATATGACACATAATAAATACACATCAACATGGGCATCAAGAAATTACACAAACATTATGAGCAAACCATGTGTGCCAGTGTAATTTGAGTAATTCATATAATAATGTATACTAGGTATTTAAATGATGATTTAATCATGCAAGTAAATGACGTACAAGTGGAAAATTTGATATTTTCCTGAGGTTATTAATTCCTTCTCTCCATTGTTTGACCCCTTGTGTCTTTGTTTTTGCAGCCAAATCATCCCGTGTGACATCACCCAGTGTGGGTGAAATGTCCTTTAGTTCCACATGAGCTCTACTATGTGGTACATCATGCAGAGTATTCAGAGTAAATACTCCCTGTCGGAGAGACTCATTCGAACTATAGCAGCCATTCGCTCCTTCCCGCACGATAATGTTGAAGACCTAATACGCAGGGTGAGTTTGATTTTAAAAGCCTGTGTGCACTTGTATGTGTGTTTTGGTAATCAGTTCCACCCGCCTTAACTACAATCTGCCTCATTTTTTTTTCTTCATTTTTTTTAGGGAGCGGATGTGAACAGGATGCATGGCACACTGAAGCCTCTGCACTGCGCGTGCATGGTGGCCGATGCCGATTGTGTGGAGCTTCTTCTTGAGAAAGGTGCAGAGGTACGCCATTTTAAACCATCCTTTTTGTCTGTTCAGCTAAAGCTGCACATCTAATCGTTAAAAGATTGCAATCTCGATTCCACCCCCTTTGCGATCTTAATCAAGCATTTGTACGATTCAACCAAACGTCTGATCTTGAGATAACACGCACTCCAGTGTTTCGACATATTGACAATCTCACTCACTTTGTGGGATCAATGTATTGCCAAAAAGATTTGGGTGTGTGCACAGCTCAAGTTGAGCGAGCTTAGCACGATTTGTGGTCGTTTGTCTAGCATGTTTCTTCGCGCTTGTGCTTAAATCTCTTCTGTTTGAGTACAAATCTCTCAGGCACTTTTTTACTCCTTACATGCTCTAATTGGTTAAAGCGAACAAATCACAAAACATCAACAATCCTCGCCGTTGTACGGCCCACCACGACAAGTCCCAACATTTTGCCATTACAAAAAGGCTTTTCAAAGATTTCACATTTAAAAGCATTATTACTTTGACATTATTTTTCATTACATTTATTTCAATTTAAATTTAAAGAGTAAAGTGTGCTATTCTATTGCTGTTTGACAACCTGATGTTCAGAGTTAGAACTTTAACAAAATACATTTCCAAAATTGTGAAAGAAGTAGGACATTTATTGTAAGCAAAAAAAAAAAACTCTTTGTCAAAAAAAAACGGAAGTGACGAAAAAACCCGGAAGTGAAAAAAAAAACTGATTGACGGCGTTAATAAAATTTGACGCGATACAATTTTTGTGTTAATCGCATGCGTTTACGAGTTAACTTTGACAGCCCTAATATATATATATGAGATGGGCGTCTATATATATGTATATATTCATATATATATATATATATATATATATATATATATATATATACATAATTTATGTTTTAGTAGCTGGTGGATCACAAACCGAAAAGTTGGTGTGGGCACCCCTGAGCTAAAGAGTTTGGAAATGTCCAGGTCGAACTACCTGCCGTTCGAACAGTCCTCGGGTCCAATCGCCTATATATATTATTATATATGTTGTTTTTTTTTTGAACAGGTGAATGCCCTGGATGGTTACAACCGCACTGCTTTGCATTACGCGGCGGAGAAAGACGAGGGCTGCGTGGAGCTGCTGTTAGAATACGGAGCTCATCCCAACGCTCTGGACGGCAACAAAGATACGCCGCTGCACTGGGCCGCCTTTAAAGATAACCCAGAGTGTGTGCGGGCACTGTTAGAAAGCGGCGCCTGCCCCAACGTCCGCGATTATAACAACGACACACCCCTCAGTTGGGCCGCCATGAAAGGGAATCTGGAGAGTGTGCGCGTGCTGCTCGAATATGGCGCCCAAGTCCACGTGACCAACCTTAAAGGCCAGACGCCCATCTCACGACTGGTGGCGCTGTTGGCCCGGGGCCTGGGCACCGAGCAGGAGGAGGAGTGCCTGGAGCTGCTGTGCCGCGCCGCGGGGAGGTTTGAAATCCGCCGGGCCGATGGCTCGCTACCTCGAGAGCTCAGTAAGGATCCGCAGTTACTGGCCCGCCTCACCAGCCTCGTAGCCCAACCGCCGTCGTTGCGAGCTTTGGCCCGATGTGCCGTGCGGAACAGCCTGGGAGTGCAGTATCTTCCCTCGGCGGTGAAGCAGCTCCCGCTTCCTGAGTCTGTGAAAGAGTACGTGCTTCTCAGGGACTGAGGGGGATGTGGCGAGACTGTCCGAGGGGGGCGAGGGCGATGCTTTCTGTCCCTGCGTGTAATCTGCAGACGCGCGTGAGTGAACCACCGAGGAAGTTGCCTGTTTTTCTTTGTTTTGCCAACAATCCGCATACGTCTTTCTGCACAGTCACGTGCGTTAATGGAGAGCACCACTTATGGGGATGGAGAGAAACACGAAAATGTCATTAATAATCCATTATAATCCATATTTGATATGTGTAATGAAACAAAACAACAACTCGTGAGAGGTTATTAATAAAATAACATTTGATTTTTTTTGCACAAGCGTTTTTAAATTAACATTCATTGCTATAATTTGAAATTCATCACAAGTAACAGAATTATAGTAGTATGTTTTACTAAAAGGTTTGTGCAAATTATTTGAGGATTTTATTAATACTTTTTGTGAGTTGTTTGTTTTTCAGCGTACTTGCCTCCCCAAACGATTTAAAGTATTATTTAGCTCTCATCAAACGACATTTGTTTTTCAAAATCTTCTTTAGCACAGCACTTATGGTAAGTATTTTTTTTTAATGTCCGCTCTGTATATTTTTAGTTACGTAGTTAGGTTAATTTTTAAAGTCAAATAAATAACTTTTATGTTAAAGCTTTTTATGAGGTTTAAACATGAACTTGGAAAGTACATCACACAAATAAGTCAATCTGTATTGCAGACAGCTGACTGTAACTAAGGTTTTATACAGTAAAGTCCAGACATGAAACACTATTACAGTGGCTTTAGGTGACATTTGTGTCGGGAGCAACAAGGAAAGAACTTATGCAGTTGTTACTAGTTGGTTTACTAAAATGGCAATCCCTCTGTTTATATTTTCTTCAGAAACACTTGTTTAATTCAAGAAAACTTCCTGATTTTTGTTGGATTGTATCATTCGGTGCTGTAGATTGCAGAAAGTGCTTTTGTTTTTGAAAATATAGCAATCCTTAAAAATCTTTGGTGTTTTATTTTTTAATTGCTCTGTCTTTTCCGTATACTCCTCAGTGATCTAGTCTGTGGTTTGACATGTTTCGCATGATCATTCCAAATGAGTTCATAATTGGGACATTGATTATAAGGAATACATTTCCTTTTCGTATTGTTCTATTGGTTGATTTGGAAGAATGCTGTGGTTATATTTAGTTTTATGCATGCACACCAAAAAGTAAAAGCCTCTACATGCATTGTAAGCGTATTTTCATTAATTGTTTCCACAAATTAAATGAACGGTATGGATTAAAAGCAAGAAACCAAAGGTAAAATGTATTGGCAACATTTTATTCACCTCAGCGTAGTTTCAGCTGTACACCACTGGATGGCGGCAAACATAAATGTTTTGTACATAAAGTGACGCAATTAAATGGTCCAAAAAAACATACGTAAAAGTTTTCACAAGCAGTTCTTATATTAAATATGCAATCAAGCTGAATAAATAGATTAGTTGTCTCCCTGTGCTATAGCTATGTTAAAATATGAAAATATATATTTATAACATTCTTCTGCATTTACTTTAAAGAATTAATGTATTAATAAAAACGTACAGTACACTGAGTGTAAAGATTCAACGCTACTTCACCGGGCAGTCTTTGTGTTTTCCTTCATGCTTTATTTGAACTCCAAGTACAGGATGTCCTCTTTAAGAATAAATAAGTCAAGAAGGAAACTAAAGTGTGGCAGAATAAAGAACATGAACATTGTTGAGAATTCCGTCTTTTTTCTGTGAAATATTGGTATTACGTAATAATAAATTATAAAAACAAATATAAGGGACAATTGGAAGAACCTTTGTGTACTTCATGCATACTTGGTCTGTGAAGTGTTCTAAAGGAAATTCTAGAAAATATAAACAATGTAACTAGAACGTATTTTTGCAATACATTATTTCTCTGACGATACAACGCCCTCGCGAAGATTTACAAACCAGGTGAGTATCAAGAAGTAAATGTTTTGTAAAATGATTTACTCTGACAATAAAAAAAAAAAGAAAAAAAAAGGTGAGTATCAGGAAGGAAGGGTAGTTGTGACGTAAGCATCTCGCGATGTTTCGCCCGGAGGGGCGTGTCAGATTCCAAGAGTGGAGAGAGGGAGAGAGTGCGAGTGGGATAGAGAGGGGCGCTGTGGTAAGTTTGTAAACATTTACTTCTGCCAAATGCGGGCAACTGATTGTCTTTATTTTAAAACAACGTGCTGTATTTTTTAAACATCTGAAAAATATTTGTCGATGATTTTTGATAACAAAAAAGCGATTGTTTGTCAAGATTGTCAGTGGTCTGGTGGCGAGGTCTTGCCCGAACAGGGAGACCAATCTTTAGATTTGGGCTCTTGACAAGCGAGAAGAAAAGACAATTTATAAAGTAACAATTTACATGTTGTAACCATGCTGTTTGTTTTAAATAAAGACATGTCTTCTGCTATACAAACGACTTGAAAAAAGAACACCGGTGTCGTATTGGAAGTTACTTTTTTTCCAAATACTTTGATCAGACTTTGGATGAGTTTGAGCGGCCTATACACTTGAAGTCCGCGAGTTGAATTTTTTTAGCACGATTTCCGTCCGCCAATTGGACGAGACTCTTTGTCATGAATGACGTGAGATGTGGCCAACCAAGAAGTACAATTTGTTGATTGACGTGTTTTGGACCAATGACTGAAAACGCAGGGCGGGCATTTGCGGGAAAGGGCAGGCCTTAAGTTGGCATGTTCGCGAGCCTTCAAGTTAGCATAGGTTTGCTAAATAGTTAGCGATATTTATTTTCGCCTAGGGCACTAAAAAGAGTGTTGTTTTTGTAGTGTTTTGGAGCGATCCAACACATTGGCTTGAGAATGCGCGTTAATGTGAGAGGAAATTCTATTTAAACTGTCGTGCTTGCTGGTTGGCGGTTTGTTAAGTTTCACTAAGTAGTGTCACTAGTAAACGAACACTTTGCATTGGAAGCAGCAAATTGATTATCGTATTTTGCACTTCTTATTGACGTAAGATGGGGTTCACAAAAATGCCAAATCGGTGTTTAATCGGTACAGTAGTTTTTGTTATTCACTCACGGCTGTGTTTTTGTTGGCGTGTGTTTGTTATGTAAAACCCATGTGCTGTGGGAATTTGACCAAGATCGTCACAGATAAATCACAGATAATGTGAGTGTTTCAAACTTTGGCACATGGCATGTCTGGGTCAAAAATATCCGAAAACAGCTGATGTCAATCCTCTTTCTCTCATCCAGGCCTGTGAATCGTCCTGAGGAGCATCTGCATGTCTGAGGACCTGTAATTCTAGATATGGGTCATTCTGACACGGCAGTCGCTGAATTCCAGTAATGTTGCTCTTCCAAATTACTCCGTGTCCCCATGTAATTCATCTTTCTCTCTGCAGACGAGCATGCATTTGTACTAGTGAGCATTTTTGCAGCTGTCGGGGAATTGACTTACAGATATTTGATTAACGAAAGCGCTGAGCATTGCTTGGGTGGTGTTTTGGGTGGAGCACAACTTGGGATGGTGTTTTGACTATGTTGGTTGTCCGGGAAACAACCGAAAGCTTTTGATGTCAGGTTGCCGGTTTCATCGTCTTCGAGCCTCATAAAACATTTTTAGATCTGCAGACTGAATAACGGAGCGTCCATATAAATCACACAATGCGGATAAACTGGCAGCGCTATTTGAGATGCTTCTTGGCATCTGTGGAGTTTTAGTGTTATGTAATATTTGGTCGGCTGTTAAAGGTGTGTGTGTGTGTGTGTGTGTGTGTGTGTGTGTGTGTGAGACGGGGAGAGAGAGACTCAGAATCTGAGAAAGATAATGGAGTTGATCCCTCTATAATTACAGGGATATCCTGTTTTTTGGCCACGGGATCGTTTTCAAACATCGTTGGGTGATATCGTTCTGAAAGTTAAATTTGAATATTAAGTTAAGTTGGAAAATGGAAGTGAAATTGAGTTGGTATTAATTTATCACTTTATAATTTACCATTTTATTTTTTCAGCAAATTTTTCCTAAAACAATTTTGCTATTGCAGGTGAGTTGTTGTGAACACCGAAATAGTCCGCCGTACACTAGGGACTTCCATCATTGTTTATTACAGTATCCAGGCTCGGGGGGCTCGACCAGGCCACCGTGTGTATTTCCCCACCATGGATCCAGCAGAGACTTTGTAGCCATATAGACTCTGAGCTAGAGTTTCATCTGTTCCATTTTCCAGTGTTACATAAATCCACATATGTCGTGAAACACACCCTGTACCCTGGATCTCTTGTTATCTTTAACTTCTTTCCGCTCTTCGGCCCGTACCTGTGGGTTCTGGAGCACCCTATGACACCCTTTCGGCCGGCTTTTCGTGGGGTCTCCCTTACTCTCTGGCAGCCCACTCTCCAGATTCCTCATTCTTGGCTCTGGCTGGAGCTATTAATACAGTTTGTTTTGTTAGTTTCCTAGCAGACAGCATCAAACAGTGGACGCCTCTGGCAGATTATAGCCGGACCCTGTCACACCGTCGGGCTATAAGGAACCATAGGTTACTGTTTGTTCAGAGTCCCAGTAGCCAGAGGAATTGGATCGGGATATTGGCATGTATTGGAATGAAATATGAGTTTTCATCTGCCGTAGAGACTTTACTGGCTGAGAATGTGCTCTAAAATCCCAATGCACAGAAATCATCTGGAGACATTCTGCTTTGCTTGGGCACGGCCAATGTTATTAAATCCTCTATGATCTGGCAGGACTCTCCATTTTAAGTAAACTTGGAAACGGCAAGTGCTAAGAGATTCACGTGGAAACGGAAAACATTGGGAAATCGGTCGGAAGGTGTGGGAATGCGGAATGCGTCGGTTTTACGTCAGCTAAAAGAGGGATTCAACCTTCACCAGCTGTCATCTTGGTCAAGTTCTCGATGACAGACAAACTCAGCTGCTGGGCTTATCTTCCCAGGAACCATCGGACGGGGAAGTCTAGTATTGATATATTTTTGCTTCAGGTTTGCAATATCTGACAGACGTCAGCGAATACAGCTTTCAGTTTAGAATTAATTGAACACAGAAGGAAAATTAGCATCTTTTTTCCACACATATCTCAACCACAAAGTTTCAGTGTGTGATTAAATGCTACAGAATGCAATTTAGTTAAGTGTTTGCATTAAATATGTCAGTCAGATGAAAATTGTATTGATGGGATATGGTAATTAATTATTGGGTTTGGGTAATTAATTATTTTTCCCAACTTCTGTGAACTTAATTTGTTTAACTGAAGATTAACAGCTTTCACACATGCCCTAGAGAAGGAGTCGGGAATCTTTTTGGCTGAGAGAGCCATAAGCACGGCATATTGGTAAAAATGAAGTCCAAAAGAGCCATACCTGTTTAAAACTAAATGCACGTAAATCTATGCATATTTGTAAAACCAATATGAAATGCAGGACAACAAGTCTTTCAACTCGTTTTGATAACGCTGTTATTATATGTAAAATGTCTTCATACTTGTGTGGCTCGTTTTCAACTTTTAATTCTGACAAAACAAACGTGCGGTCAAGACCAGAAACACGGTGCACATTCAGAGGTGTTTCACCTCAGGACCCCCGGGTCAAATAAACTCGGACATACAAATGCATTTCCAATAAATCAAACACAAATAAAATACATTTAAAATCGGGAGGGCTTGGAAAACTGCATAAGAAATACGTCTAGCTAACACGCGCGAAGCCCGGTGTTTGTACAGTGACAAGCAGTTACCGCGCGTGCACGCGACTGGAACGCAACGGTTTCCGCTATTAGGTAGTGAACTACTGAATATTAAAAGAAATGCAGGCTGTGATTGGCTCTATCGCCGGCAACCAGGAAATTAATGAATTGAAATACCGGAGAACGGTTTAAATGTTTTACGTTGTTATATATTTTTAAAGCCATATGCAGTCACCAGAAGAGCCATATATGTCTCGCGAGTCATAGTTTTCCGACCCCTGCCCTAGAGTATTTTTCATGAACCAGGAATCTTTGCATTTACTTCTTTCAATCGAACGGGAGTCAAAACTCAAACCACACTTAAGAACGGTGACCAAGCGACGCAAGATTATGGAAGGTTATCAAGATTTTCTTGATACGGTTGATAACATTGCGGGAGAGTACAAGCCCATTTTATATTTTGGAAGCAAGATCTCTAAAACAAACTACTGTTTTTGTTGTTTTCTGTTTAATTGGTGTGCAAAGAAGATTAGACAACAGTTTTATCCATGTCTGGACTCTCATCTAAGTGCATGCTAGCTTTAAGATAATGATGCACTCCTTTCGTATAGCGAAAATATTTCAAAACCTGGGATGGCATTTTCCCGGCTACGAATTTTGTTTCTTGGAATTTTCGTTAGCTAGGTTTAGGACATTTATAAGTCGGTGTACCACTGTATAACTTGTCAAAGCACAAAATGTACATTTTCTAATTATGAACATCCAGCAAATTTAAAACAAATTCTGTAAATATAGACATTGCATTTTAGGATTTGTAGTTTGTCATCAGAGCGCTTTATCGCCATGCCTTTAATATAATTATTTCAAACAATATTGCGGGCCGGTTATGTTGGGCGAAATATTGTATTTAATTGCAATAGGATGTTTTCCTTAAGTTGCTAAATGTCAAATTTGGCTGTTGTATTGTTTAAGACTTAACAAGCGTAATGACGTAAATGTAAAATATTTTTAAATCCATTCTTCAAACAATTCTTATCTAACATTTGTTTTAGTGAAGCGCTTTAACTAACGCACAAACCTAATCGGTGTTATAATATTCCAGAATATCTGGGATTACCGCTGAATGGCTGATGTGGCTCCAGGTTTTACTCTGCAAACCGGAATGATCCGTGCACATCGATGCCGTCTGGCTTCAGCTGACGTGTTACGAGATACAAGTGAAATGGAGAAGTTCAGAGCATTGCACCAGAGCCTTCAAGCACTTCAACGACAGTGAGCGGTGGTCTTCGTTTGCGTTTCTCTGACCAAACTGACTGGTGTGTATTGAAAACAGATTGAGAACCCTGGCACCAAACTGTTGGCTTGGCTTGGAGAGCGTGTGAGGTCTGCAAGGAATCAAGCTGTTTAGTTTGTACAGCACTTTGATCCGTGCCGTGAAGGCAGGGCTTTTTCAGGGGCAAACAAGATGCAGTTATTTTCTTTATGCGAAACAGAGCAAGGTCTTGGCAAGGCCCAATAAACTAGCTTTAACTACAGGTCCGGTGAGCAGTGTTGACTTAAAGGACAATATTACGTTTAATTGCGTATCATTTCATATATTATTTTGAGACAGTTAAAACTGTGAAAAGCGCCTTACAAAATACTCATTATTAAAATACTCATTATTATTATTTCTAGACAAGACGCAATCCTTTTTGTTTCTCTTTTTTGCTTTCGTTACGCGCTCGTTGATTCTGACTAATAGGACCAGTTAATTGATAAGCTTTATAATGGTTGCTGATTCAAGTTCTGCTTAGTAGAACTATAATGGGAGATCATGTTAAAGAAGTCACAAGTCGCTTGCATACAGCGAAAGTAAAGTCCGCTTCATTACAGATGCAATAAGAAGTATTAAGATGCTACCTTCCATGAGGAATTCCTCCCACTGGATAAGATATTTCAACTTGGAGTTGACTGGAGTTTGTTCTAGATACTTCTTATAAAATGCTTGTTTTTCTTTTAACACAACTAACTAGTGACTCATATCACTTTGATTAGTTGATTATATATATATATATATATATATATATATATATATATACATATAAAAAAATTATTTGTGTGATTAGAACTCCAATTCCCAGAAACCTCAGCGGTTCCCATTAGCCTTTGCACTCCTAAAGCCTTACGACTTTAACAGTAACAATTGACTGTGGTCAGTGTTGAACAGGAAGAATGGAAAGTGTATTAATGGTTATTCTGGAGAGACATGTTTGGAATGATGCGGTACTGATCCAGGACAATGTGTGTGGCCGCCATTTTCAGACATGGTCTTTATCTGACGTTGCGAAGTATTGTTTTTCCCTGTGCAGCAGACCGAGCGTTTTGTTTGTGTTTGTTCTTTGCTTTTGACTGTTCTCTTTCTGCCCCGATGCTTTTATCTGCCTATGGACTGTTCTCTTACTTTGGTTTGTCCTCTCCGTCTGTTCCAATATTAATTATTGTAAATAGTTTATTTCTTACACTCTATTTAGCAACTGCTTAGTGTTGCGTCGTGGCTAATGTTTACTTTTTTCTTTTATTCAACCAATAAAAGCATATATACATGTCTGCCTCCGGAACCATTATTTAAAGAAAGAGGACACCGCAGAAGTGCACAACTGCATTAAGACGTATTTTCATGTATTGGTGATTGTTCCTGACATGAAATGTGGAAAAAGAGGAGCTTATATTTACGTGCATTTAAAAAAAATAAGCAGCCTCCAACATTTTGAGTTTCTTAAATTGTAAAGTTGAGTTGAGTAAAAAAGAGGGTGCTTATATTTGTGTAAAATCATCAAATGAACAAAGTTGGTAAGCAACAGTCCTTTTTGTTGGACCGACCAGATCGGGTCCGATTAACCATAATTGAGAGTTGATTTTCTGAGAATTGAGCTCTATAATCATTTCTCAGAGAAGGATAGATTCATCTTTACTAGGGGTGGGACGAGACCCTTTTCCCACGAGACGAGACACTAGGCTCACGAGATCGAGACGAGACGAGATATAGATTTTTTTTTTAAATAAAAAAAACCTTCGATATAATATAAGGAGAGCCATATTTTATCTCTTTCGGCTTTTCCCTTATCAGGGGTCGCCACAGCGAGTCATCCCTTTCCACCTCATTCTATCCTGAGTATCTTCTACTCTGACCCCAGCCAACCTCATGTCTTCTCTTACAACATCCATATTTCTCCTCCTTGGTCGTCCTCTTGCCCTCTTCCCTGGCAGCTCCATCTCCAACATCCTTCTACCAATATATTCACTCTCCCTCCTCTGCACATGTCCAAACCATCTCAGTCTGGCCTCTCTGACTTTGTTGCTAACACAAGTAACGTGAGCTGTTCCTCTGATGTGCTAGTTCCTTACTCTGTCCAACCTCGTCACTCCTCAGGAGAAGCTCAACATCTTCATCTCTGCTGCCTCCTTCTCTGCCTCCTGTCTCTTTCTCACTGCCACTGTCTCTAAGCCATAGAGCAGAGCTGGTCTCACCACTGTCTTGTACACCTTTCCCTTGAGTCTAGCTGACACTCTTCTGTCACACAACACTCCTGACACTTTATTTTATTTAACTAAAACATTAAAAACTGTTGATGCAACATATTTTCACCAATTGCATGCAGTCATAACTAGATAACCAACATAATATTGATCATACAAAATATGATGCCATAAATTGCCAGGCAAGTAATTTCACAATGTTTTAACTGTCAATAGTATAGAAAATCCATCAAGCGCAGTCATTAAACACTATTTATAGACAAAGACAAGTCTTCCAGTGAATTGTAAAGAATGGTAGACTCATTTTGGCATCAAGTTCAACTCAACATCAATCTACTTCATTATGATTAAATTCACTGTGTTCATTTTAGCTCTAAAAAACACATGTATTGAAAGTGTCACTGTCCAGTCAATTATAGAGAGAAGAGAGAGAGAGAGCGAGCGAGAGAGAGAGAGAGAGAGACAGAGAGTGAGAGCAGGACAGAGAGCGGGAGAGAGCGAACGGCTTCCTACTTTAGCTTTGTTTCTGGTATTCGTCACTTTTCTTGCCGATTTTTTTCTTTTTTTTACGTGAAACCATGATTTCCAACCGAAAACAGACTTTGTTCAAACTACAACAAGCAGATTTTCTAGCGCGCGTCATACGTTCTCTTAAAGGCACAGCGCAGAAAACGGAGCGGCGCATATGCGCGTCGCGGGTGTGATCGATTAATTCAGTCTGTTACACTGCTTTCTGTGTTCGATTAGCAATGTCCGTGCCGTCATTGATAGTTACAACTTGTAACTAAACGAATGTGTTATATTGTATTAAAGGGTTTATATACTTGTATAAATATCAAATCCAATAATTATCACGGTATCCACGGTATTGCAAATATATCAAAGATGGCGCCAAATTCTCGCGATATCACGAGATTCAATCGGATCTCGCGAGAAGCAGAGATTTTTTTTTTTTTTTTTTTTTTTTCCGGGAAATAAAATCTCGAAGTTGATTTTTTTTTTTTTGCTAATGCATCTTGTCTCCATTTTAACATGGGATGTGATCTTATATCAATTCCAACGTTGCCTTTAAGGATAATCTATCATTTTCTACAGTTCTTATGGATCTATCAGTACAGTGGTTTGTGTACAGTAGAGTGAAAACTGTGATAATGTTTTACTGTATAATGTCAAAACCTTTCTGATTTTTTTTTTACGGTTGACCAATTCTAGTTTTATCCGCTTCAGTCCCTCTGGTCCAAGGACATTGTTCGGATCTTCACCTCGTGTTTGCAGTGGCGGTTGTGTAACTCACGAGGCGTCATTCTGAGCTGGTGGGGCACAATGAAACTTTAATGAAACTTCCCTTTATTCAAATTTAATGATGCAGTTACTTATCCTAAATTCCCAATCTCTCCACACGTGGAATCTTGGGCTTAGGAGAGTAACCGTGTTGTCTGATGAGGACTCATCCCGACACGGACCACTGCATGAAACGTCTGAAGTACTGATTTAACTTGTAGTTTCTGAACTACATCACGCAATGTTTTACATAATATAAAATTATGGGTTTTTGTTAAGCTGTGTTTTTTTTTTAATAATATTTAGTTTATCTGTTGTGTGTGTGTGTGTGTGTGTGTGTGTGTGTGTGTGTGTGCGCATTGTGGGTGTTCTTCCACAATCATTCCCCAGCGTTCCCTGGGAGTAGCCAACCAATAAATCATATTCTGAAGCTATTAGATTCCAGGGATTTTTATATTTGTTTTATTTGATCACGAGGTAATGGTGATCATTTCATTGTGAGTGTGTGTGTTGTGTGGTGTGACATGACTGCCGTTGGTCGGCTAAATGAAATGTTGAAGGGAGTGTTTGTGATGAAGCAGCACACACACACACACACACACACACACACACACAACATTCTCCTGGATCAGTACCGCCTCATTCCATACATGTCTCTCCAGAATAACCATTAATACACTTTCCATTCTTCCTGTTCAACACTGACCACAGTCAATTGTTACTGTTAAAGTCCATATTTCCCCTGATTTAAAAATTGATTTCAATGGAAGTTTAAATTCAAGAGACCATTTGCCACCTTTGCTGAGGTTGCATCATATGTTTTTGATCAGTTTTGATCAATCATCTGTTATCTGTTTCTGATTTAAAATTTTTGATCAATAACAAATTTTGAATAAAAAAGTTTGAATGAACCATCGTCAAATCCACAGTCTGTTACGAATCCATCTCAAATCTCCACGTTCAAACCAGTGATCCCCAACCTTCCATAACATGAAACTGAGACATCAGACTCCCCTTCCAAATAATCCAATGCTTATTTTATTAGTCTGTCGCTTGGGAATGTTTTCTACTTAGCACTGAAGTTGAACTCGTGTCAAAGAGGTTGCAGGTTTAAATCCCACTCTTACTGGTTCCGCAACTCCGTGTCCTTGGGCAAAACACTGACCCTCACATGCCCCCCGACACCACGACTTAAGGCTGCCCACTACTCAGAGAGTGTGTGTGTGTGTAACTGTACTTGATGGTTAAATACAGAGCACAATCTTAATCTTTTTTTTTTTCTTTTCTTTCTTTCTTTCATCCTTTCTCTCTTTCTTTTTCTTTTCATCCTCCTTTCTTTCTTTCTTTCTTTCTCTTGTCTTCCCTTTCTTTCTTTGTCTTTGTTTCTTCCTTCATTCCTTTCTTTTTTTTTCATCCTCCATTCCTTTCATTTTTTTATCTTCCCTTTTGTTCTTTTTATCATTTTCTTTCTTTCATCTTTCCTAACCTCCTTCCTTGCATTCTTTCTTTTATCCTCCCTTTCTTCTTTCCTTTCTTCCTTTCATCCTCCCTTTCTTTCTTTAATCCTTCTTTCATTTCTTTCCTTTATTCCTTCGTTCCTTTGTCTTTCTTAATTTGGAAAGTTCTGTAGTGACAATTTTATATTGCAGCATTTATAAACTGCTTTTAACTTTTCCAAATGTTCTAAAAATGGATGTGACTAGAGATTTAATTGAGTGGACCTCATACAACACTTACAACAGAAGAAGACGTAGAATGAGCATCATGCGTTGTTATTTTTGTATGATTTAAAGAGTTTTTTTCCTAAATGTACTCTGAACTCAAAAGATACATTTTAATTAAGTGAATCATACAACTTCAGTTGATTTTACGTGGCATTTGTATTTATAGCCATCACATAAATAGTTTTTTTTTTTAGATACACACATTTTGGCCTTATCGTGTGGCTGTTTGTTTGAAAGTTGACGCTTAAATCAGCAAGGGTACGTCAACGGCCCCAATTGTTTATCAAACAATTGCAGTGGTGCGGCCCTAGTTCCAGCAGCAGCTCTTGATGTGGATGGCTGTGAGAGTCTAGAAGTGTGGGTTGCTGATATCTGAGCCTGAGAATCGGGTGGAGGAGTTCAGAGAGTGATTGTGAAGAGAGTTACACAGAGGTGTAGAGTGGCAGCGGCGCAGAGGAGATGCTGTCAGGAAGACACAATGTAACAAAGGAGGAGCCAGGTCGACAGGAAAGAGAATTCCGAGCACTCGCCCCTCTGCCCGGTGCGAGGGAAACATCATCAGGGAAACTTGGAGCTGCCGTGCTGACATGCATGTGCATGTTCCTTCCTGTTTTGCTTTCTGAGGCTGAGGGACGACAAAGAGCGTTTTGACTCCCGGAATTGGCGGCTTTTTGATGATTTGGATCGAGGCGTCTAGAAATCCTCCAGTAATGTTCTCGTCTTCTCTTCCACAGTTTCATTGCAAGCTCTTTGCAAAGATGGGCGACGACAAACCTTTTGTGTGCAGTGCTGCTGGCTGTGGACAGGTAAGTTTGTCTTGGGTTTCTCGGCTTGATTTCAGGTGTGTGTGTGTGCTTCCTTCTCCTGTGATTCCTGAAGACTGATGTCTTGCGTGTGGCGCTGTCGGCTGAATGTTGGCGAGACGGGTGCCTGGCGTGTGTTAGGAGGGAGGCACGACAGCTGCTGGCCACTTGTGCGGCGCACTGTAAACATGGAGTTTTTTTTAACAGCCCAGGGTCACACTGATGAGGCTGATAGTGCACTAAAGTCTCTTCTACATTCTGATTCATACTCAGCCTGTGACTAATTGTGTCGGGTTTGAGTCAATGTCTGTACGGATGTGCAGATATCCTCACCGATGCTCATTGTACAGCAACTTAGGATGCCCAAAAAAAGAACATTCTTAAAATAGATTCTGCCACTTTATGAATGAAATGGGTAGAACAATTCTCATGTCATGTCAAGATAAATATGTAAATTGTCATGCACTAGTAAATATGTTCTTTTAGTTTTAAAAAGTTTAATGTCATTTTAAAAACTCAATGAGAACTTATTAGTCATTTGTATTTTTATAAATAAGTATTATGTAGTTGTAGATGTCATAGCTGAGGGACATGTGTTTTGGAGGCATCTTGAGGACATTCAGTCTGAAAGAGGAAGCTGTTGAAATAATCCTTAGCTAGTGGCATGGCGTTTGCCTTGAGCTTTCGGTTTGAAGTTTCTTTTTCCATGCAGCAGAAACTGTGCCTGAAATGTAGAAGCCATCAAAAGTGGCCGTTTATTAGTTTGACTCTTCTCGTGTCGGCTGAGGAAGTGCTTTGTAACTGTGCATCGATGACATAAGAATGGCTTTTTTTCATAGCTTGTACTAAAATGGCTCCATGAAAAATGTATGCAAGTTACTTGTTTTGTGCTCCAAGACCACGGGGACTATAACTGTTATTCTGTTTAGGCTTTGCCACAGCCAGGTGGCATGAATAATTACATTTCATTATGTAACTGAAAAGGTCTTAAAACTGAACTTAGGGGAACTCCCTGATGTTTTAGTGAAGGAACCAGAGTTTCTCACTTTATTGGCGCCAAAACAGGTGAATGCCAGGATTTTAGTTTTTAAATCCACTGCACCAATGATCATTTTATGGTATCTGCTAAACAACCAACCTACTTTTCAGAATCTTTAAATTGAAACTATAGTCATTTTCTGTAGAGGTGAACAGGTTATGCACATCTGTCTATCTGGCGTGGAGCTGGAGTTTGCTATAGTGAAGGTATTGTTCTTGTGGCGACAGGCAAACGCTGCTTGCGTCATGTTGGTGTCCGTAGAGGTTTTGTGTTTGTGTTGCCGCACACAAAAGAAATGGCTGCCTGTACTGTTTTGTCAACCACTAGGTAAAAAAAAAACTTGATCTGTGATCTGCAGACACATTTCTACAGTTTTGTAACGTTATCCAAAGTAGTTTTTATGACCTAAACAATACAGAAGATATCTTCTCATCAACTCCCAATTGACTTGGGAAATTTAGTGTCTTCAATACAGAAACCAATTGCGCCATTCTGTCGCTGTTAGAGTGTTTAATGTTTAATAGTTTGAGTAAAATAAGAGCACTATCAACTGTTGGAGTTCTGGTGTTGTCCTTGCCAGGGCAAGTCATGGAAGTCCAGGGAGAAGAGAAGCTGTGCAGTTGTTGTATTACTGGCAGGGTTAAAAATAATCTATCGACGCTTGACTTTGCGGTGTCACAACTGAACTGTAACTGTGACACCGTGCTAGAAATAGTCTGAAGAAGACTCTGAAACCCGGCGAACACCACTCGAGTTGTGATGCAAAGTGTAGCTTCAACTATAATCAGTCAAATATGAGCAAATGGTGCAGGAATATTCCACCAGATACTGATTTTTTTTAAAGCAATTTTTAAATTACTGGGTTATTACCAATGTTTTAGCCGGGGCTACTTTAAAAGTAACTATGAATGTTTCTGGGGTTTCCTAAAGTTTTTCTAAAAAAATGTCTGCTTGTTTTTCGTGATTGTGCATCTGTTTTTAAGAGTTAAATTAATAAAGCATATCAGAGATTGGAGAGTTAATTATTATAAATGTGAATTGAACGGATCTGTGTGTTTTTTACTAAAGCTTATCATTCTGCTCAAGTTAAGTGTTAAACCACCAAATCATCACATAGCTTCACTTCTAGTAAACGCTGTGAACTTTCTCTACTCGTCACAAATAAAACTTCTAGTTTCCAAAAAGTGTGCTCATTTATTGTGAGAAGCTGTTAAGAGTTCAGTTGAAAACAAAAGAAGTGCATGGAGTCCGACACACCTTTTCCCACATCATCTCTGTTTGTTACTTTGTGTGCGTCCAGTCAGTGTCTGTCCTGTCTTGATGTCTTGTTTTTGACCTTCTTATTATTTGTGCCCTAATTTCACTGGGCTTTGCTCTGCTATATGTGGTTGAAAATTAAAATGACGCTTAGTTGACTTTGACTTGACCTTTAAAAGCACGACTCAACACAGGGTCGGAATTCAGAAGTTGAGATTTTTTAATATATATGTAGAATATATAGTATACATGGGCTCTATACCGAGACTACAATTGACTGTGTGAGGTGTGATATAACGAAATCTTTTGTCATGTGGAAATGTTGAATCTGTCGTACAGATATATCTTCATATATATTTATATATATATTTATATATATATTTTTTTTTTTCAAGAAATGTCAGATACAAATCCTGCTTATGTCTCCATTTTGAATATAATGTTTAAATTATATACCTTGTAAAATAGGTTCTTATTTACAAATCTGTTTTTATTTATGGGAATTTCCTTTGAAAAAGTATTTGTTGAGAGTTTTTTAGTAAAATCATTATTTGAATTTGCTTAATAGGGCAAATTTAGTTCAGTTTGTTGTTTTACTTGCTCCCCATGTACCGTATGTACACGAATGTAAGCACCCCCCCCCCCACATTTAGGCACTCAAAAACTTCTTGGGGGGTGTTTTTATCCACATATTTGAAATATTCAAAAATGTATTTGCTCATTTTTCCAAATTACAAATCAGGGGCAATCATAATTACATGGAAATGTGTCGTCTTTATCTATTGCTGCGCTTCTGTTTTATGTCTGTCCTCTTTTCTTTCTTTAAAAAATGTTTCCGGAGGCAGAAACGCACATATGGTTTTATTTGCTTAATAACAGAGGCTTATATTTAGCCAGAAATGTTTAGAAGTTTTACTTTAAATTGGAAAGTTAAGTCTTACAAAAGCGTTTTTACCTTAATAATCTCAATTTGGCTGTCTTCCACACTAGTTCTCCAGCCCACGGTCATGCACTGAAGGCTTGAGGCTGTCAAAAGGTCACGAAGGTCAACTATGAACCAGATAGTTGTTGTGGTTGCGAGCGTGGACACTGTTAAGTCTCATTCTAGAACCTGGAGACTTCCAGTGACTAGGGCAAGGGGCCACTGAAAACGGATCTTTCATTTTTGAGTTCTCTTTGGCCTACATTATGTGTTTCCAAAGACAAATGTGTCGTAGGCCCCTCCCTTCACGCTTCCTCTGGAAACGTCTCAGCCCCAGGGTCTTGAAATGCTCTTTTGTAGAGTTTTCCTCCGATTTGTCTTGTAACGCTCCTGTTGGTTTGTCTCTTCAGAGGTTTACTAATGAGGATCATCTGGCTGTCCACAAACACAAGCACGAAATGACCCTCAAATTTGGACCTGCCAGAACCGACTCCGTCATCATCGCAGGTACTTTTTCACTGTAAAATACTGATAGATCCTTGCATATTTTACGTTTCCATGCCAGAGCTGTGTATTTTTACACTCGATGTTGAAAACTTGGATGATTTTTACGAGATATATCATGAGAAACAATCTGAAGGTTTGCCAGGTTTTTTTTGTTTTGTTTTAATTTTCAAATAAAGCATTTAAGAATAATGAGAGCACTTTAAAGAGAGATTTTACAGTCAATCCCTGCAGGTTGCGAGTTATATGGGACGCTAATATAATTCACCTTCACACTTATATCTCAATACAATACAAAAAAGAGTTTGCTGTATATTTCTGTACGATAGCCTGTTAAAAGCCAGATCGTTTTTTTGTTTTAGTCGATTGTTAAACACATGCGCTGTGCTTTGCATGTTTTTCATAAAGCGGCTAACAGTTTTTTTTTCTGTTTCTTGCTATTTGCCCCAGACCAGACACCAACTCCCACTCGTTTCCTGAAAAACTGTGAAGAGGTGGGTCTGTTCAATGAGCTGGCAAACTCCTTCGAAAATGAGTTCCCTAAGGCCCAGGAAGATGAGGACAAAAGGGCCAAGAACCCGGTAAGCTGTAGGGACTGGGTGGAGGTCTTCAGACATGCTCCTAACATGAGGAACTCGAGCTGCTCGCTGCCAAATCTCAGATTTATTGACGGTGGAGTTTCGTGTCTGTTCTCGTGTGTAGAACTGTCTCGTCTCTCTCAGTCTGTCTCATGTCTATGTTTAAAGCTTGGTCTTTTTTTTTTTCTCTTCTTCTTTTGAATGTAGTTGCCTGCTCCTGCTGGTGGAGCAGTAGACATGAGTTCACAGACCGCTTCAGATGTTAAGGTGAAAGAGGAGGACCTCGTTGAGGTGGACTCCTCTCCTCCAGCAAGCCCCGACTCCATCTCCAGCATGTCGGATAGTAGCAAGGAATACACAGAAAGAGTAAAGGTACATTTTCATGGAAAAAAAAACCGGGGTAGTTATGAGGGGGAATAAATGTGTAGAGAGTTTTACACCTTTTTCTAAGGTCTAAATATATTTATGAAATCAGATATTTGATATTTGTAAGTAAGAATGAAAATGTGATTGTTAATGAAAAATGAAACCGTTTTCATGAGTGTTACATTTTAACGGTATTAATTTTCATTTCTTTTTTTGTATTACAAGTGTTTGTTTTTTGTATTGAGATCAGTATTGATTTTTATTATTTTTAACGTTTTTTGAACCTTGCCTTGGTTTCATAACATTCCTTAATTTGTATTGTGTGTTTCATTACATCAACTATTATAATATTATAGATTTACAACTATTTAAGGACATTATTAAAGGATTTTTTTTTTAAATATCCATCAAAATAATAGAACAAAATTTGTTCAAACCAGAATTTGGGACGTCACCAGAAAAAACACTATAACCTTCCATAAATTTTGTGATTTAGTGGTTGCTGTGACTGGCTGGAATTGTGTATTTGGCAAAGGCTGAGCTAGAATCTTTGCGTCACTAGCCAAACAAGTGAATTATGAAGTCAGTTTGGCATTTTTTTTAAACAAACACTTTTGCTTAAAGCTAACGTATGTGCTTGACTGATTCATGTGCTTGTAGGATTCCCCGCAGAAAACTGCCTTTAGTTCGGCTCCCACACCTGCCATAGTGCGTCCGGGTTCCCTTCCTCTGCACCTTGGTTTTGACGGCCTGCACCCCACCATGCCGTCCCCTACCTCTGTCATCACCCACACCCCACCATCCAACCGCACTCTTGGGTAAGATTCATCAACAGTGAGTCATCTGTCGAAACTGCAACTTTATCTCCTCTGTCTTTTTTCTGTATTACTCATCATAGTTCGTGATGCTCTCAAATGTCATTGATGTAATGTTAACATAAATATACACATTCGTTTTTTAATGTTATCAGACACTTTTTGTAGCCGGAGAAATAACGTAAAATGCATTAGAGCATGTATATAGTGTGTGTGTGTATGTGTGCGTGTGTGTGTGTGTGTGTGTGGGTGTAAAATATAAAAAATACGTAAAATAATACACAATAATATATATATATATATATATATATATATATATAAATGTTCTTGCTTTTATCAATAATTAATTTATCAAATAAATATTAATATCTATATAATCAGTCAAGCTTTTGAAGTTCATTTATCATATCATATTTCTATTAACAAATGTATTATTACTGTTATCTGTTTAATGTTTTTCAGTTTGATAATAGGTAATGGAATGTCCTTTGTAGATCTTGGGTTACTGTGTCATAAGCTTCTACTCTTGCTTTCATAGATCTCCCACAGGCCCATATCCAATGATGATGCTTCCCAATGGTCAAACAGTTCCTGTGCTTCCTGGTCCTATGCAGATGCCCTCTGTGATATCAGTATGTGTTAGATCTACCGACCCACCCTCCTGCATGCCCACATATCCAACCTATTCATTTACCCACTGACAAATGTTTATGAATAATGTTTATGTCTATGCTTATAAACATATGTTTATATGTTAAAAATGTCTGTTTTGAGTCGTCATGGATTTGGCTGGCACTTATCATTATGTTTGTTCTGTCTTGTGGTGCAGTTGGCAAGGCCCTTGTGTATGGTGCCCAACATTCCTGGAATTCCTGGCCCTCCACTAGGGGGCAGCAGCAGTGGGTCGTCTTCACCGTCTGGTTATAATCACCACATTGAGACAAAGATGGTTAGATTACATTTATTTTTTCCTCTTCATATGCCTGCGTTTGGAGATTTTTCCCGGATTGTTTAGACATAACAAACAGTGATTTTTCCCTAGTATTTCCATATTGTTTTAACGCAGAGCATCACGTTGGTGTTAGTGTTCACAACAAACGCTGGCGGTTCTGCGTGAGCTCTCTGAATTTAAATAACAGACAGTGACACTTGTTTGTTATCAAAGTCTTTATTTTTAAGCTCCTTCTACTGAACCATATGTGGTGTTCATGTTCTCCATATGTTAAAGGTGCAATCTGGCTGTTATGTGACAGGATGAAACAACATCATGGCGTTTCTGTTTTTGTGTTTAGAGGTTGAAGGCAGCACTATCTCATCAGGCTTCAGCTCATGGTCTAGCCGCTCTCGGTGTCGCAATGGGATCCAGTGCAATGGTTCCTCAGAGGATGGAGCAAAGCCAGCTGCTGGTCCAGCATCCTGATGCCCCATCACCTGCTCAGCCACAGGTACAACACATCTAAGTCACATCCATGTTTTCTTCTGAAGTGTTTTTTGATAATTTCAACACACCAAACTGCCTCTGGAATTCCATGAGGCCTGAGCATCCTCTTTATGTTATTCTCTTTCTTGTTGCATTGGTTAAGGTTAATGTGTTTTGGTCAGGTCTCTCCTGCTCAGCCCACTGGTGGCCGGAGACGGAGAACAGCAGATGATGACCCTGATGAGAGAAGACAACGGTTCCTGGAGCGGAACCGGGCTGCTGCTTCTCGCTGCCGGCAGAAACGCAAGCTGTGGGTCAACTCTCTGGAGAAGAAAGCTGAGGAGCTTACCTCCATCAACGTCTCTTTGTCGGTTAGTAGTTAGTAGAAGCCTATCATTTTTATTTCTCGGCACGTTCCAAGACAGACAGTTTTACACTGTACAGTGGTACTTCGACTTACGAAAGGAACATCTTTTCGGGATATGAAAGGCATTGGTTGTGATGCGGGAGTACGATATTGGTGTACACACTTGCAAATGATAAATTGGCTTTCCACTCTTCCTTATCAAAAACAATGCCGCTAGAACACACAAACATTGGCGCAGCATCCTGTACTAAAGAAATCCAAAACGCACAAAGTGTATCTTGTCCGTGTTACTTGTAAGTGTGTGTGATAACTTTTATTCATCATGAGCAACAAGAAAGTAACGGAGGAAAACAGTAAGAAGAAGAAGAGAACTTTAAAAAAAAAAGAGAACTTTGTCATAGAAATCAAACAAAAGACGATAGAACAGTTTTGATATCTACATGATCAGACATAAAAATACAGGCGATCAGAAAAAGAAACTAACAAGCTATTGCCATTTCGTGGGATCTTAACAGTACAGTATAACATGGGATTGTCATCCATCGATCGTCTTACCGTTAATCGCTTGATCCGACAGGTAAATGAACCCATTTTTATTTTTTTGCTTTAGTACCACATTAATAATGTTTAGTTATTTTCTCTATAACTGTTTACTCTCATTTATAAACGCATTCTGTCTGAAATTACGTCGGCGCCATTCTGTCTGAAAATGCGTCCCACTTTGGCGAAATTTCACTTTACGAAAAACGGCACAAATTGATTTCGTAAGATAAGGTACCACTGTATATTGTTGTCAAAAGGACACCTAAAACACTCTTCAAATTGGAATCAGTATTCTATTGAGTTCATGTGATGACATGTTAAAGTAACATGCTTTATTTCAAAATGTATATTTCTGCAAATCTGCACAAATGAGGTTGCAAAATGTTTATTTAATGAAATCCAAGTACATATGGTTGTTATTTTAACTGTTTAACACAGAAATACTACACTGAGTACCATTATTTTGATATGAAAACTTTCAGACA
The DNA here is from genome assembly GCA_028031935.1 of Paedocypris micromegethes. Taxonomy (NCBI): domain Eukaryota; kingdom Metazoa; phylum Chordata; class Actinopteri; order Cypriniformes; genus Paedocypris; species Paedocypris micromegethes. The sequence goes on from CM051495.1 coordinate 11,214,290, forward strand.
AATACATTTTAAAGCAGTGATGCCCAAACTTTCATAATATAGGGCCAAACTTGACTGTTTTGAATTTTGAGTGGCACAACTGGAAATGTAAATTATGGAAATGAAATATGGGTGTCCAAAATTTGTTTGCTGAGACATGAGAAAAAGAAATGAAAAATTAATAAGAAGTGGACTCGCCATCCGATGCTTAATTTATTAGTGCGACGTCTGCAGTTTCTGAATGTTTGGGTCAAGTTAATTGTCTGCAATGTGAAAACGTGAGCAAAGTTTTTGCTCTTTGGATTACAGAGAAAGTTTGTACACGTACTGTACATGCTCTCAAACGCCATTTTGTTGTCTAACCGAAAGTTGGACAAAGTCCTAGCTGTCAATTCAGCATAAAACCCTGCTGGATATTTTTCTCTAAATTTCTCAACTCAAAGTTTTTTATTATTATTATTATTATTATTATTATTATTATTAATATTATTATTATAATTATAATTATTATAATACATTTTTTATAAAGCACTTCACATTTTCACACAATCCTCCGAGTGCTACAAAAAGCAAAATAAATAAAAAGATTCAGTAAAAGTATGTTAAAATTCCTGTAAAAGTCTTAAAAAGCTCTCCTAAAGAAAGTAGGTTTTTAGAAGTGTCTTAAACAGTTCAAAGATTATGGCTTCCTCTATAAACTTATTAGTTGTGTTATTAAAGTAAAGTGAGTGAGATATATAACTACATCGAAATTGGTGCTCTGCTTTTAACTCAAATCATGAACTGAATAAAAAATCTTCCAGAATCATGAACTGAATAAAAAGAACAGACCATGTGTAACACCTTTACCGCCCGTATATGGCCAGCTGTTTACCGGTTGGGCATCACATGGGTTAATGTAATGGCATACAAAATTCACAGAAAACCACCTCTTTGAAATAAACCTTGCCTCATATTATTTCGAGTTTAGACGTTACCAAAGTCATTTGTTTAAATAATCTATATTTTCCAAGAAACCTCCATATCAGCTCATGTGACAATAATTATCAAACAAAAAGATTTAATTTGAGGTGAGTTGGTTTTATCTCATAGTCTGGTCATAGCCCATAGACTGAACAACAATGGACATTTTTCACATAGCGTCTTTGCGTTGGTCTCGGACCAAGAAAAGTGCTATATAATTAAACTTGAACTTATCTCGGATTGAAAAGTATTTCTCACTCACTTCTGTTTACAGAACGAAGTTTCTCATTTACGGAACGAGGTTGCTCATCTGAAGCAGTTGCTGTTAGCACATAAAGACTGCCCTGTCACCAATCTCCAGAAGAAAGCTGCGTATCTGGGTGAGTTCCGTTCTGAGCAAACCCAAAGCTCACACCAAAGCCTGAGCGTCTCATGTGTTCCAGCAGACGAGCATCTGAAAGAGCCCACAGGTTCCCCAGCCCCCGTCATCCAGCACAGCTCTCTGGCCCACAGCCCCTCATCATCAGGACCCAACGGCCTGAGCTCCCGGGCTGCTGCCGAGGCCGTGGCCATGTCGGTGCTGGCAGGAATGGGAAGCCAACATGGGGAGAGCGGTGGGTCGTCCCACGTCATCATGAGCGCACAGTCCCACCATCCTTCAAGCAGATGATGAGGGCAGCGAACAGTCTCTGGGACTCAACCAGAGCGGGCCATCTGTTCCTCTCTCCAAACCACACTCTGGCCTGGAACCCAGAAGCATTCTGGGAATGAACTGTGGACGGTTTCCGCACTCAGAGAGAGACAAAAAGCGATTGTTATTCACTATGCCATGAACGGTGGGGGCTGGACTCCAAACCATGCTCTCTTTCGCTTCCTTTTCCTCAACTTCCTCCCGATCTCCTTAAAAGCCGTCGACCTAGGGCTTGTAGGACTGCAAAGCACTTCCTGTCTGTGAGCGTATCCCAAAGACGTGCACACGGCGCGACTACGACCCGGCTTGAGTTGCGATTTCGATGTGAGAATTCGTCTATGTTGTGGAATTCACATAATTGCAGTCCACGTCTCAAGGTTGCGGCAAAGCAATACTTTAAATATTCTGATCTGTGTGTGTGTGTGTGTGTGTGTGTTCAAATTCTGGCAATTTTGTATTTCCATTTTTACGTGGCCATCCTCTCATCTTGCTTACCTTTTCTCGTTTTTAATGTTATATACGTTTATATTCCGCATTTGCATGTGTTTTTTTTTCTAGTAATGTACGGTGGGAAAAAAAAGCAGTGTGCGAATGACGGAGACACCAGTATGCAAAGAATCGGCGTTCTCAAAGGATCTTGTGCTTGTTCAATCATGTATGTTTGGGGTTTTCACGTGTACGACAGACCTAGAAGCCACAAGAGTGTCTGAGGTTGGGATTAATAATTAACTGTAATCTAGATCAATGATGGTCCAGTCTCTAAATTGATGCCTGACTGTTAATCCAGTGTCGGTCAAGCCATTTTCCTTTGTGAAAAACCAAAGTGAAATTATCAGGACTCTTAAGTAGCCTCGTTTAGTTTCCCTTTTACTTTTTAGATACCACCTGTTTCATCTTAAACTCACATCAATGCTTTTTTTATGCTCTGTTTGCAAAAAAAACCTGTCCTTGCATTCTCTTCTTTGGAATTTTTAACCTCGTCTACAAGCACGTATTCTCTGCCTTCTGATTCACTCGAGTGCCTTCAACACAACTACAAGCCCATCTATTCCACTACCCACGACATGAATTTAGCAACAAATGATCAGGGAGAAAGCCTAGTGACGAAAAAAAAGTTGTCAATACTGCCATCTAGTTGCAATACGGTGTTATTGGGAAATCAAATGTGGGCAGCTAGGCATCGTTTTTTTAGTTTTTTGTTTAAACCGAGAGGTTTTTCCAGACTTTTATATGCAATTTGGATTGCAGACGCAGTGAAAAACGACTAAAATAAAAAAAAAATTCCTCAATGGCACTAACCTGTTTAAAGAAACATTTACTGTTATTATTTTAAATAAAACATATAAACAGAATTATAGAAGTACATTTTACTTATGGAAGAGGGTACAAGTTATGAGGATTTTCTAAATTAAATATTTTAAAGTGTGTTTTATAAATAGTTTTTTTTTTGCGTGCAATCCAGAGGCATATGGTCAAGTGACTGAGCTGCACTGTCAGTGAATGTTCTTTTGTCGCTGGTTTTCACCTGTAGTCTGTATTTGTTTGTTCTTTGTCCAAATGTAAATAGGCCTGTCCAAAGTTCACTAAAGTGATGCATTTTGAGTTTTTTTTCCTCCTATTGCGCTTCTCGCACAAGAGCACCGGTTTTCTAGCTTCAGCATTGACCCCGGGTGTTGACCTTTTGACCTCCGCAGGAGCACATGAGCAGTGTTTTTGGCTTTCACTGGCACACTCAATGTTTCTTGCCAGGTTTTTATTAATTTTACACTTTATTTGTAGGATGTAATACAGACGAGTAGAAATCCTTTTGTATTTCATTCTCCCGCATTGGTCTAACTCTTTGTATTCTGATATTTGTAGTTATTTGTAAAAAAAAAAAAAATGAACGACATTGCCTCAAACGATTTCTGTCTGACTTCCCTTTAGTGTTTATTTCTTTACAGTTGTACAAGATTTCTCCTTCAAAAACCCAAAGAATTCTAAATTCCAACACTGTGCTCAGTTAATTTATTATACGAGTTCATGCAAGTCAAATTTAAAGCAGTTTTCCTTGTATGATTTTATTTCTAAATGACTGAAAACAAAGGATTTGTAAGCTAAACAAAATATGTATATATATATATATATATATAT
>CM051495.1:11218065-11234265 GCA_028031935.1 Paedocypris micromegethes
TGTGTGTGTGTGTGTGTGTGTGTGTACATTTACACATGATATTTTATACAGTATATCTATATATAGATATATTATAGAACGGGAAACTTGTATGTGTTTATGGGAAATAACCTCACTCAAAGTTGGACTGATAGTTTTTGGAATATCTTCTGTGATGTACATATGTGTACCATATATATATTTACTATTTTTCATGCATGTTGAAGTGAAATACACATTGCTGCAGTTTTAATTAAAGACAAAACACAACATCTGGCTTCACCCTCGGTGTCATTGAGAATGAATACATTTTTTTAAATGAAGTCTGTTCAAATGTTTAAACTAGCATGCATGCATTTATGTAACTTTATATCGGACCTACATCTGAATGTGAAACATTATTAATTTTAATTTTGTTTTGAATAGTAAAGATAAAAAAAAGTGTAATGTTACACTGTTAAACAGTGTAATTAAATATGTTGGACTTATATATTACTAAATAGCTTAAAATTACGTTTTTTTTTTTTTTTTTATCGAATCAATATACAATTAATGAATATAAAGCTTCTAGTACAGGGGAGGCCAACCCGTGGCTCTTGAGCCTCATACGGCTCTTTAACTAGTTTGACGCGACTCTTCAGGAGCTTTCACATGACATGAGTCCAATAACACAATGTTAACTGTTGAAAATAACTAATATTATCATGTTGGTGTGGTTATTGTCATAAAATCTGGCTGAGCAGAGGTCTCTGTGTGTGCGTGCATACAAGATTAAGGAATGGGATGATGTTTAGGTGTGTCCGTGTGTATGATGTGGCTCTTTGTGGCTCTTAGTGTCTGACTGGTTGGCCACCCCTGTTCTAGTACATAAGTACATCACCATAGTGACGTTATTTAACGGAGGCGAATTTTCATCAAATTAACGTATCTTTTATTGTCATTTTTCTGTTCCCGTGTACGTACTTTCCGATTACAATAAACACGATGCAATGTAGTATTAAACGTTATGCAAATTTCACACGTTGACGCTAGATGTCGCGTGCGTGTCGTCCCGATGCCCGTGCACGTTTTTTTTTTNNNNGGGGGGGGGGGGTGTCATTGATTACACAGGAGGTAAAGGCGATCACGTGATCACGCAGTGCCGTTGGTGAGTTCTCACAGCATGGCGGAAGGAGTAGTTGTCCGGATGAATTGTTCCTCACATTTTAATCCACGTCTTGTTTCTTGACCTGTGGATTTTCGGGGTTGGGAGCGCATTTTACCACACTTCGAACAACTTAAGCGTTTTCTTAGCACGATGGCAGACCGCGCTTTGGAATTTTTACCGAAAGAGGTTCGGGAGCAGTTGGCGGAGTTGGAGCTCGAGCTGTCTGAAGGTAAGAAAGGGGATGAACACACCACCTCGACCCCAGTAATCTTCAAAATTAGCCCGCTGCTGTAATCTCAAAGCCGCGAGGCTGTTGTGCGGGCATTTATGAGCTCTAACAATCTGTTGTCTGTCTTTTGTGCCGGTGTCGGGATGAGCTTTGTTTCTTTTTTAGTTTTTCCGCCTCAGTTCTTTTGTTATTAAAATCAAAACAAGAGCCGGCGAGAACAAGGGCAGGCAAGCCCACCTAGACCACCTATCAGAATGGAAATGGGATTCGTAAAATATACATTTACGTTCCTGCTCACTGTCCAAAAAGGTGTACTGTGTCCAGACATGTTGCCCAGATAGTGGACTTGCTTCGATTTGAGACACGAACGGACGTGGAAGTGGGGGGAAAGAAATCTGACCACGGACGTTTTTGGACAGTGTTTTAATTGATGTTAGTGATGGTTTGAGCGTTGAAATTGGTGAACTTTAAGTGGAACCAAGTGGAATTGGTTAGTCTTTAAGTAAAAGTCACACGCTATTCAGGAACTATTGTTTGTTCAGTAAATACACTATTGTTTGATTAAGAACATAAATAAAATGGAGAGAGAGAGAGAGAGAGAGAGACCCCTTAATACCATAGAAAAGCTATTTGTCGTCTTTCCAGAAAACCGTATTTTGAGCAACATTTTTGTCGGTCTATAATTTCATACCTGTTGTCCGTGTTGTTTTACAATAATAAATCCTCTATAAAAATCCAACCATCAACACAACCATCAACAACACACAACAATATAATGACATGTAAAATGACGTAATAACTTTAAGAACTCACACAAATCTTTTAATCTTTGCTATTTAAATGTTAAAAGGGATTGATCTGGTTTTTGTGTTCTGCCTTTTGTTCCGTTTTCATTAAAACATCACAGAAAGCTTCAGAGAGAAACTTTAAATGTCATGAAAGAACACACACTGTAGTGATAATATCTTATTTTATTCCATAAAGCTGCATTTCCACATAGTGTTATAACTATGAGCGGGTCATTTCCACTCTTTCACTGTCAGAGAACAATGTGGGGGAGACGTGTCCGTTTTCAGCTTAGTAATAGTGTTTCACAACTGGAAGTGTTTAGTGTGTGAGCCACAGTGCTTATCAGGGACAGCAGCCAGAAGTTTGTAACCCAAGGAACACACTTTATGATGCACCATGAATTATTGCCAAATAATTACAGAGAAGTGGTGAGTAACCAATATAAGTGTTTAAGGATAAAGTGACGTAATGATCAGATCAATATGCTCCAGTTTCACTGAAAAACGACTCGTTTATACATCTGCATGTCTCTGTTTATACGCTATGCAAGATTTGTGGCTTGTTGGTTGGATATTATTTGAACCCTCCTGTTATGTTAGTTTCAGAGGAACATCAATAATGTTTGCGGGTCAATTTGACCGGGGGCCTTTTATTTTTCATATAAGCTTCAGAAACCAAAAAGTTCCCCAAAGCCACCTTTCTCACTGTTTTTAACTTTCATTTCTGAAGGGTCAAATTGACCTAAGCATTATCTTTGCAGCAAAAACATGTAGCGGGCGTTACAAATATGTGAACGGAACAATTTTTTGTTTAAATGTAGTTTACATTAAGATAAGCATACAAAGTTTCTAGTTACTTTTTTTTTTTTTTTTTTAACACTGGTCAATTTGACCCAAGTGTATCTTTGTAACAAACATGTAGCCTTTTTTTATATGATAATTGTGCCAAATAAGCCAAGCAGGAGAAGTTTCAAAGCAAAAATAATTGAGTGTTTTTTAAAAATATTTTTAAACTTTGAAAACGGGTCAATTTCACCCAAACATAATAGGAGAGTTAATTAATTAATCAATCAATCAATTAATTAATTAATAATCACTAACATGGTTTTAAGTTTCATGGAATGCCTAGAATGAACATCTTTGTTGTTTTTTTTTTAAAGGTTTTGCGTATTTCTAGGTGTGTAAAAATGACATGAAAGTGCGGACGGTGTTTACTGGGTAGTTTTTAGTGCCTTGGGGCAGGTGATCTGCCGGTCGAGGCTCCTTATCGTCCCATAGGAGCAGCTGCTGGTCTTCTGTCACCGCCTCTTCAGCGCACCACGCTCCCATCACGCTCGCCACACAACCGGATTACTTCACCTTCAGAACAAAGCCGCATACAGTATGATGCAAGCTTTTGTCTAGAGTGGTCAAAAGTGAAACTATTAAATTTAATATTATTAGTCTTCGCACTGTCGGAATAGGTTTATATTTATATTGTCTTGTATATGTACTTTACATGTGTTTGTATTATATTAGCTATCACCACGCAAGGTCTGATGATTTTCACGTTGATATTTTAGCGCGGATGTACATGTGTTCTTGTGCCCATCATGCATGGCGTTTCACACGGAGAGCGGGAAAACTGTACCTGGAAAAAGTTGTAGGCATGAATTCAAAACAGAAAAACACTGTTGGAAGCCCGACGCCTCCAAAAAATGTTTTAAACTGTTTTTTTTGCGGAATTTCGAGTTATAAATTCGGAAGTTTGAGTTAAAAATTTGCGATTCGGTTTTAACGATTTTAAAAAAACAAAACCTTGTGCTATGATGAGTTCTTTCAATCTCGAATGCCACTCAAGGGCAAAAAGCATTGCAAAACTATTGCAAACAATGTCTGTTTTCAACATTTAGACATTCATTTAGATGATTGTTTCCAAGGTTACAATGAGATTTTTTATTTTTTTTTTTCAATTTATGCCTGTAATGTGCAAATAATGTAAAAACACATAACACAAATAACACATGCAAACATGCAAGTATTGTGTGTGTGTGTGTGTGTGTGTGTGTGTGTGTATTTTGGTACATTACTTCCTTGGTAATGCTGTTATCTGTTTCCATAAAGACGCAAATTAACCTTGGAGGGAAACTATGTCCCCTTGCTCTGTTCTGTTGGGTTTAAAATAGAGAAATGAGACTGTACAAATTATCTACTACATAATGACCCATTTCTGCCGGATTGCAGAATCTCCTGCTCCGGTTGTAGTAACAATGAAAGCCATTGAGCAGATCTGAACTGTGGTGGTTTGGATATGAATCGCCATTCCAGCTTTTCAACTGACACTTTTGTCCTGAAACGGTTTGGCTCGAAAAATATAAAAACAGAAACAATCAAATGGAAGAGGAAAAAAAAGCAATTGGATGTGAGGCTGTAATTATGTTCATTCTTCAGTACTGCTTGTACCTTTTATAATAAAACCAGTTCCCTCATGCGTGATTCTGAAGTGAAAATGGCTGGAGATCTTGCATGAGTCCAGTCTTTGTCTGACCAGCTTGACATTGAACTGGAATGGAACAATACAAATAATTCACGCTCTTGCTTTGTGTTTTTCACCGCTTAAGTCTCTCCTAAATGGTTCTTTGTTCTTCTGGAGAACAGAAGCAGAATAATCCTGCTAAACTGCTAGAATTTTCAGCTTACTTAAATGACTCAAATTTCTTTGGAAGTTCAGTATGGTTCCTGCCTGGGGTCTGACGGATTCTGATGATGGCGTATAACTTTCTTGTTATTGCTCCGACGATTAAGTATTTTTCCACGATTGATGTGCGTTTCCTCAACATCTGAATGTGGAAGAATATGGACCGAGGAAAAACATAGACTGAACCGCCATCTTTTTTTTTTAACCTTTTTTTCTCTCCAACTCCTACCAATTTACATTTAAACATATCTCTGCAGCATTGTGTCGAACAGGGTGTTTTTTTTTTTTTTTTTTTGAAAGTGCACACAAGCGGTTAACGAAATTAAAAATATAGAATGTCCCTGAGTGTGTTTGCATGCATCTGACCACATGAGTAGTTTGTCATGGTTCCTCTTTTCTCCAAAGGACCTTTTGTTGCACATTTAACGGAGGAAAAGTTTGTCAAGCTGACTTGATATACAAACAAATGTAACCTGAAATGGCATGGAAAAAAGGAAACCATTGAAATACCTAATTCACGCTAATATAAGCACCCCGCAAAAGTGAACACCCCCGCATTTTTCAGGCACATTACATTAATTTTCTCTCTTAATTTTTTTTTTCTTTATTTAACAAACCTAACTTGTGACTTGTATCACTTCAATGCTGTTTTACTTGATGATAAAACAATCTATTCTAGCGATCGGAACTACACCTCCCATCATGCTTTGCTGCTCACTGGTTCCCATTAGTCTTTGCGCTAAAAGAACATAGCGTAAAGTTGACTAAGCTCGGTTTTTGGTGGACGTAAATATTATAAAAGTCATGTTTTAAGCAGACAGAGCGATTTGATTGTGTTTGACTCCGGTGTTGTTAGTTTTAAGCTGTTTTCTGTTTGCTCCGAAGCTTTTGCAGCTGTTGGTCTCGTTTTCAAGCGCTAGTCCGTTAGCCTTTAGCACGGCGATCCACCTGATTGCAATATGGTCTGACTGTTCAAATATTAATGATTGTATTTAGTTTAATCTTACTGTTTCCAGTGTTATTTTGTCCCTGTTAAGTGTCGCGTTGTTTCTAATATTTCTTTATTTCTGTTATTGAGCTAATAACGTAGAAACGTCTACCTCCAGAACCATTATTTAAAGAACCGAGCGCTTATATTTACGTGAATATTTAAAATATGCGATTATAAGCACCATGCAAGTTTTTGGAAACAAAACGGGTGCTTTTATTTGCGTAAATACGATTCTGGTTTTATCAGTAGCGATTAATTAGAAGGAGTTCAGAAAGCGTAATTTGTTCACAGGTTGCACTTGCATTGATAATGCAATGACTTTCCACTTCTTTTGCCGTTTAAACTCCAATCTGTTCACATCACGGACCTCGTGGGACCCAAAGACAAAATGCTTTCTAACACAGAGAGCCCCGTTTTTGTAGCCAGCTCTTAGCTCTCGGACAGATGGGACACGATCAGATGTCCAGGCTTCACACAGATTCACTTTCCCCTCAAACAAAAGCCCAGAGCCTCATCTCTTGGTCCCGGGCCCAGTGGGTCTGCTCTCTTATCAGAGGTTGCGTGAGGGAATGGTTCAAGCTGCCCTTTGGCTGTGAATACTTAATGGTACATCGCTCTGGTCTTATAGAGTGGTAAAACTGAATTATTAATGTGGCTTTATCAAATACCACAAGGCTTTGCTTGTATCTCTCTTCGCTGGAGCCCGAGTGTGGAAGGGAAAGTGCAGTCACACTACCTGAGGAGTGTTGTGGTACAACAGAGTGTGTGCTGCCAAGGGAACCTTCATAACTCCTGCTCAATGTGCCGTCCATGAGTAAGGATGTGGGATCCTTGGAAGGAAAATGCAGGTCGAGTAGTTTCTTGGTTTAGTTTGGACATCTGAGTTTGTAATTGGTGTCACGCACCAAGAAACCAACACATACCAGTTCTTTTTGTTGTGTCATCGTTTAAATAAAATACCACTTAGAGGATGAGTGGCGTTATATTTAAATACCGTATTTGTCAAAGTATTGTTTCTTTTTTTAAATCTCGCAATGGCAGTATCCAATTCTTTTAGACTGTTGCACCATCAAAATAGTAATAAATATACAGGCGTTCCCAGTTGTTCTGGCCACATTTGGACCAGGTGGACAAAATAAACCCCAATTTTGGTTCTAATCTGGTCTTGCTTGCTGAATTGTCTAGAAAAATTTAGTTATTTAATTTTTTTGGTTTCTTTTTCCAAAAGACACGTGTATGGCGAACATGCAAACTGTTATATTTTTATTTTGTTTTGTTTGTACAGTGACATACACACACACACACACACACACACACACACACACACACACACAGAAGAGTAGTAGTAGTTGTAGTGGACACCATCATGTTTTCAGCTTGGCACAGAAGAACACTACACAAAGTAGAACAATAACAGCAGCAATACTGTAGTGAAGTTCATGAACAACTGACGCAAGTAAAGAGAATGATTCCTTCATTTTGTTTTGTCTGTGCATATGATTTGTCTGATTTATTGTACTGATTCCAGAACAGTCAAATTTGTTCCCTCTCGATCCAGAAACTTTTGTTCTGATGAATCTGACCATGAGTGTGTTCTCAGACTTCACTTTGGTACACAACTGACTTGTCTCTTTTCTGTAATGTTCTTTGGCCCTTAAAAGTGTAATTTGTGCCCAAAAATGGACCATATTTGGCTTATGTTGTTGGGGTTTTTTTTTTTTCAGAGCTCCGTCTTGTAAAAACATTTAATTTTGTCCACAACATCTCATAAGGAATGTCGCTCCAATAAAGAATGGTCTCTTAAATACATTTCAGGAAATTCACTGCTTGAGTTCAGTTTTATTTTTTAAATTCTGGTTTTCAAACCTTTGAGTTGTTTATGGCTTGTATTCAAAGCACCTGAGACACTCCTTTTTTTTCCCCCTCCCGTCTGTTTCCCTTCCAAGTAAAGTATTTCAGACACGTTCAAACTGTAAGAACCTGGAATCTTCGCACTTGAGTTTTCTTGAGGTTTGATTAACAACCAGAACTGTTGGAGTTTTTTTTTTCCCAGGCGTAAAAACCGTTAAACAAGTGTAATTCTTTTTAGAAAAGTGTGCTTAATGCAGAACGATCACAGTTTAGACACAATTACTGGATTAACCAGAGTTTGACGTCTGACATGAAGTACAGTGCTTGTTTTCAGGGCATTGCTCAACTGTGCCATTGTCCTGAAGGCCCAGAGCTAGTGTGAACTTGGAATATGGGATGGGCAAGTGCTGACAGATCCGTTTCTGACGTCCCATGTCACGTTCACTTACATCAGCTTTCAGTCAGTGACCATTCTAAATGGGGCTGGGCAATTTGGCCTAAAATCTGGATTCATTGAACATTTTAACCCAATTACAAAAATTTGATAATTTTTATTTTTTTATTTTTTTGCATTTTTTTTTTCTGATTCAAAAAAAGTAAAATTAAAAAAACTTGCTCGTTTGGAAACAAAATAAATTATTTTCAATTAAATAATATGGTATAAAATGAGCAGTTTTCGTCTAAATCAAATAAGTAACAATGTTTCCACCCGAACTGAAAACCCACTTTGATGAGGAGCTACCAATTAGTCATGTTACCTTTGGGCGTCGAAACCTTTTTTTTTTTTTTTTTTTTTAAACCTTTAGGCATTTTTCTACAGAGTCTACACTTCATTTTGTTCTACATCATCCTTCCTAAAGACAAAATGTGTCCAAATGACGGAGACCACTTTGCTATTTGGCATAAGCTGCTCTCCTTGCTCGACATGTCGGCGGAATAGCTTCACGTTCAAACAACATGACGGAGCGGGGTAAAGTGGCTCCATGTGTTTTTTTTTTTTTCAGAGAACGTAATTGAAATAATTGAAAAAAATAATTGAAAAATTGTCGAATATAAGTTCTGAATATCGATTTTTATTGCTTTTCGATTAATTGCCCAGTCCTAATTCTAACACTTCAGTTTGGAAAGGGTTTTGGCCATTAAATGTCTTAAGTGTGGGATTCTGCCTGTATGAAACACTGTAAACCAGCCCTATCAAAAGCATTTGAAACCTAAAAAAATCATAAATCCTACTCAAGGAGAATTAGAAAGTTTTGTCACTATTGCAAATCGGGCCTTTTGGCGCTTTGGGATTGGTTCCTTGACTAAAATGACTAATTTGGAGACTGATTGGTCAGTGTGATCCATTACTCGTAGTGTTGTTGACAAATAATCCACTAACTGAGTGATGCTCTGCACATTTCCATTGTATCGAATCCGGTTTTCCCTGCTCAGGCCTGAGGTGTGTTGTTCCGAATGTATCCTATGCGAATGTATATTTAGGCAGCGTCTACTCGTCTGAGACAAAAACAACTTTTACGTTTGAACGAAAGTTCAGCTTTAATCCACTCTCCCAGATTTTTCTCCTTTCCCTTGTTTCCTTATTCACTTGTTTGGAGTCTGGCCACTCGAATCAGATTACGGGCTCTTGATTGTTGGTGGAGGTTGTCACCGCTGTTTAACACGACACGGACTCCACATGGTCTAATTTTAAAATCCAAATGTCAGCTCGAAAGATGTTATCATTTCAGCTCGCTGTATTGTTTACAAGAGAATTGTATTTTGTGTGTATTCTGACACTGTTAGTACCGTGCCAAGTCTTTCAGTGTTTAAGTAGCTTTTGTGGACTTCACCGAGATACCGCGAGAACAAAGGAGCCCTTTCGAGGCGTGACTCCTCCGAAACCTCAAGCCGTGTCAGCGGTTGACATGTGCTGACAATTTACCTTGTCATAAAGCTGTCAAATACTGGCTTCTTTGTGTGCGACTGTAAACAACATTCAAAGCGATGATGCGTACAGTGTCTTGCCGAATAGCCCTTTTCCCATTGTTCATGCTTATTCCTCGCCAGAATTCTTTTGTGTAGCTATCACAGAATGTCTCATGGCGAAAAGTGACTCATCTAATCGTCTGTGTTCCAAAGTTATCAGTGCTGTGGAAGAGATGTGATGTCACCACGGGCAAGAAGTGAACTGGGATCTTGGAACACTCCCTCCCCCTTCCGTTCCATTCCTCCACCGGCCGACACACCCTGTAGCTCGGGGAGTTGTTCCATATCTCCAGCTTGCTTGTTGGAGATATGGACACGTCACGACTTGGCAGCTCCTCCAATCCAGGGCCTCGGATATAATGATCGGTCTACCTGCGCATGTATGAGTGCGTATGTTTCTGTAAACACATCCCGAACGCAAGGTTTTCCCTCCTTGGACTTGTTTAATCTGCTGGTTTTCTCCAGGGCCGTCCTCCATGATGTCAATGTTTTCTAAGCAACTCTGAGTTTAGAAAAGCAGTTCCTACTGTCTTGGGACCATTGTGGGGCTGAGGCCTAAACAGAGAAGAGAGTCGTATTAATAGGAGAAAAAGAGTCTGGTTATATTTTTACACATACTTGGAGTGTGTGTGTGAGTTTGGCCTGAATCAGTTGTGTTGTAAGAGCATGTGTGCTAAAGTTCTTCCTGTTTTTGTGGGTTTGTGAGGTCAGAGATCTTGCATGTGACTGCACTTTAATCGTAAAGAGACTTTTTATATTAACCATAGGTTTTTTTTTTTATCTTCAAAGTTAATTTAATATATACATTAATAGAATTATTTAAATGCATTATAGTTTAAAAATTGATTGTGGTTTAACAATCTTGATTATCATTGAAACTACATTTCAATAGTTCTAATAATTAACTTCAAAACATTGTGTTATTGATGTTAATGTTTTTTACTTGACTTTAATGATTAGAAGTGAACTAATAGAACTATGGTGAAGTATGTTAGTTTTTTAGGATATAACTTCAACGTTTAGAACTGTTTTAATAGAACTATTTAAGTGTAGTTATTGTTTGTTTGTTGATCGTTTTTTACATTTATTACAGGTCACGTAACACTTTGCAAAGTTGATCTTTGAGTTCAATGATGTACTGTAGCATTCTCTGAAATTAACTCTGTTTGTGTTCAACTTTTGCTGATATTCTTCACCTACTGTCATGTCTTTTTTACAGACACTTTTTTTTTTCTCCCGTCTGCTGATTTTATCCGATAATTTAGCCAGGCCTTACACTTTCACTAGTTTAAAAGTTTCAAACCAAACCATATGTGCAGTAGTTTTTCATTTGTATTCTTATTTTTATTTATTGTTTAACATTGTGTATTCTCTACTTGCTATTTGTGGTTGCTGCTGTAACATTTAAAATTCTGATTGATGGGACAAATAAAGGTTTTATTCTTCTTCATTCGTTTCTAAACGTCTGACAGATTCTTGTCAGCTATGCTTCAGTTGTCGACCACTTAATTTACAGCGATTTGCCACAAACTATGACTTTTTGTCAGATAAGGATTAAGGAACACCTTTCACAAAAAAACTTTTTTTCTTTTTCCCCCCTCAAGCACGGATGGATCCACATGTGATCTGCACATGTCTTCCTCTGTAATGTTCTGCGTCATCAATTAAAAGGGTGGAGTAAGGCAGTCTGGTTTTTCTTCTAATTTGTGGTTTTCCCAAGATGCTTACCTGAGACTTACAGGGTCAAGATGCCTTGCCATGACCTTTCGCTGACCCTTGATTTGAGTCTAACCTGGAAAGGCAAGGGGTTGCAACGCAGCATTAAAAAAAATTCCAAACTATAAATTCAGCAGTTAATATTTCATTATAAACATGGATGGAAATGTCATTGATACTACTTACTAAGTACAAGAAGTCTTTAATATTTATATAATCAGCATTTTTCTTTCTGTGAACTTATTTATTTCTGTGAACTTTTACTTTTTGTTTGATTAAAAGTTTATTTTTATTTTTGTTTTAAAGAAGTGTTAAACTCCTCTTAACATCCCATTCATATGCCTCTGTTAATCATTATGTAATTGAACATATTTCATAAACGTGTTGTATGTTTCACTACATTGTGGATCAGTTTTCACAACACCTATCTACATGTTTAATATGTAACTGAATTTTTTGTGGCAGTTGTGAGGCATAATGGTTGGAGAGTTTGGAAATGTGAAATTGCTTCCTGGACACCATGACATAAGGCTGCCCACTGCTCCGGCTTGTGTGTGTGTGTGTTTTAGTGAATAGGTTAGAAGCGGAACACACGTTCCTATGGTTCTGACCACACCAGGACACTTTCCCCTCACTTTACATTGATTTGCCTCCGTTTTGCTTTAAATATAATGGGTCAACTATTATGTCCGTGAACACCAGTATGATTGACGAGTAAAGCACTGGGAAGGCTTCGAGTTTAAAAGTGATGTCTTCTGAAGACAGCGGACTGATGGTTTTGTCATGGCGATTGGAACTGTAGGGAGGTGACCGTCATCCTGACCCGTAGCCGTTCAGCTCCAGCTCAGACTTGTCCATCACTCTCGTGGTCTGAGAAGCGAGTCGCCCCTCTGGGGTCCGTCTTCATCTGCATTAGAAAGAGCGTAAGTGTGATGCTCGCGGAGCCACGCCCTCACCGCGCTGACTCGTTAATCACTCTGACAGAACTTACTGAGGTGTAGTGTCCTGAATTAGACGCTAAATGAGGCCATTGGCTCTCAAGGGCCCCGTCACTTCAATAGAATGAACGTGGACAGTGAAGGAAGGGTGGTTAATATTTTTAAATTGACTTTTGCAATTGACTTTTCAGCATCTCGCACGCTTAATGTCATTTCTGTCTGCCAATCCATCCACCCTCTGTCTTTGTTGGTGCACTGATGGACTTATTGGTGGCCGAAGTGTGGTCCAGTGGACTATGGCTTATGATATTTGCTTCTCCTCATTCCTTTTGTTTTAGGCTGGTTATCAACCCCTGCGTTTATTTAGAGTATTAGTGGCCAAATTCACACCTGGTTTTTATAGCTAGCATTTCCTAGGAGCTAGCACTAGCGCGGCGTGTTTCACTGTTTACTTGGGCTGCATGGGTTTATAGAGCCATTGATGGACGGTAAACAGTTTTGGAGTGCAAACACTGGATGCAGGCTCACATCTGTGTGGACCTCAGCGCTCAAAGTGGGTGACACGACTCTTTAAACAGTGCACTTTACAAGCCAGTGAGTCTCAAAGGTCAGTGTAATTATTGATTTGTTTGGTGTTCTGGTCATGGCAGATCTCATGTTTGACTGAAGATCAACACTGTGAACTATTTTTAACAGGAACGGTGGAACAACGCTTCGTTGGGTTTGTCTGCTCATTTCCAATTTGATTTGTGTATGTTAACGTGTCATTTACATTTTTCCTAACAAGGCTAATGGTGTCTTGTCAGACAAAATGCAAGACGCTGTTCCATAGTTGATTTTTGAAATGGACTACCACACTGCGAATACTAAAAATGGTTTGTGGAGAAGTCACAAGAACTCACACACGTAGAATGAAGGTGATGGAATTGGTTTTGTTTTGTGCATTTAATATAGGACGCTTTTTGAGCACAGATTACAGGGATTAGTGTGTGCTGTATTTCCTTCGAAACAGATGTTTTCTTCTCTCGCAGATGAGATTAAAGAGCATCTCTTTACTTTACAGTCATTTTGTAGACACTCTTATCCAATGCAACTTACAAAAAGACAAAAAGTAGCCAAAGGAACATTAATAATGGAAGTTTAAGCAACAGCATAATTTGATAGAATAAAACCTAATGGAATTAGTTTGCTATTTACCGAATGTTTCAGACTTTATAAGACACACTTTAAACCCTAAAATGTTTTAAAATTGACTGTGGTCCTTAAAAACCAAAATAAAAGTGTCTACTTATATATGGACAAAAAGACATTAACAATGTGGAATTGGGTTAAAGGTAGACCTTGTTGTAATCCGATACAATTTTGCGTTTGTCTGAAATGGTTATGTTTTACTGATTTAGCCGTTTTGTTCCTTTTGATAAAGTCACTTTGCTTCAGATTTGATGTTTTACGCACAAGGCGGTAAAACTTCTCCGAAGGCCATGATTGCTCTAGAAATGCCTTCGGCTGTTGGTCACCCCATTTATCTAAAGCCTTGTCTATATAGGTCATTTTCTACTATATTTATTGTACTTCAAATTTTATAGTATGCATATCATATCTATGTCCTTTTGGATTGATGTAGTTTTATTGTACGGAGCAGATGTTTGTTTAGCGTGTAGCATCGGCACACAATTGCAACATTTAAGATGGTTCTGATCGTATTCGCTCCTTTCATAGCGTCTTTCCGATCTGTAGACTAGCAAATGGGATTAAGATTGATTCATTCCCAGCACAGGTGCAAGCGTTTGTCTTTAAGTGCCATCCTGATATCATCAGTAACCTCCTTCTTCAGCTAGTGTGGCTCTCAAGACGTTCGTGTGGTGGAGGTGTCTGTGAAGATGATTGAGAAAGCGGCAGGAAGTGATGGCAGCACCAAACACTTAGTCTGGCACTTACAGACTTAAAGATCCTGTGGTTGGGCTTTAAAAAAAACAGTAATTTAGACCTTTTTGGCCCAAGCTGTGTTTGACTAGAGGTGTGTTTGTGTGTCTTTGGCTGAAAGTCTAGAGAGTCTGTGAGGAAGTAAACACATCTGCAGGCTTCAAACACACCCTGATGTGGGGCACAACAGCACACGCGATGATTACTCCCTACATTGGCGTTTGCATGCGCCTTTTTAAAAGTCAATACATGTTTTGGGCATTTGTAAATGACTCTCCCATTTGTACTAGTCACATTTGACCTGGAACCCAGTTTAAGTTAATCCAGCATTCCTTCACCTCTACTGAACAAAAGCCTTTGTGTTGCTATGCCGTACACAGATTAAACCTTTCACCTGCTTTAGCTTGGCACAAACTTGTGAAATATTGAATAAAGACCCGCCATAAAAGTATAATGTGGATTGGAATCGGGTGAGTTGATGTGGGCATGTGCATAATTCCACACATTCCATCTGCTCAGGCCGGGTATCATCGCCACCAGCGCATCACTGTGTCTTAATAACAGCTGATTCCGATTCTCAGCCACACTATGTCTGTCTCATGCGTCTAAATTTGGCTCGCTTGTGGTTGAATTCCAACTTCCTGTCATGCTTATTTGAAAATAATACAGTTTCTGGTTTCCTGTCTCAAATGCGGTTTCGATTCTAATGCATGAGTGGAAAAAAACCCACTTTGAATGACTTTGCGAAAAGAGCAAGTGATTTTTTTTTTTTTTTAAACCACCATTCCATCTATTTTCTGAACGACTTTTCCAATTATTGGTACTTTTGCACTTTTACTCTGCAGTTTTTTTTTTATATATGCACTCACTTATAAGAGATTATAACAATATTTCCTTAATTTCACGTTGAAACTGAGGGCCCTAGACATAGAAAATAGTTTACTCCACATGAAGGGCAAATATTTCATCCTTTCTCGCAAAAGTAAACAACAGAGACTAATATCTCTCAGAAAACGGGGCATGTGGTCTTCCGTTTTTTTCTTGTAAAGTCATACCGGCAAGCACAATACTATGGGATCAAATTAGTTTTAAAAAGATTTGTGCGCAAGCAACTTGATTTATGCACAGCTCAAGTTGTGTGAGCAAGAAGTCATGAAAAGGGACGCCTGCAATATTTGAAACCCAAAATATGGTTTCTACTAATTTTAATTTTTTGACTTTTCTCTCATAACGGCTTTTCTTTCTCCCGTCATATAAACCGGTCTAAATCGAAAACCTCTTCTCAGGTGAAGTACACGTCTTTATAAGCGAGTAAATACTGTATTAAATTACTTTTCTGCATTAAGCATTTAAAGCAAATTACATTATGAGAAAGTTTGGTGAATTCTTGCCTTTCCTGAGAATAAAACCCACAATCCTAATTATTTTACTCCTCATGAGCTTCAATCCCATGATCTGCATTGTTTGCGTCCCGTCATGGCTCCGCTAATTTGCATGATGATGAACTCTGCATGGTTGGGTTTCCAAGTCTTTGTAGCTGCTCTTCAGACTCAGATTATTAACTGGCCTTTCACTCTCACCGGATTAACAGCCAATAAAATCACCCCGATTCCAAAACACGGCCTGTTCACATCACTTGCCCAGACACATTAGCCCAAGCCTTTGTTCCTCGGGTCAGATAACAAGCCAGAAAAGGAAGTCGCCCTCACCATCTCCGTGTGTTCCTGTCTCTAGTAATGGGGGTTCTGTTCTGCACCGGCCAGATTATGAACAAGCTGAAGAACTAAGTTGTTTATACATTTTTTTTCCCCCTCCCCTGCACCGTTCTGCTCGTTCTAAAGAATGCAGAAGTCTGAATCCTAGCAACCCTAGATAAACCCCAGCTCTCCCGTGGCGGCCTACCGAGCCTCGTCTCTAGCTTCTTTGTGTTGTATGTGTGTTTTCCCCTGGCCTTCCTTTCTAGTTGGCGTTTTTTTTTTTTTTTTTTTTTTTT
>CM051495.1:11234272-11262135 GCA_028031935.1 Paedocypris micromegethes
TTTTTTTTTTTTTTTTTTTTTTTCTTCAGTCACCCCGAGGCTCCGAGCTTCAGGAAGCCTCACAAGCTTATCATTTCCTCTCTCCGAGCCATTCGTTTGATAAAACCCAGTCGCACACAAAGAGCTCGACCATCTCACATGCTGACACACTGACACAGATAACGCCGCAGACGTTAACCAGGTAGTTCTACAAACCGAGACTCTCAAGCTGTTCTGGTGCGAGTGTGTGGATCGACCCTCTTTTTTAACTTGGACACTGCTGCCTCACTGCAAGCCAGTTGGCCACGGTCATCATCCAATCAGCACATTCCTTCCCATGGACACACTGGGAGCACTTTTGGCCGGCCACACTGGGTGGGGTAATGCTCATATCCTGTGCACTGACCCTTACACACACACACACACACACACACACTTGTGTGAGACATCACAATGCACCGGCGGTTTTTCCCTCTTCGTCACCCGCCTCGCCCATCTTCCATGAACAGGTAGGTGAGAAACCGTGTGGATGAGACAAGATCAGAGAGAGAATCCATCTTTTGAGGAGCGCGAGTGGGCACAAAGCTCGCTCAGTTCTGGAGTGGCACTGCCAGTTTGTGCGAACCTGTTGTTGTGTGAGCACAGACCCGGCTCTGTGTGTGTGTGCGACCCTGCTGCCCTCCCAGCATTACATCAGTCTCCCACATCACCCACACACAATGAGACTCCAGTCAGCCATCGCTCCATATGCCCAGCACGCTGCCCGCATGCTAAAAGCAGCTTTGCACTCTCGTGGGCGCATAACGGGGGGCTTTTTATTTCACCATTTAATTTAACTATCTCTTTTTAATGTGGACTTTTAGATCTTTGGTTTGAATTGGGTCGTTTAAAGCTTTGGTTTCCATGTATTCCATGATTTTAATATTGTCAGTAAGGCCGTGTCCAACTGAGCCTCGCTTGTATTTTCCACTAAATCTGCTAATCTAAGTGCCAAAATCTTTCCCAACACTGACCGTTTTTGGTCCAGTGAAAGAGGTTTTGAATCAAAAGTTGTCTTTGTGAATTTTTGCACAATGAGCAAATGGGGCAGGAAAGAGCTGTTGTTTCTAGGCCACATTCTTAAGCGGAGAGAGTAACCAGGCATGAAGTCCACTCGCTCTGGCCCGGACCCATCCTCCATCGTTTTGCCTTCTACTTTATGAACTGGGTTTTTTTTTACAGAACAGAGATTGCACTTGGATTTTTTTTTCTTCGTTTGTATCTTTAACATAAACACCATTGTGTGACGTCTTATCACCTGAAGCTGACAACTGTCTCCTGCTGTTTTGAGAAGTACCAGTGTTCCTCCTCAAGAGAAGGCATCCGTGGGTCATGTCACTCCTAGTTTTGGTCCGTTCAGGACTGGTTTTGTGCCCGAAAAAAAGGCTTCCAGGCCTTGAGGTTGTGTGCCAGTTAAAGAGCTATTCGAGTTTTCACAGATGGTTTGGTTAAGTCCCTCTACTCTCGTTTTTTGACACTCTTTTCTAGGTTTTTATCAGGTTTGAAGCGGGAATAGAGGTTATATTGCTGAAGTTTGTGTGTGAGACATCTTGGTAGAATGAAATAAAAGAAAATGCCTTTTTTTGTCCAATATCGGGGAAATTGACTTGTCTGGGTCAAGGCCTAAACTTTCAAGTCAGAAATGTCTAAAAGGCACCAAGAGTGTCTTTTTAATCCTTTTTCCCCCCAACTAAAAAGTGTTTATATTGACTGTAAATGTGAGTTTAAAAATGTTACACTGCAAAGATAATGTGCTCCATTCATAACTAAAATATTTGTTGTTTGTTTGTGCTTGCAGGCGACATTACGCAGAAAGGTTATGAAAAGAAACGAGTTAAACTTCTCGCCCCGTTTGTACCACCGGCCCAAAGTAAGACGCACTTTTAACTTCCCGTTTGTTGATTTCCCTTCTGTCCTAGTTTTGTTTTGAGTTTTAATGCTATGTGTTACATGTAAATTGTGTTAGTACTTTTTGTATTATATGGGATTTGTATTAAACCTGTAAAAGTTAAAAGAAATTGGTAATACTTTGTTTTGTTTGTTTCTCTTTGCTCTTTGACCCCCCCTAGTGGCCTTTTGTTAGTTTTCACTTATTCAAGACTGGGAATAGAAAGTTACATTTAAAGGGATTCAATCCAAGTTAATAAACTGTGAGCATAATTTTATATTTTCCAATCAAGTTTGTCATTGCAGCATCGTTGATTTAACAGGCTTTTTGCCTATTGACCTAACACACACTTATAAGTAATTAGCATCCACATGCTGAACATGTAAAAGGAACCGAGAATTGTGACACCGTTTGCCTTCTTCCTTCCTCAGGAAGTGGCTATGCACTCAAATGAATGGTTTTTGCAATTATTCTCTCCTAATAATACGTTGAAAATCACATGTCAGCCTTCAAGATGCCATTTTAGGGCTTTGAAGTTAAAGTTCACTTCACAAAGTTCCCCTTGATTCCTTTTCTTTTTTTTTAATTATTATTATTATATTTTGATTCATTGTGTTAGGTAAAGGTAATACTCATGGTTAATTTTGAGTAAACTCAATTTTGCCTAAATGTGCTGTTAACCCTTTCTAGATTCGGACGTTAATATCCGTTTGACTCCAGGCCGTTCATCAGACCAGAATTCCGTTCCTGTCGCGGCTCCACGTCTGCACCGATCTCACCGCAGTGGAGGAACTAGAGATGAGCGTTACCGCTCGGGTAAGAAGTAGTCCGTATTCATGTGTGAAGTTCTAGTTAAAATATGATGTATGACCTCACGACCCCCAACAAACTGTTATTTCTCTTTTGCTGCTTTGTCTCGGCCCCCCAGACATCCACACCGAGGCTGTGCAGGCTGCTCTAGCCAGACACAGGGAGGAGAAAATGGCCCTTCCCATGCCCACTAAGCGCAAATCGGCCTTCGTCCACTCTTCGGCAGAGAATTGCACTCCTCCTGGTGGGTCCTTCGCCCACAATCCTTCTGTTGCTGCTTCTGCTCAACTTAAGCCAACCAAAAGTGTCTCAAATAAAACCGTTTTAAGTTTAAATCAAGTTTAGTTTTTTTCAGATTTATCTCAGTTTAATTTCCTACATTCTATAACACAAGTTTCCTGCGACGCATCTGCAGATACTTCATCAGCATCAGAAGACGAAGGCTCTCTGCGCAGGCGTCAGGCCGCTATAAGTGCAATGTTGGCTCAGAATCTCCAGAGTCCCGAGTATTGGATCAACCGATCAGTCCAGAGCTCCTCCACCTCCTCATCCGCCTCCTCCACGCTCTCCCACGGAGAGAGCAAGAACCACAGCCAGGGACAGAGCAGCATGCTTGCCGATGTGCTGGCACACACACACATCGGTACAGTAGAACACGAGTCACGCCAACACACATATTTCCATTACGTTTGCAGACACACTCATAGAAGCAAAATATGGCGATATTGTCGTTTACTTTGTATTAGAGCTGCACAATTAATCATTAAAAGATTGCAATCTCGATTGCCACCCCTCTTGCGATCTTAATCCGGCATTTATACGATTCATCCAAACTTGTCTGATCTCGAGATAACACGCACTCCGGTGTTTCAATTGAATCAAATGTGTGCCAAATAGTTTTGCATGAGCAACCGGGTTTGCGTACGTATCTTCACACTCTTGTGTTTTTTAACTCTTTGCCCTGATTGGTCAAAGCAAACCCATTGCAAAGCAGATCCCCGTCGTTGCCATCCCGCTCAACACGACGGGTCCTAAAACTAAAATCGGTTGAAAGATTTTGCAGATACGTATAAAAAGGGTTATAAAAGATTTAAAGGATTTTTTTAGGTGGCGCAGTGGTTAGCGCTGTCGCCTCACAGCAAGATGGTTCCGTTTGACACTTGAGGTGGGAGTTCAAGGCCGGCCGGGGCCGTTCTGTGTGGAGTTTGCATGTTCTCCCCGTGCTTGCGTGGGTTTCCTCGGGGTTCTCCGGTTTCCTCCCACAGTCCAAAAACATGCGCTTCAGGCTAATTGGAATTGGAAAATTGACCACATAGGTATGAGTGAGTGTGTGAATGTGTTTGTCTGTGTGTCCCGCTCTGCGAATGGTTGGCCACCAATCCTGCCTCCGGCCCCAAGGATACCCGAGTGTGTATCCTGCCTCCGGCCCCAAGACGCTGAGATAGGCGCCAGCTCCCCGCGACCCTGTAAAAGGATGAAGCGGTAGAAGATGACTGAATTTTTCCTTACATTTGTTTAAATTTAAAGCAAAGAGTAATATGTGTTATTCTATGTTCAGGGAAAAGTCTTTAAAAAAAAATAAAAATAATTTATCTTTGTTCGAAGCAAAAAAATTGTGATTCTCATTTTATCCAGAATCGTGCAGCTCTACATTGGCTTATAATACTTTTACAAGACATCGTTTTAGTTCGTAATAAAAAAAATAGCTGCCATATTTTTCCATTGTGTACTAATCAACATTGTTTTCGTAAATAGTTTTTTTTTTTTTTTGTAAAATGCTGTACTGTGTTTCTATGTACACACCACTATTTAAAATCTCGTATTGTCATGTTTCTAGATGTAGTGTACAATCTAGTACAGTATTTGCCAGGGAAGCTGATATGTCAACAATGTCTAACCGACCAAGGAAACGGGTTTGCTCTGTCTGTGCTACAAGCGTCAGTCGCTGTTCTGTGATCTGTTTGATGTAGAAAACAACAGTGTGCCGCCTGATGTCACATCCTCACTGCCCCAGGAAAGGAATTCCAGATTGGATCTGTCTAGCAACATCGCAGTGAGAGGGATGAGCCGAGGCCAGAGTCGCTCTAGTATGATGGACACTGCTGGCGGTGAGGTTTACATTTGTGTCAAGTCACATTACCTAAAGCTGACAACTACCTGAAAGTGGTTTAGAGAAGTTACTTTCAATTTAAAGTAACGTTGACTTACTAGTACTTCATTGATAGGACTTAATACTAAAGTACTTAATTGAAGAAAACAAAACTACCTTTAATGGTTTTGCTCTTGTAATTGTAAATGTTATATTTTTATATTTTGCTTTCATTTTACATTTTCTTGTTTGTAACTTTGTTTGTTTCTTGTTGTTTTACTTTGCATGTATAACCCTTGCTCATGTATTTCTGGTGAATGAAAATGCTCTTAACAGGTGTTCCAGCACACAGTCGCGTCTCCACAAAAATACAGCAGCTGCTCAACACGCTGAAGAGACCCAAGCGGCCTCCGCTCAGTGAATTCTTTCTAGATGATTCTGAAGAGATTGTAGAAGGTATTATGCTAATACTTGCTTGTTTTAATGAAAAATTGATCAAGGATTTTACCTTGCGTCAAAAAACATGTACTATCCCTGATATGCAGGGTATAAAATATTTTTTCATAATTTTCATCATGCCTCTAGTATTTTTCTTTTTTTGCACTGACATTCTTTATTCTTACTGCTTACAGTTCCCCAGCCAGATCCCAACATGCCCCGGCCCGAGGGCAGACAGATAATCCCAGTGAAGGGGGAGCCACTGGGGGTCGTCAGTAACTGGCCTCCAGCTCTACAGGCTGCACTTGCACGCTGGGGAGCCACACAGGCCAAAAGTCCCGCTCTCACTGCCTTAGACCTCACCGGCAAACCTCTCTACACCCTCACTTACGGTGAGACTCTAACTAGGGGTGCTGAGATTAAATCACCATGGAATTCTGTATCTTTCCTAGTCCTAGTTCTGATTGCTGTACAGTTGAACCCTCATTTATAGCGTTAGATGGGTTCCAAACCTGGCCGCGATAGCTGAAAATGTATGCACATTATGGAACAAATGTTATGCACCTCCCACGATCTTCCTACGGACGATTTTTTTATTATGAGCTGTAACAACTCGCTTCGCTACTTGCTGTGATGGCAGCCGTCTTCCTAATGTTCGCCTCGTCCTTCCTAATGTAGCCAACGGTGGATTAGTTCTTCTTTCCACATATCGAAAAGTGTCACCTTCTCAGCAATTGTCGTCATTTTTCTGTGGCGTTTAGGCTCAGTACCAGCCTTTGTCAGAAGCAGAACGCTTGGGAGCCATTGCAGGAGTTAAACAAAAAGTTAAACAAAAAGTTCAAGCTTCAAACTGTCACGCACAGCACAGATTAAAGTTTCGGGCACAGTCACGTAGCAGCGTCTATCCGGCACGGGGTCTTCATATATTGCGGTTGATTTCTTTTATAATTTATACATACAAAATAAAAAAAAATTGTGAATCCACAAAGTAGCAAGGGTTCGTTGTAATTCTCTTTTTGTTTGTTTTTTTCCTCTGTAGGTAAACTGTGGAGTCGCAGTCTGAAGTTGGCATACACACTGTTAAACAAACTGGGGACCAAAAATGAGCCTGTGCTTAAACCCGGAGATAGAGTGAGATATCAAATGTTGTGAAGTGCTAAGTGAAAAAGTCAAGGCCATTTTTCTAATTCACATTTGTTCGCTGTAGGTGGCCTTGGTGTTTCCGAACAGCGACCCTGGGATGTTTTGGGTAGCTTTTTATGGGTGCCTTCTTGCTGAAGTCATTCCGGTCCCAATAGAGGTGCCTTTGTCTAGAAAGGTACAGAATGTTTACCTCAGAAAGCCTCTACATATAAAATTGTACATTTATTTGTTTTATTTTTTCTGTGAGGTTTAATTAAAGATGAATGTGTTTTTGTTTTGAATAACATTAACTGTTCTTTCTTTTCATTCAGGATGCTGGAAGTCAGCAGATAGGTTTTCTATTGGGCAGTTGTGGCGTTGGTCTTGCTCTAACTAGTGAAGTGTGTCTTAAAGGACTGCCCAAGACCCCGAACGGTGAAATTGTGCAGTTTAAAGGTTTGATTTGAGTATTTATTTTGTTTGGTTTGGGATGAATTAGAATATCAGTAATGCACGGTACCAGAAAGAGCGCTTAAAACGTTTTATTTTTCAAACGAACGTAATATTTGGCATCAAACTAAGAAAAATTAAAAAAAAATAAATACATTTATAAATATGAAAAAAAAAAATTTTTTTTAAATAATGCAATAAAAATTAATAGAATGAAAACAAAAATCAAAACATTGACATGTTTCCGGGCATATTCAAGAATACCACCAGACACAACTTTCTATGGAAGAAAAAAAAATTTTTCGGGTAAAAATATTGCCCCGCCCCCGGTAGATAAGATTTTTGATATTTGGGAAAAATTGGTATTGATCCCAACTTTTTGGACATTGGACAATACAAACTGCTCTGGAAGCCTAATTAAGCAGTAAATTGGCGCCACCTGGTGTTCCAGCATCAAATTACATCTAAAAGTAAAACGGTGGAAAAAAAAAAGTGAAAAATATTTTTTTTGAAAACCCATTTAAAAAAATCTTTGAACAATGGGTGACACTGGTGTCACGGGTTGCATTATAGGGTTAATATTGTTTTTCTTAAAGGTTGGCCTCGGCTTAAATGGGTTGTCACAGACACCAAGTATCTCACTAAACCATCCAAGGACTGGCAACCACACATTCCTACTGCAAACACAGACACTGCTTACATAGAGGTAAGAGAATCCTTCTCAGCTAAAGGTTTTATTGAATGATGGTGAATTATTTTTCTTTTTCTTGCCTAATTCTTCTTAGTACAAGGCCTCCAAAGAGGGAACAGTAATGGGAGTAGCAGTGTCTAAAATCTCCATGCTGACACACTGCCAGGCCCTAACACAGGCCTGTAATTACTGTGAAGGTAAGCTTGGTTTGTAGAGTAATACATGAATACCTGTATGTTGGTCTTGATATTCTGCACAAAAATAAGAAACAAAATGGAAAAAAGCCATTGACTTTCAGTTTGTCAGAAGCAAACACTGGCCTCCACACAAATGATGACTCATTTTATATTACGTTCTTCTTATCTTCTCTTGGCTATGAACACATTTTTATAAAGTTAATTTATGGAGATAAAATATTGATGTTTTTTTCTGGTTTGATTTCTCAGGGGAAACACTGGTTAATGTCCTTGATTTCAAGAAAGACTCTGGATTATGGCATGGAGTGTTAACGGTCTGTATGGATTTTAATTTATCTTGCTTGATTTTTACATGATTCAGATTTTTTTAACTTAATTTGTTTATATAGAGTGTCATGAACAGGATTCACACTATTAGTGTACCATATGCTGTAATGAAGGCATGTCCATTGTCCTGGGTCCAAAGAGTCCATGTTCACAAAGGTAATTTGCATGTTACTGTATAAGAATAATAAAACATCAATTATTTTAATACATTTTTTTGCATTCAGCACGAGTTGCCCTTGTGAAATGTCGGGACCTGCACTGGGCCATGATGGCTCACCGAGATCAGAAAGAGACCAATCTGTCATCGCTGCGCATGCTGATCGTTGCTGATGGAGCTAACCCCTGTAAGCCAACTACAGAAGATTTTTATTTTTAATTTTTTTTATATTATACAAAGCTTGCTTTTACAAATTATATTTTTTGTAGGGTCTGTGTCCTCATGTGATGCCTTTTTAAACGTCTTCCAGTCTCATGGGCTTAAACCTGAGATGATCTGCCCGTGTGCTTCTTCACCCGAGGCCATGACTGTAGCCATCCGCAGGTTTCTACATGCGTTTTTAGACCTGAGATACATACGCTGACTGGGCATCACTCCTGTAGATGTATTTAATTGATTGTTTTTATGATTGTTCTTTTAGGCCTGGTGCTGCTGGAGCTCCCCTACCTGCCAGGGCTATTTTGTCTATGGCCGGACTCAGTCATAGTGTGATCCGGGTCAACACAGAGGATAAGAACTCTGCTCTCACCGTGCAAGATGTGGGACATGTCATGCCTGGAGGTGAGAATCTGCAGCTGTACATATTTTTGTTGTAGGTAATGTGAATGAATAATCATTTGAACCCCCCTCATTTCCAATATATCTTCCTTAATATTTCACCAATCTATCTTACTTGTTTGCCAAGTCATAGAAATTATGAATTTATTGGCATAATTAACAATTATAAGTAATGTAATGATTTTTGCTGGGGTTTTTTCAAGTTTTTTTTTATTTTCTACATTGTGGGGGGAAAAAACAAGTAAGCATTTCTCTTTTGTAGCTCTAATGTGTATCGTAAAGACTGAAGGTCCACCAATGCTTTGTAAGACTGATGAGATCGGCGAGATTGTTTTGAACTCACGTGCTGGCGGAACCATGTACTACGGCCTACCAGGGGTGACAAAGAACACTTTTGAAGTACGTAAAACAATATTTAATTTTAATACATGAAGAGCAAAAATTACCAAGTATAAATGTGTCTGTAAACCTGTCCTCAGGTTATTCCAGTAAACTCTGGTGGATCACCCATAGGAGATGTTCCATTCATACGAACGGGCCTTTTAGGCTTTGTGGGTCCAGTAAGTAATTCAAGTCCTCTCAGGTGTTAGTGTTTTGTTGTGAAACGTTTTTTTTTTCCAGTATCAGTTGAACCGGAATTTCTGGTTTGATATTTGCTTTTTGTGGGGGTTGAAATAATAACTGGATGTATTTGGTCATGACGCTTATGAGTGATGTTTTTCCTAGTCTGATGAATGACTGACTCATTGCTCTGCTCGCAGGGAAGTCTGGTGTTTGTGGTGGGAAAGATAGAAGGTCTTCTTGCCGTGAGTGGACGAAGACACAATGCAGATGACCTGGTGGCCACAGCCCTGGCTGTAGAACCGGTGAAAACGGTCTACAGAGGGAGGTATGCGTGACTGAATCTACAGAGCATTCCATTCCAGTCGGATGTCTTGCCCCATTGTGATCCATTGGTGTGTTTTGTGAGCAGGATTGCTGTGTTTTCCGTCACTGTGTTCTATGATGAGCGGATAGTGATTGTGGCAGAACAGAGGCCTGATGCCAATGAAGAGGACAGCTTCCAATGGATGAGTAGAGTTCTTCAGGTAATATGTCACCATCCAGCTTTGTTCGGATATTTTTGAAAGCAGTTCAGTTGTGTTCTTGGGCAGAAAACACTGACATATTGCTGCATCCTAAAATGTATTCCTGGTCCACAGGCAATAGACAGCATCCACCAGGTGGGCTTGTATTGCTTGGCATTGGTGCCTGCGAACACATTGCCCAAAACTCCTCTGGGTGGAATTCATGTTTCTGAGGCCAAGCAGAACTTCCTGGAGGGATCTTTGCACCCCTGTAACATTCTGATGTGCCCGCATACCTGTGTGACAAACCTTCCCAAGCCTAGACAAAAGCAGCCAGGTACGTAGACAAGTGTCATGTTGTAAAGCAGGGCTCTGGAACCTTTTTGGTTGAGGGAGCTATAAATGCCTCATTATTTAAATAAAAAAAAAAAAAAAAAAAAAAAAAAAAAAAACTCATTGAGAGCCATATCATATGTTTTAAGTAAATGTATGCTTTCATCTAAAACCAACATAAAAAGCAGTACAATAAGTTCTAGTCATTTTCATAACGCTCATCCACCAATGATAGCTGCAAAAATGCAATAGAGCTGATAAAGTGCTATAGAAATACAGCCACTGTCACTTTCACCAACACACACATTTACAGTGAGACTCGTATTTAACGGTGAAGAGAAGAGCTAGCACACTATTGGTGCACATGCCCTATTGTCAACCACCCCGACGGGCACAGCGGCACACAGGCACCGCCCACTCTGATAAACTAGAGCCAAGCGTCGAAACGCATCTGAAAAGCAATGGAAAAAAGTTGTGAACAAAAATGTGGAGATTGCAAGAGAAAAATAAAAAGCTAAATTTTGTTTTCTTTTGTTTCTTATCCATTTACATTTGATAATTTTGGCACTTATCTGATTCCATACAGAAGCTGCTCTGTCCATATCGGTTGTCCTTGTCTTTGTTTTTTTCTGGCCAGTTTACTTCGATAAAAGGGTTTTCTGCATTTAGCTAGCTTACAACTTTTTTTTTTAAAGGAGGGAACGCAATTTCTTTCCTGACGGCACGAGGACGTTAAGAATTATCCAAAATAGTCATGTTGTTTTCCAGCCACCCACAACTATGAACATGAGCTGTAGGTAATGAATGGATTGAAATTCAAGAAAATAATTTATATTTTAACATATATTATATTTATTAAATATATTATAACTATATTTTTATTAAAGCTTTGTCTGCGAGCCAGATGCAGCCATCAGAATAGCCATAGGTTCCCAACCTCTGTTGCAAAGCATTTTAAATGTACCAAATGCTTTGGAATGTCATGAATACAACTGATGTGTTTTGCAGTGGGAGTCGGTCCAGCCTCCATTATGGTGGGCAACCTGGTAGCAGGGAAGAGAATCGCACAGGCTGCTGGGAGAGATCTTGGACTAGTTGATGATCAAGAGCAGTCTAGAAAAGTGAGTGCTGTTTAGGCGGCTTGTCGAAGAAACTATGATGTCTGACAAAGTAACACTTACGTAACACAACTCCATTTATTTAATCGAGTCCGCATCACAAATTCGGCACTGGTTTAGATTTGAAGATGTCCTGTCTCTTCTGAGCTTGTGCACTGATCTGTGTTTTTCCTCTGGGGCTGTAGCTCTGTGTATGGCCCACTAACATGGTAAGACTGAACTTTCTGCTGTCCGTGTGCACGCTGAGCTTTCAGTGGAAATGACAACCAGCTGCATGAAGTCACGGCAGAATCCTCAACGCGACAAAAACAACTTTAATTGTGTGGCGGGTTCAATAATGGATTATTTTAAAGATTCTTTGTAATTGAAATAGGGCTGGGCGATTAATCAAAAAAATGATCAAAATGTAAATTCAGAACTTATAATCGTTCACAATTTTTTAAATTTGATTATTTTTCCTTTTAGAAAACATTCAGATGTGGAGTCGCGTGACTCCTTTCCGCTCATGGAGTGAATGAGCAGCTTGACTTGTACAAAAAAAAACGCAGCCTACGTCGTTTGGATACCGTTTCAGGAAGGAAGACGGAACAAAATGAAGTCGAGTGTAGGCACTGCAGAAAAACAGTTGTGACGTGCAAATGTAACGCGAAAAATGTGTAACTCCTCGACAGAGCCGCATGGCTTTTCAGTCTGAGAAGAAACATGAAAGGGTTAAACGCACTCGCGCTTATGAGTAAGAACTCATAGTAAATTAATTTTTATATAGTGACATGACAAGATCACCCCATGCAACTCCCCATGTTATTTAAAAGGGTTTGCTTTTCTTTTGGACGATCTGTTGTTTACATTGATAGGAAAGTGAGGTGATGGCAATACATGCATATTAAAATATTTATTTACAGAAAATGCAAGAAATGCACATGATATATCCTATTATGAACTATACCTTATTATAAATAAGACTTTTTTTTTTAGAAGAGAAAATATTACAAATAATTTATTCAGTTCCCAAATGTGCTAGTTATGCATTTTTACTTCTTTTGACAAACAAAGTGATTGTTTGAATTAGGCACCTTGCTTAAATTTCAGTTGTTAATGTTCAATAAATAATCATATATGACACCTGTGCGCGTTTCCTTCAATTTTTGTAAAATCAAGTAATGCACACTTTAGTCAAAAATCTTTTAATGTGAGCATATTTATGTACAAAACTTGTCAGAGAACTTTGAGGGCAAAAAATATAAATAAATGAATAAAGTAATTGTTCATTAATCGTAATCGTGTTAAAATGTCCAATTAATCCCGATTTAGATTTTTGCCATAATCGCCCAGCCCTAAATTGAAATCGGTTAAATGGTGAATACACACACTTTGTATTGCATGACCAACACAAAATCACAACGTTGTGCATGTCGTGCTGCTTATCCTGATATTGAATTCATGGGAGCTCTATTTTCATTTCAATGTGAAGCGATTGCATTGTAATTTGAAAAAGAATTATGTTGTTGATTGATTTTGTGTTATCTATTTTTAAGGAAAATTAAAAAGATTAGTCAAACATGTTTGTCTTTTCACTTTAGCATCAGTTCCTGACTGAGACGCTGCAGTGGAGATCCCAGAGCGATCCTGACCATGTCCTTTATATGCTGCTTAATTCCAAGGTGACAAGTCATACACACTAAAACGAGCTGTTCGTTCAACTTGCTGGTAGTTGTGCGCTTAGATTTTCTTTTTACTGTGGCCTGCAGGGGGTAGCAGTGAGCACCGTCACATGTTCTCAATTGCACAAGAGAGCAGAGAAGATCACTGCCGCCCTGTTGGAGAGAGGAGGAATTAACACTGGAGATAACGTTGTCCTGCTTTATCCTCCAGGTTATAACATTTATATTTTTAACAGTTTAGGACAAATTTATCAGCCCACCCTATTTTGAAATACTTTTAAAAGAATATTTTTTGTAAGGGGGCTAATAATTGTCACATCAACTGTACATACATCTGAGTTTCATGTGAATTTAGGCAAATGTAAAACCCCTTTTAAGTGTGTTTTAAAGAGTTTTTTTTCCCGCAGGTGTCGATCTCATCGCGTCCTTTTATGGCTGTCTGTATGCCGGCTGTATTCCAGTGACCGTAAGGCCTCCACACCCACAGAACCTTGCTGCCACTCTCCCTACTGTCCGAATGATTATAGATGTGAGTTTTTCTCATAATGCAATATAGATTAACCTTTACTCAGGACTCTGAATAATTACTACATTTAACTGCATTTCAACTAGGTGAGCAAAGCATCCTGCATCCTTACAACTCAGACCCTGATGAAGACTTTACGGTCTAAAGAAGCAGCAGCCAGTGTGAATGTCAAGACATGGCCTAATATACTAGACACTGGTAATGAACTAAATCTGAATTTAAGCATGCATACAACTGTATTTGGTTGTACATGTGTGTTGTTTTTTTTTTTTCTCAGATGATCTTCCCAGGAAGCGTCCTTCCACCATCTATAAGCCCCCCACTGCTGAGATGTTGGCTTATCTGGACTTCAGTGTGTCCACAACAGGCATGCTGACAGGAGTCAAGGTAAGACCTGTCTCCATCTTTCACTTGGATCATTGACTGAATGGTAATCAGGTCTTAAAGAGTTTGTTTGTTTTCAGATTTCTCACTCGGCGGTCAATGCTATCTGCCGCTCCATTAAGCTGCAGTGTGAGCTCTATTCTTCCAGACAAATCGCCATCTGTCTGGACCCTTACTGTGGCCTGGGCTTTGTTTTATGGTGTCTTTCTAGGTAGAACATGCAAACAGACACTGTTTAATAACTCGCATGATTGTCTGCACGAACGCTTGAGCACAGAATGTGTGTGTGTGTGTGTGTGTGTGTGTGTGTGTGTGTGTGTGTGTATGTGTGTGTGTGTGTGTTTCTTTAGTGTTTATTCGGGTCATCAGTCAATCTTGATCCCTCCCATGGAGTTGGAGACATCTCTTCCCTTGTGGCTGAGCACACTCAGTCAGTATAAGATCCGAGACACCTTCTGTTCCTACTCTGTTATGGAGCTCTGCACCAAGGGCCTTGGCACACAGACCGAAGCTCTGAAGGTGAGGGAACATTTTTTTTGGCCTTTTTTTATGAGAGGTTTGTGAGATATAAACAAAATAAAATATAGGACTGACCTTTCCTGCTGTGTTAGAGGGCAAAGCCAAGGTCAGATGGAAACGGGTTATTCTGAATGGGATATTCACATTCTTATCATAATTTGGTCTGAATTATGGACATAAATTAAGGGGCCTTACTTGGAAATAGTGGAGCATTTGTACAATACTGTATATTGCATTTTATTTCTAGTACAGTGGTACTCCGTCTTACGAAATTATTTCGAGGAGCAGTTTCCTAAGCTGACACATTTTGCGTGTAAATGCGCCAATCCATTCTAAGTCTTTGTAAATTCATACAAAACATTTTTAATAAATGTTTGAGTACACTTGAATTACAGAGGGTTTTGTAATCTCAAGGTTACGGTATTTCAAGATTAAATTCAAAGATTCAAAAAACGTTATTTCTCCCTGCGGGGGAAATTGCGTACATTTTAGCATCAAAATTAAGTTTGTTTCCAGATAGGTAGGTTTTCTGTGTTTTTTATTTGACGTGCGTGAAGACTGTTTTTCTCCCTCCATGCTGGTGACAAGAAAAAGACTTGCTTAATCTCTACAGTCGCTTAGTCGCTACAAAATTAACGTAACTTTTGACGTAACTTTTTGTTAGCCAAGCCTTTCATAAGTCGGGGTGTCACTGTATAGTTTCATCCAGTAAATATGATTAAGTTGGATTTGTGGTAAACAAAGTGCAAAGTGAATGAGTATTAACTGGAGTTGTTTGTACAGACCCGTGGAGTGAATCTGTCGTGTGTGAGAAGCTGCGTGGTGGTGGCGGAGGAAAGGCCTCGTTTCGCTCTTACACAGTCATTCTCCAAACTCTTCAAAGATCTGGGCCTGTCTCCGCGAGCAGTGAGCACCGTGTTTGGCTCCAGAGTCAACCTGGCCATATGCCTGCAGGTCCGACCCCAGCTCACTCATTCTGTCCTGGACACAAAAAGCCTGGCCGTCTATTTAACTACTGTGGTTTTGATTCACCAGGGAACTTCTGGTCCTGACCCATCCACAGTTTACGTGGATATGAAGTCCCTGCGCCATGACCGGTAATGAGACCATACTCCCGCACCAGTGATAACCCAGTTCGGATTGTGAAATCTCTTTTTGCTTCCGCAGAGTAAGACTGGTGGAGAGAGGAGCTCCTCAGAGTCTGCCGCTGATCGAGTCGGGGACGGTAAAGCTGCTGCGTCTTCACTTCTGTTCAACATTTTTTGGACGCCATTTTTGACTGAAATTTTCATTTTAACAATTAGTTGTTAGCTGCACTATTTAGGCAAAGTTCAAACTCTAAACTCTTTTTATACTACTTCGGTTTGTGATCCTATTATCTGCGGGACTTATCTTGTCGTGGGTAGATTTGTGGTGCTTTTGCAAGTGTGTATGAAATTCCAAAATTAACAAGATTTTTCATGTGTGTGTTAATTGTACAGCTTTTGTGCATTGAAATTATGATACATGTACTATTCTGTTGAGTTTTGAAGGCTGAAGTGATGCTGAAATGTTCTGTACGTGTGACCACAGATGCTTCCTGGAGTGCGTGTGATCATAGTAAACCCAGAGACCAGGGGACCACTTGGAGATTCACATCTTGGCGAGGTGACTGAAAGCATTTGCACTGAATTAGACAGTCCTTCCAGTTTGTCAAGACTCAATTCAGTAATTTTTTTATTTTTTTATTTATATTTTTATTTGCCACGTTTGTAAAATCTATCATTTTACTGCAAATACATCACAGAATAATACATTATAATATGCGTTTAAAACAATGCGTACAGGATCCGATGTCTGAGTAATAGTTAAAACAAGTTTGTACTTGTTAGTTTTTGTATATATAGAATTGTTTTGTTTCTTTTTTGCAAAATGATTAAAAATGATTCAAGTTTTGTTCATTTTCCACGTGATCCGGACCCCAGTTTTCTGACGTTTTTCGAACGGCATTTTTGACTTGCAGAGAATTTGTATTTTAATAATTAGTTCACATAGAATAGGCGCAATGAACAACATTTAGAGATGTAGGGAAGCATTTCAGAAGCCAAAATACAGACAAAGTTCAAACTCTAAACTCTCTTTATACTTCGTCGGTTTATGATCCTACTATCTGCGGGAATTAGTTGTGGGTAAATCTGTGGCGCTTGTGCAAGTTAAAGTGTGTGTGAAATTTTTGTGTGCGTTTTGTTCTATGAAATTATCATATTATGTGTAAACCATCAGGCAAAATATTTGATGAAAACCTGGAGGGACTAGCTAAGCCACAAATATAAACTGGTTAAACACAAATATAAATGGTTTCTATATCATGGTTCTCAACACTGAAACTAAGGTGTCCTTTTCTTGGTGTCTGGTTTCTTTTTGATTCAGATCTGGGTGAACAGTCCCCACAATGCCAGTGGATATTACACCATCTATGGGGAAGAGAGCCTGCAGGCGGACCACTTCAACACCCGCCTGAGCTTCGGAGACACCAGCACACTCTGGGCACGGACGGGTTATCTGGGTTTTGTCAAGAGGACAGATCTTCTGGATGCCAGTGGAGGTCTGTGAGAGACTTGACTTTAACCTCTAGGGACCTGAGCTCTGAAATTATATATTTTTTAAATTTGCTCTGCTAGTTGGGCTTTTAGGAGCACAATAAGTGTAAAAATTATTACAGGGTTCTTACGTGTGCTTGAAATCCTTGAAAATGCTTGAATTTCAAATTAACTGCTTGAAAATGCTTGAAATTATACAGTGGAATTTGAATAAGTGCACGTCCTCGGTACCGGATTCGAACTTTTAACACTCTTTTGGTTAAAAACGAGTTATTTTGGGTATTAATACCAGAATTTTGGGTAATAACGAGTTAACACACACACGGTTTTCCCGCTCTGTGTCTGGTTTCACGCGACTTTTGATTCACAGACTCTGAGAGTGAGACAGAGAGAGAGAGAGAGAGAGAGAGACAGATAAAGTGAGTCTGTGAATAAACAGCCCGTTATCCAGGTCTGATTAAAAGTGCAGAAAGTGGGAAGCATGAACAACTTTATCGTTGCCGTGTCCCCGCCTTTATTACACTTTGTTAGGTAGATTATAATTTCTTAATTTGTATTCCAACTTTATTTATTGTTAGGAAGATCTACTAAAATGTAATATCCATTTTGTTTTCCACCAATACTACAAAACTTTCCCCCAAAATGGTAATGTTTCATTTTGATTGTGGTTAGGCATAGTTTTAAATATACATTTCACCTCCTGTATGATGCTGGAAAAACTTGAACAGGGACCTTTAAAATGCTTGAATTTCATCTTTCAGAAAGTGTAGGAACCCTGTTATTATTTTCATCAACCTTTTCTAACAAAAGGTCTTACCTAAACATCACAATCATAATTTTTCACAAATAATAAAATAAAAAATTTCCTCTGCAAATACTTGTCTCGCACTGCAGCCCACAGAACTTCCATCCTATTCTCCACCATTTTCGCTATAGCTGCAAAATGCACTTTGACGATCAGACACCACTCTGTCGTGGTCTAAGACTGCGGCAACAAGGTCAATGCGTTTTAGCATGTCAGGGGTTAACACAGCGTGACACGCAGTGACCTGACAAGGCCATTAGGACTCAGGAAGCTACGATAGTAAATAGAAAGTCCTGCAAATTGAATGAATCTGCCTTGATGCTGGTTTGCGTCGTTTTTTGACATTGTTTCGAGTGGTTAAAGTTCTTCACACATCTTTCACTCTCGTCAGATCGCCATGACGCTCTGTTTGTGGTCGGCTCACTGGACGAGATGATGGAGTTGCGAGGCTTGCGTTATCACCCCATCGACATCGAGATGTCCGTGTCGCGGGCCCACCGCAGCATCTCTGAAAGGTGAGAGCGGTACCACACGCCTCAGTGCATCAGGTTTCTCCGCCGTTCTGATGGTTCTCCATCCCACAGTGCCGTCTTCACCTGGACCAATCTCCTGGTGGTTGTGGTGGAGCTGAGCGGGTCCGAGCAGGAAGCGCTGGACCTGGTTCCTCTCGTTACAAACGTGGTGCTGAAAGAACATCATCTCATCGTGGGTGTGGTGGTCATCGTGGACCCCGGGGTCGTCCCCATCAACTCACGGGGCGAGAAGCAGCGCATGCACCTCCGCGACTCCTTCCTGGCTGACCAACTGGACCCCATCTACGTGGCTTATAACATGTAACTGCTCACAATATGGCCAAGTGACGTTCCTCTGTGCCTCTGGACCAAGCCTTGGAGATGTCTGTTGTTTTTAATATGGCTGTTACAGCACCAGTAGAGGTGACGTTCCTCTCTGAAGCCATCAAACCCCTCACTGAGGGTGGTGCTCCACTTCTAGAACGTTCCTCTTTCGGACGTCTCTGTTCCAGGAAGTAGTGTTCGGCTTGCACACGGCATCACGCAGACTTCCTGTCCAACCACCACAGAGCTTTTCAGTGCACTTTATCATCTCCGTTATTGACATTTCCTGTCTCTCGTCTGCACACACAGTCGTTTTCAAAGTTCTAACTTGTGTTTGAAAGCGACTCGATCACCAGCAAACGTTTTATTCCAAGCTTGTTGTTTTAATCGTAACGTAGGTGAGAACTACGCGAAATTAAGAAGTTTGGAAAGTCTTTTTGCTTAAAGCACACGGCAGTTTTAAAACTATACACGTGTAAGATTTATTTACAGGAATCATGTATACTAATGGTGACCGAAGTGGTTTCAGATTAAAACAATTTAATGCCTTAGGAAGCCAGTGACCGTTTTAGTTGAACTTTTTCTTTTTTTTATTTTTTTTACGTTTTTTATTTTAATTCTGGTGTTTAAAGGGACTTTGGTAAGATGGACGGAGGCAAGGTGTTTGTGTGTCTCACTGGTATTATTGTGTAAACCATCAGAGCCTCGATACATGGCGGTTAGAAATCCTCTCGTCTTATTGGCTGAAAATCGCATTGATGCAAATAGATACAAATTATGTTCTAACGCTGCAAATGTTTTGTTTAGTTTTAACTAATTTGTCATTTCAGATTGACTGATGTTTGATTATTCTCTGTGTTTGTGACTTTTTCCTGTCTGTGTGTGTGTGTGTGTGTGTGTGTGTGTGTGTGTGTGTGTGTGTGTGTGTGTATGCGTGCGTTTGTTTGTTTGTTTGTTTGTAAAAGAGAGTAATAAAAGAACAGTTGAGGGTTTTAACCAGGGTTTTTTAAATGGTTAAAGTATGTGAAATAAAGGTATCTTATTTTGTTTTAATAAAATTACAGTAACTTTTATTACCAGCTCATTTTTCATGGATATTAAAATAATCTTCCCACAGATTGTTTACATGTGAAATTCTGTGCAGTTTTTATTTTAAGATGCACACTTTGCAAAATTGTTGCTTTTTTATTCAGTTCCTAATTGTCAAAATATTCAGTTGCTGTGCAAAATTTTATAGTTCTGTGTTAAATAAATTTATTGTTGCCATTCTAAATCGCTTGAGTCTTCATTAAAGTAATATTTTGGAAACAAAAATAATCATGATAAAAAAAAACACTGACGACACGGAACCTAGGTATGTTAAATTTCAATTTAATAAATGGGTAACTTCCTGAAAGAAAAGTAAATCTGTGGAATTTGCCACCTTTTTCCACTAGAGGTCACTGTATCCTCCAATTTAAAAATAAAAAATCTAAATCCATTTCAAAAGGAAGTCTGAGTAGGGTTTGCATGTTCTCACAGTCCAAAAATGGAAAGTCAGGAGATTCGAAAAGTCTAAATTCGGCATTGTTGTGAGCTGGATTGTGAATGCATATATGAATACAGGGATTGGTTGTCCACAATCACAGCTTCAGGATGAGATTTTCTCCAGCTCCTCGTGACCCAGAAATGAAAGTGGTTTGGAAGATGGATGAATGAACTTCCTCTGTGTTGAGAATTTGAAATGATGTATAACTTATTTAAAATCCTCTGGCATAGATATTCTGATGACCTACATTAGAACCATCACAACAGTGGAAAGCAGGCTTAAGAGAATTTTGGAAGCCCAGAGACCTTTAGGTGGAGATCTAGATGTTTCTTGAACTTTCCTTAGCCAGTCTATGTATCTGCTTGCTCGGGTATATAAACCAGGTCTCTTTGGCAGTCCACAACCATCTCCGAAGCTCGTCACGCCATACAAGTAAAATCTCTCTTTGCTTTGACTGTAACACTGCAGTGGACCGCCGCTGTCGCCCTTAAAAAAACAGAAATTAACCGCGATCTTTCACCAATGGAGAACTTTGCTTTGCAATATAGTTACTAAATTACTTTGCACGTGTCAACAAGTCCTTCCTCAAATCCTGCACATATCATGTTGTCATTAATCAGGCCGTTGTACCAGTCTGCCCGGTTACAGATCGTGCTATTGATCAGGTTGACTTCAGCTTCTTGAAGTACAACATGGATAAAAGGAGTTGAGTCTAGAAAATAAAAAGTTGTATTGTAACCAATTAACACATTTTGACAACATCTAGACACTGTAAAAAATACCGTTAAAAAGTATAAACAAATCAAAACGGAGATCATTCGGTAAACATTAGAAATTGTTTTCATACTTGGGGTTCGGATAATTTACAAATACTGTATTCTTATACACAAACTAAATCAAAAATATAAGAAACGTACTCTCTACTTGACTACATTTTTGATTGAGTATATGTACTTTTTACACCATTTAAATGGACACTTACTTTTTAACATTACATTGTTACATTGTGATTTGTGCGTGACAATTTGCATCTTTTTCTACCGCAATTTCTTATGAGAAATGAAAGTACTTGGCAGATTATGAGAAACTATCAGAAGTAGTTTAAGCACATCTGAACTATTCCATGTAACCTTGCTGAGGTCCCTGAATCCAAACTCTAAATAATCGACTTTAATTCCCTCAAAAACATTTTTATCACTGACCTGAGATCCCCCATCCTGCAATGTAACATGACCCGAAGGAAAGTAGTTCCTCGTCCATCTTGTTTTCAAACAGGCACAGAGGAAGCACAGTGTCAGTGAACACCAGTGGACGACTCAGTCTCAAAAGCGCCACATCGTTGTTATTCGTTGCTGTGTCAAACTCGCTGTGCTCGATCACCTTCTTAACAGAACGATACTGGACACTTTTTTCATCCGACAGCAAAGTATTACTTCCAGCCAAAATCCACAGTCCACTTCTGTCACTATAAGAAAATTCAGTCAAAGGAAAAAGCTTCAGGTCAAACTCTATGTAAAAAAAAATGTAAATAAAATAACAGAAGGCTATCTTTGGACAACTCACGCGAATTTACTGAAGCAATGGGCTGCTGAGACGATCCACTCGGGGCTGATAATGGTCCCACCACAAAGATGGGTGAACCCTGTGGTGAACCTGAGCTGGACACTCACAAGCCAAGGCCATGCGTCATTTTTTGCAGGACGACCTCCAACAACACGAAGCATCTTGGAGGAACCCAGCATAGGCTGCCCTCCACAACCTTCTGGCGTATTAAGTTAGTATTTCAGTTACATTT
Organism: Paedocypris micromegethes; assembly: GCA_028031935.1. Lineage (NCBI taxonomy): Eukaryota > Metazoa > Chordata > Actinopteri > Cypriniformes > Paedocypris > Paedocypris micromegethes. Next base: position 11,256,229 of record CM051495.1, read on the forward strand.
GTACACATCGGAGCCATTTTTCTTATGTAGAAACATCCATTCCTTTCATGAGGAGCTGGAGCCAATCAGAAAATCCTGAAGGCGGGGCATACCCAGAGTGGGTGGCCAACCAATCACAGAGCGGGACATACACATTCACACTCGCACTCCTATGAGCAATTTTCCACTTTCCTGAACGTTCCATGTTTTTGGACAGGAGAAGGAAACCCACGCAAACACAAATGAAACACTGGTCTTTCTTGCTGTGAGGCAACAGAATTACCCACTAATTATTCAAAAACATTATATACTGTAACAGGTGTTTGCTATATGCGAAAAAGTTAAGCAAATTTTACTTACAAACTTACAATCTTTGCGGGCCCCCACAAAGACCAACTTTTTAATTGCAATTTTAGCTTGGCACCACTTTTTGTTTTTTAACGATTTATTGTCACAGTTGTCTTAGTGTAATGATAAACAGGCGACATATTGAAAACTAATAAACATCAAATAATATTTTTATGAGTACATTTTTGTTACGTAAAATATCTACCTGTGATGATGGGAAGAATCAAACCATGAATGACGAGTAATTGTTGGGTTATTTTAAACATCTATCTGAAATAAACAACAAAAAGATCACTGTGTCGTTCATCTCTCAAAGTAATTACAAATAATCTGTAATCTGAACGATGCAAGGCTGGATCACGTGATACAAATTGCCATAAAGCCGAAAAAAATAGATTTTTTTTTCGCCATCGAAAGAGATTATAAACACTTGTCTGATACTTGGAAATACGACCCTCGTCGTTACACATCGGCCGAGTTTATCGCCACCTGTTTGCTTGTACTGTCGTGAATAATTTATATTTACCACACACTGGCATTTCGGATTGTCTCGGCGGATTAAGAGATGAACATTCTATAAACCGGGATCAAGACGAAAAGTGTCATTATCGTTACTTATAGTACATTAGGTGCTACCTATTGGCCGACACTCCCTAAACGTTTGACTGGGAGTCATCAATAATGCAGGGAATCTGTGCAGACTGAGGGAAGGTAGCAGCATCAATATGGCGACATCCGCAATTTCTTCCCAATTTGGTGGACATCTGCAGCACATCGAGGATTTCCTGCGCTAACGCGTCCGCAGTAGGTATTTTATTCAAGTGCCGCAGTCGCGATGCGTGTGTTTTTTTCCTTCTTCTCATTTCGCGATCCTGCTTGTGTCGCAGAGACTCGGCACATCTGAGCGTTTCGAGCCACGTCCAGAATCTCCGCAGACGACCCACCGTCGCTTCTCTTGTGTTTAAAATGCACCGAATTTAACGCTACCTGTTACGATCCTCTCCCGCTAACGCCAGTTTTGCGTGTAACGGTCCGAGTGAAAACATTCCATTGTTGTTATGGTTGCCTGATCAATGACGTGATCTATAGGCTGCAGATTACGTACCCTCGTATGGATAAAGGTCTTCGTGTCAACGTTTCTCAAATGCCGAGCCAACTAAACGGGCAGAAATACACATTGCACATGTGGACAGATTTGAACTGATACGTAATTAAGAGGTTCAATATGGCGCTAGATGCTCGGCTGCTTATTGATTGTAGGGTGGTCGCAGGTTGCGCGGGTGTGGTACGCTACATTTTCCTGTTTATGTTCCTCGCGAGCAGAATCCTCGGACGTCGACAACGCGACCCATCCACATCGCGTTGTCTCCCGCGTGCAGCGTTTTATTTCACAAATCGGACCTGTGTGACTGGAAGGTTTTGCTTTTTTTCCATCTGAGGTAAAAGGGAGTGAGGGCGAGAACGAGGGAGAGCCCACTGCAGTATTTTCCGTTTTCCCTCCGTGGTTTCGGGCCGCCGTGAATGGACGTACGTTTGCCCGCAAAGAAAATGCTTGTTTGATTGGGGGGAAAATGCAATTTTGGCAGCTTTGTGGAAACGCACTGATGTTAAAAGCACGGCTCTGCTGCATGGATGTCGTTATCAAACATTGATGAAATCGAGGTGAGTCTTCGTATTCTGTCAATAATCAGCGGAAGAGCTAGTTAATATAATTGTATTTGTAATTAACATAACAATAGTTGTGCCTCGGAGATCCATAATGGCTTTTGTTTACATTTTCCCTGACATATTCGCCTCAGAAAATGCGCATCGTATTTATGTAGAGAGAAGATGCTGCTGTGTAAAAACAGTGCTCGAAGACATGTTTTAATGCATTATTTGAATGTTTCTTTAAGCACTGACCACTCTACTGTAAATAAGCCTGACCATCTACAGTCCACCTGACCATTATCCCTTGCATAACACTCCACTGTATAACCTGGTTTGTCCAGGTAGGTTTGGCCTGTCATTCATGTACCATTTCTGTCGCAAATCACCTTTGTATTTCTCATTTTATTTCCGGCTTCCATCTATGCATCTATTGATTATGTGTTATCTCCTTGCTTTATTCTCCAAGTGAAGTAGACCAAGCCGTGACGCTTAAACCTTTTGGAACAAATGATCACAAGGCCAAGACTTGTCTAGTTGAATTTCTAGGGCTTCCGTTGCATAAAAGTAATAGCAGATTACCCAGGGGACCTCCACCCCTAATGGTATCTGTAATGACCAGTGGTTGTCACATTTCGTCATCATTTGTTCATGCATGGGACTAATAAAGGATAAAGGATTTTTCAATTCAATTCAATTCAATCTGAATTCTTGAAGGTGAAGAACACATCCACTTGCCGGTAAGAAAAAAAAAACAAGCTGTATCCACGACGCAACCAACATTGAAGCTGCTCCTTGGATTAGCAAATTACACAAGAGTGAATGTGAGAAAAGTGGCTTTTTCCGTGTTTGGGATTAGTGCAGAAGCTTTTAGATGATGTGGTTTACCAGACTTCTCTTCCATTTCCTTTGGGGTCACCATACGTCCAAGACCTCCAGTTCAGAAGATGTTTAGGTCATCTAGATTGTTGTGAGTTAGAAGTTATCTAGATTATTGTGAGTAGTGGTTTTGACGCGTCTGCTTGTGTTCCAGTCCGTTTTGTGTTGTAGTTTACAGGAGTCTTTCATCTAAAATAGAAGCATCCATCATAATGACCCAAAAGCTCTATATTGAGGAATGTTACACAAGCACTGAAAGTCTGAGTTTCTTTATCACACAAGTGCGTAATATTATTTCAAATGTAATCTATCCAAAGACAAATATCATGTATCACATTCATCTTTCCTTAATGGAGGGTCTTTTTTAATCTTTGGTGAAGTGGGTGAGTCATCTCGGATCTAGTTCCAGTCCCATGCACTTAATTTAGCTACAGCTTGTTTTGATGTGTAAGGTGTTATATTTAGAGGCAAACAAAGCTTAGCGCTGAGCATCAGCATGTGGGACGCTAAATTTTTTGACGCTAAGCATATTCGGACGCTAAAATTAAAATAAATTAGTGTTACTACAGTTTTGGGATTGTGAAATCCTGGAAATGTATCATATTTTGTATTGCTATAAATGGTAATAGTGTAAAAGAAGATAAAACGTATTTTTAACAAACTCAAAAAAAATTCTCTTGAATGTTGCTATTTCTTTATTTAATACTCTTTTGAGTTTTTGTTTTATTTGATTATATTGGTACTTTTTCAGTATCAAACAGCACTTTGTTTTGTTTCTTCGACAATGAACAGTGCATTATAAAGTTAAGTTTCAGTTATTTAGCAAATTTTGGAACGTTGACTTACATTTTTCTTTACATGTCTCTACTATATCATGTCTTTATATGATAATTGGTGCTTTTTATGACTGTAGGTTCTCATCTGGTGATTCATTTTGGACGTCAAATTATGTGACGCTAAACTCTTCCTATGCTTGTTCTTTAATTTATGTTCAGTAATTCAAACTTTTCAAGGAGTTTCTTCCAGGCGCAGTTGGATGTTTTGGTCCACAGAAGCTGCCATGCAGGAATTGGCAAGATTGGATGTCCAGTTTCATCTTTCTTTCTTTTCCACCCAGAGCTGCTGCCGTGGAGGGTACATAACAGGAGAAGAAGTTGCTGCAGGATGAAAACATGGCTGCACCTCAATATACAACGCCAGGTCCTCACAGCTTCAAATACTTCACAAGTGAATCTCTGGTTGAAATTGAAAAGCGCATTGCCGAGGAGAAAGCCAAGCCACCGCCAAAGCCAGACAGCAGCTACCGTGATGATGATGACGAGAACAAGCCTAAGCCCAACAGCGACCTGGAGGCGGGCAAGGGTCTGCCCTTCATATACGGGGACACACCCCCTGGCATGGTGGCAACACCATTGGAGGACCTTGATCCCTTCTACTTGAATCACAAAGTGAGTTCCACAAATCTGTTTTCACCATGTCTCATCACATCCAGTTGTTCTGATATATCTGAACCGTTCTGAAATTTGGAAGGAAGTAGTGGGCCTTTTAATTCAACATCATGGCTTTGGGAAACGATTACCTGGAGATTTGGTAGATTTGGTCATAACAATTATTGTATTATCCGACATGATATATTTGATTGAGGTTTGTGGAGGAGGTCGGCAGTGCTAGAATGGAACTGTTCCGGTTGACAGGTTTGTTTTAATTGTTCCTGTAGTAATCCGTTAGGAAAGAAGAGCCTGGACATGCGCTCCAGTGCTTTTCAAGTAACTGTCTTCCATTAGAAGCGCTTTACTAGGATTGTTGGCAAACCGGAACATCTGAGATCAATTTGTTATAGGTTTTACATGTTGTCAAGATGAACCGAAATCATCTAAAGATTATGTTAATTTCACACTAACGTACAGTGTGAAACTAGACCCTCGTAAATTCTGTACACATGAATTTGAGCTAAATACAAAACAAAAAAAAATTAATTATTAGTAAATGCAAACCAAAAGTACATAGAAATGTTGGTTTTGGACTTATTTTTGTTATTTTTCAAAACTAAAAGTTTCTGATTGCCTTCATCTTAATTTTGAACCGAAGGCTAATTTTCTTGTCGGAATTGAACTACAATTGAAAAAAGACACACATGTTCTGTCTCTCAAATTTCTTTTTTGGCGAGAATCATTCAAGCCTAAAATGGGGGTGCACACATTTGCTTCAGTTCAATTGCATTCAGTGTTTTTGTGCGTTTATGCTTGACCAACGAATAACATTTGTTTTTCAAGTAACAACGTAAGCAAGTCAGATATCCTAAATATGCATTTGTATTATGAGAGTTTAAGACATTGCGTTATGGACTGTTAACCAAGTTACTCACGGTTAAGCCTGTCTGAAATTATTCTACCACATTTGTGGTCATTACATTTGGAAGATCGCTTGGATCCTTGTGGAATCTTAATGGCTTTAACATCCTTTACCAACAACCATTTAACAAACATACTTGTTTTTACATAAAAATGTATAGATTTTGGTCCCATTGACTGACAGATGCAACAACCAATAAGAAAACACTTCTGGAAGTGGGGCAGTTTGTTTTTGATTGCATTTTAAGTTGCAGGATTTAAACTTTTCAAAAAGCTAAAGTCTTAGTCGTTATTTGGCAACATACAGTATTACATTATTAGTAACAAGTTTCTTATGCATTTTAACTGATCCATTTAAACTTTTATGCATTATGAATGGATTAAATTGTCAATTGCACTTTTCTCGTATTCTTGTTTTCATGTTCTTGTATCCTGTGTTACATTTAAACCATTTCTTGCCCACTATATTTTGGATCATATTTTAATATATTGTAGTTGTCTATATTGGTTATTCAGTGTGCATATTTTACCTTTATCTCATCTTTCTTTTTCTGCCCTGTGATACAATGAGAGTAAATTCTATTCTATTCTATTTTGGATCCATTTCAAAATTGGCATGATTGTCTATTCTATTCTATTCTATTCTATTCTAGTTGGGATCCATTCCAAAATTGGCATCATTTTTTATTGGTCTTTTTTTTTT
>CM051495.1:11262152-11330234 GCA_028031935.1 Paedocypris micromegethes
TTTTTTTTTTTAAACTACTCTGGCCTCATATGACATTAAGTTAAAGTTTATAATTCCTGTTAGGCATTATTTGATTTATCCTGAGGGTTTAGAAGATGAGCTCATCTTTTCTCTACAGCGTGTATTGTGTGTGTAGCCAAAACTCCATTTCCTGTTTGCCTCTGAGCTAATAGCGATGGCAACACTCGAGCAGGTCTCCCACACTAAATAATGCACAAACTCATTATTGTGTTAATGTCTGGCTAAATACAAACGTTCTCAGGCTTTCTCTTTTGGTCTCGTTCCTGTTCTTCTCATGCAATGTCCTGACGGTTATGTAACCTCACAGGAAGGAGATTTCAGTCTGATGAAGACCTCATGGAGGAATGTATGTGTTGTGGAAACTGAGTTGTGTTGTACTGAAAAAAATATTTGGCAACGTGGCAATGGCGTCAGATCCAAAGGGCCTGGCAGAACTTGGCGTTTTATCCGCCAGTTGTCTTCAGATGGGCTTGTAGACCCTTCATGCTCACTTTCTGGTCGCATCTCATTCCACGTCGTTCTGTTTCCACACGCTGGTATCGGATTGCAGCCCGCAGCCATAAAAAAACCTGATTTCTGAGGCTCAGCTCAGCTCTCGTCGTAGTATACAAAGGCTGAAAAATGGAAGCTGGCAGCTTTTAAATCTAGACCCATGACATTATCAGAAGCAATTAGCCTTCCAGGGAGCTTTGCTACAGGAGCAACTGATGTTGCCTGGATCTTTTTTTTTCCTGCAGGACACAATTCAAGCAATGGCGGGTTGATTGTTGTAGGGGGGTTTGTAGAGAAGAAATAGTCTGAAACGGCCTCAATGGGATTGAAGGAAGTAGGACGTGTTCCTGAATTTCACACATTTGTGTTGCATTAAGTAACATTATTTTCAACCAGTAATAGTCCAAGTGTTTTAATAGGTGGAGCTAGACGTGCTTTTTCACACAGCCCAATGGTTTGACCAATCAGATTTCAGAATTAACTTTAGCAGTTATCTCAATGATACGGCGCCTTAATGGGTCATAAATGTTTGGCGGGGCGTGGAGAATGTGCCGTGTCAGGTACTGCGACGTCCTGTGATGATGCTTGACTCGCGGCGTTGGCCTGATTGGGGGCTGGGAAAGGCAGGGCAATTCACAACCGCAGAGAATAATGTCTCTCTCCTCCTTCACAGCTGTTCACATCCTTCCTTCACCACACCTCGCAGGCTCCGCAAAACGCCAGCATTAAACCGATTACTCATTCAAATCAGTTACTTGCTTAATAACAGTTTATTACGTCAGAGATTTGCAATAATTACAGGTGTTCTGGCATTTCATAATATGTGGACATCAGCGGATCGAGGTTCGAATCCCAGTCTGGTGTCCTTGAATAAAACACATGCGCCCTGGGCTCCACAACTTAAAGCTGCCCTCCGGGTTTGTGTGTATTCACTTCACTGTCTGTATAATTTTTCATTTGGACCCTAGTGGCCATATTGGCACTCGCCTCACTTTCTTTATTTTCTTTGTTGTTGTTGTTTTTTTTTTTTTTCACCTACCTCATTCTAGAAGCTTGATTTGCTTGTTATTATTAGACTTTATTTATTTAGTTGAAAAGTCATTATTCATAAACATTTAATTGAAACAATTGAACTTACAGTAATACATATGCAGCATAATCAGAGGTGTAAAGTACTTGTATAAATTTAGATATGTAGATTTCGTTCTCAAGTATTTTTGGTATCAAAAATATATGCAAACTTTACTCTCTACTTGACTACATTTGTGATGGAGTATATGTACTCTTGACTATATGTACTCTTTATTCCACTACATTTGAATGTGCACTGTGTTATTTTCTTGTACTTATGAGCTGATTTACATGAATGTGAATTAGCGGTTGCACGTTTGCCCATTTGTGTTTGACTGAGACTGATTTTTTTTTTTTTTTTGTTCTTTTTTTTTCATCTGTTTTGTTCTGCCATTTTGAAACGTTGAGGTGTTAAATTTAATTTCTATATTAGGAAATAGAGCCCCATAATACATTTTGCCACATTTCTTGGTGTTTTTTCTTTAGCTTAAATTCAGTACTATTAAAACGCATACGTTCTTTTAAAATGGAATATTTTATGAAGTATTCTTGGAATTGGTAACTAGTAATAGAGTAATATTCACAGTAAGGTAATGTGTTATGAAACTGACCACGTCAGTCCTAAATGTCATTGGAAACATTTGAACACCAGACCAGTTGTTGGAAAGGAATATCAGTGTCTAGAATACCCGAGCACACTTGGCAAATTTAACGGTTATTTTATTATTGATTTATCAATTTAAAGTACTAGTTGATTGAATTAGTTTATGTGTATATAATCCCATGTAAGTATTGAGTATTTTTTTTTTCCCTCTGACTGCTTACTCATTCCTCTCCGGACGTCTTTTCTTACTCTTTAGCTCTCTGTCTTTTCGCTGCTCCATTCTGGATTATGAAATTTTTAGTAGCTGTGCAGCCTGTCATGCGTTAAAAAGAGGAAACCCACATGCATTTTTTTCTCTCTTTCTCTCCACATGTGTTGCGTGTGAGTGTGATAGAAAATCAGTTGGAAGAGGGAACGTGTTTTAATTATGACCATGTTTTCTGTTTTGACTCGATACATCACACTGTTAGTGTGTTTCTGGCTGACTTGAATTGTTGGCTAGAGATATGAATGAATTTGAACCTTCAGTAAGCGTCTGTCAGACAACATACGAAATCCTGAATTTAGTTTTAAATTATCAGTTCGTCTGGCTCCGTTTAGTTTGACCTAAATATGTCTAGATTTTATGTTACACGCACAGAAAATATTATTTACAGAGCTGTGCTTCTCTGTCACCCAACAAATAAGAAAATGCGCTGAACAATATTGTGAGCTTTGATTATGCACTCTTTGGAGTATTTTCGGAGGAATTTGCACTTAGGCTATTTGTGTATGCGCATGATGCAAATGCTGTGAAACGCTGCAGCATTCGGGCATGCGAGGAGCTCTCCGTGGTGCTGAAGCAGGAGAAACCGTCTCCGTGTGGATGGAGATGGTCGCTTTATTCGTCCAGCAAACTCCAGCATGTCAAAAGGAAGTATCCCACCATCTCTGCGAAGGCATTCAGCCTCCCATGAAACTTTGATGCTAGATAACATGTTTTATTTAAACAATTATGAGGCTATCTACTGAAAGCTTGGTCATACTGTGGCTTGTTCCTGGTCTTCAGAATACAGTGGTACCTCTCTTTACAAAATTAGCTGACAGCAGTTTTGTGAAATGGGCCACATTTTGGGTGTACATTTTGAAAACTGTCCCGATTGGGGAAAAAATAATAATGAAGCAGCATAGATACTATGCTTCTCTTTGTAATGTTGTTGCTGTTTTACTCATCCGTTTTAGTTATACACAATAACAGTTTCACACATCTTGTCTCGCTTGACATTCTTGTCGCTACAACATTTGGCCTATATTGAAAAATTTTTTTGGTGATTTTCTAAACGACGCCGTTTGTAAAAGGAGATTTTTGTTAACAGAGTCATTTGTAAGTGGAGGTATTTCAATCAGAGAGGAAATACATTTTTTAAACTCTTCTTATGACAGTATATTTCCTTACTGTCCTGTTCAAAATCAATTCTTGTTAAAATAATTGTGATTTTAAATTTTATTATGTGCATAACACGACTAGAGCTTGTCTGGTTTCTTTGTTTGTATTGAAAACATGCTTGTTTTGCAGCTCTATAAAATGATTGTGCTTGGATTTTCACTTCAATAGGTTGTGATATTTTCAAATCACAGCAGTTTAGATTCTGTCCAGCAGCTCCCGCGCCACAATTTACAAAGCGAGTTTGCAAAAGATTTTTTTTTTATTTTTTTTCAAAACCCTTTTTTTTTTAAGCACATTTTTAAAGACTTTCCAATTCGTGTAACTTTAATTGGATGTTGTAGTTGGAGGTTTCAAAATGACGAAGTGCTCAGCATCTTCTAGAAATAGACTACACACTGAATCTTAAAGTCCTGCTGAATAAGTGTTTTTCATGCAACTAATCTTTCTTTCTCTTTTTCTCTTTGTGTACCTGTCATTTCTCACTGCTGTTTCTCTCTTCCTGTCTTTCCACCTTTTTTGTCTTCCTCAACAGACGTTTATAGTACTAAATAAAGGGAAAACAATCTTCCGCTTTAGTGCCACACCTGCCTTGTACATGATAAGCCCTTTTAATCTCGCTAGAAGAATAGCGATTAAAATTTTGATACATTCATATCCTTTACAAGCTGCTGCTGTGTTGCATGTATACAAATGCTTATTTCTTTAGTATTTTATGATCAAATCGCATGTCCTTAACTGGTTCCCACAGTGTTCAGCATGTTCATTATGTGTACGATTTTGACCAACTGTGTGTTCATGACTTTTAGTAATCCTCCTGAGTGGTCCAAACAAGTAGAGTGAGTAATCCCACCAATCACAGAACAGGTACGAAGTCACTGTTATTTCAACTCCGCCTCTTTCTTTAAGGTACACCTTCACTGGAATTTACACATTTGAATCAGCTGTAAAAATCATTGCCCGTGGATTCTGTATAGACGACTTCACATTCCTTAGAGACCCATGGAACTGGCTGGATTTCATGGTCATCTCAATGGCGTAAGTATTGCCGTATGGTCAATTTAGCAAGGATTTATTGTTTTTTATTATTATATTTTGTATATATTATATTTGAATGTTTTTAATAATACTACTACTACTAATAATTATTATTTATTTATTTATTATACCTAATCAAAATTATTGTTTGCAGTAATGCATTGATTCTAATCTATCCTATACATGTTGGGACTTATTTGTCTTGTCTTTTCTCAAATTTCTTTATTTCATTTGTTTTTACTGTTTAGCAGTAAATATATGATAAGTAATAATGTGGATAATTCATTAGAATATTCTTACCTTTTTCAGCAAACAACCTAATAATTTACAAACATTAAGTTACAATATGAACAACAACAACAAAAATAATAATCACAATAGTAATTGTGGTTCATTCCTTTTTTATGCTTTTTTATGAGATACGGAAAAATGAGCCAGTATATTTACGCGCCAAATTGAAATCGGCGATTATAAGCACCCCCCAAGTTTTTAAGCATCGAAATTTTGAAATAAAGGTGCTTATATTCACGTAATTACGGTAATTTTCGACCAGAACAAATTAGGACGAGACTTTTTTTTCCCCAAAGAGTTAAATTATATTATTTCACAAATTATTGATTGAAAATATTGTTACTCTAATTTCGGAATAATCATCCAGTGAATGCTTGAGGTATTACGGTAAAGTATTCTTGATCTGACCATGCTCACTAGTCATGAGAGGATGTTGTATTCTGCCTCTAATGGTCTGAACACTCTTAGGGAGCATCTGTGATGCTGCAGCTCTGCTGATGACTAGTCCAGTTTCTTGCCTCTGTCATCTGTCTCTGTTTTTCCTCCTCATCGCTCCGGTGTGCTGTGAATATACCTGCCTCCTTTCTTTCTGAGACCGGTTATTTCATTTACAGAAACCTGATTTACAAACCCTCTGTCAGATTTACAATCCTCAAGCTGTCAGGCCGCAGCCTGCACAGAAAACACATCCTTTGCCTTTTTTACTGTCATCACTCATCTTTTTGTTAAATATATTTTTTGTTTGTCCACACTATCCACATACTATGTCCATATTATCTACACTCATCTGCATATTTCAAACCAAACCTTTCACATTTGTTGTGTAATACAACCCTGTGCGTTATTTAAATGCATTTAAACGGCTAATGTGCATCTGTATTTTAGTTTAAATAACTCACCATCCACTAAACGGCACATCGTGTGGAAGTCAAGTACTAAACCATGACCATGTCTCCATGTAACTTTGATCTGATCATTGCAGGTATATAACAGAGTTTGTAAACCTAGGCAATGTCTCAGCTCTGCGCACGTTCAGAGTTCTGAGGGCATTGAAAACTATTTCTGTAATTCCAGGTAAGCGAGCCCGAGCGCGGGCGGGTGCGGGTTGGTGTTAGGTGTATGTGTGTGCATTTTTTTCCTTCCTTCCTTCCCCCTGTAGTGGACGGGCTCTGTGAGTGACGTACCTCCTGGTGGTGTTCTTGGTGTGTTTGTGGTTGTCATTGGTGTCTGTGTGTGATCCTCCCTTATTTCAGATATGTAACAGAATTTGTGGACCTGGGAAATGTATCTGCGCTGAGAACATTCAGAGTTCTCCGAGCATTGAAAACTATCTCTGTCATTCCAGGTGAGATGCAGTTCTAACGCTGAGGTTCACTTGTCAGTTTGACCCCCTATTCTTATTATTATTACTCAACATTTCTGTTGGAATTTTTTGTTTTTGTTTTTGAAGCAGAAATTTATTTGGAGAGGACTGTTTAGTTTGCTTTTTTTACCCCTAATCTCCAAAATGATCAAAAATGGTACTTATACATTTTTGATAGGCTTTGCAGTCTACTGCCGATCTCCAGAGTCCTTTGGTTTTTACATTTCTTCGGCCCTAATAGAAACCTCCATTACAGATTAGTGAGATTTAGAAAGCGGTAGAGACTCAACCTTTGTAAAGTCAGGTCAACAACAAGCGTATCTTTAAAGCGGGACTTCGTATTTCTGAACGGGATTAAACTCAATCTGTAATCTACGTTTTAGGTTCGTTGTCGAGACATGGCTGCACACTGAAGCTAATCTAGAAAACCGCTGTTCTTTGTTTGATTAAAGACTAATTTTCAAAGGCTTCAGTGTGTAGCTTTAGAGACCAAACGCAGGGACTACCAGTAACCTAAACGAAATCGTTATGGCCACGGAATTAAATCAATACAAATCTTCGTTTTGGAGCAACGTGCCAGTACACGGCAGCAGAATAGATATTTTTAACAAGCTGTGTTTTGTTACCCAAGATGAAAATTGCATGGCTTTCAGTGTGTTCCCAAAGAACATACTTCTGACTTATTTATGAAGACTGCCAAGCCTAGTTTGTGGACATATTTTATGCTGCATGATGCTTTGGAAGTCACTTGCTGTTATAGTATTAGCCTACTAAGTGCTTGGCTGCCTTTTTTCTTTACTTAATTTTCTCCACTTTTTACTTTGTTTTGGATGAAACCCACGATTTTGCACCGAGATGTCAAATGAAATCAATTAGAATGTAGATAACGGATGGTGTTATCTGTTTTTCCTGCAGAGGTCTTGCACGAAACGGCCAGATTTTGACAGCGTCGTGTCGTGTCACGTTATTATCGCGAGCAGGTTATTTTCAGCAAAACAGAGGAACGTGTGTGCTTCTTTTTTTTACATGATGAGGTTATTTCTCTTTTTTGATACCGTAACATGTTGGAATTATATCTACTAAGGATCAGAGCTAGATTCTGAAATGTTGTAGATTGGGGGATTGTGGATCGTTTTAACACTAAATTGCAGTTCATCTTTACTTTGCGAGAGGTGTTATTCCGCCGTCATGAAGGTAAAGAACATCTAGTTTAGCCTACGAAGAGTGGACTTGAGGAAATGGGAGTGGTCCATGTTCTTGATGATGTTTTGCTCCGCATGAAAGCTTTGGAGCTGAAGTGACCTGCATGCAGTCTTCACCCCCTTGTCCATGCCTGCTTTATTCTACCGATGTCATGGCGCCGTCGTAGTGCTGCAGTATTTATAGCTAAATGGATGTCGGGATGTTCTCACTGTTATTGGGAGTCTTCCCTTTGTTCTTCCCCTCGCAAAATAAATCTCTTTCTGAACCCAGTTCCACAATTCAACTGGCGTCTTCATATAGTGTAATATACATTTTAGATATACATTAATATACATTACGTAATATACATTAATCTGATGAGAGTGGATCATAAAGGGAAGGCTCTTAAACAGTCTATGTCTAAAGTGAAGCTTCTGGAGTATTTTGTGGTTTTGTTTTTGTTGTATATGAATATTCAAGGCATGACGCAAAATCGTATTGTCATTTAAAATGTGGAACTGCATTAATCACAAATTTATTTTGAACTAAATATGTAAGACCGGAGATTTAATAAATTGCCTAAACATTTTAAACATGCTATAAAAAAGTTTGAATACATAACACTATAAAAATCTAATAACTAAATTATAAGTGCATAACTGTCATTACATAGTAAATAAATCCTAGAAATAATAAATTATAACATAGTAAATCATAACATGAGGCTATTAATCACAAGTGTATAACTGTCATAACATTGTAAATCAATGGTAATAAAAACATCGTAAATCCTAACAAGACACTATAAATCATAAGTGTATAACTGTCATAACATAGTAAATAAATCAAAGTAATAATATAGCATAATAAATCTTAACATGACACTATAAATCATGATAGTTTACTGTTAACTGTCATAACATCATAAATAAATCATGATAATAATAAATAACAACATAGTAAATCATAACACGTGACCATAAATCAAAACACTGTAAAAATCTATTTACATTTTGTATTTATGAAATCACCTTTATAATTTTACTTTACAGTTTTTGTTACAAATTGTTAATGTATGATATAAACAATGTTTTGAGGCAATGTACTGATCTAAAGCCTGTTAGGAATCTCATAACACGCATTTCCTTGTTTTTTCGGAAATGCGTGTTATGAGGCAAACGGCAAACATTTACATGAAATAAGTCCACTCGTCATGCCTTGGGACTTCTGACCGACTGGGATTTGAACACACCGTGTGTTTGTGTGTATTCTGGAGCACATTTGTTTTCCATGCGTATGTCACATTTAATGCTTTTTAGGTCTGAAGACCATTGTTGGCGCTTTGATCCAGTCGGTGAAGAAGCTGTCGGATGTGATGATCCTCACCGTGTTCTGCCTCAGTGTCTTTGCCCTCATTGGTCTGCAGCTCTTCATGGGAAACCTTCGACAAAAATGTGTAATCTGGCCCATAAACATCACAGAAATGTACCAGGGCAATGGCAGCCATGCGTTCAACTGGGATGAATACATCATGAATGACAGTGAGCCTCTATGAAGTTTACTTACTGCACGCTACACACACACACACACAATATTTGAACAACACCTAACAACCTATGCTGCAATTCTGTCTCCAGCCAATTTTTACTTCCTGCCTGAGCAGTCAGATGGTCTTTTGTGTGGAAACAGCTCTGATTCTGGGTAAGTATCAGGCCATCGACTTCCAACGTGGTCCTACTAATACCAATTTGAAAATAACAATCCGTCCTTTTGTCTAAGTCGCTGTCCTGAAGGCTACACGTGCATTAAGGCTGGTAGAAACCCTAACTACGGCTACACCAGCTTTGACAGTTTTGGCTGGGCTTTCCTGGCTCTCTTCCGTCTCATGACGCAGGACTATTGGGAGAATTTGTACCAGCTGGTAAGGGAGTGTCTATATTCAGTCCTGAAGAAAAAAAAAGCCAGTTGGAACTAAAAAAATGGAATAACTGGAACTGAATAGTCAGTGCATTGCAAATAATGTAAATTCAAAGTTAAATAAAGTTAAGATAAAAGTGAAGTGAAGTGAAGTCAATAGTTTTTTTAATTACTGTCATTTGACTTGTAGAAGTGTAAATATTTGTTGTTATATTTTAGCTACCACCAACACACACACACACACACACACATAATATGTATGCGTGTACACACATACTTATACTGTACATTAATTTACACAGTATATAAAGTATATATTATTTTAATAAATATTTTTTTATATATGTTGTTGTTATATTGTCATTATTATTATACTTTTGTCTACAGACTCTCAGAGCAGCAGGGAAGACATACATGATTTTCTTTGTCCTGGTGATCTTTGTGGGCTCGTTCTACCTTGTGAATCTGATCTTGGCTGTGGTGGCCATGGCATATGAGGAGCAGAACCAGGCCACTATGGAAGAGGCCGAGCGAAAGGAAGCAGAATTTAAAGCCATGTTGGAACAGCTGAAGAAGCAGCAGGAGGAAGCGCAGGTCAGTCTGTTTCATTGCTGAATTTCACATTGATTGTATTATTATTATTACTCGCTTGTGGAGTAATGCATTTTCTGGTTGTTTTTTGATGGCAGGCTAACGCCATGGCAACATCAGCGGGGACTGTATCGGAGGATGTTGCGGAGGATGATGCTGATGGTGATGGAGGTGGAAACCTGTCCTGCAGCTCTTCTGAGATGTCTAAACTTAGCTCGAAGAGCGCCAAAGAGCGACGCAACCGTAAGAAAAAATGGCGACAGAAGGAGCAAGACAAAGAAAAGGGGGACAGCGAGAAGTTTGTTAAATCGGAATCGGATGATGGAAGCAGGAGGAGCAGGTTCCGCTTTCCTGACAACCGATTAGGACGTAGAAGTTCGATAATGAACCAGGTAACGAGCTAAACAAAAAATAAGTAAAATAAAAAGTAAATAACAATAAGTCTTTTTGTTTGTATATTTGAATTATTATATAGGATTTTTATAGAATTGTTTTGCACCCAAATAATAATTTCGATATTGGGACGTTTCAAATTTTTTTCCATAAATCTTGGACATTTTCTAATAACTTAACCAAAGTTGTGTTTTAGCAATTGCCCTGGTGTGAGACGTACAAAGAGTGGATGAATCAGTTCAGAAGATTATTAGATGCGTATCTATGAATTGTAATTGTTCAACATGTAAATGTGTGGAAATCTTTATGTGAGGAGATTCCCAAAGCAATGACACACTAGGAGATTTTCTAAACCAGAGATCGCAACAGAAAGCAAGCTGACATAACTCGTGGACGGAGTCGTGACGCTGCATGAATTCTAATGGATTTGGACGGAAAAGGCTGCTTGTTGATTTCTGGCAACATAAAAATGTTTATGTAACATATGGGAGAAGAGTGGAAGTGGCTGTTGTTTTATGTAGTTTCCTATTGGAAAAAGCGTCCCATTGTGAATATTAATGTATAACTGCCATTTTATATGTAACGTTTTACGAGTCAACTCACAAATTGAAATGCATGCGGCCTGTGGTGATTCTGTAATATGGTCCTATAATGCAATCACTTTTATACATTATATAGCAATAACTAGAAATGCTCATTTGGTCAAATCAATGAACAATGTTTTTTTTAATAAAATAAAATAGATATCAATACTTAAGGAGTAAGATATTTTAAACACTCTTCAGAATAAAATTTAAGTTTTGGCCAGGATTCATTTACTTTCACCTTTTTCTAGTTTCTTTACTATAATTGTTTCCTACCGTTTCAAAGTTTGAAGACATTTTGCGATATTTATATCTTTTATTTTCAGTGGAAATAATTGGTGTGTACTGTTTGCGTCTAAGTTGAGGCTGTGTGTCTTGTCACAGTTCAGCACTAAAGGAAAAATAATCGTTTTCTATTTTTGTCTTCCAGTCTCTGCTCAGCATCCCTGGCTCACCTTTCCCCTCAAGGCGCAACAGCAAGAGCAGCATCTTCAGCCGCTGTAAGGACGGGGGATCAGAGAATGAGTTTGCAGACGATGAGCACAGCACAGTGGAGGAATACGACGAGCGCCGTGACTCCTTCTTAAGCCCCCAGCGCCGCAGCAGCTACACCGGTTACTATGGCAAGCACGACAGCACCGTGGACTGCAACGGAGTGGTCACTCTCATCGGGCCGGGGCCTGGCGGACGCCTACTGCCTGAGGTGATAATAGATAAGGCAGTCACTGATGACAGCGTAAGGAAGAGTAGATCAGTCTAGGCATGGGCATCCGTTCTGAATCTTGGATTTTTCTCTGTTTGGCTCATTTCTACATTGATACAATCAAAGTTTGGCCTTTTTCAAACTGGTCGCTTTCTCTTTTTTTTTTTTTTTAGCGCTTTTTAAGTTAAAAGTATGAATCTAGCGTGATAATTTAGACAGACATGATGTATACGTATAAAATGTATGACAGACATAGTGAATTGTGAATTACTAAAAACGTTTTGCCATTTTCTTTTTTCTGAACATGTTATTAATACACGCTAACTTAAATACACAAGAAGTTTATTTAATGGTTTTAATTTGAAGTTTGAATAGAATTTTTTTTTTTTAAATCAGTACAAGGAAGTCTAGTGAATTTATACGCAGAAAATTTTTTTATGTCGTTTTTTTAATTCCTCAATATTAGAATGTGGCATTCTGCTGCTTTGTAGCCAGCATGGTAGTTTGCTAGGTCTTTAAACGCTGAATATTTGGTTCCTGATGGTTCTAGATTTGGCATGAGGGTAAAGATATTCTTATATCCACTTGAATGCATGCTGATGCATGCGGACAGGATCTCCTAAGACCTGGAGATGCAGCGGCTTCGGGTGGGATGAAGGGAGACCGTGTGGCCATTGTCATTTCATGAAGTGATGAGTGCAATTTCATTTCTGGATTTTTGATAACAACGTCCCAGACATGTTGATCAGGTTAAAAGCACTGGAATTTTTAAAAATGGAACATCCAGCAATCACTGATATTCTGGTGAAAATTGACAAATTAAAAATGGCTAAATATGTCATTGTTTTCTGCTGGGTACCTGGCCACACCACACGCTCACCACATGGAAATTACAGAGTGCCAGATTCCGGTATCAGACATCAAGCCAGGAATAAATATATATATAAAAGATAAATGGCCGTGCGAATGGAATGAATGCAGAAATAACAAGCTTTTTGAAGTGAACCCAATTGTAAATAAAACACTCAACTATGGTTTTGATAACCGAAAAGATCAAGTTGTTTATATCAGATGTAGAATAGGTCACTCCAGACTCACTCATTCATATTTATTATTGGATAAAGGAAAAACCATGTTGTGATCGATGCGGGAATATTTTGTCTGTAAAGCATATTTTAATTGACTGTAATCGATTGTGTGATATTAGACAACGGTTTTATTCAGAAAATGTTTTAACAGATGTTTTTAAGAACGTTTTACCAAAAAAGATTTTACAATTTTTAACAGAAATCAACATGAAAGATTGTATTTAATTTGTGGAAGTCATTTTGAAAAGTTGTGTGTATTATTGATATTCATCAACTGTGATAAGAGATGTATTGATTTATGAAGAGTAAAACTGTCAAATACCATGTTGCCATTAATATAGCCATTGAAGCTAAAGATGGCGTAAAAAATCAAACAAATAAATTAATAAATAAATAAATTGATCAGGTTAAAAGCATACAAATGCTTGTGGTATCAAACGTGCCTCACTTCAACAATGACAAACACGTCTAACTGTGCCCGATCTTCTCACCCGTGAAAGCCCAGCATGTTTCTGCTTTAATGCATTCATCTGAAAAGGTTCCTTATGGCCCAGTGTGAACATAATCATTTCCAAATCAATCTTCCTCTAGTTGTCTGACGTATATTTTTCTTCCAGCACTTTACGCAGCAGTGTGATGCTTTTATGGGTCCGTTTAACTTCTGTGTGTTCACTCTGACAGCCGTCCACTGATTTGGAGATCAAGAAGAAACTTTCGGGCTCCTTAATGGTTTCTGTGGAACAGCTAAACGCATCATTCGGACGCAAAGAGCGAGCCAACAGTGTCATGAGTGCTCTGACCAACACATTAGTTGAAGGTCTGGCTGGAATGTTCTGCTCTAATTGTTTCATAAAAGGGCTTTTTTATGTTCCTGAGGTCACCATTCATTTGTTTTTGTTTTTTTCTAGAACTTGAAGAATCTCAGAGGAAATGTCCACCGTGCTGGTACAAATTTGCCAACAACTTTCTTATCTGGGAGTGTGGACCTGTCTGGATGAGAATTAAGGAGATAGTCAACTTGATTGTAATGGACCCTTTTGTGGACTTGGCTATCACCATTTGTATCGTGCTGAACACTCTCTTCATGGCTATGGAGCATTACCCCATGACGCCACAATTTGAGCATGTGCTGTCTGTCGGAAACCTGGTGAGATTCTTCGCACATCGCTTCTTTTTGGCTTTAGATTATGTTCTGCCGAATTCTTGTGTGGCTTGATGAATGCGTTCCCCTCCCCCGTTGCTTTATTTTTGTCGTCTGCGGGGATTGTTGGAACACTCTGAGAGGTTTTTTTTGCCTGATGCTGAGACGGAGCCGAGCGAACGGCTGAGGAAGTGTGAGTGTGGTGGGGCAGAGCAACCATAAATGTTTCATGTAGTTTAATCAATGAGCAGCTCTAAAATGGATGAGGCTTCACAGTCTCTGCGCTTAAGTGTTGCCTGCATTTGCCTGCTGTTCAGATATTTTTTTCTTTTAAACATTTATTGCAGTGGGTTAGTCGTATTTGCCTAATACGTTATCATTGCAGATCATAGTTTTCCAGCCCATGCAAACAGATAATCCCTTCAGGATTGCAATATTTTCTTTGTGATTTTTGACGATGAAAAAAAAAAACATTTAATTTACAGACATTTTCGCTTTTGTATTAAAAACAAACAAACAAACAACAAAACATACCCTAAAACCTCTGTTAGAACATAATGCCCTTCTCTTTTTCAACTCTTCCGTCATGGTAGCCTTCTATTAAAGGAGGCCTTCTACTATTGGCGCTGTATTTTTCAACTAACTTGTTGTCAGACCCTCGTTTAAGAGACCGAGTGTGAAATAGTTCCGGCTGTTACAATGTGTGCGCAGTGAGTTTGTAATTGCCAAAAGACACAAAGTGCAATAGAGCAGTCTGTCCTTGCTTAAAAATTACCTTATAAAAGTGGCCTTCTAATAGATGTGGCCTTCTATTAGAGGTGGTCTTCTAATAGAGGTGGTCTTGTAATTTTCAGTTTGAGTTTGTGGCAAAAGAGTCCTTTTGTGTTGAGTGTTGAATCATTAGAAAACATTAGTCACGCCGCGACACTTAGCAGGGATAAAATAACACTGAAATCTTTAATCTTAGAAAGATTAAACTAAATATAATGATTAATATTTGAACAGACACACCATATTGCACCTGGTAATTCATCATGAATATTCAATACGAAGAATACTGGAATAAATCCTGGGAGCAAATAAATTGCTCAGTCTGCTACACAGAGCAAAACAATGATGTTCTGATATTTATGGAGTGAGCCGCTAAGAGTTCTGGGAGTTGGAGTGTTTATGACTAGAAGAGATTTTTTTAAACTATGAAAGTAAAAATGAGATTGAAGTTAGGTTTGTTGAATAAAGGAAAATAGTAAATTAAAGAGTAAAAAAAAAAAAGAGTAAATTAACCTAATTTAACATGATAATACTTTTTCAGTACATATTTGCTTCTTCTATATGAGGCTGTGACTAACGATTCCATAGGACTTGATCTGCACTAGATCAACACACCCATGAAAGACGTCCTTTCAGGGTGGATGTGGGTGTCCTGGGAATGCGTAGTCAGCATTATGACTCATGTTTGCTGGATGCTCAGACATGCAGCAGGCATCCTGGTGTCAAGGCCACCTTGTATCTTCCATCAGTTCATCGACCTGCAGGGTGTGACGGAGCAAGATGATCTGATGAACGTCACAATTTTATGGTGATTTATCACGCCATTGTTGTCAATGAAACCACAAGGGTAGGAGAAGCGCCATGTCTCGTCAATTCTCATCACAAGAACAAACTATAAAAACCTGAGGAAAAGCTGCTAAAACACAGCCCATATTTTTATTTTCTCATTTTCTCTAAGTTGGTGCGAGGGTCCAAAATTCACGGCAGTAACAAAAGTGTGGAAAGATTTATTGGCGCCCTGCACTAACTTTTTGGCTTTTATTTTCTAGGTTTTTACTGGTATCTTCACAGCGGAAATGTTTGCGAAACTTGTCGCAATGGACCCCTACTATTACTTCCAGGAAGGCTGGAACATCTTTGATGGCTTTATTGTGAGCTTGAGTTTAATGGAGTTGGGCTTGGCTGACGTTGAAGGTCTTTCCGTGCTCCGATCGTTCCGATTGGTAAGTTATTTTTTGAAATCCACTTTTATGGAATAAGATTAGTGCAAAAAATTCCCAACAAAATTCGAAAAAAAATTCGAATCTTTGCTAACATTTGTTCACATTTAAGGCACGCATTTATCTAATTTCTAAGCCTTATCTAATATTCTGAAAGCTTATATATCTTCAATTTATTGAACTTTACACACCAGAAAACATTTTGGATAAAATTCTTTATTTTCCAGTGTAATTTATATTTTAATGTGTCTCGATTGATTGGTTTTTTTTGGCCTTTCACTTTCCATGTCTCAAGTCTTTTCCTTCTCATTTATGTTTGTCTTTTTATTTTTCGCTTGCAGTCATCACTTCTTTTTTGAAACATTTTTTTCGTATCCGTGAGAATGTGATTGGCAGCAGTTGACGAATAAGAGGAAGGGCCACCCCCATGTGAAACTATGTCCAAGTAAAAAAAATCTGAGATGTACAAAAAATTGCAAGAGAAAAATTAAAAACAATAAAAAATGTGAAGCATTTTCGTTTGTGTCTTCGAAATTTACGTTTGATAGTTTGACACTGATCTGATTCCATAAACTTTTAGAGAGTGCGTGTGTAGACATTCATTAGAATTATAATATTTTTCTTTTTCATTGAACAGCTGAGAGTGTTTAAGCTGGCCAAGTCATGGCCGACCCTCAACATGCTAATAAAGATCATTGGTAACTCCGTGGGAGCTTTGGGAAATCTAACCTTAGTGTTGGCCATCATCGTCTTCATCTTCGCCGTGGTGGGCATGCAGCTTTTTGGGAAGAGCTACAAGGACTGTGTGTGCAAGATCGCATCGGACTGTGAACTGCCTCGCTGGCACATGAATGACTTCTTTCACTCTTTCCTGATTGTGTTCCGGGTGCTTTGTGGAGAGTGGATTGAGACAATGTGGGACTGTATGGAAGTGGCTGGGCAGGCCATGTGTCTTATTGTGTTCATGATGGTCATGGTTATTGGAAACTTGGTGGTAAGTGTGTTTAGAGATTTATTTTTAAGATTAATATTTTGTAAAGACAGTACAATCAAGTTTTATATTGTAGGATGTTTCAGAATCAAAATGTGGATATTAAACAGTTTGAATTTGCATTTGCGTTTAACTTTAATTAAATATGGCGTGAAGGCCAGCAGGTAACGACAAGTCAAAAGATTCTTACCAACACGTTTTATCGCAAAGGCAAATTGTCTTTTTTTGTCTTGGTTAATTTCTAAATGGCGTATCAAACAGAAAATTGTATCTACTATATCTACTGAACTTGCTTTAAATCAAATTACCATATTTTTTAAACTATAACGCACACTGGGGCCCGAAATTAATGAACATGTCTTTCCTAACAATTGTTCACATATAAGACACACATTTATCTAATTTACATGCCGCAAGATCAATTTTTAACTTTTTAAAAGTTAGCCTTGTGTTCTTCACACAGCACAAAATTTTTGGATAAAAACGAATGATTTTGGATTAATTTTTTTTATTTTTTTTGCCTTTCACTTTCCAGGTCTTGAATCTTTTCCTTGCTTTGCTGCTGAGCTCATTCAGTGCAGACAACTTGGCGGCTTCTGATGATGATGGCGAGATGAACAACTTGCAGATTGCGGTTATACGCATAAAAAAAGGAATCGCCTGGGTGAAGGCCAAAGTCCGAGCGTTGGTCAACATCATCCTTGGAAGGAAGGTCACTGATGAAGCTAAGCCTCTAGATGACATGTACGACCGTAAGCTCAACTGCATTGCCAACCACACGGGTGTGGACATCAGTCGAGACCTGGACTACCAGAAGAACGGAAATGGAACCACCAGCGGAATCGGAAGCAGTGTGGGGAAGTACATGATCGATGAAGACCACATGTCCTTCATCCACAACCCCAACCTGACTGTCTGCGTGCCAATCGCTGTAGGCGAATCGGACTTTGAGAATCTCAACACTGAAGATTTTAGCAGCGAGTCTGAGGCGGAAGGCAGCAAGGAAGTGAGTAAAGGAGTCTCGAAGCTTCAGTTTCCACTCTGACCCAATTTCTAGTGTGTGAAACATAAATCCTTGTGGTTATTGATCCGGTCTTGGGAGAAAATGTTTAGGGTCACTAAACCGAGGTATTTGCTATTTTTTACGTCTGTACGATATGGATATGTGTGTTGGGAAATGTGGGTTCTCGTCTTACAGTGACCTACATTTCTTTGAATCTAGTCCTCAATTTCCTCTTAATTCTGAATTGTGACTCTAATGAGCAAAGGTGTAGAGTACCTGAAAACCATACTTGAGTAAAAGTACAGAAACCTTACTTTGAAACTTTTTATAAGTTACAAGTCACCAATTCTTAAAAATCAAAAGTTGTAAAGTATTCAATTTTAAAATAACTTAAGTACATATTTTACTACTCCTGAATTTAGACTCCAAAAAACCCCAAGAAATGTGAAAAACAAGAAACTCTTTATTCATGAGGTTTTATTTTGAAATTTAACACCTTTATTTTTCAAAATCTTAGAACAAAATTTACGAAAGTTTCAGTCAAACTCAAATGTGCAAAAAAATGCAAACGCTAATTCACGTTAATGTGATTTAGATCATAAATGGCATCCAGTACCTTCAACACCCTGCAGATAGCGATATTAGTGTCCATTCAAATGTAGTGGAGTAAAGAGTACTGATACTCAATCAAAAATGTAGTCAAGTAAAGAGTAAATGTTGCTTGTATTTTTGATACTCCGTACAAGTACAAGCCAAAACATACTAAAGTAACGAAGCTCCTTTATTCAAGTATGTATTTTACACCACTAGTAGGAAGAGCACATTTGACTTTTCTTCAATTTTTTTTTGCTTAGCTTTAAGATTTTAGCAAGCTCAAATTTGTTGCTAGAATTAGTGTTTTTCATTTTTATCTTAACTTCCCGCCTAATTAAAAAAAAAATTACTTTCTGTTCTGCCCTAGTTGGATGACATCAGCTCATCTGAAGGCAGCACCATTGATATTAAACCAGAGGTGGAGGAAGCAGTGGTGGTGGAGGCAGTGGAAGAATATGTGGACCCTGAAGCTTGCTGGACTGAAGGTAAACTGCTTTTTGAGGAAACTGGGTGATGTGGTACTGATGCTGACCGTGTTACAGCGTGTGTGGCCCGCTACAAGTGTTGCGACGTGCCCATCACGGAGGGCTGGGGAAAGAACTGGTGGTTCCTGCGGAAGACTTGCTATCTGATTGTGGAGCACAACTGGTTTGAAACCCTCATCATCTTCATGATTCTTCTCAGCAGTGGAGCCTTGGTGAGTCTGGACTTGCACAGAATTGTTGTCAGTGATGTGCATCATGTATGTTTTATTAAGAATATTCAAACTAAAAGCAGGTGGTACAATATTCATTTTAAATATTATACTTTAAATTTGAGATTAGCAGTTCACAGCCACGATAGCGCTTTGAGATTAGTTTCTTCTTCAAGTGCTTTGTCGTCCATGTCATTTTAATCAATAAATTGTGGATTGTTGTTTTTTTTTGTAATTTGCAAATAATTTGCATATGTACACAAGTTAATATTATCCAACCATCCTCAGACAGGCTGGACATTAAAGGGACCTTTGTCCCTTAAAGGCATTGAGCTGACAAGAAATAAAAATAAATGTACATATATGTAAACAAGTAACAATAGTAGTATAGATATTACAATAAATAATACTACAGTAATGATAATTAACTAAAAAATGTAATTATCATGTTACATTCTCACCTCAGCGTTTTCAGTTAATGTAACATCCTTATTATTCACGTATACAAGTTTTTTTTACAGTATTATAATGTTATATTACATTAATAGACAAAGGATTTCTTCACGCAAGGATTTAAATACTCAAATGCATAAAAAATGCTTAAAAATAAAAGTGTAACAAAAAAAATGCTAAATCGCTGAACAATCAAGTATGCAAAGTAGTTTGGCTCAAATTTTTGAATATTGAGTATGCAAATTTATTAATTTTGATGCACAAGGTATTAATGTGAACAATGACATTTTTGCTTTCAAATGATAATCTACAGTAATTTAATGGTAAATAAATCTGAGGCTGGTGTTATTTCAACCGTTTGTCTGCTGTAGGCCTTCGAGGATGTGTACATCGAGCAGAGAAAAGTCATCCGCATTGTTCTGGAGTATGCTGATAAAGTCTTCACCTACATCTTTATTTTGGAGATGTTGTTAAAGTGGGTGGCCTATGGTTTTGTCAAGTACTTCACCAACGCTTGGTGCTGGCTGGACTTCTTCATTGTCGATGTAAGTCTTCTTCCTCAGTCACTTTATTGAAAGCCATGCACATACACATCCTGATGGTTTCCATCCTGCCTTAATCCAAATCTGTTTTTAAGTCTTATTAAGATTTAGATTCTAATTGCATTCTGTTAAAAAATGTATTACAAATAAGCAGATAAGTTTTTTTAAGGTTTTTTTTTCTAAAATATTCAAACAATTTGCTAATAAATTTTTTTTTTTTATTAAAGATTAGCCAAAAAAAATATATATTTAAACAGTATCTCACTTTAGGAATACATTAATTGTCTGTGCTTTATTGAGCATTCAATTAATACATTAAATGCAATATCATTCTTAGTGTTATTATTATTACTATTGTTATTTTTTTCCGGAGCAAACAATACCGGCTTTGATTTCAAAACCTTGATTGGTTTTGATGTGCCATTTTGACTAACCAGAATGTCTAATTAAGTTTCTGAATATTCATATGCAATTTATGAATAGTCAAACAAATGTTCTATATTCAAAATGGTCTCCCACGCAACGGATTGGCCATATATACACAATAAACACTACATTTCTAAACACAAAATTCTTTCATATTAGCCATATTTAACTATTAAATACGTACAATTTTCCCATGGATTTCAGGATGGACGTAGTGAACTTACCTGCCTTTCACTTTGTCAGAAATAAATCTCGTAGCTAATAGCACAGAAATCTTAAATGACACACCATTACACGCTTGTAGTTGCAGAGGAATTCTAAAAATAGCTAAGAAGTTTCTTTGAGCTGTCAGTTTATAAGGACATTTTTGTTGCGGTAGAGATGAAAAGACACTTAACAGGATGGTCTCCATTTGAACTACATGTATGATTGGTGTGATCTCTAAAGAGTGATGCAGGTGTGAAAAACACTCTCCTGAATGTAAATATTCCTTAACTGACAGCATTTTTAAAAACCACAATGTAACAAAATGCTGGATTTTGACTGTCCGAGGTGCTTGAATATCTGCTGTCATGGATGATCATCTGATTATAATCTGGAACTGTTTCGTCACCCTCCTCTTGTATGCAGTCACTTCCTTTGTCAGTCCATCCTATATGGCAAGAAAGTCGATCAATAATGCTGATTATTGATGAAAGCTATTCAAGCAGTCTCGGTTTATCTAACCCTTGTTTATGGCGTATAAATGTCTTCGGCGCTGTGAACTTTGAGATTTGTGTTGCCACTGACTAGCTTCTTTTTCTGCCCTTAGTGTGCGAGACTCACCAAGTGTAACAAGCATTTTAGATCTCATTAAAAGTTAAAGCAGATTGTAAATGGGCATTTCAGCAAATTAAATGCATATGTTATGCATTATAGATTTTGACTGAATATGAGATATTTATTGACATGCATTTATGACTAAAATGCTCACACTTGGACTCCAGTCTAAGGGATTCAGAGGACTGTCACGTGGATGTTCTTATAATAATAACATATGTTGAAGACATGATGAAACTATTGCAGTGACCTTGTCATGTTTGTGTTCTGACCTTGATCCTGAACTAACCCCCTTTTAGCAGAACGTGCTCTTTTATGATTCCTTGTGAATTAAATATTATATTATTAATATGCACTGTTTAAATAATGTAATGTAATATAAATGTGTAAATATGTATATAATACAGAAACGCATGCACACACACTTGCATTATATTGCCTTTTTTTAAACCTAGCTTTAACTTCCATGATATTTTGATATTTGATATTTTCATATACACTTTTACATTTCATAAATTATTTTTAGATGTGTTTGTGTTATTATTACTTATCTTTATTTATTGATTTCTTTTTTGTTTTAATTTATCAAAATAAAATCAATGATTATATTATATTATATAGTTCTTGATTTTTCTGTATTTTTTTGTTACATCTAACAGTGTATGCAAATACAAAAACATGATTTAGATTTAAATTCAGAAACCTGAACATAGATTTAGATGATGATTTCATGACCTTCCGTCTCTGAATAGAAAGAAGCAACTTTTGGCTGATAGTTCAGACAAACAAATAATCCCAAAGCGGTAAATGTAAAGCTTGAAGGGTCCGAGTTTTGCTCTTATCGATGCTTCTGGGGTCTGTATCGTTCTATGAATGCCTCTGGTGCTGGACTAAAAATTCAATTTATTCTAAAATGGATTAAAAGTTCAGTGCTCCCTGCTCTTCCCTTTCCTTGAGGTTGTGGTGAAATGTGTTGATGTGAGAAGCACGACGGTAAGTTGTCCTTCTGAGAAGCCTGTGTTTTATTCCTTCCAGTGTTTTGCGTTGCTTTTATGGGTGTTTGATGCTCAAAAGGCTTCCACTAAGCCAGCATCACATATTGCATGTGCGTGTTCAAACACTGTGTGTTTGTCAGTTTCTCTGTCATATTATACATGTAGCCATATCGGAGGATTCTTTTCATTTTCATTTTGTTTATGTTAAAATTATTTTTATTTTGTGTTTACATTTATGCAAGAACATATAACGACTTCAAATTCTACATTTTTAATACACATTATCACTTTGTATTATTATCACAGCTCAAAGTTCTCAAACCTACCATCACTAACCATTCATTAGGGTTATAAAATTGATTTAAATTTTTGCATTTTGTTCATGTGTACAGAAGCGCATTGAAAGAAAGAAAAAACACAGGACTTATCTCATAATTATAACTCTTGTTAATGACCTAATACCTCGAAATGATGAATGAAACATCTTACAATTACAATAGGTTCACGTTCCCTTTGGTATGTACAATAATGTTATAATTTCATTGTTTTTCTTTAAGTTTTTTTTTTTTTTTTTTCATATTGTTTATTTTCATTTATACTCTGGAATGCTGTTATGTAATTTTGAGTTAGTATCTAATTTTAAAATGTTAAGTCATAAAAACACTTCACAAAAACAATGCAAACAATAAAAAAAAAACCCCAGAAGGTCATTCCTAAAACACAACATAGAAGCAAATACAATAACATTCATGATTATAATAAAATAGTAAAAGCTCTGTCAGCTAAAACCAGTTTAAATAGGTTATTTTATAGTAATTACGTAAGTAATATTTGTATAATTGTAAAATTATTTTTTTTGTGTAATGGCAGCAATGGCTCTCCTGAGGTGCAGAGTGCAGGTTTGAGGACTATGGAGTCCGTAATTCTGTACAATAGTGATATACTAAGTGTTCTAAATCTGGACTGGACTTGACTTGAAGCGAGTGAGAACAGATCAGAACATGAGTGACCTGACCTCTCTAGAAGTTTCTGTTAAAAACCTTGCAGTAAAGGCATGGCCACAATTTCAAAATTAATGATTTAGTAAGTCAGTTTTATGAGATAATTCCTGTGAGTTTTGTTTTAAATTTTTCATTGAATGCGCTTCTGTACTTTTTTTTGTTTTATTACCGGTATTATATGTTTATACTTTATTCATTTTTTTATTTATTTATTTTTTTTATCTTCATTTGGTCACAACCACACATCTCATTGACCTTGCCTTGCAGAGGAAGAGTGCTGACTGATGAAGAAAGCTTACACTGAGGGGCCAGCTCAGACGTCTCAGGGGGCCCCGGGCCCCTGCGTTAAGGGGGCACTTGTGGGTTCCAGCTGAGGCTAAAGGTGACATTTACTACCCAAGATCAAATGATCTGTAGATGAAGGTGAAAGCTTTATGTAGGAATACAGTCAGAAAAATAGAAGAAAGAAGATCACCAACAATAAAAAATAAAAGTTTTTTCTTAAACATCAATTATATTTGAAATCATGAAATTTGAAGAATCTTTCAGAAAAATTCCATCACCAGACCAGACTGGTAATGATTCTTGGTTTGGATTCCAATAAAGTCTTCCATGAAGATCATTCCGTCCAAACTGTTGAAAATAAAGCTTTCACCTTTATTAGAAATCCCCACTGTGAGTCGACAAGGTGTTGTGGATCTTTGCTGTGTTTCTACAAAGTCGTTGTTAGTGGTTGGTTGGGGATGTGCAGGTCTATTTGTACCATTTTATTAGGAAGCTCAAGGCCACTTTCGCAGTGCCACTCTTCAGTCTTCAGAGATAGGGGTCGTCTTCAGCTTATCTGAAAAAAAGCAAATATTTGATTCGATTTGCACGGCAAGTTTTTCCGCCCTTTTGATGTAGTGGTACCTCTACTTACGAAAGTAATTTGTTCCGAAAGCCATTTTGTAAGGTAAAAATGTCATAAACGGAAACACATTTTACACTAGAATTATTTGTTAATTTCCTTTAATTAGACAGTTAAAACTGTGAAAAGCGCCCTACAAATACTCATTATTATTATTTAACGAATGCCTAATTCATTCCAAGCCCCTCTAAATTGAGACAATAATTGTTTATACATTTTAAAATATTGGTAATAACTGTAATAAAAACACGTTTTTCCTTTTGTCTCGAGCAGCTGTGTGATTACAATAATGGGATACAATACTATGTATTCGGAAGCAAGACAAACTTATTTTGTATTTTGGAAGCAAGATCTCTGTAACCGACAAGTGCATAAAGATTAAACCACTTTGTTTGTTACACGCCTGGACTCTCTCATGCTTCAGTACAATACACATCTCTTTCATACGTACAAAACACATCTCCCTGCATGCTAGCGGTGAGAAAAAGACTGGAAACTACAACATTTGCCCTTTTGTTTTGCAAAAAGCATATTTTGCAACTAGAGACAATATTTATCTAAAGACGCGCTTCGTTATTCGAAACTTTTATTAGTAGAGCCATCGAAAGTCGAGGTACCACTGTATATATAACATAATCAGATCGGTCCTAAACTATTTATTTCACACTAGCTGTTTCTTTCCTGTTAGCACAGAGGCCAATAGTCATTTCAAGGCATTTTGAGACTGACAGGGTCTTGAGTTCCTTCCGAGAGACTATTTTCGTCCTTTCAGTGCCGTGAAATGTCCATTATGCACCGCAATTCCTTAATCCACCCTATCAAGTTGATGTGTAACTGTGATGCTTTTAAAATTGTGATCAATGTGACTTGCACTTTGCCATATATTTGTATTTGTTCACTTGTTGTCACATTCTTTCTCACAGGTTCCATTAGTTTGTCTGTCTTAATTGTTTGGGATTTAATGCCTCAGCCAAGGAGAAGGAGACAATGCTAGAAGGGCAAGGGTAAGGTTCTCGAAGTATGCTTTTCGCTTTTTTCGCATTACTGTTGTTGCGTCTGCAGGTATTGCCTACTGTTTATTCTCCGGTTATAATTTACCCGATCTTCCCATGAGGTTCCCGTAAGCATTCAGTGCCACTAGAACCTTCGGTGGCGCTTTTTGTCTTGAGCTTGTCTGGCTTTTTTAACCAAAGTTTGTTCACAGGTTTATGGAAGCTTGCACGTGTTGGTGATCGCACAAACTAACCATGAGCAAAATCCTGGGTTTATCCTCCACCTCTTAACCTTTTAACCGTGTCTAAACATGAGTGTCTCCTCTTCTCTTCTCGGGGGTAATATACATGTATAAAATGGTGTTATATATGTATAAACCCATCCAAACTGTTGTGTATGTGTGTGAACGAACATTGCAGCGGCTCTTGAGGTCATCGCTTCCCTCCAGAGCTTTCTCTCGTCTAACAGTTTGGATCCTTTTTTGCTTCTCTGTTTCTGTGTAGGTGTCTATAGTCAGCCTTATAGCTAATGCGCTGGGCTACTCCGATCTAGGGCCTATTAAATCACTCAGGACACTAAGGGCCCTGAGACCCCTCAGAGCATTGTCACGTTTTGAAGGGATGAGGGTAAGATACAAAGCTATAGAGCTGATCTCTCTGCATGCCCATTCAGCAGTTACAGCATGCTAGAACTGACCGAAAAGACAAAAAAAAGAACCTCGAGGACCACCAAAACCATATCAGGATTTTATTTCAAAGACCACCAATGAAAAGGGCTCACCCTTTTCATGCGCACGTCTTCTGTACCACATTGAATAACGATTCAGTCATGATGCAGCTGAGATGGTTGGGCAAATAAGACGAGAAAAGCCACTTTTCTCCCCGATTGAACGTGCATCTTGTGAATGATCCGCTAGTCTTAAGTTTATTTGATACCTATTGGGTCAAAGCTGCCTCATTACAAAATGTATATTACAAATTGGCCCTTGACAAACTATTGGCATGAAGAATGAAAACCAAACGCAACTCCATTCCAAATCCCCTCTCATTTCACACAGCATTTGACCTGCGATTGGCTGCTCATTTGGCCTGACTTTCAACTTTTGCTTTCAATGGAGAGCCCCTTCCTCCCATTTCTCTTCTGTTACACTGACCCTGTGTTTTAGAGAACAACCAGCAGCATAGAACAACCTTCCCAACTTTACCAGCTCCACAACACAGACACGGAAAGCACATTCAATTGAACTCTTTAAGTTCTACCCAATTTTAAATGTATTGTTTTTGTCTATCTTTGATATATCTCTTGGGAGTTTTATACCCAGTGGCCCCATCTCAGATTTAGAATTTTCTTGATCATATCTCCCTGAATTACATTATAGCCAGGACAGTTTGTGAAATTATGTTCTGCAAACAATATAATTCTTTAAATATCTAATATTTTTTGTTTTGTTTTGCCAGATGATCAGCTTTGCTGTTTGCAAATACAAACTGACTTTATAACTCGCAAATCTAAGAAAAGGAAAGTTACTATACATATTTTACACTTTACAGAAACAGGCTTCTATACAAATGCACTCATTGCAAATATAAACTACTTCAGTTGCAAAATTTTTTCATAAGTCTTCCAATGGAAACCTAGACAAGAACAACATTATTTGCACCTTGTTCCATGTCAAGTTCTTTCAGTCCCAAGCCATTTCAACTCAAAGCATCTCTTAACCAATGCAAAAAATGTCTATTTGCTACGATCAGGCATTCATGTTAAAAGTTAAGCTAGATCAATTTAAACAAATCTAGATTATTTCCAAGTTAACAGTAAAATAATCTAGATTAAAATAATTAATCCCCACAATATATACTGTATATATATATATATATATATATATATATATATATATATATATATATATATAGTCACACACACCCTTGACAGCTCTTCTATATTTGTATTTAACAAAATTGCACACAATATCTTTACAAAATATAACAATGGCAGCAATAATTTCTGCAGTACAACAAATTCAGTTGTTTTAAATGTAGAACTTAACCAAGAGTCAATTGGTGAACATATAACATAATTAGAAACTTTTAGCACAGACATAGATTTGGTGTTCGGAAACACTTTACTGCTTGTGGGCAGATGCACCTGGTTGTTGTCACATCTAGTTTTTTATTTTTTTATTTTTTTTTACGTTATTTTGGACCGGTTGCCCTGACCTTTCTCAACCCTCTCGACCTTTCCCTACCTCCTCCTCTGCCTCTCATATGCAGCACTGTGCAGCGTCCCCAACACCCCACCCCCATTTCACTGATCCTTACAGCCCATTTGGCCCCACGCTGCCTGGCCCAGAGCAGTGTTGCGGAGCCAAGCCGCTGGAGGCTCACCTCACCCCTCTTTGCTTGTCTAGGATCTGCACATGGGATTGTATAATGAGAGCATCCTGCACACATGATTGTGAATGTGAGAGGGAAGTATTTGCTAAGCTTCTGCAAGTTTGCTGAATTCACAGACTGGTTACAAGATGAAGCCTTGAACAGCGAGTGGCTGACGTCTGTTTTGTTTTTATGTATTGTAGAAGTAAAGATTTGAGAATGCCATTTCTAGTGCAAAACTAGATCTCGATAACACAGAAGCTTAGGAAATATGTTATTGCATTTACATAATGTTCCACTCAACTTGGAATGACAGGGAACAGACGAGATTTTTTTTTTATCTCTGATGTTTTTACTCAGGAATGGTTCATGTCTCCAGACCCAAAAATGACAGGCTAGATCAGTCAACTGATTTTTGTTTAATTATTAAAACAGATTTTTATGTATTTATGCATTTATTATTTCATATATTACTTTATATTGAATTTTGGTATTTCTTAGTGACTTGTGGTAGTTTTATTATTCTTATTTATTTGGGGTTTTTTTTTATCAGTACAGTATACTCATAGATACACTGTCATACATATGATACATTAGGTAGATATTTTTAAAACAGCATTGTCATTTTTGGGTAAATGAGAGTGGGTTTCTAGACTTGTTTTATGTAGGAATAGTTCTATTCTTGAGGCTGCGTGGAATCTATTTCATGTTAAGAGTACCAGAAATAATCCCATTTTGTCAAATAATTGCTGGGTTGTTTTTTTTTTTTAAGTCTTACTTTTTACATTGGCGAAAAAAAAGGTTGCAAATAAATAAATGACTTGATGAAGCAGAAGAGTAGAGACCTAAAACTGATATATTGATGATTTGCCATTTTACTAAAATAGACTAAAAACTGAATTTGGATAAATATTTTTAATATAAATTTATTAGCACTAGTATCACCCCTGTTTGAAATGAAGTTATCTCTCCACCCTGCTGCTTCTCTTTTCCATTTATTTGTTGATTTTAACGGTTCTTGAGATTGCACAGAGATGTCATGTAACACGCATGTCCTGTTAATCTGCCAATGCACATGATGCACTTTTAAAAGCCATTTTCCCTCACTTAAATATTTGTGTCAGTCCTCACAAAGATATTTTATGTCTGTGACCTTTTAATACCTGTGGAAATCTGCACAGTTATTCTCCTGACAAGGGCCTTTTCCAGGGGATTATCAGAAGGTTCTACGCATTATAAAAAACTTGGACTGCACTGTAAATCCAGAAATTACAATGCGTAATTATACAAAACTACATTTACATAGTTAATGTTGGGGGCAAAAGATTTGCAGACTGTGGCGTTACACAAACTTTTTAATTTGTGGCCTGATCTTAACTAGCGATACATTTTAACATGTTTAATAGGGAATCACTGCTTAAAAACCTTTGTTTCCTGTGTCTGCTTAATCTGCTTTTATTTATATATATATATATTAGAAACGCACCCATATTTCATTTCTTTAGAAATTTTTTTTTATATAAATCCTGTCTATCTTCTCTGTTTGGAATTATGTTTTTAAATCTCGCTCTCAGGAGAATAATATATACTCGTTTACTCAATTTTATGAAATTAAACTGTTATTTATAACTGTTCAACAATGGAATTCAGAAAAAACATAATTGTGACCAAATTTGTATTTCTAATTAATCTTTTAACTTGGATTTACCCGCATTAATCTGGTGTTTCATATCTTGCATGTAAGAAAATTCTTTTGCATGTGCTAAAAATTATTTCGATATCAGATTTTACTTTTATAACGGCAATAATATGCCCTTAATTTTCACTAAAGTGCATCCCTACTGGATGATGTTTTAACAAATCGTATTTTATAACTGCTCTGGGTGTTTGACCATTATAGACGTGCAAAACAACATCAGCTAAGTGCGCAGTCCCCTGCTCTTGCTGGGAGAATCCTGTTGTCCACGACGTCTCTTTTTTGTGCTCAAGGGGGGAATATGGCTCCACATTTCAGTATGTGAGAGATCTGCATGCTCAGCTGCCTGCCTGAGAGAACACAGCGAGCGTCCCCTGATACGCTCCGCTCCTCGCTAATCACTGATGGAAAATGTCCTGACTTGGAAAGGATGGGTCAGAATGTAGATGCTTGTGGGGGGAGTTGGTGTCATTTGCTGTGTAAAAAGTTGCTTATGTAAGGGGTTATTTTAAGGGTAGAAGTTTGCTTTTGATTATGTAGTTGTTGTGTGATATTTTGTGGCATATTTGTATGGAAACTTTTTGTGACGCGCAGGTGCTTTTTTTTTTTAGACTCAGACATGTTTGTCCCAGCAATGCACAATTTGGATTTGTTTTTAAGAATTTAAGGTCAAATGATAAATGTACAATTTGCTACTCCTACGATTGTTTCAATCAAAAAATTAAGTCAAATCAAAAAGTTACGACAAAAGGAAATGATAAAGCAAAGGTATTATGTTTGTGTTGTCCTCATAATGCATATCCAAATACTATGCCATTTCAGAAACTACCAATATTGTGCAGTTCTGGGGTCTTGTAGGACAAAACTTTCAGTTTGAAGTGATGTTTAGTAATCAAAATTAGTTTACATGTCATGCACTGCTCAAGAAAAGTTTTTTTTTTTTTTTTTTAAATCAAGCTACTTGTATTAAATGCGTGTTGGTAACTTTGAAAGTATTACTGTTATATCCAGCATTATAGCTGGTGTCCAATTGCAAACAATTGCCAAACTATACTTAAGTACTAAGTAGTTCAAATAACCTTTGAATGCATTTCATTGTTTAATAACAGCAACACTTTGCAAATTTACTATAGGCAAGAACATTTTCTTGAGTGGCCATTCGACAAAAATAATGTAAAAAAAAAAAAAGATTTTACTAAAAAAAAATAGCTTAAAAAAAATAATGGAATAAAACTAAAAAAACAAAACCTGTATGACAATTTCAGCTGTGTGAGTTGCTCAGTGGAAACATGGGTCCATACAGTTTAAGTCAATGGGTTCAAAATTTGCATGTTATTTTGGATTCCACTGAATTTCATTCTATGGACAAAAAGTATTAGTTCTATTTTCTTTAGATGCAGTTGAAAGAAAGTCATACATGTTTGGAGCTCATATATGACCTCCTGTCAAAAAAACACGATCTATGAAACACGAATCTGTTAGCATTTGTTCGCGTAGTCAATTGGTACGATGATTATTTACCATGCAAATATGCAGCCACAAATGGAGTTTTAATTGGTGGTTACGTTTTTGACTGTTCGCTGCGACCTTTCCCTGTCCTAATGTCGTCCATCTTGTGTCCTGCTCTGGTCTAGGTGGTAGTCAACGCCTTGGTCGGTGCCATTCCTTCCATTATGAATGTGTTGCTGGTTTGCCTCATCTTTTGGCTGATTTTCAGTATCATGGGTGTCAACATGTTTGCGGGGAAGTACTACTACTGCTATAATGAGACGGCAAAGGCCATGTTTGAAACTGATGTAGTCAACAATAAGACCCAGTGCTTAGAGCTGATAAATCAGAGCTACACTGAGGTTCGCTGGAAGAATGTCAAGATCAATTTTGATAATGTTGGTGCCGGCTACTTGGCATTGCTACAAGTGGTAAGATTATTTTTTTGTGTTACATTGAAGCTTTGTTGTATCCAATTTACATTCATTTACATACATTGTTGCCATTTTTTTTTTTTGAAAGGCAACTTTCAAAGGATGGATGGACATCATGTACGCAGCAGTCGACTCTCGAAAGGTAAGACTTGAAAAATGCAACATGATTGGAGAACTTATGGACAATTGTATGCTCCCCTCAGCCGGAAGACCAACCGAAATATGAGGACAACATCTACATGTACATCTATTTTGTCATTTTCATCATATTTGGCTCCTTCTTCACCCTCAACCTTTTCATTGGTGTCATCATCGATAACTTCAACCAGCAGAAGAAAAAGATAAGCATCTTTTTTTTTTACTGCAGTTTACTTTTGCAGGACATGTATGCTTATTTAAGGTTTTAACCAAACGTTTTTGTGGTTATACTTTGGGGGTCAGGATATTTTCATGACAGAGGAACAGAAGAAGTACTACAACGCTATGAAGAAGCTTGGCTCAAAGAAACCACAGAAACCCATTCCTCGACCTCAGGTGACCTTTCAATGTCACTGCTCCCCCCCCCCCCAAATGGATGGTTTATACAATCTGTGTTATTCTCCGTCTGCAGAATAAGCTCCAGGGGATGGTGTTTGACTTTGTGACACAGCAGGTCTTTGATATCTCCATTATGATTCTCATCTGTTTGAACATGATCACCATGATGGTGGAGACGGACGATCAGTCGGAGGAAACTGAGAACATCCTGTACTGGATTAACTTTATCTTCATTGTGGCTTTCACATCCGAGTTTGTCCTCAAGCTCTTTGCTCTTCGTCATTATTACTTCACCAACGGCTGGAACATCTTTGACTGTGTTGTGGTTATTCTTTCCATTGTGGGTAAGTGAACTAACCAATGTTTTGTAAAGCACGTATTAGCTTCTTGGCTCACATTCTTCTTTTTCTCCGCTTCTCACCATAGGAATGTTCCTGGCTGACTTGATTGAGAAATACTTTGTGTCACCGACATTGTTCAGGGTAATTCGTCTCGCCCGAATCGGACGGATCCTGCGTTTGATCAAAGGAGCCAAGGGCATTCGGACTTTACTGTTTGCCTTGATGATGTCACTGCCAGCTCTTTTTAATATCGGTCTTCTGCTCTTCTTGGTCATGTTTATTTTTTCCATTTTCGGTATGTCAAACTTTGCCTACGTGAAGCGGGAGTCTGGCATTGACGACATGTATAATTTTGAAACCTTTGGGAACAGCATGATCTGCCTGTTCATGATCACCACCTCGGCGGGATGGGACGGTCTCTTGGCTCCCATTCTCAATTACCCCCCAGATTGTGACCCGAACAAGGAGAACCCGGGGACCACCGTGAAAGGGAACTGTGGAAACCCCTCGGTCGGGATCTTCTTCTTCGTCATGTATATTATTGTCTCCTTTCTCATCGTGGTGAACATGTACATCGCCATCATTTTGGAGAACTTCAGCGTTGCCACCGAGGAGAGCGCTGACCCGCTCTGCGAGGATGACTTTGAGTCGTTTTATGAGATCTGGGAAAAATTTGATCCCACTGCCTCCCAGTTCATCACCTTCGCCAAGTTAGGAGACTTTGCTGACACGCTGGAGCACCCGCTGCGTGTTCCCAAGCCCAACACCATAGAGCTAATAGCCATGGACCTGCCTATGGTGAGCGGCGACCGCATTCACTGCCTGGACATCCTGTTTGCCTTTACTAAACGTGTACTGGGAGACAGCGGAGACCTGGATATGATGCGGCAACAGATGGAGGAGCGCTTTATCGCTGCCAATCCTTCCAAAGTGTCTTTCGAGCCCATCACCACGACGTTGCGTCGCAAGCAGGAGCACATGTCGGCCAGCATCATTCAGCGGGCGTTCCGTGCCCATCTCATTCGAAAAGGCTTCATTTGCAAACGCTTACTCAGCAGCAGGATGGAGAACGGCGGGACCAATCAGGACAAGAAAGAGGGCACGCCCTCTACTGCCTCACTTCCATCTTATGACAGCGTGACCAAACCCGAGAAAGAAAAGCTGGAGGAAAGTGACAGCAAGGGCAAAAAGGGCAAAAACCAAAAAGATGTCAAGGAATCCAAGTTTTAGGATCTAGGAGATGAAACTGGAGCGATCGAGTCTGACAGATGTATAGAAAAAGATCATTTGCAACAAAAACTTTGGAAAAAGCGTGTTTACAGATGTTCACAATCGCACCGGTGCGGGGAAGATCTGGCCTGGTGTTTTGCCAGTTTAATGATGACCAAACCAACCTATGAGCTTACTGTGTTCCATCTGTGCTCACGGACTGGGATTTTACTTTACACTCTAACGTCTGGTCTCCAAGACCACCAGGACCACCGGCCAGAGGTCAGTGTGGCGTTCAGCATTCCTCTGAGACCGGACACCCGTACTCAACCACTACACTGCCGAAGTCCAAAAGGAACCTACCGCCCATTCCAGGATGATTTGTAAGACTTTGTATTTTAACCATCAAAGTACCATTTATGACGTCTCACATTTCTCAAGCACACGGAGTGTCGGCGAAGAAAAAACAAAAAATTCCAAAAACAACAGAACATTATGCAAGGGTTTTCAGTTGTTTGTGATAGATGGAAAAAGTTGTTTGACCCACAAAATGAGAAGGGGGAAAAAATCAGCCCATGCCATTCATATTGTTATTTCTTTGTTATACTTGCCGAAAAAAAAAAAGAGACATTTTATACTTGGGCTTTCACATCAATGTTTGGTGGGGGGTTTGTCAGGGTCTTGACTAGGGCGGATGGGGACTTGCTCTGCCCGGGATCCTGACCAACAGATAATTAATTGTGCTCGTTCAATGCATAGAAATGACTTGCATGGTGGCATGTTTTGATCAGGAATCATGCATGTATAATCATAGTCCGCTCACCACACACAGTGGCTTAAACAGTCAGGTAACGCCCACTCTGTAAAATGGAACATGATTGGTCGATAGCAACAGAATTACTGACTATCACACGCTATATCCACACTCCCCCCGCGGATCCGCACAACAGTAGCCACACGCATGGAGT
Source organism: Paedocypris micromegethes (assembly GCA_028031935.1). Taxonomy (NCBI): domain Eukaryota; kingdom Metazoa; phylum Chordata; class Actinopteri; order Cypriniformes; genus Paedocypris; species Paedocypris micromegethes. The sequence continues at coordinate 11,296,509 of CM051495.1, forward strand.
CAGGCCGTTTGTTGTCGTCTGGATGTTGTGAGCGCACATTCACTGCCCTGGAGTTCCGGAACGAGGAGATTCAGATCAAATCTAGAGGTCCTAAAGCTCTTGATTTGTGTTTTCGCACCAGCAATACGATGTAAATGGACTGCCCCTCATTGTGCAGCTGAAGCTCTGCTAGAGTCTTCCCCTCAACAAGCTCGGTCCCTCACACACTTGTTGCGCTTGTATTACGGATGCAGGATGTCTATGGCGAGATTGTGTACTTTTGTTGTACGCAGCAGAGACACGTTTAAGCGACGGCGATAGTTTTCGTATTTACATTTTTGTTTGATTCCACTGTTTTTGTTGTTGTTGTTTGGCTACTGCCATCTTGAGCAAACTGCCATCCCGTCCTTGCTCTGGATGAAGATGGTTTGATATGCAACTGTAATTGGTTTACAGTATATTTGTTATCGTTTACTTTCTTGGAGAGTATTTTTCTGGAGTGGGCTAGTCCGAGACGTGTGTAGAAGTATAAGTCCACGAGGAACATTGGACAAAAGCACCACTAGAGGTGGTATGGAGCACGCATTACTGTACGTTTACAAGCCCACTTCCTCTCAGAGCTGCTGTATCTGCAGATCTGTTTACTGCCTGGGGTCCCGAAATCAAGGTGGGTGCTGTGGTACCAAACGCCCATTGAAACACTTAGACTACCATGTAGTTTTCCCGTAAACCCCATTTGAGTTCAGACGTGACAGGGACACAACGGAAAACCACTCTCACACACCGTATGACAAGCTAATGTACCATTTAATGTACAGAAGGGGGCTATGATGTACATTGCACAATTGCTGAACAGAATGAACTTTTTCGAGGAAATCTATAAGCATTGTAATATATTATTTTCTTTTCGATGGCATGCTTTGTTGTGGGTTTTGTAAATACAGAATTTTAAAGAATTACTGATATTAATCAAATAATAAATTATAACTATGATATAGAATGGCTTCCAGCTGATGCCCTTGTCACATTTTAGTTTTTTTTATCATGTCACACAGTTTTATTAAAGAAAGATGAATGGAATATTGAATGACATAAATAAATATAATAATAAAAAAACACCGAATAATAAATATTCGGAGTTTTTTAACGCACTGCAACATGTTCAGTGGATGTCAAGAAATCAAATCACATTGGAGACACGATCCCGCACGATTATCAAAATCGCGTTGATAGAGCCTACAACTGTGCGACATTCGTGTGATGTTTGAGTTTTATTCACACAAACACACACACATTTACGCCGTCCTGCCTGACAGTCTGAGAGTCCACCAGCTGAAGATGAAGTGTCCTTCATCACACTTCACAGCCGGAGCTCTTTGGCTGTTTCTTACGCATTCCGTGTCCGTTTTGTGTGCGTTTGGTGGTCTGTTTCTAGTTCTACTGCACAATTGTCGTGTGCCTTTTTCTGCATTTTCTTCAAATTACCTTACATTTTCGAAATTGCGCCCACTGCAGTTTCAGAGGATGGTGCCATATCGATACACAAACACGTTTATGGAGGAGGAAAGGAGACGAAATGGAGTGCAATGCCAATCAGGAACTGTAGTGATGCTGCCAAACACTCAAGCAAACCGAGACACAAGCCCACCTTTCCGCTGTCATGTTCTGATGCTGTTCTATGATTTGTTTTGTACTTTGTGTATCATCCACTTGGCTTGTTAAAAGACGAAACACCATCATCCTGTCTTTTTTCTTTTTCATCTTTGAAAGTCACTTTTGTATCAATATTCAGTTACTGGACTTCCGTTATTAGCATGACTAATGCTTTCCATTTTGCTAAACGGATTTCAAAAGTGCTTTTCAAACTGTTGTTCTGTCTGACACGGTGTTGTAGGAGGCGTACGATGGTGTGTGTACGGCACAACCACTGGAACTCTTAGTAAGAACATTCAAGATTGTTTTCATTTGAGCACGAAACGTTTTATTAACAATAAAGCAGCCTTCCAGTTGCACGGGGTCTTCTCTGTTTTATTGAGCGAGGAAGAAGCGGTTCCCCCGTTTGAAAGGCTGGCCGTCGATGACGCGATTTTGGATCACATCTTGAGTTTTGAGGGAGATGAGGTGGTGAATATAATGGATCCCGGTTTGTGTAGAAAGCTTTAATTTTGTGGAGCGATCGATAGCGCGAGGGTCGTGTCGTGATGTCAAGTATCAGTGACACTCGTCAGCTCGCGGACCAATCACGGCCCTCGAATCTTCAGCGCTGCATTGATCGCAATTGGCTTGCACGTTTACCGGCTTTTGATTGGCTAAAGGATTTATTGTCTGAGTAAAAAACTCCTATCCTTCTTTTACACTTGTGTTGTCCAAGGTCATCTTAGTGAAACTCTGAATATCAACGGTTTTTAATAATAACGTAAAAAACGTCTGCTTGTGTGCGTCATCGAGCCTTAAAACTCTCAAAATGTAATAATTCTATAGCATAAACAGCACCCTTTGACCTTTATGTGTTCATATGCAGAAAACGACAGACATTTGTATTTTTCAAAGCAATCAAAAAATGTTACAACAAAGAAAAAGATGTTTAGAAAGTAGCCCAGGTGAATATCCCACAAACCTTCTCATCACTCTGTCTCAGTCACTGTCGAACCAGATTCTCCAGATCCCACCCCCTTCTGCAGTCACATGACCGCCCCCTCATCCCCCCCTCCCTCACACACACACACACACACACACACACACACACACACACACACACACACACACACACTGTCAAACTATGAGATGCATGATAACCCCCCCACTCATCCATGCATGGTACAGACCAGGTCTTTATCTTAAAATGTCTGTCTTCTTCTTCTAACCCCCTCCATCAGTGTTTTCTGCATGTGCGAGGCGAGGAGGAGGCTGAGAGAGAGAGAGAGAGAGAGAGAGAGGGTGCGGCAGAGCACTGCAGTGCAGAAAAATGAATGCACCACTGGTGGCTGAGTCAGCAGCCCACTCCCAGTTTGGCCCAGCGCCTGCACCAACTGTGTTTGAGAAGGCAACAAACCCGGTCAATATGTCTCCAGCCTGATCGAAGAGCATCACTGGACCACTGGCACGAGGAGAGGAAACGGAGAGGCCTGACCTAATTCCTTCACAGCTTCTGAAACATGCGCCAATGCAAAGCCGCGTCCGTCTGTGTTGAGCGAAAAAGTCTCGGCTAAATGGAGTTGATCGCTAAACTGTTACAAAAAGACTCCATCGTGCTTGTTATTCAACAGCGGTGGCGTGTGTTTTATAACGGGCTGTAAATTCAAACAGATCAAGATGAACCTCGACCTGTTTCATAGTCAGTCAGAAGCAGGAAGGCTCTGACTGCTTTGATTTATGCTCTGTGTTTTCAGCCTCCATCTCTACAGAATACAGTGAATCAATGGGGGTTGAGTTCTATAGCAGTGTCAAGTCACCCTGAAATCCTCCAATCACAGCAGCCATGCTGGATCTCTCTGGATGCAAAGAGCTTTCGAATAGAACATTACATTTCTTGCGGGAAAGTTGTTTCTATTTATTTTGCTACTTGTTATTTTCTTGATTTCAGAAATATTTGCCAAGATTTGTTCATTAATTGGAGATATTTGTATTACAGTTTCTAATTAGCAGGTTTTAATATCGATTATGGTAGAAATAAGGCCTTTGGATTTTTTCCCCGGGTGAATGTCTTCACCTAGTGGTGAATAAATGTAACACAGCCATTTTTAGGATCGAGAACGCTATTTGTTCTCCATAACTTACGTATTTAAGTCCAACATACCGACTAATTCCTCTATGTTGTGTCAAAATGTTTCATATATCATGTGATATTCTGTGTTTATACATATTTTAACCAAGAGAAGTAGAAACTGACATTTACTGGTAACAAGAAACAACTTCCCGTTTAACGTCATCGTTTTCTTTTCTGTGTTGAAAACTCACCCGAACTTTCAAGAGCAGTGAGGACGTCTGCACAGCTGCACAGCAGATGCCATCAGAAGGAACCTTCAGAGTAGACACGAACCTTCGTTGTCATTATTTTGATTTATGTTTTTAATAATAAAAAGAACAGACGTCATTGAACGTCATCAGTTGCTAGTTGTAGGTCAATAAATAACATATCACGCTACAACGTAATTGCGAAATAAATTTGCGTAGGAAGGTTTTGTTGTTGTTTTTTTAAAACCGATTTTGTGATGAAAACGCACAATGAAAGGTTTTTTGTAACGTCATCTCAATCATGGTTTTATATCTTGGTTGTTTTATGTCTTCTTACATAACGTCTACGGTTATTTTCGTAACCTCAGATGGACTTACCATGGGAGATTGGACGGTAGCCAGTTGATGCCTTCACCTCTTACAAAGTCCCATGAACGTCAAGTTGAAAAATATTTGAAGATATCTCTAAATGTGTTTCTCCTAGTCACAACTGAAGACATCTCGAATTAGTTTAGAGATATCTACGATTACATATAGAGATGTCAAATCAAATCACTTTATTATCACATCACCGTGTGAGCTGTGTTGAGTGAAAAGCTTGGTCCAAAATCTTCAAATATATTGTTACTATATTGTGACTGTGAGATGCCGAGTGGAATAAAATTTTTGCTGGTGGCACCATTTGACAAAAGTCTGCCATTTCAGGGCGTACAGGCGTCTGGTAGACGATGCACGGGCCTGAGCGATGTGTCCTGTACCAACAATGGCAGTTTGTCTGACAAGGCGTCGGCCAGACATGGAGATTCCAGAGGTCTAGCCGCGGATGCCAGAGCGAGCCCAGTGCTTGTGAGAGGAGGTCCGCTCTCAGGAGTAGCTTCCTCGGAGTGGACATCACCATAGCCATGAGCTCTGAGTCTTGTTTGGCCAGTACGCTGCAATTTAGGTAACCTGATTACCCACCTTCCAGACTCGACCCAGGAGCTGGGGAATCAGGGAAACTGGCAGGAAGGCGTAGGGCCATAGGACCAAAGACATCTATACCGAGAGGCACCTCGGTTAACGCAAACCAGAGTGGACAATGGGTCGCTTTGTTGTGGCCATTGGACTCCCCAGCCAGTGACCACAACTCAGCGAGAGACGGAAAGGGGAAGACCAGCCTGTAGGAAGCTCATCTCGGAGCAAGGGTGGAGCAGGTGAAGACATTCGGGTGTGTCGAGGACCCAGTGTCTCCTGCTGCCAGGCTCGACTTGAGACCTTGGATCCAAAACCACAGGGGCCGCATGTGAAGTCTGCCTAACGGGGTCACCGTAGAGGCGGACGCCATGTAGCCCCATGTCGCCAAGTGTTTGCACGGTAAGACTGAGGCGTGAGAACTTACAGCTGACTCTGGATGTTGGCGGCTCTTCCCGTGGAGATCGAGATCTGCTGACAAGGGGTCAGACTGCTCTTCCCTATAGGTTGACGCGTAACCCTAGTCTGCGTCATCTGAGTCACCATCCTGAATGAGAACCTATGCAGGTGTCATTTCAGGGATCTCAGATTCAAAATGGTTCGCAAAGGTCGAACCAAAACTTGGTCAGCTCTTCGTGCAGCTCGGGGAAGAACCGCGAGGGGGCCGGCTGAGGTGGGGAATCTGTCTGTAAGCCGATCATCCTCGCGGCCCGAACAAGCATTACCGCATTAATACTGCATAAATAAGCATTGTTAATTAATTGCTAAATAATGATAAAAATGGCTATAAAGTCTGTGAAAGCTGAAGTCTAAAAATTCTGTAAATACAGCCTGGATCACAATCCAATATAATATGTATTGTGATTTGCTATGATTTCTTATGACATCTTATGGTCAGACAGACACCTAAGCATGAATTTATTACATGAAACATTAATATATACATAATGCCCATGCAGGTGTAAAGAAAGTAAACTAGTCAATTGCAACTTTCTATGTTTTTAATTTGGAAATAGGCTACATAAAAACTTTCCTGCTGTTTCCATGTTTGGATAGTTGTTACTGCAAAAAATTACAAATCTTTGAGCCACCAAATAAATACGATTATCATTGGAGATGTATTTGTATGTATTTCAATTAAAGACATTACATTGAAATACCGTAATTTTCGTTGTAGCCCCACCCACTTTGCCCCGTCCACCCAAAACGGCCCGCCCCGTAGTATGCGTTCCTTATTTTTGGGTATTAAAAGTGGTAACCCTAGTTCTGGAAGCGATTCCTTTGAGAAACAAATATATTTTGAATTGAAGTTTATATTACTGCAACTTAGCACAACTTGAAATTAACACGAATGAATCAGGGGACGCCAGATTAACCCATAATTCTAAATTTACCGTTTGTTTACGGAAGTCTCGATACTAGAAAAATGGCGGCCAGTCAGACGCGTCTCCGCGTAAGTGGCAAACATATAGTTAAGGCGCCATAATAATAGGAGGAACATACGATGTGGAGGTTTATTTTAGTAATAACTATTCACTGCCCTTTAGTAAAATAGAGAATACAAAAAAAATCAAATTTGAAAAGTTTAGCTAACGTAATTCTAAAGTTATTGTCTCATGATTTACCACTTTTATTTATTATTATTTTTTTTTTTACATTTTACAGACCAAGCAAGTGCGACACTACAGTTTATTATAAACTGCATTTCGGGGGGATTTATGAACTATAAAATTAAAACTCATAAAATCACCACACAGTGGCGCTATTTTCCCATGTTCAACTAACGTTAAACTAATAGGTACTCGCTTTACCACTTTTTATTTGGTTGTTTATTTTACACATTTTATAGACCAAGCAAGTGCAACTACAGCATATACGGTATGATAATAATATGATAAATATTTTCAGGCGAATTTAAACTTAATAATATTATAAATATAAATATACATAAATGATCACTCATAACACCACCACACGATGGCGGTTATTTTCCTATCTTAAATAATGTGTACTGGTGATGGTGTTTTTTAACTGATTTATTTATTTATTTTGCTGAAATGGTATTTGTATTCAAGAAACCACATATATAAATCACACACACACACACACACACACACACACACACACACACACACACACACACACACACACACATATATATATGATTTAAAATATAAATATAAAATTTATTTATTATACAGTTAAGCCAATAACTGTACAATAACTGTACCATTTTGATCAATGATATGCTTGAAAAAATATTCAATTTGATTTTATGATGCTGGTATTATTGCTAGTAAGATGAAAATGTTTTATTTTTTTTAAGCTTCACTGTATTAATAAAAAAAAGTGTGAGTGGGTGTCTTTTGGGGTGGGGGGTGAGAGAGAGATGGAGAGAGGGCAATATTAGCACATAGCGCCTGGGTGTCCTTGCTGGATTTGTAATAAGCGGACTGCATGTATTATTCAGGGTTGTGTGGACAGGTCTCTCTCGGCTCCTTGGTCTTTCGTCCTGGCTCGTCCCTCAGGGACTGGGTGCCTAAATTACGATTTCTATTTGATATATTCCCCTGGCTCAGCCTTTAAAATGCATAGAGAGAGTTGCGTTGGGGGTCATTATGTAGCGGTCACTCCACAGAAGTCAGAGGTGGACCCGTGGATACAGATTTATGCACTCGTTCATGTGATGTCATAAAACAGCAATGTCACCTTTCCTCAGGTACACTAGATTGAAAAGAGGAGAGGGTTTTTTGTAAACACACACACACCCCACCCAACGCCAAAAAATGCGAAAATAGTCGCATTTGTTTGTGCTTCGTTTGTGCTCCTTTGTGCTGCAAAAAGTTTCGTTTGTGCTTTTTTTTTTTTCAGATATTAAAAAATATTTTATAGGTCATCTAAGGTTACTCAGCCCCCCAGATAGCTCCAAAATGAACGGAAACAGTCTCCTTCGTTTGTGCTCGTTTGTGCTGCAAAGATTTTCGTTTGAGCTTCTTTGGTTTTCCAGATATTAAGCTATATTTAAGCTAATTTATTTTGTTTAATATCTGAAAAATTATAAAAGCACAAACGAAACTTTTTGCAGCACAAACGAAGCACAAACGAATGCGACTATTTCCACATTTTTTGGCGTTGGGTGGGGGGCCAAGTTCACGGAGGTCCTATAATTTCTTTATAATTTTCCGTCACCTAGTTTTAGGTAAAAAGCCATTACCATATTATTCAACTATAAGGCACACTGGACTATAAAGCTCACCATTATTACATGTCTATTTCTGAATCTTTTTTTTCACCTATTCGGTGCACGGTTAATTCTGTAATTTGTTTTAAGATTTTAAGTGCACCTTATACAGTAAGTACGGATACCATGTTATAGAAATTGCAAGTTACAAGTTCCCAATTCCAGAAAGACAAAGCCGTAAAAGTATCCAATTTTAAAAGAACTTGAGCATTTTACTCGAAAATGAATTTAGGCTCAAAAAACACCAAGAAATGTGTAAAACTAGAAACATATAGGTTTTATTTTCTAGGAAATAGAAATTAAAGATGTAGAATTTAAATCTAACATGCCTTATGAAGACAATCTGTATGACAAAATAGATTGAAAAAAGAGCAAAGTCAGTCTCAGTCAAACTCAGTCAAAAATGTGCAAAAAAGTGCAACTGCTAATTTATGTTGGCGTGATTGAGCTCATAAATAGCATCCAGTACCTTCAGCATCCTGCAGATATCGCTCTTCCACCCAAGAAATTTACCGTAGGAAGAAAAAAATGCAGACTTGTCGCACACAATTGCACAATGGTACAAGTAATAGTTAGTGTCCATTCAAAGGTAGTGGAGTAAAAAGTACAGATAATAAATCAGCATTGTAGACAAGGATGGAGTGTAGAAGTTGTTTATATTTTTTGTACAAAGTAGCCAAAAACACTTAACAAACTCCATTTACTCAAGTACTTTACACCAGAGTCTGTATATTCCGAATAATACGGTATGTCAGTTTTTCCATTTTCTGCAAATAACAAGAAGACTTTTGACTTTTAAACGTGCCTGCAGTAGTTGTCACTGGCTTCTCTCCACATGGCAGTGAATGCTTTTAGGATTGTAAGTGCGCCTTCTTGTCCCGAACATACGGTATATTCCTTTTCCATGCTCGTCCGAGGCGGCTCTGAAAAAAAGGGGCAATTTTCAAGTAAACATGTTTTAAAGCCTGCAGTAGTTTCATTGGCTTCTCTCCAGATGCTGTTTCATGGCAAAAGCTGTGAGCTAATTACACCTTTGTTGCTAATGTTCCTGCCAATAAACACTGTAACTGAGGTCAATAGTTTAGCCGGGCCCTTTTCCCCCATTTATTTGGCCTGTTAATGATAGGATATCAGATTCCGATCTCTTTTTCCTGTGGTGGCCCCTCTTCGCGCCCCTGCTCCTGCCATAGCCTGGAGGATGGTGGGACTGCGGAGAGCATCTGGGTGAATGAGGCCCTTTTCTGCGGAAGCCTGCGGTCCGTCGCACGCACTCGCTGCAAAGTTACGCTGGTGTGAGGCGGCAGCGAGAACCGGTGCCTTCAAAGCGGGCTCACTTTACACATTTCCTCCTATAATTCCACACTCACTGCCTTCCTTTGCTGTCATCTCCTCCTGTTCCTTTCTCACCCTTCACCTCTTTCGCTCTCTGGCGCGGTTCAGCGGTTGGAAATCTTCGGCTTGGATCGTGTAAAATGAAATGGTGGTTAATATTATTGGCTCAGGTTGGGCTGAGAGATTTATTGAAAGCCGCGGAGGCCTGCATGGTGGTCCGAGGGTCCAGAGAAGGTCAGATTGATGGAGATGGATATTGTCCGCCTGACAATATCACACTATGAACAAAGGCTTGCCATAAAAATGAGCTTGCTGCTTAAAACGCATGATTGTGTTGGTTTCTGAAAAGGCAGTGTGTGGTTCAAATGAGGCCGTGGCCCTGGGTAAAGAACAGAAACATCTCAAGGTGACACCTCAAGAACACAGACGACGTGAATTATGAAGGGAAAAAAAAACAAAACTCATTCAAACTGTACCATTCAAGGTCTTTTTGACTTACTCCTTTAAAATTACCCACAATCCATCTTGCAGTTAGGAATAGATGTTGCTGAAACGTATCCTCTGTATGCCGAGGTGTAAAGTACCTGATATTCAAACTTGAGTGAAAGTGCAGATACCTTACTGTAAAAATTACTCCATTACATGTAACTCACCAATTCCGAGAAGACTTGAGTAAAAGTCGAAAGGTATACAATTTTAAAATAACTTACTGTATTTTACTCTTTAGAATTTAGCCTTAAAAATGCCAAAAATTTGAAAAACAAGAAACTATTATCCATTACCTTCAGAACCCTGCAGATGGCAACATCATCATGTTTGCCCAAGAAATTAACCACGGTAGGAAAAGATGCCAAATTGTTGCGTACATTCACAATGTAACAAGTAACAGTGTCCAATCTAGTGTAGTGATGTAAAGAGTACAGATACTTAAAAATCAGCTTATATTATTGATACACAGTACAAATACAATGTAGACATTAGCGTTTAGTAGCAAAGGCCATTTACTTAAGTACTTTACATCACTGTCTGTATGTAACTTCCTGTGCACAGCCTGCGAGAGACGAGAGTGTGGACCCTCCTTCAGCTGAAATCCTGTTAACCCGTGACCCATCACTTGACCCAGTGAAGTGTTGGAGGGCATTGAAATCAGGAGTGAAACAATGAAATGCAAAGAGTCAGAGTCTGATGCTTAAGTGGGTAGAGCAGAAATAAAACCTTTTTGTTGCTGCTTTACACTGGAGATTTCATGCCGACTTGAAAATATGACATCTGAATGGTGGCGTGAAGACAACGTGCCTCTGATGTCTTGTTCCATGGTGTCATCACTCCAAAATGCGGCTTGATGTGTAGGCCTCATTACTGTCAGTTTGTTTGCTGTGAAAGTCTTTTATCAGTAGTTTGGTCCTGAGGCAAAAAACGCTATTACCTTCTCAGGTTTGCTCTTGGTCAAACTATGACGTGAAAAGGAAGTGTGGAGTGACGATTGTGTTAGACTTTGTTGAATTTAAATCCAGTTGTACTGCAAACTCCACGAAAGTTTACGTAGATTATGAAACTGTAAAAAACGAGATGCTAAAGTAATGTTTTACAATCTAAAAACCGTAAATTGTTGGTTTCACCCTGTGATCTGTTCCAGCACGTCTTCCCGCATTTGGTCCAGAGATGCTGAGATTGAACACCGGAAATAGACGAGCAGTGTGGCAAATGTGTCGGTTCTATTGTAACTACTGTAATGATTGAATAATGAATAATGATTGTTGCTAAACTAGTTGTTTTCATTATTAGTTAATTTGTTTATACAATACTACACTATTGAGTTCCTGTTTTTTGGTCATTAACTGTTTGTCGTCTTAGAATCACTGTTCAACATGCTTCCCTGTATCTTCTTCTCAACTTTCTCAAATTCAACTTTTTCATTGATTTTCCAATTGATTAAGTCATTCAAGCGCTCTCAATTTGTCACTGTTCATTGGAGAAATGCCATTCCACTTCCTAAAAGTTCGTCCTTGAGTCATCTTCTCATCATCAAATCATCTATTTGATGTTTCCTCGTCTTCAACTTCCTTTTTATTTGCTGCACCCCCCCCCAATTGCTTTTAATAGGATTTATCGTTCAACTTTCTTCATCCGTCCTCTTTTCAGTGGGTACTTGTCTTCTCATAGTTCATCATAGAAATGTCAATTTGATTTTAAATGGGTGTACAGACTTTCATCTTTATCCACTGAAATTAGATTCTTCATATCTATTATACTCTTTGAGTTATCTCAGTTGGAGTTATTTATTTCTCATATCTCCATGAGTTTCAATGGAACTCAAAGGAGTGCCAACATTAATAACTTTTAAGTAATTTTCTCATTTCTCATTTCTACTACTTTTATCTTTTGTAAGCTCTACACAAGGAAACGTAGAAAATCGTCTCCTCTTTCAGGTATCGTGCTAAGTGCTGTCTTTAAAGATGGTTTTAGACTAACATGACCAGTTCCCCAACGTTCTTCATAAATTGCCTCATTCAGTTACAGCTTAGCAACTGACTGGATAGAATGGGTGAGTTCTTGAATGCTAATATTTAAACGCCAAAGTAAATCAAATGTAACCTACCGCCTAATATTAATTCACTGTAACTGTAACTCTACAGTTATAGTACTCGTCAGCAACATCAAAGTGGCTTCCACTCATGTTTCTCTATAGTGATGTGATTTTCAAGGCTATGGATGGCAGATTAGATTTATACCCCCAAAGCAGTTAATCCACTCATCTCGGTGTCTCATGCATTGAAGAGCACTCATAATTGCAGCATGGTGATAAAAGAGCAGAAGTCCTCAGCTTACAGGCCTGTAAAGGCAGGGCAGATCTGCTCGAACAATGGCAATCGGGCTTGAGAATTAAACGCACCACCGCTCCGAGCTTTTCCCATGTGCATTTCTGCCCATTGTATAAAGCTGATTGATTTTGACTAGGGTCACCTAAACCCGTGCTGGTAAGCATATAGCGCGCCGCACACGGGGCTAAACGTTTACATGCATTCATTTAAACACACGTGTACTGACGATGTAGCATGCTAAACTCATTAGCATATAGATGATCACCATTTGCATTTCCATTGATTAGCAAGGTTTCTGGACCATTGGTCGGCACAGATATGTGTCTAAAAGCTGGCTTTTTTATACATTAACATCTTTATATGTTCATATTTCTTGCAACAATTGTCCGGGGTTCATCATCCGGGGTCCGAGAAGCGTGCGCATATTAGAATGGCCAAGGTAAAGTCTGACTATATATTTCTCAAATAACAGTGGTGCACAACAAGTCGGCCTCTTTTTTACCGCGGTTAATTTCTCAAGCGGACAAGGCAATATCACCATCTGCAGGATGCTGAATGTACTGAATCATATTTATGAGCTAAATCACGTGAATTAACGGTTGCACTTCTTACACGTTTGAGTTTGACTGAGGCTGACCTTTTGTTCTTTTTCATCTACTTTGATCTGCCATTTTAAAACATTGAGGTGTTAAATTTCATTTCTATATTAGGAAATAAAACCTCATAAAAAAGAGTTTCTTGTTTTCACATTTATTGGTGTTTTTTAAGACTAATATCAGTACGACTAAAATACCCAAGTTCTTTTAAAATGGGATATTTTACAACTTTTACTTGAGTCTTCTCGGAATTGGTGACTTGTAACTTGTAATGGAGTAGTTTATACATTGAGGTATCCATACTTTTACTCAAGTATGGTTCAGGTACTCTTTATGCCTCTGCTCAGTAAACTTTTAGAATTAAAATAAAATGAATACATTTTAATTATACGTCATACAACAGTAGTGTGATATACACTACTGTTAGTGTAATGTAAAAATGTGTAATATAAAAATGGGTTTATAAAATATTTAGAATTACAATTTATGATAACTTCTACCGTTAGCTACATCATATGCTACATACACTTGTTTTTAATCGACATTCTATTATCTGAGTCATTATCAGAGATGTTGCTGTATTTTCACAGCCTCTGCAACTCATTGAGGAACCGTTCATACGCCTAACTACAACCCACAAATCTAATCGGGATACAAACACTCACATTTCTCATTAAGTCCACCTCTGGCCTTGTGTTAGCAATTATTAGCGTGAGAACATATAAGGCAGCTCTCTAGGTTTTCCGAAAACAAAGCTTGCCTCTTGGCAGTTGGTCTTTAAGATGTGAGAATATCAGTTATAGTCCCTCCATTGTGCCTGGCACGTCCCCACTGGTGTCGGGCTCTTGTGACTGACAGCTGACAGGATGCTTTAGGAGAGCTACCACATGGTGAGTCCTTTAACTGAGCGTAGTGCATCACTGCTCTCCACAGAGCTTCCTGTCTACATATCACTTTACACCGACACAGCTTGCCGTTTGGCTGTTATTGCTTATTCTGGAGACGTGTGTTTTTGAAGTGATTCGCGCAACAGCTTGTGGCAGTGTGTGGATATCATCCGAGCCTCTGATGAAAACTTTTTTTTCCCCCTTCTCGTTCGGGAGCTGATGAGTGGCCATAAGTCTGTGAAAACGCTCCCCTGCACGTTCTGGTGTGTGCTGTGGGTTTGAGTGACAGGACCGTGGGAGCCGCATTGAGTAGTTATGCTAACTTTGGCACTTCAGACTTTGGAGCCCCTATTCACACACCCCCCGCCCTCACCACCGACTCCACATGGACTCTGAGAGTGTAGGGACAACACGCTTTGACTCACACGCACACTTTCACACACGCAGAACGCGTCTCTAGGAATTCCACCAGGACCAGGAGGCAGAGAGGAGGCTGATGGGGGACAATGGGCCGAACATCTGTCATGCGTGGCTGCACTCCGGCCACTCACAAAGGGGAGAGGGGTCCGGCGAGTGGTGCCTTTCTTTTCCTTTCCTTTCCTTTCCGGGAGACTTCTGCATCTCACAATGGTTCTTTTGTCCATTTGCTGCTTTTTTTCCCCAACTATTTAACCCTTTAAATCGGCTCCTTTTCTGTTAGCTATTCTTTTTTATCTCGGAAAAAAAAATTATCAGAGGAGTCTCAGCAAACTGAGATATCAGTTTGTTCTCTTTAACAGAGTCATTAAAAAAAACTCAAGAGAATGTTGCCAATGTGTCAAACCTTTTAATTTTTAAAGGCTTTTTTTTGGTCTCTCACAAATTTAATTTTTATCGTTTAATGAATTTCCACATTGGGGTTAATAAAGCTATCTCTCCATATATCCATCCATCCATCCATCATCACTCTCTTTTTTGTGTTTGTCTGCCTTCCTATTTTTTTGTTTTTTGTTTTTGTTTTTAAATTGTGATTCAATGTGGAATTTGCATTTTAATCAGGCTCTCCCTTTCTCTACGGCCGTGGACAGAATCATTCTAATCAAGCTTGCGCACACTCAACAGTCACGTCTCCTTGGCTGATACTTTTCAGCCTATTGACCAGTGGCTGAGCGACAGTCTTCCAGATAGCCAGAACTGTCCCAAGCACCATTGATCGGTCAGTCCAGCAGCGTTTGTAGTGAGAGGCCTCTAATTACCGCCGGCTCTTCTAAGCTGTAGCTTTTAGCCCGTTTTCAACACGCTGCCGCTCATGTAGATTGCAAATTGATTTCTCCGCCTGCCTCCCTTTCTTCAGGACTTAAGGGGTTCAAGACAGTCCACCATTGATTGAAGTCAAATTGCAAGCTTTTATTGCTGTCGGCTGCAAGACATTTCAAGGGGAAAACTTCAGCAAAGGCCTTTTTATTTGTTACTTTTGCATCTAGTGTGATTTAAATGTCACTCCAAGGTCATTGGAGTTACGAGTCAGGTGTGTCTTTCTATGAACTAGCGCTTCTGTGAGGATTCAGGAGTTTGGAGTAAACCGGGGTGGATTGATTTACGGCTCTGAGCTTGAAAGTTGAAGTTCCCGTGCTTCGCTGGTCCCTGTAGCGCAGACTGGCAACCCCGAGCGCCATGTTCTGCCAGTTAATTGTTCCCAGCTGTTGTGGCTCGGAGAACAAAGACACTTTTGAAAAGGTGATCTGCTGATTGGTGCAGCGGCCTGACTTCCTTTAATGGGATGTGGATCACGGAAAAGGTGGCATCTGTGTACAGCCTTGCTGGTTCATGTGGCTCGGGGCTAAAACACACACTGTAACAACAGTAGCCCGTCTGTGTGTGTTTGTTTAAATTAGAGTGTGTTTCAGCAGCGAGAAAAAGCGTGGAAGGCAAATAGAAGCGGACAGAATGCTACAGTAGAGTCATTAGCTTGTGGACATTACGATATTAGAAGGTTTCATTCTCATCAGCTTAACACAATAAACCCCCTGTTTTAGCAGAGATAGATTTTGCGCTTTTTCCAGAATGGAACATTTTTATGAAGCATTTAATATAAAATTTTGTTTTTCATTTGATAATCTTAAACCCCCTTTTATGGTCAAGATAGATTTTGCGGTTTTCCAGAATGGAACATCTTTATTAAGTATTATATTAAATTAAAATAATTAAATTCCCTATTTTAGCCAGGGTAGATTTTGCGCTTTTTCAGAATTGAACGTTTCTATTAAGTACATAATTTAATTTACAATAATTTAATAATGTTCATATAATAATGTTTTAATAAAAAAAAACATTATGTTTTTAAGAATGGAACAATTTTTTTAACTATCAATCAATACTAATCAATAAAAATTTGCCAATTTTTGAAAAACTAACAAGATTTTGAAATGTAACAAATGCAATAAACAATTCTACTGTGTTTTGTAAAAACATGTAAAAAGAGGAAAAAAGACGGAGTCCAACCACACTCAATCACTTGTTGTCATTCGCAACTTAAAGATTTATAAAGATTATATTCTGTATTCTAGGCCAATAAAGATTTAATTCTTCTTCTTTCTTTCTTTTTTTGCTAGCAGAATTACTACTGTATCTGTGTTTTTCTAGTCCAGAATAATTTCTAATCAATTCCAGTATTTTGGGGTAGCTTGATTGCAACACCTTTAGAATCCTAATGTGAACAAATTGACCTAAAGATCGACGTACATATTTCTTTTTATTGCTTTGCAAACACGTGGACGGAAGAGAATTAGGCTGAACATTCATTAAACTGAACATCCTCAGAAGCTCTTTTAAAACACAAGGCCTTCGCGTCTCTCCTCACACCACGATAAATATTTAACAGAGCCTGTCAGCGAGACTTCACTCTGCCTTATCTCTGGCCAGGATGGAGGGAAGGAGTTGAGAGGAGTGGTGTTGGCTGTCCTCAAAGTGGGAGCAAGAGGTTGAGTAAAAGGTAAGAAAGTGCGGGTGAGTACAACAAAGAGATCAAGATACAGTAGAGACAGAGCCGGCGACATTCTAAACGCTTGTGATTGATTCATACTTCCCCGTAGGCCAGTGTTCAGCCGTCTGCTGCGTGTCCTGACACGGCTGTGGCCTCCATTAACTCTCCAGCTGAAGTAAAGAACAGACTTTGGCTAAAATGATTTTAGCAGACACTCTTGCGACCCCCGTGTCAAAACAAGCTCAGATGTAAAACATCTTCAAGAAATTAAAAGAGAGAGAGAGAGAAAATGCTCCTAGTTGTGTGGTCACATGACCCGAATCTGGACATTGGGCTCGTGCATTGTGTTGCATCAGTTCAGAACGAGTAGCTCCTAGAATGAAGTGCGTTCCATTTGAAACTGAAACCGAAACCAGAGAAAGTAAGACTACACGAGCAGCTGGTCCAGGCTTGAGTGTCCGTATCCAGTATAGCGCAGTTTAAATAGGAACTGAAGCACTGGGATGGGAGCCAGTGAAACCGTAGACCAGGATGTGAACTTCCTCGGTATTCAATTATAAGGTTTAGCTAGACCCTGCGTGGTTCCTGTCGGCTTCTCTGGTTTTATACATTAGTTTTTAATGCCGTTCTGCACAGAACGTGTTTAATGTTATCTGAAGGCTATGAAAGCTAAGTGCGATCATTCCGGATTATCTCGTTGTTGGGCACAATAGGGAGAGGTGCAGTAAACGTAGAGCCTTGATATCAGAGTCGTTGAGATGTGTTTAACAGTTTAAGACGCCCCATCTGTGACTATCTCTAAAGCAATAACCCTTTATAACATCTACACGGCCTCAGCTTCATAAAAAAACACACAACTCCCTGCCCCCACAAGTCTGTCTTTCTTCTATCGTCCAGTTCAAGTCGTTTCACAGGGCCAGTGTTATTTCTATAGTTCATGGTCGGACTTTGCAAGAAAACTGATGCTATATATATTCATTCATGTTTGTCCAGCTATTAAAATACAAGTATCCGCACCACTGGCCATCAAATATTGAGGTGAAGAGTCAAGATGCGAAGTGGAGGTCAGAAGAGCGGCGCAAGCTATTTTTGGTGTGTTGCTTTTTATATTCAGAATTATTTTGCGATTCAAAATGTAAACAATCGGATTATATTTGTAGGCTAGCAAAATATACATTTGCTGCTCTATTAAATATGTCCTCGAAGCTTTGTTGGAATTATAGATATCTCCACATTTTTAGAGTCTTAAACATCCTAAGACTACCGAAAAATCTACTTTTACTGAGTATCCATCTACAGCTAATACAAAGCAAGCCGTTCCACACATTAAGTTTCTTCTAAATTGTGGTGCAGTCATTCCAAATGTGTGTTAAAAGCATTAACATCAAGTGTTTGTTTTTTTCTTCGACTCCCTTATCGTACAAGGTTCCTCTGCGACAATATCAGCTCAATATTTACTTTAAGCAAGGACTGTGTTGTCTTTGCAATTTCTTTTCACAATGCCGAGACCAGAACAGATCCTGTTAAATATGCGGAAAGCGTGTTGTTGACTCACTCTTCAGTTATTCTCTCCCTGAACGTTTTCTGCAATGCCGGGCCATTAAGCTATCACAGACGAGGCTAGTGGGAAATGAAACACTGTCCAGAACCAAAAAAACGCTAGCATGCCGAAGGGAGGACAGACGGAGGGAGGGCCACATGATAGGATGATGAGGGGCAGACGTGGAGAAAAGTGTGCTATCAAAGCTGAAAGAATGCAGAAGGAGAGCGATCATTCCGAGGTTCAGTCTCTCCTTCAAACATCTAATTACAACTAGCAGAGCAGAAACAGAGAGACGCTTCTGCACTCAATGGCCTCCAAACATCAGTTTGTTCTGGAAACACTCCAGATTTAGCAGAATATCACACAACTATGTCATTGTCATCTTTTATGAGGTTAAATAGAAATTCAAGATTCATTTAACCATTTATTGAATTACCGTATATACGCGGTAATTCGAAAAAGAAAAATGGTCAAAAAAGTAATTACGGTACATGCAATTAAATGTTCATTCATACAATATTTGAAATGTAACCATAACACTGCAATTAATAATTACTTAACTAACAAAAGAAGCATTTTTGTCTTCCCGAGTAATAAAATAATAACTGTAATTTAGCCTTTTTTGAACGTTTATTTTTTTTTCTTACAAAGCCTCGAAAAGAAGATAGAAATGTGCAGTGATTGTTTGGTTCAGTGGCTGTGTGCATCCTTGGTTTGCCTTTTAGTTTACACAGTGTCGCTCTAGATAAGCGAGCAATTTTAAAAGCATCTCCACTTAATATCTTTATTGTGTGTCCCACACAATATGCTCTTTTGAGTTTTCTCCCCTAAGTGTTTCAGGGACGGCTTTATAATAGAATCATCTAAGCTGCTCTTATTCGGAGAAGGAGAATTCCTTGGATATGTCCTTGAGAGAAGAAAGCGTGGGCCATGCAAGGACTTGAATTTTTTTTTTCAGGTTTGCAGTAGAACAAGACTGAACAACCAGAAACAGAGCTTATCTAATAGACAATGTCCAAGGCAGCTCTTTGTTGTTGTGAAACCTGCATTTACCACAGTAAATAGGCTTAAACCAATCAGAGTCACTAATGAGGAATGCTGTGGTTATTGTCTTGTACTGTCCGTATGGGTTTGGAATATTCAGAATTCTTAGCCTATGTAGTTTTCAAAATACTGAAGGTTTTTTATTTTCTAGTGTTTAACATGCACCACCGATTTAATAATCTATGTACGTTATACACATTATTCCCATCATCAAGACATTTGGATTTGGAGTATTTGGATAAAAGCATCTGTTGAACGTGTCAATATAAATGTAAAAAAATTCAAGCCTGTGCTGCGATAAATTTTCACTAATGGCAATAAAAAGGTTATTCGCACTTTGACACACGAGACACGCTCACGACTCCCGGTGGCTCAAGTAGAATTTGCATGTTGTCATCTGTCATGATCATTAGCTCGCTGAAATTTTGGGTTGCTTTACCCGACTCTGTGGTGCGAGTGTGAGCAACATTCAATAATTATTGATCTGTAGACATACAACTTTTACTGGAGCAGCCATTTAATCACAAAAGCTGATTTATTGTTCCCTCTCTGACAATCCCATTAAAATGCTGTCTAGCTAATCAAGTCCATTCATTCTCCGGGAGGACTAATCTTTTACAGGACTGGAGGAACAAATCTCTGTAGTAACGGGATTGCTGGGAACGCGTTCGCCGGATCTGGCTTGTAAATAAAAAACAAAGTTTACAAGAGGCCTGCGATTCCCCGGCAAATCATTTGAGAGGGTTTCATTTCACTGAAATGCAGTGAATTTCCCCATATAAGTAAGCAGTTAAAATAAGCTAGGGTTTTTGAAAATTAAATTAATGTATATAGGAAACTGGATTCGGCTCCAGGTTATGGCACTGTTTAGGTTAAAGTATTATTGACTTAAGACACAATCATGGCCCGTCATTTGGCTCTTTGCTGCAAAGGTTTTGTGAGGGCACTGGTTTAGTTTGGCCTCAGTTTGCCCTGCTCTGTGTTTATGCTCCGATAAGACTCTTTACAGCGTTCTGTGATGGGTTAGGTGTGGCAAACCTCACCGCACTTATATCTGGACCATATACATTCCAGAGTCGTGCAGTTATCTGAGCTATTTGGTTGGAGGCACTGCAGGCTTAAATGTGCCGAGGGTTTTACTGAGGTGCTTTTGATCACCAGGTTCATAATTGTGAGCGTACGTGACTGGGTTTTAAACGTCTACCGTCCTGCCGGGTGAAAAAGTGGGAAAAAGCTGGAGCCATTCTATCGAGGGTGTATAAAGCTAGCTATAATGGGATTGTTTTTTTTTAAAGCCTCCAGCTTTCTTCTGGACGGGTGTAGCTGAGGGGATGCACAGGTTTATGAGTTTCATTGTGTAGGGCTTCATCCACTAAATGAATTGAGAAACCAGTTGAGATTGACATTGAACCCCTTCAGATGTGTGGCCAGCTTTATCGCTTTGGATTTCCAGTCGCTTTTTTGTTTTTAAATAAACAACATTTTCCCGTTGTTGAATTGGTGGGGAAAGCCGCTTTAGGTGCAAAATGTTTGCATGTTAAAATAAGACTCTTGTGTTGTCAACCTTTACTGAATTAGGCGAGGTGATGAAATCTGCGTTATAGGCCAATAAATCCAAACGCAATATGGAGACCATGTGTCTCACACAGCCGTTCCTCACAAAACATCTTTTCATGCAAACATGACATCATCTTGTGTATGGTAGGTAATTACACGTTATGTGTTTCAGCCTTTCTGACTCTCAATCGCAATCTTTCCATTGTTCTGATATGCAGGCCGTGCGTTCACTCGCTCTTTGGCGAGAGTTATTAAAGTAATGTGTAATATTGGCATTTTCCTTTCGCCTCCAGCTATGTTTATATTGCATTACTTTATCTGAGAAAGCCCCTTTTTCAGCCATTTGTGCCAGATAAAGAGACTTCATACGTGCTTGCTGATCAATATGTATTATTGAAAGAGGTATTGACTCGCTGCTCATTGTTGAGTGATAAAACTGTGATTGTTCCGAGTTACTTCCACCATATGCAGATTCGCTTTCTGAGAGGTAGAGAGAAATATTGACCTCCATCTTGGACAGAACAGTTCTTCGTCATAGATCAGCACATTCAAATGTGTTCTCTCGGTCCATTTAGCAAACTTGAACCACCCATTCTCATCTTTATTAGAGCAAAATACTGAAAAGCTCTGTATATTGATCGCTAGATAATTAGTTATTAGTACAGAACACAGGTTCCTTTCCATTTTTGGATCTAATTACTGCTTCCTACAACCAACCAGTGGAACATGAACTGCTGTCTGAATGGAGCTCTGTGGCTATATTGGTTTTTGATGTTTGCACCTGACAATAAACCAGTTAAGCGTTTACGTTAAAATAATCCCATTCGTCCCTTAAAATGGCCCTAAACTGTAAAGCTTTACTTCCGACTGCTTGCGCCATTTACTTTCTCTGCTCTGCTCTAAAAGATTGTCAATCAAGAAATGGCCAATGTCGGACGAGTGCCGGTAAAGCCTTGTCGATTTCATTAAAAATGGGGACAGATGTTTGTCATTACCCTTATTGATAAGTGAATGGTCAATACTGTGATTTATTCAGGAGGCATGGGCTAAGCTTTAGTCACAAGTTTTACAGTGTCTTGATCAATAGCACACAATGAGCAAGTACAAGAGCAGTGCACGTGAAGTCCACGCTGAGACTTACCACATTTATAGTCATTTAGTGCCAAGCTATTTCATCTAAAATGAGTGTCGGTTGTTCTAGCATTACAATTTATGCAGAATACTGATAACCGAATGCAGTTTCATTCAACTTCAAGCTTTCCAATAGAAGTAAACCTACAACTTTGGTCATAGCAACAAGAGAGCTCAGGAAACCAATTTCATTTTCCAACTGGTTTTTTATGAATAACCAATATGATCTGAGTCTTCGTGAGAAGTTCTCCTCGCCAGCACAACACGCCAGTCGCATAGACATCGTTCTTGAAGAAGATGGATCTATTACACAATTCATGACAGTGAGAATTGCAGGCACTTCTCTGTACAGGGTCGCTTCTTGTTAGAACCTGTACAGCCAGATCCAAAAATAAAGCCCTGGGACATTTCATGGTTGTCTCTTAATACGATTGCTGTTTATTCGAATTCTCAGTGAAACTCTGGTTTCTGGACTGGTTTTGTGTGGACTGCCTGCAGAGATCAGAGTCACTTCAAATAACCAACAGCTGGTTATGGATGGTCAAATACGTCGATTATATGCGTCGATAAGCATAAATGTAGGTAAAATAGATTAGAGAAAATCATAAGTATGGCTGCTGAAATATTTTTGCCCTGCAACTAACCGTCCTAAATGAGTAGCGCTATAGGGGTGGCTGCAAAAATGTCTGTTTGTCAGCTCAGGTCAATTCTAGATCTACCAGACCAGTCTTACCAGAGAGAAGCGCATTCCTGACTGATACAACAGCAAAAGATTCTGAAGCTCCGGGTTCCAGCGCAAATGCAATTACAGCAGCCTTACAATGTCATGGCAGACACGACCCTGACAGCGGCTAAAGAATGAGCAGTTTAAAGATTGAATTATCCGGCTGCAGCGGTGTCGTCTGTCTGCGCTGTGAGGGATGATATAGCTGTCTCGAGCCACGTTTAATGCCATCCCTCTTTCTCGCACTTCTTCAATGTGTGTTTGTGTATGGAATCAGATTAGTGGCCAAAATATCCAACATAAATGTTTAAGAAACGGGCAAAAATGCTTCATGTTTTAATTAGATTTTTTTCAATTAATATAAATTTCTATTTTTCACTTGCAATCTACACACTTTTGTTGGACACTTTTGGATTTTTGCGATAGTATTTTTGGCACTAGTTTCATGTGGAATAACACTAAAATAAAAAAAACGGTGAATTTATTGTAAACCAATATTAAAAAAGCGCTGAACTCGACACACTGAACTTTGCTCGCTGAGCTCGTCTCAACCTTCCTGGTCAATTACATTCTCACCAGCCAATCAGAGTAAGGGCCACCCTCACATGAAAGTTGTGCTAAAAGTGAAAATGCAAAAATCTGAAATGCACAAAAAATCTGAAACAACCTTAATTAGAAGTTAAGGACAAAGATGTGAAGATTGCCATCAAAAAACAAAAAAAAAAAATTTTGCAAGAATTTTTTGCAATTTTGCTTGTTTATTTCGTTTGACATTTATACCACTAATGCAATTCCATATTTGTGTAGTGAAATATCTACTTCATTTATAGGTTGCACAAAGAGTCACCATTTATATTGCTATTATCTACCTTAATTAATATTCACTTCAGATCTTTGAGCTTAGAGCTTTTTTTGCTATGTAGATTTTGTAGTAATTTAATAATGTTTCCAAGCGATTCTAAGGTCAGCGCAACAAAGAGAGACCTTTAGTTTATAAAATCTACCTAGGAATCACTGTGAAAATGCAATTATTAAGCAAGTTATATAGGTGCTTATGAAAGCATTTATAGTACAGTATTCTTAAACTTTTTACTAATGTCTATTAATGTGCGATCAATGCTTTATAAATTATGAATTGATGATTTATTAATGTCAACTACTGATTTATAGATTGTTGTTATAAAATTCTACCATTTTTTTTCTATTATTATTTAATAGCACATATTATGGTATTAAATATTAAGTGTTACTGGATGCTCTTACATGTCTCATGCAGATTTATTGGAAGGGAAAATTGTGGAGAATAAATTGAAATTCCATGTGTCTGGACAGGGGAGAACGGTTTTCCTGTGCTTAATTGAAAATCATTCCGCAGTTTGACCTTGAAATATCACTGTGTGAAGCTCACACACACACACACACACACACACACAACACACACACACGCGCGCACACACACACAAACATTCTCCAAAGTTAAATGACCATGATAAATACAAATCTATAAACTGTACTGTTATGTGGATATAATTGCTTCACAGTGATTTCACAACCTCTGGACAATAATTTCACAGGGATGAAGATCCCAGATAGTTTAAGATAGTTTAGGATCTTCCAACAGTAGCGTTGAGGAACTGAACTGTAGCAGTGATGGTACTTAAGGGAGCTGCTGAAGGAGCTAGTGGCACTAATAGATTCTGTCCTGTGCCAAAATGAATCCCATTCCCTCCCAGGCTGTTGGGTTGTCACTGTATTTGTAGATCAAATAAATTATTGATGGATAGCTGATTGGGAACTCAATTACTGGCAGATTACTGAGGAAGGCGGACAGTGAGAGGCCGTGGCTGATTGAATTAGCACCCTCGCACACAGACAGCGTGTCCTTCAGGCTCAGCTCACGTCCAGGGCCACTTGGGAAGCTGAAATGGCGTTTTGTATCCCTATAAAACATATCTTCAAAGTAAGTTTTTCCTTATTTGATCTTTATTTGAATGAGCTTAGATTAACAAATGTCACGTTTAGATTCAAGAGCATAAGTTGAAATGCCAATGGTCTGCATTTATATTCTTTTGTTAATCTGTATCTGCTTGTCCGTCCATGTGTGCGCATGATTTTTACATGTACATTTACATTAACGGACCCTGACACATCTGTTGAATGTATCTGTTGCAGCTGTGTCCTTCTCAACTTCAATAGGAGCGACAATGAGGCAGACGTGAACTGAAAATGTATGTGCATAAATATTGGCATTTATAGGAATCTCATTCATATAACATGATGCGTTGAATTGAAATGCCTTGAAAGGAAAGAAGCTATTACCAGCTTAATGTAGGTTCAGGATAGAGAGCTGGAGGCTGAATTGGATGCATTTATCATTTTCTCCTGGTCAGCAATTGAAAGAGGGGAAAAAAACTGGAGGAAAAAGGATGCTGATACGACGCAATACCTTTATTAACAGATCAATTTGATCCTCACTCATAAGAGAGAGTCACTTTTGAAAAAGTTTTTTAGGCCCAGATTACTGTAGCTTAAAATCATTTTATTTTCATTAAGGAGAGTGGTGAATGAATCATCTCACTAGAAGTCAATGTAATGATATAATATGTTTTATGATGAGTTAATGATACGTATATTTAATTTCATCGGCCACTTTATTACGTGCACCTGTCCAAGTGCTTGTTAATGCAATTGTTATAAAAAGGCAAACACGTGGCAATAACGTGCTGCAGTTCAAACCAAGCTTCAGAATTGGAAGGTGATTTAAGTGACTTTGAGCGTGGCATGGTTGTTGGAGCCAGATGTGATAGTCTGACTATTTAAGAAACTGCTGGGGTTTTCACACACAACCTTGTCTAGGGTTTACTCTGAAAAATGTAAAATTTCAAGTGAGTGGCAGTTCTGTGCATCCAAAATGCCTTGTGGATCTGCCTTCCAGATTGGTTCTGACTACAGTACAGCAGCAGAAGACCACACCGGGTGCCACTCCTGTCAGATAAGAACAAGTTACTGAGGCAAAGTTCGCACAGGCTCATCAAACTTGAACAAGAGATTAGAAAAATGTTGCCTGGTTTGATGAGTCTCAGATTTCTGCTGAAACATTTGAATCGAAGCATCAGAATCTGTTGTCAAAAACATGAAATCATGGATTGTTCCTGCCTTATGTCAACAGTTCAGGCTGGTGGTGTTATTATTGCTGGCCATTCTGTTATGACCATAGTGTACCCATCTTCTGATGGCTACTTCCAGCAGGAAAACACGACATGTCATAAAGCAAGAATCATCTCAGACTAGTTTCCTGAACATGACAATGAGTTCCCTGTATTTAATGGCCACCACAGTCACCACATCTCAAATCAATAAAGGAGTTTTGGGATGTGCTGGAACATGAGATTCACATCACGGACAAGCATCAGTGTGGGATGCTGTAATGTCAATTTAATCTTCAAAATCTTGGAAGAACGTTTGCAGAACCTTTTTGAATCTATGCCACAAACAATTAAGCCAGTCTTGAAAGTAAAAGGAGGTCCAATCTTGTATAATGCAATTATAGCACAAATTATATATATATTATATTAATTATTTATACATATTATAAGTGCCGATTTTTCCATTCTTCAAGTCAGGAGCAATCACAAATAAACGGAAACACGTCGTCTTTATGCAACGGTGCGTGTGTGCGCCTGAAAATTACTCCAGTACACAAAAATTTCGGAGCAAAAAAAAACCTGTTGAAAACGAAGAACATCGAAGTCAAATACATTCAATATGCTCTGTCTGATACACAGAAAAACAATACAGTTCTGATAATTACATTTAACAAAAACCGAGCTCAGCTTTGGTCTGGCTGGCGGCTGCTCAGAGGCTCATGGGAGCTTAAGGTCTGAAACAGAGGATTGTGGGAGTTGGAGTTTTAAAGACTAGAATAACTTAAAATATTAGAATATATATTAGAATATCTCAATTTTTCAAGTAAAACGACATTGAAGTGATATGAGTCACAAGAATAGTATTTTTAAGAAAATATTATATTATATATAATTTAACCAGAAATGTAAACATTTTCAGGCGCAATTTTTATTTTGAAAAATCAGGGGGGATGCTTATATTCGTGTAAATACGGTATATAATATATACGTATATGGGCAAATATATATTCCGTATATATTAGAATTTATGCTGTACACTTCATACTTAAGTACAATTTTATATACGATATATTATATCCACACATATTTTTTGGGCATTTGTACGTACATTTCTATAAATGGTGGTTCTGTTGGAAACTTCATATATTGATGTAGCCAAGCACAAAGGTTTTCTGAAGGTGCACTCAAAAGCAACCTATAGGAGTCTGTTCTAATACATATACACATTTATTGATAGACTATAAAGAACACGCTGATGTCAGCTTTACTTACAGCCATAGGCTAACTGGCTCCAGCAATATGCCTCACTGGCACAGTTTTTCTTGCAGTGTGGGTGGTTTGTAACCCGGAGTCTCCGTCTCTCCACCCAGACGCCATTCCGGCACCTGATTCAACCCCCTGTGAGCTTCTGCCTGTTCAATTTATTGCAGCTTCAGGCTTTTAAAACCTCACCCAGCCATAGATATAGTTCCTGTGTCAATCACAACTTTCATATTTCTTGCCTTGTCATGACAGAGCAGTGAATTTGAAGTCGAACATGAATTAAAAGGAATTATCTCCACCTGCACCAATCATTGATCACGGCTGCTTAAAGCCAGATACAAAAACTGACAGATGAATTAGTTTTTTTTTTCTGCAAACCAAATCTATTTCTGATCAATATGTCGCCCGACTCGTTGCTCCTAAGCTATCAATCAGAGAAAAGCAGAAAGGAAATCAACAATGCCAGATACCACTGTGCTGATGCCTCTAAAGTCAATGTAAACAATGTGAGCACCTTGTCTGGGAAACAGTGACGCTTCGTGATTTGCCAAGTACAATGACATTGATCGGATGAGTGGCAACGGTCGACTTCATTAATCATGTTGGTGTGTATGTGAATTGGAATGTGTCCATCCTAGTGTTCGTGATTCATCCAAGTCCGTTCAGAGCTCCGTCTATATTTAGAGTTCCTGACATCAGGCACTGTTGAAGGAAGTGCTGGTGGAAACGTTATCCCTATGGAACGGCACCGGTTAAGGTTTGAATAGACATAAGAGCTCGAATGACATGCTCGTAGCTGCTGCTCAGAGGTTATTGTTCCTGTTTTATCCTAAAAAAAAAAGAAGAATGAGACGTGAGTTTTGATGATACTGAGGGGGTTGCAGGTTCAAATCCTGGTAGGTTCCTCGATTGAAGTGTCCTTGAGCAAGACACTGAGCCTGATATGCTTGTTCTTTAATTCAAATAAAAGTATAGTAAAGTACAGTTGAGGCCATGTTTGGTGCTCCAGACATTTGTACTGCTTAATACATGACAATGTGCACATAAGCTCTTTACTTTTTGAAACAGTATAGCTATGAAAGCTATTTTTTTTTTAAACTAAGGCAGATTCAAGCCTAATCCCACTACATTAGATGATAGATAGATAGATAGATAGATAGATAGATAGATAGATAGATAGATAGATAGATAGATAGATAGATAGATAGATAGATAGATAGAGATATCATAATCAAGATTGTTAATCATTACACAGAACAGAGGCACTTCTGTAAAATTTTAGTTAGGATATACGTATTCTAATACATACAGGAATACTTTAATTAGATACATTAATATTAATTCATTAATGATTAAATTTATAAAATTATCAGATCCAAGCAAATTTCCTTTGTCAAACATAAAACAAACTGCAAAAATGGTTTTCAAGTGCTTACTTCAAATAAAATAGGTTTCATTTTCATTAATCAACTTATTACTAATTAAA
Source organism: Paedocypris micromegethes (assembly GCA_028031935.1). Taxonomy (NCBI): domain Eukaryota; kingdom Metazoa; phylum Chordata; class Actinopteri; order Cypriniformes; genus Paedocypris; species Paedocypris micromegethes. The sequence continues at coordinate 11,325,127 of CM051495.1, forward strand.
TGTTTAATACTACATATGTAAACATTGATTAAATTAGTTGATTCATTTTATACCGTATTTTGTTAGTATAAGGCGCACTATTAATAAACATCTGTGTTTTCATTCTTTTTTTTATTGCACACATTTTTCCAATTATAAGGTTCAGAGTTAATTTTGAAACACTTTCCGATTTTTTTTTGTGCTCCTTATAGTGAAAAATACAACAAATCTAATATTTATAAGTGGTTTAAACCACCACACAAAGTATATTCGGACATTGTGGTGCAATGTGGTGTGTTATTTAGCCACACATGAATGGCAACAATGTGAGTGGTTAGCCACAGCAACCAGAGTTTGCCCTTCAGCTAGTGGATTAGTCCACCTCTGTCTTTAATTAGCTCTAAAGCGCTCTCATCTGACTCTTCCTTCAGCTTCAGAAATCACAGAACACCCCAATGCAACCACAATGTTACTACTTTGTAACTGGATGAGTAGCATCAATGTTTCCTTTGTTCAATTTCATCATCAGGTCCAAATGTATCATTAGTGACTTTTATTGAGACTAGTAACTTGCAAAAAGTGTATGAATGGAAGTTCATGTTACTCTGTGGGCTGTCACATGCCCCCGGTCAGATTAGCAGCCTTGCATGGACGTGACTGGGTGTCCGGGAAGTAAAAATGGAGTCCAGTTGCTTATGCTCTCGTAGTCTGAAATAAATTCCTTTGCAGGCTGCGGAGAAAATACAATGTGACATTTCCAATTCCATTCATTGTTTTTGTTGGGGAGGGATACTAAAGCGAAACAATTAAATTAAGGTCAAAGGAAGGACTCTTCACATCTGTGTGAATTTTGAAACTGTGTATTTTCAGGAGAAAATGTCCCAAAAGATTGGGAGGTTTTTGGTTAAGTAGAAAAAATATGCACATTTTTTTAAACATTTATAGTTTGCAACATTTTTGTCTCTTAATAGAATCAGCGCCATAATTATTTTTCCCTCCTAAAGGAAACTCTGGATTGTCGTTTTCCCTACATCTGATAGAACCGCAAATAAAACAAAACAAACAGACCAAAAAATCTCGCCTTTGTGTTGCTGTCTATGCTGCTTTGTCTTTCTCCACTCAATCAGACCTCAACTGTGCAGAAGCAGAGAGCATAAATAACTACGAAAAATCTTTTCAGCCGACTCATGGTGTTGGATTTAACCCTCCGCGCCGATCCCCGGGGCTGCTGCTTAATTCTCCAATTTTCAGCTGTTAGAGATAGAATAGGAATAATAAACATTTGAAACAGCCAGTAATAATCCTCCTGACCCCTCTCCCCCCTCTGTAGCCAGTGAGGCCGGGCAAGAAAGGCCAGGCTAGAGTTTCAGTTTGGCCTAATCTCTGCCAAAGACTCTGCACTCGTCAGGGCAGCTAATGAAACCATATCACCAAACTTCAGCAGCCTGGAACTGATTATCACCCCCGACACCACCAACACACACATTTATATGGAAAGTTGTATTTTACCTCCCAAACAAAGCTTTTCACTTTATGCGAATCTGAAGGCACGGCTGTCATATGAATGTCAGATTTCATCTTAATAAACACCCTTGTTCTTTCCGATCTTTAACATATTTCCAGAATCAGAATGAGATTTATTGCCAATGATTTCCACACATACAAGGACTTTTTATGCGGTGGCAGAAGATTCCGGTTAATCGGTTACAGATGAGAAATTAAAAAAATACAGTATTGTACAAGAAAACCAACCAAGAAGATTCTTTTACAGCAGAATTGCACATAAGTACTCATATATTAAACTTAAAAAAAAAAAAAGAAAAGAGTCTTATATTTACTATATAAAATATAGAGTTTCTTTTGCCCACACACTCACAGTAATAAACGAACACATGTCTGCAGGAAGTCCATTTTTATTTGTACAAGAATGACACTGTCTAATTTTAGGTCCTTTTTTATTTTAAGATGTTGCTGAAAAAGGCAAGCTGTATTCTCTGTGTGGCACTCAGCTGTCGCCTAAAATAATGCTTGCGATTAGCATATTGATCCCAATAGCGCACAGTAACATTAGCACGAAATATAATAACGACAACCGTTTAAATTGTGTTGAACACAAATCCTCCTAATTTCCAGGTGACTGAAAAAATCATCCTTAGAGAAGCTTATCCTGTAATTACCGACTTTTAGGAAAAGCAGAGTCAATTTGTTAGGATAAAATAACAAGAGTGCAGCTTATTTGAGCTGACCATCACCATCATGTCATCTTCATTAAGCGGTGGGCCGCAGTAACCCCTCTCTTTGCTCACTTAATGAGGACCAGAGGGGGACGACTGCAAGCCTTGCAGCTTCTCATTCAACCAAATTACTTATTACCCTGATTCATCACTGGCCTGTCATGTGTGCACCTGAACCCCTGTACAGGCGGAAGAGGGGAACGCTGCTAAATGTAAGGAGACGTGGCGTGGCTTTTAATAACCACTGTAAATGTAGGGTTTTCGTGTCACTTTTGATCCGTTTTCTGTTCAAGTAAACTAACAAATTTGACTTCTCGGTAGACGAGTGTTGTTTGTGCGTGGATGGTTTGATTTCGCTTTTTTTTTATGAGTGACACCTGTCAAACTTGTCCCACCCCCTCCATACACACACACACACACACACACACGTGCAAGCACACACACGCTTTTTCTGTCTCTGAAGTAAGGCTGCTTTGTGGTTATTAGTGCTGCTCTCAGCGGGCTTGCAATGGCCAGACTGCTTGGCTCAGCATTAATGGTTGATTTCGCTCTCTCTCTCTCCTGGTAAGTGATAAGAGTGATGGGCCTGGGTCCTCGCAAGGGTGTGTCTGCCAATCTACTACTGTACAGTTAAAGTAATTTCCTAATTACAGTCAGGCTGGGAGAAAAAAACAGCATCATTAAATACAACTAAACCATTGTTAAATGGTGTTTGTTTCGACACTCTTAGCACTGCCGCTGTTTGATTGGCAGGTCCCCACAAAGCAAAGAGAGTTTAAATACCGGATTGGAAATGACTTGCCATCATCACGCCCAACTTTAGTGCTGAGCTACAGTGATTTCCACTGGAGCTCCACTAAGAATAGTACTGGTTGGGTCTTTTTGTGAGGAAGTTTTTTTTTTGTGAGGAACGGGGGTGGTGCTGAATGGCAGCATTGGGATAAAAGACCTTTGTTGGACAAAGGATAGTTTTATAGATGCTGATGGAGCAAGTTGCTGTGTAGAGTTGACTTGGTTACTGGCTGAAAGGTTGGCTTTTTTTCCCTCAGGGTGGTGAATCGGTGGATTTCCCAACCAACGGCTAACGAAATTGTCATGCTCAAGACCAAACAAAGACATCTTTATACCGTGCAGGTATATAGGGGATAAAGCGTGAGTTTTGTATTATGTCAGAGCAATGTGACAAGATTTAAAGCCGACAATTTTGGATGCACTGCGTTGGACGGCAGGCTCTAAAAACAGATTCTCAGCTGTGCCGAAGAGCTCCACGCACACAACTTCACACGCTCTATACAGTCCTTACAAATTGCTGATGAGCTCCAAAAATAAAAGCTCAGTCCACCTGTGAATATGTGGGAGTCCGCTGCATGTTCCGGTACTTCAGTCCACCTCCGCCAACCAGCGAAACGAAGCTAAAAGAACTACTAAAGTGATAATTCTGCACCTAACATTTTATTCTACTCTACGTTTTGTTAATTTTTATTTCATATAGTTTTCTCATCATTCCAATGTTGGGTGAGCAGAAGCAAAGCTGGGTGTTGACACGTGAAAATATCGCATAAATATTTGATGCAAGTCTAATTCTAGCACATGCAAAACTTTTACACAATATTATAGTTCTGTTAAATTGTTTTTGCGAAACTGACTGGCCTAAAAAATGTTTGGATAAATCAGGAAACACACCTTTTGATTATCTAGTCATAATTTAGTAGGGATGAATTTCGCTTCTTTAGTCATTAGTTTAATTCTAAGAAATAAAATCCTCCATATTGATTAGTTTGGGTCTCAATATCTCTCACTATTTCTCACTATTTTTAAAAAGTGTGCACTCCCAGCATGATTGGCCAGCTGCCCCCACCCCAAAGTCCTTCTCTCATTCTCTTTCTCTCTCTCCCTCTGCTTAAATAGTTTTAACGAAAAATAGAGGGAGAGAGAGGGGGATGGGAAAGCTGGGGGAGGGTAATTGTGTATGTGTGTGTGTGCTCTGTTGTCACTGGTTGGGAGGGAACGAGAGACGGACAGAGAGAGGGAGAGAGAGTTGAGTCGTGTCCCATATGTGGAAAAAAAAAGCATAGTATCGCACGCATGAGCCTGTCTGTTCCAAGGATTATCCACCTGGTAATGAATCTGATAAAGAAATGCAGGCATGAGTAGGTAAGTTTGTCTCATTATCAACTGGGACACTTTGCTGTTGTTGCTCTTGTCTAAAACTGTTAATGATTGAAAGTGTAATCCCGAATTGCACTGCTCGGTACTTCTGGGAGATTGCTCTTCTTCTTAACCCTTAAGGTTTATTGCATTCTCCTTGCTTTAACGTGAAACAGATTTTTTTTTGCTGCATGCAGGTGTGTGTTTTTAGAAATATATGGGCAATATGTCGTTTTTGTAGAAACGGTCTGGCTGCAATATAATGTTTTAGAAATTCGTATTAGTGTTCTAGATTAAGACCTCCACTTTTCCAAGAACATGAGAAAATTGTACGAAAAATATGACTTGGTAAAAAGAAATTATTTCTGCAGGCTAGCAACAAAGTTAAAGCCTAGTGTTGAAGGCACATTTTTGTATTTGCTTTAAGGCTTCAGAAGCAGGGCTGGATGCCAAACTGACTAGCATTATTATGTAATATTTTTCATTCATGTGTGAGCTTTCTTATGCACTGACCAGCAGAGGTATGACCCTTTCCTTGGAAAACACCAACCTATTTGTTAGAAATGTAAAACAATTTATATCAAATAATGTTTAAACAATTAAATTGATAAGCGGGAAAAAAATTGCGAAACATACAAATAAACGTCTTTTGATTTGGAAATATGCCTAATTGGATTTTAAAGGCGAGTTGGTTAGGTTCTTTTGACTTTTTTCATATATTTTTTTTTTTTTAAATCAAACTAATAT
>CM051495.1:11330253-11422042 GCA_028031935.1 Paedocypris micromegethes
TTTTTTTTTTTAATCAAACTTTACATTTTTGCTCAAACAGAAATGTCCTCATTTGGACCAAACACCGTTACTGCCTATCTTCTAGAGATTATTATTCGCAATCTGTTATAGAAAAAAGAAGTCCTTCATAATTGCGGCAGGAGAGTGTGTGGCTAAGGATGAAATGAGCTTAATTTTGTGAAAGCTGCTCTCTGCTGCTGTTATGAGGCGAGGCGGACGGCTATGGTATGCGTGGTGCTTTTTGTCAGGGAGATTTAGAAAGCCCTCTTTAGAAGCTGGACACAACCATACAATCAGCTTAATGCCTGTGTGCAGGCTCTTAATGAATACCCCTGTGTGTGTCCAGCCCACAGTGAGAGTAGTTGTGTCCGTCACTGTTTCACTCTTTTTTTTTGGATATTGATGACTTGATTGCAGGTTGCAGTCTTGCAGGAATGCCTTCATCAATCATAAACTTGTTTGTTTGCATTGAGAAACAGTCACGTGGACCAGTGGATCATGTCTGCAGATGTTTTGTTTTTGTTTTCAGGAGCACGTCTTCTAGAATCTCAGTCCAAGTACAAGTCAGCGATGGATTACAGACATACCGACGCTAGCCTGGCTTTCCCTGCAGAACTGTTACCATAAACGAGACCAGGTCCGCAGAATGCTGAGTCCTATCGTCCCCTATAGTAAGGCCGAATTTTACTTTTTGTCTGCATGTTTTGTCCCTAACATTAACATTGGTGAACATTTTTACACCAATGTTGTGACTCTATGAAAAATGTATTGCTTTCCCATATTCAAATAGCAGAATTTGTGGTGGGTCTAAGAATACCTACACGCATAAAGTTTTAAAAATAGGTGGATGGTATTTGTGAAAGAATAGACATTTGAAACCATTTCAACTCATATTGTCAACTCGTCATCGTAAGCATGTCCACAATCTTTTCCAAAACACTTTTGAGTGTTTTCTACTCAAACTTCTTTTTTCAGCTTCTCTCCCCCTCTTTCACTTTTGTCGACTGACCTAATAACGTACGTGTCCAGTTTTAGCCCCCATTCCTTACCCCCCTGCAAGGCTTCATTTGAGCTCTTCTGCTGGCCTTCTCCAAAACAGCATTGTTTGCCGGCCAGCATGGGGTTTCTTCCCCCAGTTCTGCCTGAAGAAATGCTTTTTTCTCCACTCTTTAGCTGCTGTTCTCTGTGCTTTATAGGCATGACAGTTACATGAAAAGAGGGAGGGAAATGAAGCTAAAGGACCAAGTCACCTCAATTTAAGATGTAATCATATATTAATGAGCTTCTAGCTTGAATAGCGTCCAACTAGCTTGCCACGTTGTTGCATCGATGCCATGACATCACTATTACTTATTGTCTAGTATGATGCTTTAATTCTACTTAGTAGGTCTGATTAGTATTTTAAGTTTTTGCATACACACTTTGTTTTTTAATTTATCTGCCTACAAGCATGGACGTGTTCCCTTCATACAATAGGTATAAATACTCACACGCCTATTACTATTACTCGCAGCGTGTTTTTCAGATGCCGATTTTAATTCATTTTAAAGTCCTGCCTGAATAGTTGGAATTCTTTGGTGATCTTGACTTTCTGCCCGCTGGTGTGTGTGCGTGCACGCTTATGGTCACGCCTAAGCCATTGGTCACAGATCTTGATTTTCCAGTGCTGCAGCATGCATATGGATCCAGGATCTGGCTTGCTCTTTGCAGCTAAACAAAATGATAAATGTCCTGTGTGAATGTTTTCATGGCCGTCCTGTGTAATATTAGGAGAGCACACAAAGGTGTTATATATCCCTCCTGTTTACCCTTGCAGCTTTTAAACACTGGCAAATTCCTCCAGCTCCCTTCAGCTTTCCCCAGTTCTGCTCTGTCCTTTCTGTTTTGTCCGTCTCATAAGTCAGGTAGATGCAGGGCAGCTATATGTGAAGAGTGTCACATCCATGCTGGAATCTCCTTTGTGGAAGGAAGGCTTTAACTGCTCCGGCATCTGTGTTTTTACTTGACTGAAGGCATTCTCGTAGCACAGAGAGTCTCGATATCCGTTACATGCTCTCCTCTTGTGCCCATGGTTAGAAGCCTGCGCAGCCTTTTCTATAATTCTGATGCGCTTGTAAGGAGTGGTCAGAGCCAGACCTGGAGGAAATCTGAGAGAGATTCCTGGGGCCACAGATACTCCTGGAGGGATTTGGTGCAAAGAATCTGTAATCTGCACTTCAAACACACCCTTAAATCAGTCCCAGGCCAGCAGCCCAGGAGTGCTCTAACTCTTGTTGCTTGGGGGCCCTACTGTCCAACATATCCCTTGTTTAAAGGGAAACAAGCCTGGCCAGCTCTTGTCCAACCTTGCTTCTTCTTTTTTTTTTTTTTTACTATGACCTCATTTCATTCTTTTATTTCTGCGGCAAAGTCCCCGAGTGAAGTAGCACTCTGATTGCATCTGTTAAGTTATTAAGGCTTTGAGTTCTCTCTGTGGGATGGGAAGAGCCGGTCGCCTCTGAAGGAGAGATTAACGACGAGCATCTATTCTAATGAGAGGAACGGGCTGAATGTGCTCCGCAGACCCTTGAGTAAACAGGCAAGGTGCTGAAGGGTTTGCGTGAATGAGCGTGAGGGTCATTAGCGGAGGGTGTGAATGGACTTTAATTAGCCTGCAGTGCAGTCAGTGAGATGGAAGAGAAATGGCACCCATAAGAAAAGGTGGTTAGAGATGGACCTTTTGCAGCGTAGCCCCCCACCTCCAGCACATACTACCCCATGCTCATCATCTAGCTATCATTAAAGACAGCTCATTAGGCCCATCGCTGCCGCAATTATCCTTCCAATTAAGTCCCAAACTTACCAGGCGCATTGGGTGTCAGTCGTGCACTCTGTACTCTTCCGGCACCAAAGGGAGCTGAGAAGTATCACAAGAAATCCTTTAAAGGGCTTCTCTCATTAAGCTGGAGTGACATTTTGGTGACATCGCGGCATCACATTTTTGCTCAGATGAAACCCTGTACAAGAATCCTTCATCCGGTGCGTGTGCAAAAAAAAGTTGGGCATTAAAAAAAGCATCCGGAGACTGAGAGAGGGCACTGCACCATGTGAGGAGGCAGGGGAGGGAGGGAAGAGAGGTATCGCAAGGAGTGGATGGAGAACAAGGGGAGATGGAGGAGAGATTGGGAAAGAGAGACAGATGGAGGGGGGTGATTGGTCATCACTGGGCCTTGGGACAGCTGTTCTTTGATATATTAGTGGACACAATGACCTAAACCTGGCCTGCGGCCACAGAAAATAGGGACCGTGTTTTTTTTTAAGGGGAGGGGTACCAGGCTTTTGGCCATTTGTGGACACGCACTAGCTGACCGGGGGTAGGGACGCTGTTTCTAAAATTAAAAGCATCTAAACATTCATCAGCATCTTTAAGGAACATTTTTCAATCACATATGCCGCCGCTAAGCCGCTTCACATTCACTTGAGCAAAATGAGTCCGTGGGAACATTTGCTTACATTGGCACATATCGATTTGAATATTTAGATAGAAACAAAAATTTAGAACAGGAGATATCCTGTGAGCGACAGACCAAATTATCTGTTGCATTGGTCTCAAATTGATTGAGACTATAATAATGTTGATTTCCAATAATGCTTACACTGTTTAGTAATAGCTCACAATATTTACAGATGTCTGCAAACAGTACCCTGTATTCCCAGCGTGAACCTGTGGCTGGCAACACTTATAGAGTCCCATAAGGCAAAGCAATAACACCTTAAAAGCTGAGAGATTGGGTGCAGAGCTGAGATAGAAAAAAAATCAGATCCTTCACTGCCACTCTAGCAGATAGGCTTCTTCCTCCAGGGACCCCATGGGGCTTGGCTGCAAAGAGCCAGAGCGTCTGGCAGTGTGCAAAGGAGCAGGTGTGAAAACTCATAAGGGCCCACCGCCTCTTCTGCTGTTACGTCCTTTTAGACTCATGAAAAGCGACAGATGAGCAGATTGAATGAGCAAGAGAGAGAAACAGAGAGATCATACTAACCACGTTGACGTGACTAATGGGAATATTTGTAGAAATTGTCACAGAAATCGCTTGTTGTTTTGTGGGCCACTTTACAAATCTTTCTTTACGAAAATCTTTACGAAAATTTCCCCACCCAAATAAGACACTTATATAATAATGATATTAGCATGCAATAAATGGAAAGACTTTTGCATTGTTATTCACACATTAGAGTCCTCTTAGTTTTTTATATCGCTTTATTTTTCATTATCGAGTGTACAACAAGGAATTCACAATGCTTAGCATGCTGCAAAGTTGAATCATTTTATATAATTATTAATTACATTTTCAAATTCTTGTGACATGAAAATGTGCTATCAGTATTTCCATCATTGTAACATTTTTGTAGTAAAAAATGTGTGGACTTTAATGTTTCGTCTGCCTGAAGCATTGATTTAAAAGATGTCTGTAAGGAATACAAATCAGCAGATGATTAGAATACAGGGTGCCATCTTATCTGCGCCAGGCTGATTAATTCATGTAAACACAATCCTCCTGCTGCACTCTTTTCAACGCTGATCTTCTTTTTCTCTGTCTCTCTCATCTTTCTCTCCCCCTCTCCCCTTTTTTCCCCCTGCTTCATCTTTATGCCCTCTTGAAAGAAACCTTCTTTTGTGGAATCTGTGTTCTTCAAAAGAGTTCCACACATACCAGCACTCTGGGCTAAAGTTTCAGGGCATAATTCCAAACAAGATGTTCACTGTTCAACCATACAACTACTTTGTTTTGATGTTTAACTGACAGAAAGTGGTTGTGATGAATCAGATTGTATGCGTGTGTGAGTGTGTGGCAGCAAAGAAAAGTCTTATCGGTTGTCTGGTTATACGAAATCCGTTTAACAGTGTTTGAGGATTTGATTTCTGAATTAACAATGAAGGGGGTGTTCTCGGTAGATAAACCTAGTTAAATATATATGTGGGATTTAGGGAGTGCTGGGTACCAATAATAATACCTGATTAGATTGATTCAGTCTGCTCATGTTTACAACGGGCCCCGTGCAATCTGCTTGGTTTAATGGCTCTGTGTCCCAAAAGGCTTGTTGCATCCATGTAGGTTTTGTTCCTCGGGGCAGGAAAACAAAAGTGACGTGGCCTGAAAGTGCACACGGACCCCTGGGGAACTGTGAAAAGCTGAGCATCCTCCGGACCTGCTCCGATCTCACATTGCAGAACCTTCTGCTTTGGCAACCTGCTTGCAAAGCAATGGGACTTGCAAAGTTATCTCTAGAAGTTCCGTAAACTTGGTCATTTGGTTTATTGTCTGCGTTCTTCCACAAAACAATGTTAATGCTATTTTTTTCCTCTGGTTAGTGAATCGGTCTTGTTGATTGTCCAAATGTTCTGGCAAAATATGAAGCAGATGCGGGCGAACAAACATGTGCGCGCAATCTCCAAAATGTCCCTCAATAAATCCCAGGGCCGCACAAAGACTGTCAGCGCACTGCTGCTGAATAGATTAATAAGATTTCCATAATTAGGCAGACCTCTGACAATAGGATCCTTCAGCTTTTGTCTCAGATCCAACAGGATTGTCAGACCAGAAGGACTTCTGCTGCATGTCTTTCCAACAATGGACAAGCAGACAGTATGACTCCTGGTGGAAACATCTGCCTCTACTATTAGTGCCTTTTAGACGTGTATAAATATATAAATTGGTGGTTTACATAGTGATGCAGAATAAATCACACCTATATTATTAGAGCGTCCTCTGAGATCCTGCTCTATTTACAGAGCAGCTCACTTGCACTTGATAACGTAAACGATTAGCACTTATATATGGCAAGTGCTATACTGAAATTGAGATGAAGAACAATGAACCCTTTCATATTTTCATGTCAATTTGAAAAGGTACTTCCACATCCGGTTTGAGAAAGCTATTCTGCATGTGATTCTGCCCACAGAGCCGTTGGGATGCCTGAATGGCTTCCCTAATGTCAAGCAGCATCCTCTCACATATAAGTGTGCATCCACATGCACACACGGTGGCCAGAGAGCCTGCTGTCCAGTCCCCCTCCTCCTTCTCTACCCGCTGCAGGTTTTATGAGCTCCCCTGGGCTGCTATCCATCTCTGTCACACACTGGCCCCCTTATTGGGCTCCATACACCACTTCCCACACCAGCCTACATTTGGGAATGTTCTGCTGGAAAGGCACATTTGCTGCAGTCCGGATAGTGGCCTTTTACTTTACCTGTTTTTAATTGCGTTTACTCCTTTTGAGTTGTTAGTTTCTGATGAATCGGAACTTGTGGCAGTAGTACGGATGTTGGGAACTTAGATTTGAATATGAAGGACATGGTAATCCAATGGCCATCTGGTCTGTTGGTGTGATCTTTTGGAATAAATAGCAGGCGTAATCTGAAGACACACATGGGAAGGTTTGGTGATGGGAGGGGAAGCGTTTGAGAAACAGAGAGGGCATACAAAGGGGGAGGGACACGTTTTTAGAGGAAACAGAGTAAGGGGGAACATAGCATATAGGGTTGAGGTTTGATTTAAATGGCAATAAAGAACCAGCTTGCACACTCTGACAGAAGTGTGAATAATACCAGGTTCTCCCTCGCCCGCAATGAAGATTTGCAGTTTAGTCCTTTACCTTTTAGACCCACATTCCTTTAGCCCTCACCCAAACTCAATTCCTGGCAGTTCAATAACGCCAAGCTATTTGTGGAATTTCAATCTAATACCTCTAGAAGAAGCAGTTTCAAGAAGCTCATTGAAGCAGTTGTATTCAAAATGGCCTTCTCTGTCCATGTACCTCAAGATCAAAACATAGAATTGATTTACTACGCATGAGAATACATTTTCCAAAAACTTTTAGGAATTACACAAGCTGCATGATACATGTCTGTATGTTTGCTCCCAAAGTCGATGTTATGAAAAAACAAAGTGGTCATCGAGAACGTACAAGAAGGATTAAAAATACAAAGTTTTTTTTAACCTCTTGTTCACATTAGCTTTGGGCCACAATAATTAATCATAGGAAAGTAGTTCCGTAGATAGCCAGAGGAAAGGGCATTCCACAGCCTCAGTGCTTGATGAGTAGAGGCCAATGAATAGCACAACTATTTCGTCCACTTGTCCCAACCCCCTTTCGCTTTCTCCCTCTTTTTTTGATAGCTAGCTGGCCACATAAGGATTTTGGGGAATTGCTCTGTGAAGAAATTTGCCACAGAACAATGGCTCACATGAGAAGGTTTAAAAAGAAGACCAAATTGATCTAGTTTTTACTTGTCCTCTAAACACCAGTTTACATAATAGTTAACAATTTTAATTTTGTTGTTTCAAATATTCCACAATTTAGTCTTTTTCTTTGTCCTTTTGAATATGTATCTAATAATCTAATATATTTCTGTCTTTTACAGGCTTGTTGAAAATGCACTGGAACCCGGAGCATGCCCAACCCCTGAGCCAGTGGCCTGAGCAGCATCTGGATGTGTCTTCCACCACCTCCTCACCTGCGCACAAATCTGAGCTTTACCCCAGCCGAAACCGTGGCTCTTACAGCTATGCATGGGCTAATGATGACATCTCAGCTCTTACTGCCTCCAACCTGCTGAAGCGCTATGCTGAGAAATACTCGGGCATGCTAGACTCGCCATACGAACGTCCGAGTGTGGGTACATACCCTGAACCTGCAGCCTTTGCAGCCCTCAATGGTGGCCAGAAAAGTGAACTGGAATCTTGGCCTCTCACACACAGCACTGATGGAGCATATCCCTTGGTCCCCCCTTCTTCTCATGAGAGTCTAACAGGTGCAAAGGTGGTTCCCACATCAGCAGGTCCACCGGTCTCTACCAATGTGTCAGCAGTTAACAGCAACCTTTCGGACTCAGGCTACAGTGGGAGCAGCTCGTGCAGTGGTCCCCATTCCAGTGAATATCCCCCGAGTTATAATGGCACCTACCTCTCAACAGGGTACTGTCCCCAACCCACTTCAGCACTTCCACCAGCCTCATTACATGCCCTTCAGCCCAACCCCACACTTCTTTCCAGTTATACCACTTCAACCCCAGTGTACAACTACCCCCCTAGCACCTACTCACACCAGACTAGTCTTGCACCTGGCTACACCCACCCGACAACCCCTTATATTCCCTCTGGCATAGCTGCCCCCTCTCCTCTTCCTTCAAGACCCACAGTAGTTGGTGGCAGCTACGGCTATCAGAACAGCAGTCTGGGTGGCTCAGAGCCCGGGGCATCTCTAAAGAGAAAAGCATTCGAGATGGCCCTTGAAGAAGAAGATGGTGACAGTTCACGATATAGGAAATATGGCTATGACCCAATGAAAGCAGGTGCTGAATCTCCCTATAGTATCCATGATAAAGGGGAGTGCCGTGGAAACAGTTTTGGGACAGCAGGCACCGACCCACTGGCTTTCAAGCCTAGTAAACCTTCATCGCAACCCAACATGGATGGTGACGATGTAGGAAAGTACAGTGGGCTAAAGCCTTTGGTTTCACCAACATATGGACCCGGAGGGGACTATAGCCCACCAGCTGCTATGACCGGAGAAAATGGGGTTGCAGAGCAGGGCTTTACCCAGCATCGACCACAGAAGCGCTCAGATGCCTTAAAAAGCATGGAGCCTAGATTGCTTGAGCTAGTAAGTCGGGAATTGCAGGATTGCAGTCCAGCTTTACTGTGGAGTGAACTGGCTGGGCAGTGTCACATAAAAGCAGCATTAGAAGAGGACCTACTGTGGCCTGTACTGCGACCCAACCCTGCGATCCGCCCACCTAGAACCGTCCTGCTGTTTGGGCCTGAAGGAGGAGGGAAAACCACCCTCACAAGATCCATGGCATCTCAAATGGGCGCTACTTTCTACAGGCTAAGTTGTGCTACGCTGGTTTCTAAATTGAAGGGCGAGGCGGAGCAACTCATGGCCACTTTGTTGTCAGTGGCGGTGGCTCATCAGCCAGCAGTGGTGCTGTTGAGTGATATAGAGGCAGTAGAGGAAGAAGGCCTCAGACAACAACTGCAGGTTCATCTAGAAAAGATCCAGCATAGCCAGGCCGGTCTGATTCTGATAGTTTGCTCAACAAGACGACCTGATTTGATCAAAGATTCCCTTCTGCGCTGCTTCTCCAAACGCTACCATATAGGCCTGCCAGATGGGAGCATACGCAGGCAAGTGCTTCTTCAGGCGCTGGCGCCCCAAGTGTGCAGCCTTAATGAAAGAGAGATGTCAGCCGTACTTCAACGTTCAGAAGGCTTTTCTGTGTGGGAGCTGCTGCAGCTCTGCCAGCAGGCTCTGGCATCAGCTTCCGCGTCTGCCCCCGTGCCCCTTCATGGCATCTCAGCACCTCTTTCCTCTCCTACTTTCCAAGACTTTGAAAATGCTTTCTGCAAGATACGACCACACAGCACCCCCAAAGAACTGGACACTTGTATGGAATGGAGCAAAATTTATAGCCACTGAAAGACTAGTCTGCTAGTCTGGACTGCTTGATGTTTTTAAACTACTTGTTGCAGCCAAAAAGAGTGGAACTTATAAAATTACATTTTAAGGTGGAAGGCATTTGAATGCATTTAATCTTGGAAACATGCCATGGTGTGTTGTTGTTTTTCTATAAATATACATATTCTTTATTTTTCCCCAAAGAAATTAAATATTAGGCCTTTGTTGAAAGGGCATTTATTAGTTGCTTGGCTTATCTGATAGAAAGTCTGATTTATATTTTGGAGTTCTACTAAAATTCCAATTAGCCTTGATCCTGGACTAAACCTGGAGGTTATAGATAACTTGACTTTGACTTGACCCTGAAAAGTACCCACATTAATTACGACACTCAGGACCCTATTTATTGCCAGTCCACTCAAATGGTGATGCATTTATAGCATTGGTTTACTTGAATGCATCAAGATGTTAAAGGGCTTAGGATGTATTATTGTTTTGATTTTTTTTTTTGTTCGGTCTTTACCAAAAAAAGGAACTATTACGAATTGTATTGCCCACGTTACAGCATTCACCAAAAGGCATTTACTGTTATGCAACCTCTTGGGAAAGAAAGCTACAGTTTTTTACAAAGATAAAAGTATATAACTGTGGGCATGTCTTCTGCACTTTGTCAAAGCACGGTCGTTTTACCAGAAGAATGTGCATTGTACTACCCAAATAGTATTAAAATACAAATTTATAGGACGTCAGACAAGCAACAAAGATTTACAGCTTATTTCTGAACAACACTTCTAAAAAGTAATGCCCATCATGCCCTCTTATTTAGCAGGTCAGCATTAATCATTCTCACATTCCTCACAAATCGCAGCTTTTCATTATGCCTTTCCTCAAGACCCTCAAAAATACGTGGGTCCATTTAAGAATTTTTGTCGTCTGCTTTATTCAGTTTCTTTTTCTTAGTATATATAGTCTTGTTTGAAATACTCAGGAAGATTTTCTTAACCTCGGAAAAAATAAATAAAGAATGTATGTAATCTTAGGGTCTTAGTAGTAAGTATTGAGGTTGGAGGTGAGCAACAGACCTGACACAGACCTGTATACACACTGCATCTGTGGTATTACCTCAAAGGTGAAACTTGAAAATGCTACAAAGACAAACAATGAATGTAATTCAGGTATTTTAAACGATATCTGATGCCATAAATCCATGTTTTTAACTCTTTATGAAAACATTTTCCCTTATCCTTTACCTTTATTTTTGATGTAGATTTTGATGGAGTGATGATTGTCTTCATGAAGTGTTATTGTAGATGGCAAACAAGATGTCTGATTTTGTTGGACCAACTGTTTTTGAAGCATTGTTTTCAAACCCACCCAGAGGAATGCACAGGTATTGCGTAACATATAGTACATAAACAGCATAGCAGTTACGTTTTAAAACAGAATGTAAAGATGTTTTTACTCACGTCATAAGAAGAGCCAAAAATAATACAGTTATGACCCAAAGAACAGAAGCGCAATGTGTTTATGTAATAGGCAGCTAATCATGTTTAATCAAAAGAACTGCTTCCATCATTATACTATCACGTATAATTTATAAAGATTGTAAACTTTCATCACGTAGACAATCCAGATGGGCAGTCTCAACCAATGTTTACTGTTTTCAGCCTTTACACAGCCATTACACAAAGCATACAGAAATTCAGCTGTACTTGGGAAAGCGAACTACACTCACTTTGGCATGTGTGAATTGTTGAGTTATTAGAAACTTAGATTCAACAACCCTTGATCAGCTCATTCACCCCAGCCAAAACACACGCACACAGCTTATTGATTTGTCCTCTCAGTTACTGGCCTGCACAGCCATGTGGCAAACAGAGACCCCCATCCCCCTTTTGTCATACCGTAGCCTTTTGGAAAAGCCAAATTTTGATTGATGTCCAGTAACCCTATACACTATTCTGCTCTTCAAGTACAGCTGGTGGCTTCACTCATGCCATACAGGTCAATCAGAATGACCCTAAGAGCACATATCGATCAATGCGGATATAGCAGAAAACTTCCGATCCTAGCAGACTCAGGGACACCCATAATGCACAAACACGTCCTCTGCAGTGCAGATACCAAAATTACAAAGGGCCTAAATATAAGGTTTTTTCCCAAGGCTTGGGCCGGAGCACAGAGCTTGTGGAGCTAAACCGTTTGTCCAACAAAATCAGCATCATTTAGCTGTTTTGAAACTATTAGTACAGTAACTTTGTTCCTGGATCCTGTTCTTGTACATTTTCTGTAACCATTTCTACCTCATTTTTGCAGCATATTGTACATGAAAATATTTATTTCATGTCTTTTTTGATGTCTGTTTTAAAAATGATAATGTTCTTGAACTGTAATGGTCTACCTCAGAAAAGACTGTATTTTAAGGAAAAAAAGTATTACACACTATTAAAGAGAATATGTCAAAATTCCTTTGTATTCCTATTTGTATTCCTTTGTAATTCATAATTACATGCATATTTTTCAACGTAGCAAAGAATTCCTACAAAAATGAAAGACTAAAATTAAATAGAAAAATATATAAACATACTGTATAGAGAGATGTATACATTTAACACATCTGTAATTAAACAAATATAAAAGATTCGAATTATTGGTCAATTAAATGTAAAGTGGTGATATTTTGGACATTAATATACGCTCTTCTAATCCTTTACTAAATTTCAATTCCTTTCTGACTGACATTTAAAATCATACTCCCAATTTTTGTAAAGGCTCAATAACAGCCCCTTGTGGAAACACACAGAAATTGTTAAGATTCTGAAGAGAATAATTAATTTCTATTAAATTCTACAGAGCAATTGGACTGTGCATTGCACTTGTTGACAATAGTTGGAATTGCTACTATAATATCATATTGTACGTATTGCATTATATTTATTGTGCTTTTAAATTAAATGTATTTCTCCAAGGCTCAATTTGCAAAAAAAAATATTTATGCTGTAACCAAAGAGTGAAAAGCTTGAACTTCACAAATAAACAGAAAGTGAAGATAGTTCGCTAAATATCAGTTTCATGGTCACTAATTGGAGGTCAATTATTCTGGGGTGAACCAAGGCAGAATTAGTTTATCATTTATTTATACAATGTTGTTAAGTATCACTGACATTTCTCTACAACCTTAACCATCACCATAGCAACCATCAGTGTCAGTGACCTGGTCAGCTTGAACTCGCCCTCTCTTGCTCCAGAGCTCGAGCTGAATATGAATTACAACATGACTGTACAAATACAGCACTCCAGGACTAAATAGCTTCTGCACAGAATAGATAAAGGCCAAGGCACATTTATACAGGTTGTGCCCTACTAAAGATAAGGTCACAAATAACAAACGGCATCATTAAACATTGTTCAGTAAAAGCTGAACATGCTGTTTTTGTCTCAACCCGTGCATTATAATACACAATGTCACAAAAAATAAAGTCAAAATTAGTATATATATATATATATATATATATATATATATATATATATATATATATATATTAGGGTTGGGCCGGTATCGGCGTTTACTTTTAGACAAAACCATCGACAAGCGAAAGGTCATTTTACGCCCGTGCGAGTCAGGATGGCGGTGGCGTCGAAAAAATCCTCTTTGTTCCACGGAAAATTCAACTTTAAGCTGCTTCCAGACGGAACCGTCGACAAGCGAAAGGTAATTTGCACTCTGTGCGATTCGGAGTTCGCTTACTGCCGGAGCTCTACCAGTCTGAAATACCACCTGAGGGCCAAGCACCAGACTGCGCCAGCGGACGAGGAGAGGCAAAGCACTAGTGTTCGCTGCCGCCGTCAGAGAACAATCCCCGAGTGCGCTCAAGCGAGGCCGGTCAGTGCAGCTCTTTCTGCCCAGCTAACGGAGCTTTTGGCCCGGTGGATATCCACCAGCTGCCGGCCCATAAGCGTGGTGGAAGACGGCTGCCTCCAGCGTCTTGTCCAGGTGGCCACGGGCGACCCCACTTACAAGCTACCGTCCAGGCGGACCATCATGAGGAGAATTCACGACCAGCATGCGGCCGAGAGAGTCACCAAAGCCGCGACGCTTGCGGGGGCACGTTGGGTAGCGCTTTCCGGCGACCACTGGACCTCCATAAGCAACGACAACTACCTCGGCGTGACTGCCCACCTGATCGACTCCGGCTGGGAACTTCATTCTTTCACATTAGGTGAGTCAGGTTCAGTGTTGTTTAAATAAAAAAAAAAATAAATAAAAAAATTATTTTTTTTTTTTTTTTTTTTTTTCTTTTCTCCAAATTGACATTATCACCGATTGTCTGTTCATTAGGCGTGATGAAGACCGAGGAGCGTCACTTTGCCGAAGCGTGCGCCAAACAGTTCATGGACGTGGCCAAAGACTGGGAGATCGTTGAAAAAATCAGCACCATTGGCACGGACAGCGCTCCGAGTATGGTAGCCGCGGGGAGGCTACTGCCCTTCGAGCACATCCCCTGCGTTGCGCACGTCGTGCAGAGGGCTGTGGTCATCGCCCTCCGGGAAGGTGGATTCGAGGCTGCACTGACTAGAGTCCGTAAAGTTGTGGGACATTTCAGGCACAGTCCGGCCAACTCGGATGAGCTGAACCTCCAGCAAGCCTCGCTCGGGCAGGACCAGGAGTCCCTCGTGCAAGACGTTGCAACGCGGTGGAACTCGACGCTAGAGATGATAAGGCGAGTGCTCCGTAACAGGGAAGCGCTCCATGCAACACTATCTCAACAGAAGCACTGCCTGACCCTCCCGACGAGCGCCGACTACGAGAGACTGTCGAGGCTGGAAGCAGTGTTGGAGCCTTGCAGGTAAAAGCCACGCGGACCAGCGGGTCGTTAACCAAGGCCCTGCTTCTGTCTGCCTCTAGGTACGTCACTGAGCTCCTCGGTGGAGATAAGTACGTCTCCTGCTCTGTGGCACTACCCACCCTGTGCCACCTTCAGCGCACCATGGAAATCTCGGACGACGATCCCGCCTACATCGGTCGGTTCAAAGCTGCCTTCCTCAAGGTCCTGACCGAGCGGGTTGAGAACTTGAACCTGGAGTGGCTCAAGGTTCTTAGAAACGGACCAGTGCATCCATTGAAGATGTGTACTTTTCTCACTTTCCCTCACTTCTCGTTTATTCACCCAAGGTTGCGACGGCTTTGGATCCACGTTTCAAAGACCTAAGATGCCTGAGTCGGGCAGAGAGGAAGCCAGTGTGAGCGAGGCTAAGAGAACTAGTGAAGGAGAAAGAACCAGCTCCGCCAACACCCGTGGAGAAGTCCCCCGAGTCCAGGCACAAATTAGCCCTGCTGCTCACACGGTCAGACTCTGACTCGGAGTCAGAAGACATCCCGGAGGACAATACTCTGGAGCGATACCGTCTAGAGCAGTGGTTCTCAACCGGTGTGCCGCGGCACTGAGGGGTGCCGTGAGATTTTTTGAGGGTGCCGCCAAAAATTCGGGGAAAAAATTGCTATTTTTTTATTAAGGCAGAATGTGTAAACAGTATTCTCATATCATCTAGGACTAGGTATAAGGTGTTGTTGCATGCAAACTCTCGAAATGAAACAAATAAATAAATACCGTATTTTTCGCCGTACAAGACGCACTTTTTCTTCCCCAAAACTGAGGGTGAAAAGTTGGTGCGTCTGGCAAATACAGAGATCCGCGGAGCGCCGTCATTGCTATCTTAGTGTGCAATACCGCGGTATTACATACGTTCTCTCGCTTTCTTTCTCACGCAGAATCTTGTGAAAGAATGAAACCACTATTTCCAAACGAAAACGAACTTCGATCAAAATAAAACAAGCAGATTTTCTCAAGTGCGTCTTTAAAACCAAAACAGTCGTTCTCTTAAAGGCACAGCGCAGAAAACGGAGCTTCACGCATTTGCGCGTGAAGTACCAACTGTATTTGATTAGCAATGTTCGTGCCGTCAGTGGCGGTTCTAGGCATGGGCGAACGGGGCAGTCGCCCAGGGCGGCATTTTTTCATGTCACGTGGGGGGGGGCACGAGCGCGTCCGCTAAGCGATTTTCTATTATATATTCGCGGCGCCCCTGTTTGAGTTTACTGAAGGAGTCGTGCATATAAAATGTGAGAGAGGTGGAAATTGGAAAACAGAGGCTGAGATGCGGCGCACACGGAAACTCACGTTTCTCAAAAATAGAAGCCGGCGGCCGCACTAAACAAAGTCTGTTGATTTGAATCTTTAAAGCTATCAGGTGCGGTGCACAATTTAGAAAACAGAGACATAATGCTTGCAGAGACATAAACAGAAAACGAGTAAAATGTAAAGGTGTGCAACAGCATTCTCTGTGTCCCTGTCTTCAATAAAGGACAGTAAATACAGTGTTCGATATACGGTGAAGAAATGTATCCGTGAAACATTGTACTAATATATTTTTTAAGTGAGTGAGATTATTTTCAAAATATATTCATCCAAATATATGGGCCATTTAAAACATGTTCTTAACATATTTTAAAAAATAGTTTTTTTTTTGTCTTTATGGGTATTCTAATAATTTAAATTAATAATGATTGCAAAATCCATATCGTCCATATCTCAATCCATCTCAATACCGGTATACCGGCCACCCCTACTTTCACTGTTATACTGACTTTACTGACATACAATTGTTCTTAAATGCTGTTAACTTTTATACAATTGATATAAAATATTTTACTACAGTATTCAGTTCAGAATCTTTTTTTTCTAGATTTTCCTCCTTTAAAATTGAGTGCGTCTTATATGCCGGTGCGTCTTATATGGCGAAAAATACGGTAATAATGTTTTTAAATATCTATTTCCTTATAAGGGTGCCGGGAACTTTTGAAAGGCTTTCCAAGGGTGCCTCAAACAAGAAAAGGTTGGGAACCACTGGTCTAGAGCCTGCTGCTGATCTGGATCAGTGTCCTCTGAAATGGTGGCTTTCAAACGCGGCCGCATTTCGTCGCGTGGCCGAAGTCGCCCGCAAGTACCTCGGAACTCCTGCCACAAACGTCCCGTGCGAGAGACTTTTTTCTCTGGCGGGCCATATTGTTCAGAGAAGGAGAGCCAATTTGTCACCGGAAAACGTAAACAGATGGTCTGCCTTAGTGACTGGTGGAAGGCCACGGAGTGACTGTTTGACAATAATAAAAATAAATAAATCATTTTGCAAAAAATACGAGATTTTGTTCGTCATTTATTCCAATAAAAAAAAAAAATGAAAACAAATAAATATTAAGTATAGATTAATGCAGATAAATTCTTAGAGAATAGTGAGATTAATCTAGATCAAGACTTTTGATCTTTGCCCATCCCTAATATATATATATAATATATATATATATATATATATATATATATATATATATAATATATATATGTATATAGATATGTGTGTGTGTGTGTGTGTGTGTGTGTGTGTGTGTGTGTGTGCGTGCGTGCGTGCGTATGGTGTACATATACAGTGTACACTGTGTATACGCATCTACAATGTAATTTTAAAGTCTTATTTACATAATTTACTAAACAATTATATAATTTCTGACAATTTCAGGTTGGTTTTATTTTCCAGTCTCAAGAATAATTAAACTTTCTGAATATTTACTTTCTGGTGAGAACTAAAATTGAATTGGAACTATTCAAGAGAATTCATCAAGTTTTTTCAACCTGAGTGTTTAATGATTCAAAATGGTTTGAATGATCTTTGATAGTTAGTTTCCCAAGTAAACACATTTTACTGAGTGTGGGTGTGTGTGTGTGTGTGTGTGTGTGTGTGTGCGTGCGTGTTATTTTAATGTGTTTTTAAATGGTAGCAACCCTTCATAAGGTGAAGGAGAGCTGAGAGTTCATACGCAGTGCACCGCTGAATAACTCAACTCAACTCAACTCAACCGTTTCCCATAGTTTGGAATCTGCCTACACCTCGGCTCATAACTACTCGTCTCTCGCTCTCTTTTGTCCTGTCAAGCCTTGATACAGACAAGGTTGACATCAGAGGAGATCCCTGACACAGGGTGAGTTAAGGCTGCCAGCTGGTAGCAATCAAGTCTATTTAGGAGTCAGGGACACATGGACCCCCAGGGCCAAACCCATAACTAGTCCAACCCCTAGCCCTAATTCCCCCCAAACCTTCTAGTTACCTAGTTTGGCTGTATTGATTCCAGATGTGTTCCTTAGTTGTGAGAGTTGTGTCTTTACCTAAGAGGACCCCAAAAAACGAGGATTAAACATTAAAACCAAACGTTTATGTGCATAAGTTGTTCTTGTGTAATTTTTTTCTCAATAGTAGACCTGTAAAAGTCTATCAGTGGAAGACGATCAACTCAAAACACAAAATACGTACCTTGAAGTTTGCAGCCTTCTGCTGACCTGATCCTAACGGCCCTCAAGCAGGCAGAACATATCATGTCATGACAGGAAATAAGCTTTGATATGAGGAATGCCTCGACCGCATGACCACCCAGCATATGGGATAAATTCAGATCAACTGTCGAAAACTTTTGTGAGTTCAGAACGGTTCAGCTAGTGGTAAGTTTAGTAACCTAACTTGCGTTAAAACGTACAACGCAATACTGCCCTCTAGTGTATGAGATAGGAAATTCTATTTCAGTAAATATACTGTATTATTGTATGTTTACTTTTGATCGAAACAAGCAATGCTCAATGCAACTAATCAACAGTTACCAAGCAGTTATCGACACTTATGTCTACTTATCTACACTCTAATGTTACAAAAACGCTTCCTCAGACAAACCGGAAATATGTTCTTAGTTTCGAAACTCCTTACTGGAAATCAGTCTTTCGAGCAGAAATGACTCTTCGCCCCGCCTACAAGTGAACGTCGGTCTAAAAATCTCGTTTTGTGCCATTTTTTACGCACCACCGTGCGGTAAATTCACTCCGTCCGCCCTGTTTTTGGTATGCACGATGAACTTTATCGGTAGTAAAGTCAGCGATAAAGTTATCTATAGCCCCTCCTTAATTATTTCTTTAAATCATTTATTCCATTAAAATGTAATCCATAACTGCTAAAAGTAATTATGAATTATAAATGTTGCATCTTGTAAGTGTGTTGGAGAAAAATAAACACAATAATAATATTAACAACAACAGTTTTTTTTTAATAATTTCTATATTTAATATGTTTAGCAAAATGTGCTTTACATCATGTACATGTACGTAAAATAAATAATAGTAATAATGTAATAGATACGTTGAATACACACATTTACGTAACACATGTCAAAAGATTTAAGTAAAATTAAGTTTTTTTTATTTACGGTTTTATCACATTATACAAAATATTATAATATTATATACACACGCGCGCGTGTTTATTAATATTATTATTATTATTATTATTATTGTTTAAAATAAATGGTAATTTTGTCTATAAATATTCACCTTGCGATAGAGCTGTATGAACCAATCAGCATAGATCTCGGTGTAAGCGAAAGTATGAGAAGAGAAGAAAAAAAACTTCAACGAGCACACACGGAAGGTGCTGTTGTTCTGTTTACAAGATACAACACTGGATTCAAAATCAGGCAAGTTTAATAATAATCACTCGGCAATTGATGATTCTGAACAGCTAAAATATAGCAATGTATTGCGGGTGTTTAGCTTACAAGCCAGAGTTGTAAAACAGAGAAAGACAGAGCAGTAAAAAAGACATTTGGTTATTCGACGATTTAATTACATCGTCGTGTTTAATAGCTTAGCACCGTTTATTTCGTCAACATATGTGTAAAATTGTTTTGGTAATTTTTGAAACGCTTTAGCTACATGTTATTACGTGACTTTTAAAATGTTCTCTATTGAATCGTGTTGTCTACACGAATAGGATCACCGGATCATTTCAGGATTTATATTTTTTATGTGGATGTTTAGAAAGTTGTTGTTGTTGTTGTTGTTGTTGTTGTGTTGTTTTAGCTGGGACCTTTCACACAGAAGCACATTTATTCACAACCTACTTTCTCTTCCTTAATGATTTATGGAATAACAATTTTAGTAACTGTAGTTTAGGCCAGGCCTTGAATTTTGAGGAATGTGTCACAAACATACAAGACTTGTTTCATTTTATTTAGTTTGACTAATATAATACAATGTTTTTTTGGGGTTCGAGGCCAAAGGTCTCGAAACCTTCGTGAAATTGATCAGCTATTTGACATGCATTCACATATGTTTCTATTATCATTCAAACAATTTTTTTATATTACAAAATTGCATTTTACCATCCTGAAATCTTCAGGCAAACAAAACGCTTAAACCCTTGTTTCACTCTAATGTCTAATTGCACTTTACCCAAATGCAAACTAGTTCATGTTTTTTTTTCAGTAGAAAACAGACCTAATTAGCATATATCTTCCAATAGTTGCCCCAGCGTTTGTTAAAAAAAATATTCAGGTCGCTCTCTGATGTAAACGCAGTTCAAAAGACACGCCTGCACTTGCTATGAACGTTTCTTATCTTTTGAATCATTATCAGTCCTTAAATTTAATGATCATGAATCCTCATCCATTTCATAATCGCATGTCTTTAGGAAAATTATCCGCATGAAAGCTGTAGCGGTCGGAACTGTGTGCGTGTGCAGCTGTGATGTCAATGTGTAATGTACCTTTTAGAGACTACTCACGTCACTATGATCAATGTGCCGGCATTGATAGATACAGCAGGAGAAACATAAAGGGAGCGTGTTGCTCAGCAGTGTTTCTGCTACTTGTTTATTTTACTTTTAGCTAAGTGTCTTACATTTTTTTGTAAACTTTCTAGCGCTCACCTATGTGTTCTGCATTATTACTGCTTGATAATTCATATTGACATCAGTAATTTTAATTATTCGCTTATTGTCTTACCTCTTTCACCACCAAAACATTTACTTTGTACAGTTTTTTCTGCCGCTGTTTTCTCAATAGCAGTCATTTGCTTGCATCAAGGACTACTAATAGAGAACGGCATCAGAATTTGTCATTAAAATGAAAACATTTTAGCGTTTTCAAATATGGTGTTTATTGGAAACGGGTGTCAATAATAGACAAGCCTCTAATAGACAATATACGTTGCATAAAATTGAATTGTTTGCTCTATAAACAAAGTTATTGTGCCACACATCAGTCTCAACGCCTAAAATCTGTTTTTTAATAGATACCACTAGAACCAGACCAACTTGTTCATGTAAATACCCAGTTATTTCACTGGAAAACGCTGTCTAAATCGCAGCCATCTTGATTTTTTGATTACTTCTGCCGATCATGTCGAAGCCTGATATGATGCTGGGTCACATGACTATCAAATAGTTTCATATGAGTACATTGGCACTACACACACACACAAACACACACACACACACACACACACACACACACACACACACACTATATAATAATGATGATGACAATAATATTGATAATTTGCTTATCATAATAATATGCAATAAATAATGATCCAAAAAGTCAAAAGGCTCAAATTCTGCTATATTCCTCAATTGGATTTATATTCTGTTTTTATTAATCAAAGAAGCAAAATTTAAAGAGTCAGACATTCTAGCGAGGATTGTTGCTGATAAATATTGTCATTGCAGAAACTTTCAGTTACAATGAAAGGTGTAGAGATCAAAGATTTATTCATGTTGTTATCAATATTTAATTGTGGATGTAACAGAACAAAAGATGAAAACTACTGACAACCTGCAATATGAAATGTAAGAGGAAAGCAAAAACATGTACATTGTACAGAACAAAAACTTGCTAATAAAGAAAATAGTCGATGAACGATGAAACTATTTGAAAGCCTCGCGTTAACATTTTGTTTAAGGACTGTAAAACACGGCTGAGTTGCTGGCTACAAAAACATGTCAACAATTCAATGAGTTTTTGTGAAATAGTAGAGTATATTTTGAATGTATGTACATGTTCTACCGCACCTATATTCTCAATAATTGCTCTCTAGGTACTTATTTTTTCTAAAGGTGTATCTTTATTTCTTCCACCTCTTTAGCAATACGAAATTTCTGAAATACTTTCTGAAATTATTAGAATTAGTTGCTTAACACAACAAGGAGTAAAACACACTAATTACTATAACTAATAAAAAATACAAGGCTTGAATTGAGCAATAATAGAAACACACCTCGGGTAATGATCTATAAGCTCTAAAAAAAAATAGGCTGCATATAAGGGAACAAATAGCATTTAGTAAGAGGAATCTATAACCCGCCATGCGCAATAGTTGTGAAATTAGTTTCTGTCAAAAAAGTAGCATGGTTTTGGAAGACATGACCTAGCTTGTTGACGTGCCTTCACGGTAAAGTGGATGGCATGCAGGAGTCTGTCTGACTGTGGAGTGAAGACGATCTGTATAAATAGTTGCTAAACAAGTAGCCAAAATGTTTTCGAATGAGTCACAAATTTCTTATTAGAATTTTCAAACATGCAGCGTGACTGAGGGGTTAAAAACAGGAACTACCAGCAAGGCACTTTGTCAAGCTGCCAAAATCCTGCTGCTGTGTCTAGGAAGTGGCGAAAGAAGGCAGTAACACTGACAGTAAGCTGCAAGATACCGTTTTCTGGGCACAATTCTGTGAAAAACTAGGATGATTGCAGATAAATTATGCAAATAAAAAGAAAAGAAAATGATCAAATAACTAGAAACAACAAGGTATACCCCGCCAAAACATGCATACTGTAGTTTTCATTATATCACACAAAAAGTGGACTATAAGAAATACTTGAATATTTTTGCATGCAATCACGAAAACAATTATCAAAAATTTGCATGGATTTTGAGATAAGGGAAAAAATACCATATTTACGGTACCCCTGTAAGCATCCCCCGACACCCAAGACCAATTCCATTAGTAGGCGAACATAAACCCTTTCTTGATGCTGTGACTTTCCAGAAAACAAAAATTTTGTAATAAAAAACCTAAACTAGTGCTGTCAATCGATTACATTTTTTAAAACTAATTGTTCGCACTTCTCCATCCAAATTAATCGCGATTAAATGGCTGAAGCTTGGAATATTGGATTGGGATATTGAATATTGGAAATAAACACTTGTTTAAATACCGTTTAAAATTAGTTTACTTTTTGTTCAATTTGCAGTATATTTTCTTTGCTTCCAAAATAACAGACTTGCAATAAATCATCAAGAAAAACCTAAAAATTAACTGTTGGTTTGAAAGACATATCTCTTAAAGAAATAAAACACAGGTGTCACGGATAGGGCTGGTTGTTTCAGGACGGGAGGGGTATGGATCCCCGTGCACAGCATGAAAATACCGGGAGGCAAGAGGTTAACTTTTCCTGGTGAAGGGGTTTAATCCAAAAACGAGACTTGATATACAAATATAACTCAAGGCGAGACGAGACACAACACAACCAACGTAACGGTACAACGCGACAAGAAAACCGTGCACCACAACGACTATAAATCCTAAACCTAAAGACATAACGACAGACACCTGGGACACAAATTAGGGCAATCACGGAAGGACAGGGAGTGACATAAAACAGCTGATCACCAAAACAAAAACACACGCGGGAAGAACGTGACACTAGACAGGAAGTAAACAAAACACACGTGACACGGAAACAGGACGACATGGTGAACTTCAACCTAAAAGTCTGTGACACAATAAACAAAAGTCCTGACCGGCTTTCAACCGGGATCCGTGACAACAGGTATGTAAATTGAACTAAAATTTGGTAATTAATTTTTTTTTCATGTTTAAGAGGATTCCAAAAAAAGCACTTACCGTATTTTCTGGACTATAAGCCGCACCTGTATATAAGCCGCATCCGCTTTATGAACGATTTTGAATTGTAAATGTACATGTGTGTAACTAAATAGATCATTTCCTAACCTGCATTTTAACACGGCAGCAACTTTGCTGATTAAAATGGGACAGAAAAAAAGAGAAAATAAACGATATCTACCGTATTTATCTTCATTATCAAAAAATCTGCAGAATAGCCGCACCTTTGTATAAGCCGCATGGTTCAAAACCTATAAAAAAAGTAGCGGCTTATATTCCAGAAAATACGGTATTATAGGCAAGGCAAATGTGTCAAGTAACAATGAGGAAAGAATACCAACAACTTCTCATTATAAAGTTGTGCTGCTGAGAGTTGAGAACATTTATAAGAAACAAAAATGTTATAAAGAAACATCTTGGTGTGTGATTCTTTCAGATACTTGGGGTCGTGCGGTGATAAAAATCAGTTGTGCTCGAAATTTGAAAAAAGAGGAGCTGTTTAACACATGGAGTATAAAAACATGTTTATAATATACATTTGTAGGAAATTACTACAGCCCATTAATGGTAAAATACAACAAAATCAACAAATGTTATAGTATTTGACTTGGAAAAAAAGACTAATTTTGAGAGCATATAGTAACCATACTTGCAGGATGTACATATACGTAACCTGATCAACTGAACATGTTTTTGCAACGGTTAGTTAGGTTGTTATTTTTTGATGTGTGTTCTACTATAAAGTGTCTCCTTATGCTGGGGAGAGATAAGAGACGGCCTTTCTCTTCCTTACCCCTTAAAAATAGCAATATGTGTGGGCTGTTATCGTACAGTGCTGTATCTGTCCTTTTTACATGTTAGTGAGTCAGTAAATATGTGATTTCAATCTTTTTTCTTGTAGTTTATGTAACTTTTGTTTTTTCTCCAGCTCTGTTATATTCCGATCAGCGGTTGGGTTTTAGTGTCCGCACACCATGGCGCAGTGGGCGCAAATGAACAAGCATTTACAGCACCTGAGTCCTGAGATGCTGAAAGAGATCTACCCAAATACGTTTCCTGTGGAGCTTCGGTACCTCTTTGCCAATTGGATAGAAAACCACAATTGGTATGACTTAACTCATTCTATTAATGTTTACTTTTTGCCTTCAGTTACGATGTTGTAGTCTTTTTAAGCTTTGCTGTCTGCTAACTTTGCGGAAATTATCTCTTGTGTTTATATATTGTGTTAATATAATTTGCTTTTATATTGAGTAATAATTATTTGACCGTCTCATCAAGTATAACAAAGTACAAAAGGTTTTCCTACTCATTTGTTTGCCATTAGGGAGACTATAGATGTGCACTTGGCCCATAAGTGGTTGCACGAGTTGGTAGCAATGCTGTCGGCTGAACGCAACCCTGAAATCGTGGAGAGATTCAAACTTCACCAAATACTCAGCAACCTGGTATGCTTAATAAATATTTCAACATTTGTTTCTGGCTTTACACACATGCATTCATAACTTTAATCTTAATGTGCAAATTTCTTTTAACAATGGTACAAAAAAAAAAGAATTATTGTACCCACTGTGCACTGCTAAGAGATTGACATGTTGACTACTGAGTGGTTTACATTCTTTTTCTCTTTAAACCGATACATTTTTTTCAGATGGTGTTTCAACAGCAGCCAATGGAATTTGTTAGTACAGTACGAGATATTTTAAGGAAGGAACAATGCTTTTTAACACAGGGGGTAAGCAATTCACTTTATTTTTGCTGTTTATTTTTAAATTAAACATTCATTTTACTATTACTATTTTTCAATTCATTTTACCTTTTGGTGAAGGAAACCTTTAATATGTTGACTTGATGATGATGATGATGATGATGATGATGATGACAATAATAATGAGAATTTGCTTATCGTAATATTCAATAAATAATGATACAAAAAGTCAAAAGGCTCGAATTCTGCTATATTCCTCGATTGGATTTATATTCTGTTTTTATTAAGCAAAGAAGCAAAATAAGAGTCAAACATTCTAGCAAGGATTGTTGCTGATAAATATTGTCAGTTGTAGTGAAAGGTGTAGAGATTCAAGGTTTATTAATGTTGTTATCAATATTTAATTGTGGATGTAACAGAGAACAAAAGATGAAAACTACTGACAAGCTGCAATATGAAATGTAAGAGGAAAGCAAAAACATGTACATTGTACAGATCGAAAACATGCTATTGAAAATAGTTGATGAACGATCAGACTGTTTGAAAGCCTTGCGTTAACATTTTGTTAAAGGACTGTAAAACACGGCTGAGTTTCTCGCTATAATAATATGTAAACAATTCAGTTGTTTCTTAAAACATGCTTCTCTGCCTGGGTTTTCTATCTTTGAAAACTTATGAATAATTTTTTCAGAGTGTGTTTCAACAGCCGCCTATGGAATTTGTGAGTACAGTACAAGATATTTTAGGGACGGAACAAAGCTTTTTAACACAGAGGGTAAGCGATTCACTTTTTTTTTTTGCTGTTTTTCTTTTTAAATGAAATATTCCTTTTTTTCATGACATTTTGGTGAAGGAAACCTTTAATATGTTGACTTGATTTTTGCAGGATTTGCCAATGCATAACTTCACACCGCTCCAGCCCACATATCCAGAACATCATGTCAATAGCAGTCCACAACCTTCTACAGAGCTGTGTGCCATCGACTTCAACAGTTTAGATCGGAAAGTTTTGGAAATTCAGAATCGCCACTACACTTTTGATTCGAACAGGGAAATGCAGGAAACAGAGAAATTGCAAGGTAGGAAATCTCAGTTTCTGAAGACGCCTGTTTAAGGTTAAAAGGTACTAAACGGTAAATAACCAATTTAAGATGAGAAAGGCTTCATTGTCGTTGTTTTACATGACAATAACTATGGAATATTTTAATTGCGCTTATTTAATAAATACTTAAATATTTATTAAAAGCATTTAAACGTAAATATTTCCATTTCCTGATAGAGCATAATGCCGTGGCGCCCAGTGGGCAAATTGGGTTCAGTCTCTTGCTCAAACACACTCCAGTTTTGGTAACTGTGTTAGAAGATAAATGTACGGATGAAAAATATCTAATGCCATCAACCTGGACCATAAGAAAAATGTTGGTTTTAAGTGCAGATTAGTTTATTCTGACTCTATTCTGACAGGAATCTTTCAGATTGCCTAATTCGATTGCCTCTTGTGGTTTTACTTGTTATAAAGAAAGTAACAAGGCTACTGAATTAAATAAGTAGATTAGTAGATGTTAAAACTAATGAGTGTGTAAATAGTGGTTTGCACGACAAAGGCTCCATCAAGTCTCACCTTTATTTACAGAGTACTGTATGTGACTGCGGATGCTCAGCGTATGAATTATACAGTAGTTGTTTACTACTTTGTTTGTTCATCAAGCAAAAGATGTAATAAATAAAGAATGTGGTTAATGTTGACTTGCTTCTCAACTCAGGAACAAACGATTTGGATCAGCATCTAGATATACTTTCACAGACCCCATATAGCAATACACTTTGCACAAAGGTAACCTTAAAACCTTTATTTTTTTATGTCATGTATTTAGTTTTGTGAATTGATGTGTAATTTTGGGCCATACCTGATTGCAGAATCATGAAGGGCTCCTCAATGAAGCTGTGACAGAATTGGATCAATGCCAGGCCAGACTGATTCAGGAAATTCAGGCCTGGAAATGGCGGCAACATCGGTCACGAATTGGTCTGGTTTTTGATGAAAAGCTTACAGTTCTGCAGACATGGTAAAGATCATATACTATCCATTCCTTCCATGGATCTATTGCCCTTTTAGTTGGATTAGTTTTTGAATCCGTTTTTGTTTTGTTTGTTTTTTTCTTTTTGATTGATTCTAAAATGCTACAAATACATTTAAGAACTTTTATATTTTTCTTGACACAATATTCTATAGATTTGGAAAGAAATAGTTTACTTCACATTGCATATTTTCTTCTACTTAATTGTTGTCCGTAATCGTGGATATTTTTGGGATTGATATAGTTTTGGTTTAGTTCTAAATTAATGCATATATATATTTTAATGGACTTTCATGTATTGCTTGACATACTTTCAGTTTATTTAATTTTTTTCCTTCCAATTCCTTAATCTTTAAATGTCATAGTTAATCTACATTTTAAAATGTGTTACGGCTTACGTGTTGCAACAATCTTGCAAATTGATTGTTATGTATAGTAAGTGTTAGGGTGAAGCATGATTTCAATAATACCTAAAATAATACAAATACAGAACAGTTAATTTGATTTGCAAGATATTTCTTCCCATTGTTAATTTTTGTTTATATGATGAAATTATATGAAAATAAACTGAATCTATAGTCACTCATGGCGTTTTTCGTTTCAAAATCGAAAATGAAAATCGATTTTCATTTTGAAATGCTTTTGTAGTTCAACTCAAAGGCTGATTTTTGTTTTCAACAGCTTTGATAAATATAGCAGCAAAAAGAATTATTGCATCTACAGTCCTCTTATTTACTTTTTTTTGTAATTTGTAGGTGTGAAAAATTATTTGGGGTGCTCCACTTCCTACTGAAGGAGGAGCTCAGGTGGGAGGACAGAGACAAACTGTGTAGTCTTCTTCAGACTCTCGTACAGAAGTATGTATGAGATGTGTCTAAATCTAAAATATATATTTTTGTTTTATTATTGATTTTATAATGTGCTATTGGTTTTTCCAGTTCATTGGTAGTCGAAACGCAGCCTCCACTGGTGATCAAAACCCAGTCCAAGTTTACAACCACTGTGCGCTTTCTACTTGGAGAGAAGATGTTTCCAGGGAAACCAGTTCAGCTGATGGCCCAAATCATTAATGAGTTGCACGGACGGAACTTGTGTCAGCAAGGTGTAACACAGAGGTAAGAATGCAATTATTTTATTAGCACTTCAGTGCATTTGTAAGGAGCTTTTCACAGTTACAGCTGTCTCTAAGAACATGTGTGAAAATGTAAAAAAACATAATTATGTTGCATTTTATTCATTTGTTCGTTGGTGTTAAGATAATGGATATGACTATGACCAGTGAGCAAGCACTAAGGTGACAGGAAAAAAAAACTATTATATACTATAAAAAGCGAGGAAAACTATTTCACTGCAAAAAGTAAATTCTTGACAAGCCAAATCTTGAAATTAGACAATAAATCTGTTTTTTTTTCTTTCAAGATAAATTAACTAGCATAGAATTAAGAATGAAAGATTACTTTGCTTGTTTCAAGAAAATGGGACTTAATTCTGATATTTAACAGTGAATTGAGACATTTTAACAATATTAATAATAAAAATACAATTCAAACTTCTCTGGATGAGCTTTGCTTGATTCTTGAGGTGCGACGCTACCTGACGATGTCTTTTAACTGTAACACCGGCAAGAACAGTGTAGAGATGACAGGATCGTAACAATATATATTACCACAACTGTGTGGTGCTGGAAAATCTTGAACATCTTGAACAAATCTTGAACAAAGTTCTTGAATTTGACTTTTCAGAAACTGTAGGATCCGTGTATGTGACTCGGAAGCCATAATGATTTCAAGCATAATTTGTTTCAGTTAAATAACCCTAGACTTCAGTCTTATTGTTTGTACACCTTAAAAATATGAAAACATTAAGAATAAATAGGGAGTTTTTTTCTCTTTGCGTAGTGAAAACGCCGGAGATCTGGTCAGCTACACTGCCAACGTAGAACACAACGCTTCCAGCAAGAGCACAACTGCAACCTTTAGAAACATGGTGGGTATTGCTTCTTTTTCCAGTGGTCATCATTTCTGTGTGGAACTGTCACTCAAAGTCTTTCATTTTACTTCAGTACATCAAGAAAATCAAGCGAGCAGACAGGAGAGGCTCTGACAGTGTAACTGAAGAAAAGCTTGCCTTGTTGTTCACCACAGAAATACACATGACAGACTGTCAAAGCCCGTATGGCATTCAGGTGTTGTTCTTTTCTATAATCTCTGAATCCTTTCATTTTGTGAATTTATCTTAAACCTTGAGGAGAAAAAAAAAGCTTTCTTTTTTCATGCAGACAATGTCACTTCCTGTGGTTGTAATTGTTCATGGAAGTCAGGAAAAAAACGCCATGGCAACAATTTTGTGGGACTGTGCTTTCTCTGAGCCTGTGAGTAATACTGAGCACAGAATAATAAAGAGTGGTACCCTGACTTATGATTGTCCTAGATAATGAAAATGCAGAGTAACAAAATGCGCAAAAATGTCGCCCCGAAATATTTCGGCTTGTCTTTTTCTTTTTTTTTTTTTCTTTTCTTTCAGTATCCTGCTTGGAGATGAGAGAGTCCAGACGTGTAAATAACAGTTTTGTGTTAAAAACTATACGTTTTTAATTGTCACACAAGTCATAATCAACAAAAAACAACAAAAACACCTTTAATGTGCTTCTAAAGTTAGTTTCAGAGGTCTTGCTTCCAAAATATAAAATAATCTTGTATTCTCTCAGAATGGTGACGATTTTGTTTTCCCTTTTTTCTGCAAGTCACAAGTGTTGCCAAATAGAGTCGCCATCATCAAATTGCATCAAGAAAATCCCTGAGATTTCCAGTGACCAAGCGACAAGAGATGGAAAATCTGGATAAATATGGAAATCTCAGGGATTTGCATGCCGTAATATCAAGATGTTCATGTGAGATTCCGTATATCAACTGTACCTTTATAAACACCTGCCAAAGGACAAATAAAAAAACTGCTATGTAACATTTAGTACATATAATTTACTAATTAAAATTATGTCTAAGTGTACAAAGTCATGGCATGGATTAGATTACATGTAAAATCAGACTCAGCTAACGAAATTTTCACTGAACGAAACAACTCTTGGAACGTATTAATTTCATAAGTCGGGGTACCGCTGTACAGTAGAGGTTGTGTGTTATTCAGTGGTTGGTGCTGTGATGTTTTCAGGGCAGGATGCCGTTTGTTGTCCCGGAGCGTGTGCCCTGGAAGCAGATGGGTGAAGCCCTGAGCAAAAAGTTCATGTGTGAAGTCCAGACAAAACGTGGATTAGATGAAAATAACCTTCACTTTCTTGCTGAGAAAATCTTTGGCAAACCGGAAGATTTCCCACAGGAATTCAACAACATGACAGTCTCCTGGGCTCAATTCAATAAGGTGCAAACACATTTTATGTTTTTTACTTAACATGAAATAAAAATAAGAGAGGAACAAAATATGGGCACTGTGATTGGTCAGATAGATGTATTCCACCTTATGTTGCTCGAATGATGTGTTTATTATACACCATGACCTAGAAAAGGGTCAAAAATACCAATCGGATCATTATATATATATTAAATATATATTCTATTAAAAAAAATAGAAAATCACACAATATATACAGTCGACTCCAGTTAATTGGGACACATCGGGACACGACCATTTTTCCCCAATTGAGTGGCACAAATTTGAGTTATGAGATATGGTTTGGACTTTAGTATTACTTCCAATAAAGTAGCTGAAAAGAAAACACAGACCAAACACTAGTCAAACACTCCGCACAGGGTAAAATAACAATCCTGATAAATCCGTCTGATAAAGTCTAAAAATGGCTGCGTTCAGTCGCTGACTGGCATGCAAAGGCTAATGGGAGATTCTGGGAGGTGCCGTTCTAATCTGCAGAATGTTTTTTCATTTAAGTATTTTAAGAGAAATGTAATTTAATTTAGCCAGAAATTTTTATTTTATTTTGTTGTGGAATTTTTATTATGTGCCGGGTGGTGCTAAAATTTGTGTGTGTACATATATACGTATGTACACCCGTACATACATGAAAAAATTATATAAATACGTATATGTATATGTATTCGTTTACTTACTTTAATATTTTAATACATTTAATTAAATGTTCATGTTTATACACAGGATTTGCTGCCCGGTCGATCCTTCACCTTCTGGCAGTGGTTTGAAGAAGTCTTGGATGTTACAAAAAAATATCTGCGAGAGTATTGGAGTGAAAAGTAAAGTTAAAGTAATTCACACAGCCTTAAAGTTCCACAGTCTAAACATCCTTTCATTTTCTTTTCAGCTTGATCTTTGGCTTTATTGGAAAACACCGTCTTCATCATTTCCTACAACATAAACCTTGTGGCACCTTTCTTCTGCGATTTAGTGACTCTGAGATTGGTGGAATCACCATCGCCTACATAGGTATTTATACTCTTTTTATATAGAAAAGCATAATTGCATGAATCCATTTTGAACACAGTTGTATTGAATACAGTGTATTTTAGAATGTATATCTATTTCTAATAAATGTATTATTATTACTATTCCATTTATATTCCACTGTCGCATATGTGCTTGCTCACTGGTCTTGGTTTTTGTCTTTGTCCTTGTATATATTATATATATTTGTATTTTTCCTTGTCATAGTCTCAGTGATAATCACAGCCATTTACTTAAACACCAACAACCAGACAATCAAATGAATAAAAAGCAACAATTCTCTTACATATTCACACGTGCGCTTTGATACAGTTAAAACTGTGAAAAGCGCCCTACAAATCCTCAGAACTTGAACTTATACACTAAAATACACTGTTCTATTTTCATTTATTTTATTTCTAATAAATGTAATATGAATGACGTAAATGTCTAATAAAATGAACATTTGTTCACCGATAGTTTCAATTTTTAAGTAGAAAATAGTAGTAGTAACAGTACCGCATTTTTGATAAATCGGTCATCATGTGGCCAATTGATCATGTTCATAATTATAAAAGCCACAACACTTCAGACGCTTGTTACCAGTGTTTTACATTTTGACGTTTTAGTTATAATTATTAATAATCTGCTTTATTTTGATGAGCGATGTGAGTCCGTTATGAGAGTCACATGACCAGCGGAGAATGCCGGGGCTGAAGGATTCATACACCTGTTTTACATACAATGCACTTATACTATAAACAAAACCTTGAGTGAATGAATCTTCAAGGTGATTTTAAATGTAATTAATCAAATTAATCTATTTAAGCAACTATTTATAAGAGCTTCTGCAGCCTTTGAATTGTGTGAACAGTTGCACAATTGCTGCTGTTTATTTCAACAAATTAAATAAACTGAATTTCTGCTGAAGAAAAACTCTTTCTGCTTGTATCTAAGATAAATATGAAAGAATCCTTGATAAAAGAGATGAAATCGACATTGGATGAAATATTATCATCAAACACTGAATGTGCAACTGTATTGTTTGGGTGTGTTGTATACAGTACATTTACATACAGTACACTTACAAACTGTACACGTATATTTGGGAAAAAAAATCGATTTCGGAACCTGGATCAATATTAATTGACTAGGATTGGGAAACCCATAAAGAAATTGTGATAGAGGCAACTTTACCATTTGCAATTAATGATCTAATTGGTATTAATGCTTTTTTTCCAGATGCAGGGCGGAACGTTCAAAATGTTAAGCCTTTCACCAAAAAAGATCTGGAGTCGACTAAGCTTGGTAACACCGTACAGGACCTTGCTTGCCTCACTCTTCTGTATCCGGACACACCAAAAAATGAAGCGTTTAAGAAATTTTGTGAAGGTTGGTGTAAGAAATGGTAACTTGATACATTATTAAATGTGAAGGATTGTGATTTACAGTTTATTTATTCCAAAGCAGTGACGCACTCCCGTAAGGATGGATATCTGCCAGTCAAAACAACTACAATCATCCTTGAGTGAGTAGATATTTTTGTACAATTATACTGTACAAAATTGTTATGATATGTGTTGTACAATTATACTGCAAAATAGCTTTGCCTAAAAGTTTTTTTTTTTTAAACATAATTCAATTTTCGTTTTATTGAGACCAATGTTAAATGTAATTGCTTTAATGAATTTTGTTTGATTACGGATGTTTTCAGTGCAGTCAATGGCTCTTCAACACCAGTGATGATTCCATCTGACCGTTCTGTGGAAATCCATAATCTTCTCTTGTGAGTCATTGATCTCTTTGTAATGTATACTGTATTAAAAATTATATATAAATAAATATATATATATATATATATATATATATATATATATATATATATATATATTTACACACACACACACACACAAATATATATATATTTGTGTGTGTGTGTGTGTGTGGTCGACGCGTCGCGTATTCATCCCAATAAACGCAAAAAAATAAATACTGTTTGCTTGAATAACATGAAAATCATCTAATTTGTGTAATGTAGGATTAGTGCAAAGTGCAGCAAAACTGAGCAAAGATCAAGTGCAATTCTCTGCCTTTTCTTTTCGTATTCTCTTTTGCTTTCCCTGAATTCCTCTCAGTATTTTGTCTTCCTTCCTGAAACATGTCACCTAGCTCAGTGGCGCCCATAGGAAAACATTTCTGTGACTTGGGCCCAATAATGCACCTATTTTTTTTACTTCATACTGTCAGTTAGATGCTTCTATCCAAATCAACTTTCATGTCATTAAAAATGTGTTAAGATTGGTAAAAATTGTGCAGTGGGAATCAATCCCATAATCTGGTGTTTCCACCGGCTACTGACTGAGCTTCTGGACAAACTGTTCTGCACCCAATTTTAAAAGTAAAAAAAAAAAAGCAATTTTTAAGTGTTTTTGGCAGTTTTGCCATATAGTGCCCCTGCAGTGTCTGGTTTGCTTTGTTCAGAATGAATCAGTATGTTGAAAAACATCAATAATAAAAGAACATCTATCGTCCAAGTGCAAAAAAATGTAACATGTTACATATAAAAAGAGCAGGATCACAGCAGTGACTTAATCAACGAGCCATAGTAAATATAAGTGGTGTTTTTACTCACTCCTGCCAGAGTGATTTAAACTGCAAAAAGTTTTGACCTTGTGAAAAAATGCAAAAACCATTTTGCAACAACAACAACAAAAATCTGAAAATACAAAAATATATTTTAATTCATCATTTAATTCAAACTAACTCCCAGAATGTCTGGATAGTTTTATTAAAGACCATCAAATAAATTATTTCAAACGTGTTTAGACGTTTGAAATCTTGGGACAAAAATCACTTTGTGTGATGAGGCTGCGTCTGAATGTGACGGACATCACGCATCAGATACTCCTTTATTCGCGTAATATTCATGATAGTATTTTGGCCATTGTATTATGGCTTAATAGTAAACTGTGTCGTTATTGCACAGTCGTGAAAAGCGTGAATTCTTAGCTCCTATCACGACGGGTGTTCCACAGGGCTCTGTCCTGGGTTCCCTGCTTTTCATTATCTATTTACTACCAATTGCTCAAATATTTCACAGGCATAACATCCACGTTCACTGTTATGCAGATGACACCCAGCTCTTTCTGTCTTCCAAACCAAACTCCACCCGTCTCCCTCCTCCCTCTCCCTCTCTTGCGGGAGTTCTTGGCTCTCTTGCAACTTCCTCAAACTAAACACACAATAAAACTGAATTGTCAACTCATCCATCTCTCTCTCCCCTCAGGTCAAGGGCTTGGGTGTCATCCTTGACTCAACATTCTCTTTTAAATTCCAAATAAATAATGTCACACGTGCAGCATATTTCCATCTGCGCATTATCAATCGCCTTCGTCCCTCCCTCTCCCCTCACTCTGCTATTGTACTGGTCCACAGTCTGGTCACCTCCCAACTAGACTACTATAACTCTCTTCTGTATGGCCTACCTCAAAAAACTTTACATTAACTCCAGCTTGTACAAAACTCGTCTGCACGGATTATCACTAAGACTCCAACTGCCTGTCACATCACACCGATAGCCTCAGGTCTAGTTCCTCTGTCCAACTCACTCCCACCACGGCAGTCAGCCACTCAGCTCCCCTCCTTTGGAATTCACTCCCACCTGATTTACGCAATATCCCAACCCTACCTCATTTTAAATCGCAACTCAAAACACATCTATTTAATCTAGCCTCCATAAACGCAAAACCATCTAACCATGAATCTGCTTTTTTTCTCTCTGTCGCTGTTTTTTTTTAATACTGAGTTATTAAGATGTAATTGTGAGTTATAAAGTCAGAAATGGCATTATTAATTCAAACTACCTCAGAATAGAATTTTATAAAGTAAGAATCGATATTTATATAGTAAGAATAGCGAGTCATAAAAATTAAGATTATTATACAAATCAGTTCCCAACCCGACTTTGAGAATATATTAGCGCTGATAATTTTATTATTGTGTGAACAACTACCCCTAATATATCGTAAAACCTCTAATAGAACACCATAGTGTTCTATTGTCAAACTCTTATGTCAGGGTGGTGGTCTATTAGAGGTGGCGTTCTACTAGATCAGGCGTGGCCAACCAGTCAGAAACTAAGAGCCACTTTTTTTCTGTGTTACAGCAACAAAGAGCCGCAAAGAGCAATCATACACACGGGCACACATAAACATCATCCCATTCCTTAATCTTGTATGCATGCACATACGCACGCACACACAGAGACCTCTGCTCAGCCAGATTTAATTAAAATAACCACACCAACATGATAATATTAGTTATTTTTCAACAGTTAACATCAATTTGACTCAGGTCATTTGAAAGCTCCTGAAGAGCTGCATGAAACTACTGAATCCAGAGCCACGCGTTGGCCACCCCTGTACTAGATGCACAAAAACCTGGCACAAAAACACGTTTTTCCTAGAAACGTTTTTCCTAGTGCGTTTTCTGTGTCAAACTCAAAGCCCGTTGGCCAGATGTCATTTTATGTGGCCCGCGAGAGCTTAAAAGTTTTAAGTGTCTAAAGATAAATACCAAAAAATTAATTAAGAGGGTACTTTGACCACGTGTGCATTGACCAAAGCACACAATTCCCTTTCATAGTCAGGTCACTTCGACATCAGTCAGTTACCTGACTATGGGATATCGAATGGCTAGCCATTCGTGCCTCAAATCTTTACAACCGGCCAATGAACTGTCAAGTTCATGGCTGCATGAATTTGCATGTCACCTTTGACCTGTACCAGCTGGTATAAAAGGCAGTGCGTGCATCATGCACATTACCTTTCTGATGATTAAAGCGTTCGTGAATTTCTTCATCTCTTCAACCAAACTCAATAACGGCTCTTCGTTGGAACCTGCAGTACTCCCGGCGGGCTTTGCTCTTCCAGAAAAAGACCCGGAAGCAGTTGAAACGCCGCAGTTTACATCGGCGAGAGTTTTATCTGAGAGAGCTCCTAAGCGTT
The DNA here is from genome assembly GCA_028031935.1 of Paedocypris micromegethes. Taxonomy (NCBI): domain Eukaryota; kingdom Metazoa; phylum Chordata; class Actinopteri; order Cypriniformes; genus Paedocypris; species Paedocypris micromegethes. The sequence goes on from CM051495.1 coordinate 11,366,658, forward strand.
CGACACGTCCTTTTAAGGGTGGAGTCTCACTTCGGATTGTGGTAAGTGGCTGTCGCCGTCGGATGAGCACGAGCGCTGTGTTCACTGTTCGAGTATGGCACAAGCGAAAGCGGCGCTCGTGTCGAGTTCATGTTCAGTGTGCGAACGCATGCCGATTGTGACGCTGCGTAAAAGACCCAGCGCCCTCACTAGGCGAGGATCGGGACGCCGCGGCTTCCCGACCCGCTGCAGCTGGTGAAGGGCGCTCGTGGGGTGATAGGGTAGAAGACGATCTCGGGTCTCTATCCCGTAGTATCCACTCCCGAATCTGGTCACTTTAACTCTCCGGCGAGGCACTGGATTCAGTTTCTGATGCTCTGCTGGTTTTATCCGACGACGAACAGTCACTAGAGTTGCCGTTGAAGGATGACTCGCTCTCGGTGTTGGAGGATATGGTTGTGGCGCCTGCAGAGATGCCGGTGCGATCACGTTCCAATAACCCGTTTGCTGTAGCGCAAGTTCGGGTCGGGCTTGGAGGTGGAGATCCCGCCTAGCCTGCCCCCTCGCGGATGGATGATAGGTGTCCGGCTCGTCCTCCGGCTAAACAACTGGAGACAGCCATGGTTCCTTTCTTCCCCGAGCTGCACGAGGGGCTGACTAAGGCGTGGCAGGCACCGCTGGTGGCTCGCTGACGTTTCGGCAGCGACTCCTTCCTCGCTTCCCTTTTCGGGCGGTCTGTCCCGGGGTTATTTGGACATTTCCTCCATGGAGCGGGCTATCGCGACCATTTTGTGTCCTAAAACAGCCGCTGCCTGGAGAGACCGTCTGAAACTTCCGACCAAATCGGCAAGGTTCATGCAAGCGCTGAACGCTAAGGGCTACGCCTTCAATGGTCAGACCGCCTCCGCGCTCCTTGCACTCCAGGCCCCTGGCCGCCTGTGAGCTAAGACGGGATTCTGCATAACTTTCTCGCTTCATGGCCAGAAGTCAGCACCCCCAAGCTCTCTCTGGGTCACACTGGGGGGACTCCTGTCAGAGCGCCGGCCCCCGGTCTCGGGAACCCTACGGCTTCGTTAATCCCCCTCAGACAGTACTTGAGGGAGTGGCGTGCCCTCCCTCGTCCGTCGCTGTGGGTGATCCGAACTGTGAGACTCAACTATGAGCTGCAGTTCGCCCGCCGGCCTCCGGTGTTCCGAGGCGTTCTCACCACTCACATGGGATTGAGAGACGCGCTCGTATTAAGGGCAGAGGTCTCCTCGCTGCTAGGGAAGGGCGTCATCGAGGTGGTGCCCAGTCAAGATGAGGAGCGGGTTTCACCACCCGTACTTCGTGGTCCCCAAGAAGACCAGCGGTATGCAGCTCATTTTGGATTTGACATCCCTGAACAGTTACATACACAGGTTCTCAAGCTGCTCACACTGAAGGCTGCGTTACTTCTAGCGCTAGCCTCAGTGAAATGGGTCGGGGACCTAGTGGCGTTCTCTGCAAATCCTCAGGGCCTGACTTTTGGTCCTGGTGACTCATACCTAGTGCTGAGACCCAGGCCCGGTTACTTGCCCAAGGTGCCCACTACCCCCTTCAGGGACAAGGTAGTGACGTTGCAGGCCTTCCCCACGGGGGAACAAGACCTGGCCGGTCATCCGCTGTGCCCAGAACATGCTACACGCACCTACCTGTGGCGCACAGAGAGCTTCAGACGCTCACAACAGCTCTTTGTCTGCTATGGTGGTCGGCAGGCAGGGAATGCCGTCACTAAGCAGAGACTCTCGCACTGGATCGTTGACGCGATTAAGTTCGCGTACCACGTCCGTAAGATGCCTTGCCCGCTAGACGTGAGGGCCCACTCTACCAGGAATGTAGGCTCTTCGGTCGCGGTGGCGAGAGGAGTCTCTCTAGCAGACATCTGTAGAGCTGCCAGCTGGGCTACACCCAACACCTTAATTCGGTTCTACGAACTGGGTATCCAAGCAGGTACTTTCTGCAGTGGAGGGCAACACCGACACGGTGTAGGCCTGCGGAGCTAACCCCAGTCTGGGGCCAGTCTCCGTTTTTAGTGTTTCTACCCTCGAGTTAGGCTAGACACGTCCAGTCCACTCAGCACACTAGGGGTTGCGGCCAACGGAGGGCCGAGACCCCTGGGGGCCCCAGCCTCTGATCCTCGGACGGGAGAACAGGCGTAAGAGGGGTTCCTCGTTGCCACCGAGTCCAGACTAGTTGCCTAGTTCCTGGCTGTGTTTTGCCACAGGAGCGATACACTTTCCCTAGGGATGAGGTTTCCCTAGGGATGAGGTCGAGTGGTAGGGCTACGCTCTCCTCCCTTTCTCGAGCTTTACTCTGTTTACGACAGACACTGGGCTTCCTTCGAAAAGTGACGTCTCGCGCCATCTCAACTCAGCACTTCGCACCAGGTGAGAGGTGTCCTCCGTCAACCCTGGCGAGGGTCGAGAGCCAACAGATTCCTTGGTTGCCCCTGTGGAGGTGAGTGCTATTAGCTAGCCTTCGGGCTAGGCCCACCTCTAGATGCTGTGGAAGATCCACTGACTACTCCTCGGCTAGATGTGCCGGAGGGGTCTTTTTCGGGAGGATGCTACCCTGGATGTGGCCTGTTGTATTATCCCATAGTCAGGTAACTGACTGACGTCGAAGTGACCTGACTATGAAAGGGAACGTCTATGGTTACTTGCGTAACCTCAGTTTCCTGAATAGGTCAGGGAACGAGACGTCTCTTTCCGCAGCCACATTCAGGATGTGCCGCTGGAAGTCTGCGTTTGCCCGATCGGCTTCAATCAACGAAAGGTAATATGCATGATGCATGCACCGCCTTTTATACCAGCTGGTACAGGTCAAAGGTGACATGCAAATTCATGCTCCCATGAACTTATAATTTAATAATATAATAATGAGTATTTGTAGGGCCCTTTTCACAGTTTTAACTGTCTCAAAGTGCACAAATGAACTTGACAGTTGAACTTGACAGTGAACCAGTGAACTTGACAGTTCATTGGCCAGTTGTAAAGATTTGAGGCACAAATGGCTCGTCATCCGATATCCCACTGACTGACGTCTCGTTCCCTGACCTATTCAGGGAACTGAGGTTACGCAAGTAACCATAGATGTTTTCCAAAATGCCTTTCGACTACCGTAGCAGTGTTTCCACATTTGTGCCAACGAGTGGAATTGAGATATAAATAATGGTCCCAAAATGTCCAGAAAGAGAAAAGATGCAGACCGAAGACTTTTTCAAGAAAGATGGGAAGGTGCAAACTTGTTTGTGCTTCAAGGAGAAAGACCGGTATTTTGTGTTACGAGGTGGTGTCGGTTGTCAAAGAGTACAATCTGTATCGACATTTTGACACCAAACACTGAGCTAAGTATGCTAACGCTAGCCTTCATGAAGAGCAACAAATTGTCCAAGATTTAAGACTAACCGAAAAACTTCACCAATAGTTGTGAACTGAGTCACTCCTTAATTTTGGTCATTTTTGTTGATTACACATTATTTTTGTGTAGCTGCTGTTATATGTTTTTAATGTTTCCAGATCTTATGTGTGTATGCAGACAAATTGTGTGGGTTTTCATACGCTGACAATATTTTAAATGATTTATGTTAGAGCAACAAGCAAACATAGGTTTTCTCACTTGAATACGTTATAATAAATAATAATTATTATAATTATAAATATTATAATTATACATTTTTAACATCAAGGATTTGTTACATTTATTTTACATTACATTCAATTACATTTAGTTAAACTTTTTTAAGAAAAAACTTTCAATAGATGCTAGATGGTGCAATTTGCAATATTAAGCAGTTTTGGTCCACATTAAAAATCTACAATGTTAAACAGCCACATTTGATTTGTGGGGCTGCAGCGACTGTATTTCTCTTCTCCTAATTTCTGTTATAAATAATACTGCTTTACAAGAATTCAAATTGCCCTGAACATTTGAGTGTTATTCTCTTTACAGCTTCTGTGACCAAGCCCTCATGACAACATTCCTAGTTTAACATTAATTTCAAACATGTAAGAATAGTACTATATGCAATAATAATTGTTGTTATTTTCCCATAGTAACCCTCCATCTTCATGTATGCTGGACCCGAATTTGGTCCCACAAGAACAGTATCCACAGTAAGTCAAACTTTTAGTTTTACGGATTTGCAATGTTCAAATTATTTTTTTTAGACTGTGTTTTTTTTCTTTGCTTTAGTAGAAATGAAAATGAAGAAATGGAATTGGAGACATTAATCAACCTACCTGATTTGGTGCATTTTAATTTATAGTTTGGTTGTTTTTGGGCAAATATTCTCAGTTGCTCCATGTCTGAGGACTTTCAAAGTAAACCACATGTTTTTTCTTGGTTCACCAAGTCTTTCCAACAGCAGGTACATGTAGAGATTTGCTTTTGTTATAATAGCTAAAGGGCTTATCTTTTCATCGGGGAAGACTGGGTGTTGTGCTGTTTTAAAATAGTATCTGCTAGATATTATTCTGCAGTCATACAGCAGATTTTGCGTAATTTAGACTTGAGCAATAGACTTGAGCAAGTCTTGAGCAATAGAGCCATCCCACGAGTAGAACGAGACAATAGCCCCTTTCACACATATAAACATTACCAGCAAAATGCCAGTATATTTCCTGCATGCAATCATGTGTTAACAGACAAAGACAAAGAAACTTGTTCCGGGAATATGCCGGCATGGGTAACTGTAACCAGTGTTAATTTTGACAAAGATTTTTTATTTAGTTTTAGTCATAGTCTTTTGACTACATCTGAGTTTTGTTTTAGTTCCAATTTAGTCATCTTATTTCTTTAGTCGTCTAAATACCACAACATTTTAGTCGACTAAATTACAGTTATATATTTAGTCAACGAAAATATAGGTGCTATATATTCTAAATGTTTACTAAAGTTGCTATGTCTAAGAAATCTGAATACATAGTTAACTATGAACATGTAAAATATATACCCGTACATATATCTTACTTATTTGGAAATAAGCCATTTTTTTATTTCTATTTTTCCAAATAAATGTATTCTTATAAATGAAACCTCAACAAAGAGGAAATTAAATACAGTAAAATATAATAAATTATAATTGGCAGCGCTTGTGTGAATGGTATTTACCAGTAAAGTCGTTATGGTATTTTTCTGCATTTTTCTGGCATTACTGTGTGAAACGGGCTACTGATACCAGCCGTTCCTCGTCCCTGTTGAGGAAAAAAATAACAAAACCATGTGTTGAATGAGACTTCAGTGAGTCAAAATGGATGATCACATAGCGAAAGTGGTTCTTACAGGAGCTGACAGTGATTCAATGCCAACATACTTTTTCATACACTCGTTTTAGAAACCTATGAACAAAACGTTTCTGTATATTTGCCGCAAATGCTTTTCTTTTGTAGAATAGGTTCCGACTATTAAGTAATTATATGTATATATATACACTGTATATGTGTATAATTAATACACATGATGTGTCTTCTTTATAATTTCACTATTCTGAAAGCATAATATGCATTGGATTTTTGGAATTACATTTTAAAAAACAGAATTATTTAAAAATTTAGCCCATAATTACAAAAAAATAAAAAACAATTTCAAACGCATATTTTTGGCTTTTAAACAATACTGTTTATTGATTTAAAAATTGATGTAAAATATGTATTGTGCAAGCTTCTTTTCTTCTTTTTGTTTATTAAGTGCCATCAGTAATTATTTCAGCTATGCTGAATTAAAGATTCCTTCTTTTGTGAGTTTAGTAATCAAAATGTTTATTTTAAAAACGTGTTTCCTTTTTACTCGTTGTTTAAGTGTGAGCTAGTGTGAAGAAAGTATTAATTTTTTCTATAAATGATTTTTTTTATTCTGAAACGCTGTCTGTCCTAGGAAAGGAATCTTCTTGTGATTTACAAAGAAAATAATGAATGTAAATGTTGTGATTTGTTGTAAGGTTTTAAAACAGACAACAGGCAAAAATAAAATAATTATATTGTCATTTCACATCATAATTTCTTTTACTACTCTAACTATTCTTGTACACTTGTAACTTGAGACTTTTCCTACTTATAATAAATGATTTTAAGATGAATATACCTAACATTTTACAATTAAACTTTGAGCTCAAATATTATGTCTGGTTTTGATGTTGAGTTTGTTGTTTTTGTATTTAGAATTTTAGGCTTTTAGGGCCTGAAGATTTTTCCAACCACCAAGATTTCCCATCTTTTCTTCTTCCCTTCAATGAATCAGAAAAGGACAGAAAGAGCAACTGAATTCTCGGTTTAAGCAAACGCTTTCATTACTTTAGATCCAAATGCATTGACCATTCGTTGTGTATATAAGTCAATCGACAATCCCCAAACCTCACGGACATCGAAGCAACCTCACAAAAACAGTGGAAAAAGGGCCTGTAAAAGTTTGTTCTGTAAAAGAAATCTTTCAAATAGTGAGGTTTAATTCACAAATGAACTATACAAACTACATCTCTTGTCTTGGACAATGTCTATTAGCGTCGTCTAACTTTCTGTGTACACACGAAATAATATCAACCCACTACTCTAAACAGAAGGTCTATGCATGCAGATTTATATGGCAAAAGGAAAAAACGGTTTTGGAAAAATGCCTGAAAGAGTACAAGTGAAACTGCGGTTTGCACAGTGTTGTACTCTTAAATATTCTCGGAGGTACCAAACTCAAGTTATAATGACATGGCGCTCAGTTGATCATACTCAGGGAAAGGGTGAAGAAGAGAGTTAAGGGGGAAACACAAACTAGTTGTCTTTGCATATATGTGTGTAGATTTATATATATACACACTTATATACATTAACGGTGCTTACACGTCGTTTAACTACAGCTAGACAGTACAACAGTTATCCACAGACTTAAAAGATTGTCAAATTTCCCAAAAGTATTTGTTTTTCTCAACTTAAAAAAGGAAGTTGCATCCTTCCCTTCAGTGGGAAATCGAAAGTAATTCATCCTTGCACTGATACAGACACATGGTGAATTGTGTTGAAATGTAAGAGCCAAACCTGAAACTGTCACACACACACACACACACACACACACCACGTGCACACACACACACACAACTGAAAATGTAAAGTAGACCATAAGTAAAAGTAATCTCGTCAAAGGCTAGTAGTACATGTCACATCGCTGAAAAAAAAAACCAAGGAAAAATACAAATGGAAAAAAAAAACCTGAAATAGAATGAATGCGTGAGATGTGAACCCTTGAAAACGTACAAATGTCCACTCTCGGTAGACTAGAAACACAGAGAAGCAGGAAGTCCTCTTCTTAAGCTCAATCTTAGTCCGTGGGAAGGGTTTATAGTGTCTTGGCTGCCTTGGAATTGGGTCTGATTCTTTGGAGGTGTGTGAAATGACTATGTATGTTTTGACGAAGGGCTCCAACATTTCCTGACAGTGTTTATAGGGCTTGTGTTTTCAGCTCGATGGGTTCCCCTCGGGTCTCCTGCTGGGCTTCGGCTTCAGAGGGCCGGTTGCCTTTGAGCACGGCCAGTCGCTCGGACAGACCGCGCATGCGTGGAAATAGAATGAAATCGTACAGCAGAGCCCCCATAGCGCCACCAATCATCGGGCCCACCCAGTAAACCTGAGAACAGGCGAGAGAAGAGGACGGTTAGCGAGGTGAACGCGGTTTCCACACCACATCTTCCCCGTACTCGTCGTCAATACTTCCCAGATCTTCTCAAATACTCACCCAGTGGTTAATGAAGTTTCTGAAGAGCACAGCGGGAGCGAAAGACCTGGCCGGGTTCATTCCTGCTCCAGTGTAGTACATCTGCAATAAAAGTCCCACGTTTGAGATCAACACTAGAATGCAATGGATACAATTTACGTTGCAATGAAGCATTTAATCGCTGATATTCTTAGATGTTTTCTTACAATGCTTTTTTCTTTAAACTCAATTGCAGTATAATTTCATATAACTCAGAAATGTGTTTATCTAACATTGACTCGGAGAACTTATGTGTATGATTATTTAGAATATGAATTATAATTTATACATTTATATTTTTAAAATGCATCTTTTAACAATGATCAAGTTCCTCTTACTACTGATTATTCACTGTAGAATTTTTTAGAATGACTTTTTAAAATGATAGAATGAATTAAGATGCATGACTAATAATAATATTCAGTATGACTTGTATTTTAAAATTTAATCTTTGAGCCTTTTGATTCGTTCCATCACTTTTCTGTCTGTGACATTAAAGCAGAAAGCCTGTAGTTTAGTCTTGTCTAAAGTGTTTAAAGCAGGTAGCATCAGCATCCTCTTACCCCCAGCAGGTGTCCAACCAACACAGAGAAGCCGATGGACAAGGCAGCAGAGCCCAGGCGTCCGTTACGCCTCTCGTCCGTCACAGCAAACACACAAACCACGAGCTGCATGGTCAGGAAGATCTCTATGGTGGTGGCCATGCCCAGACTGATCCCAGGCTGAAGCTGAAAGCAACATTTCCACATACAACCTTTAGTTTCAAACTGTGTGACTACTCTGGCAAACCTGAGCATCCTTACCGTGTTAAGAGCCAAATTTCCTCTCATGTTGTTGGGCGTGACCCCGTAAAGCACCGCGGCCCCTGCGAGAGCCCCCAAGCACTGGGCGCAGATGTAGAAGAAAGCACGGAACAGGGACATCTGGGAGCCGATCAGGTAGGCGAAGGTGACGGCAGGGTTGATGTGGCCACCGCTGATGTGGCCGATGGACTGGATGAGAGTGGCAGCCGCCAGGCCGAAGCAGAAGGCCACGTGGAGCACGTTGTGTGGGCCGGTGGTCCAGCGCAGAGCTGCTCCCAGCCCAAAAAACACGAAGAACATGGTGCCGTAGAACTCGGCAAAAACAGCCCGCCAGAAAGACATGGACCGGAACTCCCACATGGCTGCAAGGATCCTCAACGGACAAACTAGAGGGAGGTGAAAGGAGAGGGACCTTCAAAACGCTCGGAGGATGGTTCTCGGCTGAAGAGGTTTGCGCCTGATCACGGTTTGACCCTGCTTCACAAGACTGAAGTCATCTGTCCAGCTGATCTCAGACCAGTGGCTTTGTCATAAAACCGTAGGAGCGAAACTGGCGGGTGGTCTTTGCATCTATAGGAAGTTTCTCAGAGGATGTTTAGTAGGAGAACACAGGTAGACAAAAGATGAGCATGTCCGGCAGACATTCAACCTCTCTGATGGGAAGCCAGGGGCCACATGGCTATTTATAATGACCGTGACCCTCGGTGACACCGTAATCCTGTGCTGAGTTGTGGGAGGGGGCTGCGGACAATACAGCAAATCGAATAAAAAATTCTTAACCCTTTTCTGTCCACCCAAACCACCCATTCTGAACTTTCAGCCAAGCTTCATTCAACTACAGTTTGTATTTTTTTTTCTCCAGTTCTCGTAAGATTTATTTAACAATAAACTAAATGGGGTCCAATCCAAAGTGTGATGCTTAAACACTCAACATTATGTGTTAGTTAAGGTGGCTTTTGGCTTTTTTCAGCTGTGAAAAGAGATGGTGTCCAGACTCGACCCCTGTAGAGCTCACACAAGACCCGAGCTACTAAAAGGGTCGAGTCCCTTTCCCCGCATGAGTAAGTGCTGACACACACTCGAAAAAACTAACAATCCCACTAGCTCATCCCGAGACCACAGATTCAATTCTAAAAAACGGTTGGAAAAAATAAGTGCAAACTTGTTTTTATTTGTAAACACTCAGACTTTGTCGTTTTTATCTCGTTACTGATTCGCTGAATATTCTGGCGTTGTGTCTGCTCACTGTAAAGATCTTGGACTAGTCAGAGATTATTTCCCGTGTAATTAGTCATGTCAAGCGTGTGGCTTTGAATCGGTGAAGTTTGGTGTGTGCCGGTGTGTTCTGTGCAGAAGTGATTAGACAGAGATTTGCATTGTGTGTGCTGCACGGCCGCTGGCGTGAGGCCCGACGGCGCTCTGGAAAATCCAGGTTTGGGCCATGGCGCGAGCTACAGCACTCTGAATGGATTCTGCTTGGCTTGTGCTTTCTCTCTTTCAGTTCGGATGAAGCAAAGTGCTAGCCGTGACACTTTCTGTCGCCTTCTCGCGCCGCTTTTGCCAGAGCAGTGACTTTCTCTAAAGTGAAGAGCCGATGCTTCCTGTCATGGATATTTAACCTACCCTCCAACTTCTGCAACTGTAAATGTGCCTTCACAAAATAAATAAATAAATAAATAATTAAATAGCCTAAGAGCTATAATGTATGTGTGTGCTAAAAACGAAATTGAAGAGTTTTTAGATCCAGTGATAGTAAATTGTGTCTGAGAGGTTGCAGGTTTGAATCCCACTCTGGCTGCTTCTACAACTGCAAGACACTAAGCCCAGTGACATAAGGCTGCCCACTGCTCCGGGTTTGTGTGTGTGTGTAACTTCATTTTGACACGGTCGCTAGTGGCCATATTGGGAGATTCACTCACTTCTACTAAGTTCCTTTGCCTCTCACAGGTCCATTTTGACAATGTAAGTAGTGGAGGCCGACACGCTTGGCGTTGTGGCGTTGGAGAGTTTGTGTACCTCTTTTGTGGGCAGGATTACTCCGTGCCACTGCCGCTCATATGTCAGTAAGCTGCCTTTTGTCGCACAGAAGAGAGCGAATAAAGCGCTGGCGTGAGGGCTTTTCTATCACCTCTGGTGCAGACTGCTGACACTGACACAAACCTCCAACTGCCCAGCATTAATGCCAACCAAGCGTCCGTACGGCCACTGTCTTAATCAAAGTGCTTGCTCAGGGAACTCTGAAATATATAGCCCCACGCCGGATTAACATTTCGCAGCCGTTAACCATCGCTACCGTTTCTTCTCCAGCTTTGTGGGAAGGTGAAGTACAGAACGCTTCAAACGGATGCTACCGGTGCTCTAATGATAATGTAGCGTGGAAAAGAAAGAGAAAAGGAGTGCGGTGGACTTCTTCAGAATCGTTTAGTGTAACCGGGCGTTGTCAGGTACACGGATACTGTGTGACGGAAAGTACAATTGTGACAGAAGGTTGTCAAGTACATTTGTAGCAAACCTGGTCCTCTACACACACGAATAAACCGAAACGGTTTATTTATGTCACAAATACAATAGTTTCAAACTCTAAGACTGTGATTTTGTTGTCTCTATAAAAACCAAAATGATCGCCAGAAAATAAAATAACTATTCTAGATTAAAAATATATATAAATTGGGGAATTGTTTTGATATATTCTATTTATTAATTTTCGCGTTATCATTTTCATTTAATTTCCATGTAATGTAATAACTGCACTTTAATGCTGAATGTCAGAGCACTTTGTACATAGATACACACACTCGGCTTCATGTACAAAGTGTGTGTGTTGTGTGTGTGTTGTGTGTGTGTGTGTTGTGTGTGGTGTGTGTGTGTGTGTGGCGTGCGTGCGTGCGTGCGTGCGTGAGTGCGTGCGTGCGTGCGTGCGTGCGTGTGTGTGTGTGTGGGTGTGTGGTGTGTGTGTGGTGTGGTGTGTGTGTGGTGTGTGTGTGTGTGTGTGTGTGTGTGTGTGTGTTTTATAGGTTTACCAGGGAAATTCTATCAAAAAATAAGTAATTGGAGTAACTAAGATAAAGTAAACTAGGTATGCAAAGTTTAACGTATAAGAACTACGTATACTTCTAACGTTTAAAAACACTCCACAACTACAACACAAAGAATCCCAAAACTACGTACTTTAAATAAACTGAATTAAAGAAACGGAACATTTGCGCCATCTTGTGGTAAAGCGCCGATCCCCACGTTCACAAACACACACACACGGACGTGTTTGTTCTGCTTGCAAGGTAGCACCGTTATTTTAAATCTAACGCTATAACTTAACCTTTAAATGTAATATTACTGATCATTTTTATCTAAGTCAGTCAGTCATCTTCTACCGCTTCATCCTTTACAGGGTCGCGGGGAGCTGGCGCCTATCTCAGCGTCTTAGGGCCGGAGGCGGGATACACACTCTGGATTGGTGGCCAACCATTCGCAGAGCGGGACACACAGACAAACACATTCACACACTCACTCTCACCTATGCGGTCAATTTTCCAATTCCAATTAGCCTGAAGCGCATGTTTTTGGACTAATTAAATAAAATTTGTTATGAATTGTGTATTTTTGCGGCCTAAAAATCTTGGCAAAAAGAGCAGCAGCAGTAAATTATTGTTTAAACGTCACATAAAAAGAGCAAATTTCATGATAGCACATTTGACGCTTGTATGTTTATAGATTTATATTGAACACACTAGATGTGTACAAACTTTTAAGTTCCAGCTTCATAATACAAATTTCAATCGAAAAAGCTTTAAAAAAAAAAAAAAAAAAGTGTCAAGTGTGGTGTTTGCAACTCTTTTGTTTTAAGAATTCAACACATTTAAACTAAACTCAAAAGATAACAAAAGACAAAAAAAAATATCATTTGGAGACAATTTATTAGAAATGTGTACACAAAAACCTCACTGCATTTCACAAACCGAAACGTATAAACCCTAGACGACAGGTCACAACACGGTTTTTCACGTTTAGTCACGTCTGCAGTGATATTAAGAGTGCAAACACGAATTGGTCACCTAGAAGTTCCCCTTTTTGTTCTGTACAGCAAATAGCCAATGCAATTCAAATCACTTTTTACAGAAATGGAAGAAACTGGAGTACAACTGCCGGATACACACCTAAATGTGAGGAAAGACAAGACGGTGGTCAGGCAGTGTGTAGACAGGACCACGTCGGGATTAACACGTAGATCTCTCTGAACCGCGATTAAAACACACAAAATCGGGGGTTTTCCAGTGAACTAGTGCAAGAGATTAGTATTATCCTTACGAGATGACTTTTAAATGCAGCACTGAAAAGAACAAAAAAAAAAAAAAGCTTAGCTGGGATCTGCAGGTAAGACGTTGCTTGCTTCATGAACACAAAGATCTGAACCACACAAATCGACAAAACAATTAAATAAATTGTACAGTTTATAAGAGAAGGCCAAAGCAGTTGACGGTATCATTCTTGTCCTTTTTCCACTTTTACAGATTACAATGAACGTTGCAAAATGCGGTTACCCCAAAGCCATCTAGTAAACCATGATTTCCACGCTATATCACCACGAGCTTGCAGTTGTCCATGCAGCACAATAAAGTGAGAAAGATATTGTCGAGGAGCTAAAAAATGAATCCCTTGTGACTTCTTGCAAGTCCTTGGAAAACGGTTTGGAAAATGATGCAGTTGTGAAGGACTTCCATCTCATCTCATCTCATCCTTTAAGTGTTATGGGGAAACTCGCTCTCCTGTTGTCCCTTCACTCAAGGTCGGGCATTTCTGGAAAAACAGCATATACATTCATTTTTGGTTAGGAAAAAAAAACAGTAACTAATAGTATCAGTAGTTTGATTGATGTAATCTGTGTTAGTGTTTAAAATAATTGTGTGTGAGCACATAATAATCAGCCAAACATCATTATATTGCATCTCAAGCATAAAAACGACCAACGTGTAGTCAGTTCATTTTGAACGTTAGCCAATGGTAATTCTAAACAGCATGAACTTGGAGCAGGTTTATCACACGCTGGTATTTTTTTTCCCTATGACAATGATGATGCCATGGTGCCCATGGTGCTTTTGGATTATTTGTTTTCCAATAAATAATAACTAATATATTTTGTTTGAATAAAAAAAACCGTGTGTGTGTGTGTGTGTGTGTGTGTGTGTGTGTGTTTTAAATGGTACGAGTCAATGCTAAACAAGTACAAAAAGTGTTGTCTGGCTGACTACCATGCAAAATAAAAAGGCTCTGAAGAACAAAATTAGTATAAAACATAAGTATCAGTACAAAATTTTTCACAAAGTCATTTTTGTTAGTGTTGTTTTCTATTTGTTCAAAAACATTCATTCATTAAGGCCCAATGTTTTAAATATGATACAAACAGAAACTTGCTAACCAAAACTGATATTTGGGAAAAAAAAAGAAATGTTTGTATATTTAAAACCAATATAATCTCCAGTTTCAAAGATTCTAATTTTCTGAACAATTTGTCGATGCTTTAGGGTTTACAGGGTTAAATGAACAATAAATGTGCTATTTGGATAAGTAACAATTTGGAATCACAGAAGAAAGAAAACTTACTTTCGTCATCACTGTCTACAGACTCTTCCTGTAAAGACAGCGAGAAAAACATGTCAAATACAAAATAAATAAATAGCAAGTGTGTAAAATGAAAAGACAAGCACTGAAAAACATCTGACTTTTCTACAACTTACATCATCAGCACCGTCCACATCTGGCAGGTCGTCTTCTCCTCCCATGTCGTTCATCATCTATCACATGGATCAAAACATTCAGGTAGGAGCATTGAAGCACATTGGGGCAATAAAGATAATTTGCGAGCACATACCTCTGAGAAACGATCAAAACTGGACAATTCTTCATCAGAGTCGTCTTCCCAGTCTTTCCAGTTATTGAAGTCAACACTGAGCCAATTGAGCTGCAAAACCACATTAAAAACTGCGATTAACACATCAGATTTCGGCCACATGCTTTCTTTAAATGGCTTACACGTTTCCAAGCCTCACCTTTGTTTTTTCCTTCGTTAACCTCGGCCAAGACTTGCCAGGCTCTGTCTTTTTTAGACAGCAGAACACTGACCGGTCTGTGCGTTTGTGCTTGGACTCCTGCAAATTACCATCAAGGTTCAGCGATTCGTCATCAGACTTACAGAAAAAAAAAACATTTAACTATTCAAAAACATGCAGTGAATTAGAATGGAATCTCTTTCAAACTCGCAGGAGACTAAAAAAGCTTCTGATTGTTGTAGTGGACCAATTTGAAGATGTTTTACCGATTAACAATAATAATAATAATAATAATAATAAATAATAGTATAATTTTGTACCGAAAATCATTTGGTGGATCAAAAAAAGGGTCATTGCAGAGCCATTTGATACAGTATAGTGCTGGAATGTACAGTAGTGTGATAAAGTGCGGCAAAACAAGAAAATACTTCACGGTAGAGCTGCACGACTCTGGATAAAATGACAATCACTTTTTTTTTCTTTACGATTCAAGATCACGAGTCTTTCACGATTCTGGATATTTTTTTATTTTAAATATTTAACCCTGAAAGGTTAGACAGAAATAAATGGAATGAATAAATGGAATGAAAAATTAATAAAATATAATGTAAAAGCAATGCTGTAAAGAAAAAAATAACCTAATAAACAGATCATCAGTAATTAAACATACTGTAATAAAAATAAACTTACCAAGGTACAGTATTATGTACAGTGCAGGGCAAAATTTTTAGCTCTGTTTAAAAGCCCTTTTGAAATGCTTATCAAACAATGATTATTTTGTAGGGGGCTAATCATTTTGTCCTCAACTGTATATGTTTGCTGTATGTTTTGCTGAGTGTCTTCTGGTTTGAAATCGCAGTAAACAAACACACACACACACACACACACACACACACACTTCAGAATAAAGTCCATTTTCAGGTACTAAAATGTCCGAGTTGATTGACTTACATTATCGTTGTTTCCTCACTCATTCTCCCGGTTTATTTTATGTATTTTTAAAACTCAACTGGCGCATGTAATAAGCGCGACTGCTGCGCAAAATCACACGTGGCCGTGCGTCTGGCATCATCACACCCACTGGGACAGTGCAGTATTTCTCGCACCATTAAATTAGGGCGGTGGCACAAAATACGACATTAGAATGGAGATAGCGAGCTTTTAACGGTTAATCATGCAGCTCTACTTCACGTTCAAAAAGTTAAGACTGACGCTCATACAAGAACATATTCAGTACTTACATTTGGATCAATGGATTCAAACAGTTCTACTTCATTATGATGCT
Source organism: Paedocypris micromegethes (assembly GCA_028031935.1). Lineage (NCBI taxonomy): Eukaryota > Metazoa > Chordata > Actinopteri > Cypriniformes > Paedocypris > Paedocypris micromegethes. The sequence goes on from CM051495.1 coordinate 11,382,524, forward strand.
TCATTGTATCAGGTCCTCCAACACAACTATCACAGAAAAAAAAAAAACACATCAGTCGCTGTAAAGGACAAAATTCTGACTGACAATGCTCTTCATGTAAAAGAAACACTATGTGATCATTGTAAGAAACACAAGAGAGTACCTGAAGTCAAGCTTTGTTTTGTCAAATTTAACCTGGACATCTTTACTGTCTTCTATACAGAACTCGATGAAAACAGCTTCTCGTCTGTCATACCACTTGGCAGTTGCTGGCTGCCTGTAAAAAAAAACAGAAATACATTCAAATGCATTTCAAAAAGCACAAACACAACTGTGTTTTAATACAAATTGCACTTAAAATACCTGTGTTTTTGAAAGCAACATCTGCTAACGCTCACTTTTAAGACTACATATATATAAACAATTAGTATGTGTGAACCTTAATGTTCTGACATTTCAAATGTTCTTGGATCATGTGACTAGTACAAGTGTTCCACTAGTTTAAACGGAAGGAACATATTGAACAAGCATCTCCGGATTTCTAGAAGCCTCTTTAGTCCTCCATGTGTGCACCTGTCATTAGAATTCATTCCGACAAAAATCCTTAATCCTGACAAAGACCATCTAGTGAGTCTAGTTTAGCTTAGTTAGTGTGTGTGTTGTAGTGCTTGTAGTTATCATAATAAAACTTCTACAGTATTAGTGGCTATTACAGTACAAGTTTGTTTTGGACCCATACAAAAACGTTTTGGAAACTAGTCATCTGAACACTAAATGGTTAACTCGAAGTCTTATCTTGTGTTCCAGGTTGGTCTCCAGAAGATGTTTATCCTTAAAAGACCAGCCTGGAGAGTAGCTCAATACAGGAAGCTCGCAAATGCAGGTTGGTTAACGGTACTTTTTATTAGGTCATTTTATTAATAGATTCCTCACATTTATTGGATAATTATTCAAATCGGCCAGTTTATTAATTTAGACTAGCTGAGTTGATCTACTAGCTGTGAAGTAACAAGAGGCCTAGTCTGTCAGATGCTAACAAGCTAGCTAGCCGAGCTAATCTGTATGAACGTGTGCAAAGACTAGCCATGTTAAGAAAAAAAATGCACTTAAGTCATCCTAGCAAATAGACTTTGCTTACTACACCAATCAATGCCAGCCATACAAAAATAAATCGATTTTCTTTCAATAATAGCCACACTCGCTGCATAGATAGTACGTCAAAACTGTCCCAGGAAAACTTACATGTCGATATTTTTCAGCTTACACCCGACACTAGGTTTGTCCTTGGGTCTTTGGTTGTGTGTTGTTTGTAACCAACCGCTTTAAAGCGAATACATTAAAACGCAAGATAGCAGTTTTTTTTAACCGCACTGTCAACCTGCAGGAAGCCGCGCGTGTCTCCGTGCGTCCTCCTGGCGCGCGCAGTGACGCATATTCTAGCGACTTCGGCCGCGCGTCCCGTGCCATGCGCGCGCACATGAAACACGTCTCCATAGTAACGAAACTGTGTTTTGTTGCGTATCCGGCATATCTGGACTTTCCACCTAAGAGGTCGCTGTCGACTTTATCCGAGATTGTATGTGGTTGGTGTTTATTATATATTTCGGGTTTATCGCACGTAGTTTATCACACGCGCGTGTTTGTCTGTGCGTGTGTGCGAGAGAGTGATAGAGACGAAAACTCAAGTATTTTGACCTTAGAACAGAAAAACGAACAGGTCGAACAATAAAACAACTAGAATGATTCATGATAACACAGCGCCGCACAGTGGTCGAATTTCTATTTACCTCTAATCCGGCTCAGACCAACGTTCAAGAGTGACGAACTTCCTGCTCACAATATTTTGGATTCAGGTTTTCCCCCGAATAGAAGGATGAAAACGAAACGAATGACATGCAGATGTCGGACGAGATGACGTGTTTGTGTCGCGAGTGGAACAATTTCGACGTGGCAGTCTTCGTACGCGTGTTGTAGTCTCGTTGCCAAGGACGGGGACTTGGAAAACAACAAAGACACTGAGCTTTTTGTGTTGTTGTTTTTTCTTCTTCTCCAAAGGGAAAAACCATTTCGACCTGATCGGGACAACTCAAGTGCACGCTCGTCGGAATTGTCGCGGTTTAACGGGCACACCAATGCAGCGATCCTCCGTCGGATGGAAGGCTTTCTCCAGTCGCTGTAGGTTCCCTAGGTGCATCCTTCTCTTCCGGCAAAGTCACCACGGAAGGTGAATTTATTTAGTGCATGTAGGCTGCCAATATATGTACGTATGTGTAAATAAACAATCTCACCCTTTTCTTTATCTGTATGGTGTATGTGCAACCCGGGGAATAACCAGATTGTTTTGTCGTTAAACAGGGAAATAGGCCAACAACAGCAATTATCGAGAATTAATGGGCTCGCAAGGTAATTTGGTTTCCATCATGTAATTATTGGCATGCATCAAATGACGATTATAATGGGCTCGAACAGGTAGCGGGGCGCTTTGTTTATAACGACACTTGCACAAGTACCCGACACGTAGGAAACTTGGTTTTTCTGGAACACTCCACACCCTTCTGCTGCAGAGGGACCGATCAATTCGGATAACCGAGAGGAACATGATTACGGTTACGATTACGATGAATCGGGTCCCATTCAAACGCGGCGATGAAACAAGGGCGCGCGCGCGTGCCGGCGACCCCGCAGCTCCTGTCAGGTGTGAATTATTGTGAATTTATGCAGCGCTGGCTCGCGACACGCTTTTTATTCAGCATGTGTTTGCCTTGACAAGGAAAGGGGTGAGATAGCGTGAGTCGCATGCTTTTATGGCGAGCAACCTGCTTGGGCTTCATTTGCGTTTCATTTGATGAAGCCGTGTGATGGAATTTGAATGCCTCCAGTAACCGATATCCTTTTGTCCCAAGTTTCCCTTGATGAGATGAGCGTGCGTGCAGGCCAGGGCAGTGACGAAGTGCTGGTGTCACAGGCGGTGTGGGATTACCTTGCAGCTGCTGGACGGCCTTGGCTGCTGGACTTTGAGGATAAGCATAGACTGAGTGCAGACATCATACGACGCGGAGAGCGCGGAGGCTGCTGTTCGGTCCGGCTCTCCCTGGCGGAGGAGGACGAGGGCAGGGGTCAAGGCGTCATGATGGAGAGGCCGGTCTCCCATGTCACACGGAAAGCTTTCATAGACTTGTGCCGCTGTGCCCGGAAGGAGATGACCAAGCACGAAGCACCTCCCAAGAGGAAGCGTTCTCTGCTGCCCTGTGTGGCCGCCATGGAGCACGATGGAGAAGGAAGTTTGTTGCCTCCACCTCCTCCTCCTCCTCCTCCTCAGCCTCGCCGCTCACAGAGGCAGCAGCAGAAGTGCAGGAGGAGCACGGACTTTGGCTCCTGCGTTTTACCCATGCAGCACGAGGCCTTGGCAAAAAACATGGCGGAGTTGAACGCCACTCCGTTGAATGAAGAGGAGACCACCGTTTGCTCCATTTGCATGGGCGAAATGATGGAAAAGACCGTTCTGGACAAGTGCTTCCACGCATTTTGTCGCGCCTGCTTGGAGCAGGCCTTCCAAGTGAAAAAGGCCTGTCCCGTGTGCAGACTGGTGTACGGTCAGCTTATTGGGAACCAACCAGCCAATGGGAGCATGGTGGTTGAACGAGACCCCGATATGGAGTTGCCTGGACATGAAGGCTATGGCTGCATATGCATTATTTACAGCTTCCCTCCTGGTCTACAAGCGGTAAGCTCAGGGCTACAACACCAGTTTAATGGGAAAATCAATATTGTCTTTACTTCTTGTCAGGAAGAGCATCCTAATCCCGGTGTGAAGTATCCGGGCACTGATCGAGTGGCGTACCTGCCGGACAGCCCTGATGGGAACCGTGTTCTACGGATGCTGCGGCGGGCGTTTGAGCAGCGCCTCATCTTCACCATCGGCACCTCCATGACCACTGGCATGCATAATGTCATCACCTGGAATGATATCCACCACAAGACCTCCATCTGGGGTGGACCACGATGGTATGAGAAGCTTTTTGTACAACAAAAGAAACGTCAAAGAAATTTTGTACAACCTGAAAATATTTTTTCTGATATATTTGTAATCACATTTTATAAAGGTCATATCATTGGAGACTTATAGTACTGATATTATAATATATCAATTGTATTATGTTAGGACTAGTCTCATACATTAAGAATAAGGGTGCCTTCACACCTAGCTCGTTTAACCCTTTTAAACGCCCTCGGAGCGGATCAGAGCGTATATGTGAACACACCATGCAATCTCAGACCCCCCTAAACGGTCCCAAGCTAGCCGTGCTCGTTCCACCTCCGGAGGTCTGAGTGCGGTTCGTTTTGCGGGTCCATTTTTGGTTCGATTACATTGTGATATGTGAAAGCGAAGAGATCTCGGTCTACTTCCCGGTTTGTTTCGCCGCACACACGAGGCTTCCGTACCTGCCGCTCTGTTACGCCACCGTAATCAAGTGGGTAAAAAACATTTCGTAATGGCAGGTCATGGGGGTTGTGTGTCCCAGGTGGAGATTTATTAATATTTGGAAAGACAATTGCATTAAACGACAACTCTGCTCAAGCCATAAAAAAACGTTCTATTAAAAAAAATGTTTTATTCCTAATAAATGAAAGTCTCACAATAAACGAAGAAAAGTGGTATTAACGGATCCTATACCGCATTAAAATAAGAAAAAAACGTACAAGAAAGGGGCAAAATACATCGAAGGAGAAGTCACAGAATATCACTGAATAAACAGATTATTTTGTGAACAAGAAAGGGCCTGGAAACTCTTAATTTCTGAAGAGGTCAAAAAAAGAACTGAGTTCTCTTCTGACTAGTCCACTAGGTTGTGAACAGCAAAAGATCTGAGCTCACATTCCCTTTCTGGCTCACTTTGACCAAGTTTGGTTCGCTTAAAAATGTGAAAGCACCCTAAATTAATCATGTTTTCATTTATGTATTACAGGTTAAGATTTATGTATTTGTCTTTTTGCTTTTGCTTTATATCTCTGTTAGTTCGTCTGTCAATCCGTCAATTTGTCTTCTGGTTTATCTGTCTGTCAATTGCTCTGTTTATCTAATGTCTTTTTTCCATCCATTTTTCTACCTATTTATCTAACTATTTGTCTGCATTTTGGGTTTTCTTTCTCTGTCTGGTTGTCTGTCTGTCAATCCCCATATTTGATTATTTGTCTCTAATCTGTCTATCTCAACCATCCATCCATCTATCTACCTACCAGTCTGTCTGTTGATCTGTCTGTCTGTTAATCCGTCTACCTAAATATCTATCCAACTATTTGTCTATCTATGTATCTATATACATGTATGTCTGTTTAGTTTTAAGTCGTTTTTATTCATTTTTTTTCAGCTTTGGCTATCCTGATCCTACATATCTTGTCCGAGTGACTGAGGAGCTGAGGGAGAAAGGAATAATGGCTGACTGATATTGCTGCATTTCCAAAGGAACCCCAGTCATCTGCTTCAGCTTGAGTTTGATCAGGATGCTATTTTACAACTTGAAATGACTCAAGACAAACATTTTCAGGTTTAAGGTGTAAGATGAGCCGCACTTTACTGAGACGGATTAACGTTAGACAATATAATGTGTACTTATAGTTTAAGTTCCCATAATGCACTGCTTTGAAATGAATGTCAAAAGTGTACATTATTTGTTGTCTGCTGTACAACCTTTCCCTTTTGTGTTTTAGATAAGAAACTTTTATCTCTTCCAAACAGCCTTTTCACAGTCTGGTGATGCCTGGGTGATGGGATACGTTATAGCACAGTTAATGGGTAAAGCTGGGACAATCCCACACAATCTTTTCCCTACTAATCAGCACTAAGAGGCACTTTGCATTGTAGGTAATCTTTTTATTATGAGAATTTGAAGTGGATTCTGCCTGATTTCCAGAGTGCTTGCTCTGACGGGGTTATTATAGGTCGTTCTAGTTACGGTCCTAGAAAAGAACGTTGACACGGTGGCTTTCATCTTTGTTAATGTCCTCATGCTCTCATTAACAGGAAATGCTGTGAGTTTATTGCATTATCACCTGGATTTACGATCACCTTTTGATGCAGATTAAATGATGTCAAATTAAAAGGGCATTTTCCACTTAAACCAAACTAAAGGCTGAATAGCTTCAGACGTGGCGGTCAACATTGTGTCATGCCTTTCGCGCACTTACGCACTTATTTTGAAAAAACAGCAGGTTGAGTTCATTAAAGTAGCAGTTAGTTCTGAATTAGAAAAAAGAACAATATTCATTTTCAAGAAATATTTCCAGTTTCCTTCTCTCTATTTTGAGGTATGATTAAAAAAAAACCTCTTTATTTAGGGAGTTGTTTGTGTGTGTGTGTTTCTTGTTTTTCTTAAAGATAAGATTTCCTTGTGTCTAAATAACCTTCAAGATTATAGTAATGAATATAAGAATGATGAAAATATCATTGCCATTAGATGTTAAGAAAACAAGTAATGGAGCAGTGGGTAGCGTTGTCGCCTCACAAGGACCCGTTAGAGTTCTGTGTGGAGTTTGCATGTTCTTCCCGTGCTTGCGTGGGTTCCTCTGGGTCTCCGGTTTCCTCCCACAGTCCAAAAACATGCGTATCAGTTGAATTGGCTTTGGAAAATTGACTATAGTTGTGACTGAGAGTGAATGTGTGTGTCTGTGCGTCTGTGTGTCCCGCTCTGTGATTGGTAGGCCACCAGTCCAAAGTGTGTATCCAGCCTCGGGCCCAGAGTTGCTGGGATTGGCTCCAGCTCCCCATGACCCATTTCGGCCGTAGAAGCCGTAGAAGATGGATACATTTGAGATGAATATGGTTGTCTGCTTTTGTTTACAAAGGCTGAATGTATTGTTTATTGTGTTCTTCTCATTGAAATGTTATTGTGCCTTCTGCAAAAGGTCACGGCCTGTTTTTACAAGTTATGATAATTTTGGAAACATTAACCTCATTGTATTATTTACAGTTTAGATAAATACTTGTTTTCAAATAGTTTCATACAAGCCAAACATAGTGCTCTTTGTGGTCTAAGAAGTTTTTTGTCTAAACAAGATAAGGTTTAAGGTTATTACAAATAACAAATAATAGTGTCAGTTTATACAGTGTTTTTTTTTTTCCATTTAAAATGTTTTGAAGGACCAATTTAATTAAATGTTTTGCTTGATTTACCTGTTAACTGTATTTTCATGCAAAATACTATGCACTTCAAATTCTGCTGATAAAATTGACCTCTTCAGATAACTGATTGTTGAATAAACTATTTTGCCTTTATAATTGTGTTTGATTTGTATTATGTCAAGAAATATATGCTCCTATTATAATGTGCTTTACATTTTCATACTTGAATAAATGGGTTCTGCTCTGTTACTATTATTTGTTTGTTGGGTTTTTTTTTCTCATATAGGGTAAGAATGAGTAATAATAAAGGTCAGTTGTGCACAAACCACCTTAGGATATTGCCCTGAATCCTGGAAGTTCTGACGTCAGAAACATTTATTTATAGAACAAGTGCATTGTGACAAGACAGTAAATTAGGGCGTACTGGCAAACAATGAATTCTATATAAACTGTAACACTTATTTCCAAATACTATATTCTCAATCTATTTTAACAAGGTCTTTTTGCAGTGGCGTAATAATGTTAGTCTGTAGCCAGAAAAAGCAGGGACAGTTCTTGAATGTGTTCAACAGAGGGCGCTGCGTCCACACTTACCAAAACCTTAATACGGGAAAAAATCTTTTTTTTTTAATTATATTGCATTATGCCAGTGAACAGGACTATAATAACAAATCGTAATATTTGGGCACATGTTGAACAAAATTTGATTGCAGCAAATATAAAATAAACCATATTTTAATTTGCATAAACCATCACATCGTGAAGACTTACAAACTATTTGATGTATCCCGTCTAAAATCTGAAACATGATCCTTTTTATATATTTTTCATTTTCAAGCGCATTACTCAAATGTAGTGCTAATGGTCTAAGCTTTTGCTGGCTCCAGGCCCGATGGGAAGTGTTTTGATGTGATGTGAGTGAGGATGCTGGACTGCAGTGGCGCAGGTGTGTGACTGGATCTGCAGTGGTGGAGCTCCGGAGCAGTGAGGACCATGCCAGGGTTTTTTTTAGACATCTGCTGCTTTTCCATCACAGCCAGGTCCATCTGGTGCAGAGAGGATTCAGCCATGTCTTTACAAACATTTGTGAATGTAGACTAATATCTGTCCTTCGGTCTCTCACATCCCTGTTGTTGTTTACTAGAGCGTTTTGAGGTTGCCAAAATATTACATCATGCATTGTATTCTGCAGATTATTTCGTCCAAAGAAAATGTCAATTTCAATACCCTTACATGTATGTGTGGATAAAATTGCACTTAAGTGTTTACCTTGTCTTTCTCCTATACACTATACTTTTATTTTAGGTCATAGTCATGATCTTAAAAATCCACGAACACAGGAACTTGATGGTTTGAGCTTACATTTTTGTCTACATCATATGTTTACAATGTTTACATGCAGAATGTATAACAGTATGTTTATAATATTTAGTCTTCTATATTCATTTTTGCACAAGGTTCCGAGAGCTTCCTTGTGAAATGTATTGGTGTCCAAAGAACAGTAAAGGATGTTCTGTTCTGCTTTAATCTAGTCTGTTCTGTTCTGTTCTGTTCTAGTGCAGTCTAGTCTAGTCTGGTCTGGTCTGGTCTGGTCTGGTCTAGTTTCATTTAATTTAGCTTAGTTTATTCTAGTCTAGTCTATATTTGCATTCAACATTTAAAAATCATATTCATAAAAACTTTTTTGAATGCATCTAAAATTCAGACCTATAAAATTGTTAGCGAAACAAATAATTAAAAAAATGAAATTATGCATATGTTTTGTTGAAAACAACCGAATTGTGTGCTCTGTAATTTATTCTAGGTATATAATTTCTGTTGTGTATGTTTATTTCCCCAGGCAATCACTGTCATGTCACAATCCATCTGCCCCCATAGCAGGGGGTGGGGATCTGCGAGGGGTAAAGAAAAAAGAGTAACACACACACACACACACACACACGTGCGCGCGCGCACAAACACGCGTGCACGTACGGTATGTCTACATCTTTAATAAACTTATCAGTAGTACTTTTATTAAAAATTTCGGAAAATGTGTGGGATATTGATACATTTTTCAGTGAATTGAGCAACCCCCCCACTCTTCTCTTCTGCTCCGACAGCTCTGGCTTGCTGCTTCTCCGTCTCCCTGCCTCTCTTTTGCATTTTCTTTCATCTCTTGCAGCTACAGGATTCACTGCTTTCGGATTTTAAGATGGTGGAAACGGAGCCACCGTATTAAATCTATATTAGGGATTATCCAATGCCTCTTGTTAACTTTAAAATAGTACAATAATTAAAACCCTATGGCTGCATTGATGTCAGAAAGAAATTGGAGTGTGATGCCAAAATCTTTTAAAATGTATTTTATAGTTCTTGGTGGTGTGTTTACTGTATGTCTTCGTCATCTAGTGTTAATCTGCTAATCATGTTAAATCTGTCCTGCTCTGTCTGTTAAACTCTCCACGCATGATTGCACTTTCATTTTTTTTTATATCAGACGTGTAGATGACCCTTATTTAGCCTTTTTAGCAGAGGTGGCCCTGAACGTCCTGGCAGGCACACAGATGGACTCGAGGTCAGGCGAGCAGATCTGGCAAGCGATGAGTTTTGGCTAGATTTCAATCTGAAGGCAGATTGACGGATCGGCTCAAATTGCAATTCACTACCGAAACCCGATGTTACGACTTGTGAGAGTTCAACTGTGACTCTCCCACGTTTGTGCGATGAAACTGCATCCACTACTTCACTGTAGTTGCACTGACCTCTCATATAATGAAGGTTTTTGAGAGATTCATTTGTCCACTTGTCAAACCTTTTCTTGATCCATTGCAGTTTGCCTATCAGTCACATCGTGGAGTGGAAGATGCTATTTGTGCGCTTTGAGACAGTTAAAACTGTGAAAAGCGCCTTACAAATGCTCATAACTTGAACTATACACTACACTATACACTTGAACATAACTGAACCTACACTCATCTGGAGAAACCCAGGAGCTCTGTTTATGTTCTTCAACTTCTCCTGTGCCTTCAACACCATCAGGCCCACTCTACTGGAGGAGAAGTAGAAGAACATGCAGATGAACCCTCCTTTGGTCTCCTGGAGTGTGGACTACCTCACTAAACGCCCTCAGTACGTCCATATACTGTCCATAACTGTGTGTCCGACACTGGGATCTGCAGCACCGGGTTTCCTCAGGGGACAGTTCTCTCTCCCTTCCTCTTCACCCTGTATACATCGGATTTCAGGTACAATACTGAATCATGCCACCTCCAAAAGTTCAATCACCTGCAGCTCAATGTCAGGAAAACAAAAGAACTTGTGGTGGAAATTAGGAAGACCAGGACCGCTTTCTGTCCATGGCGAGGCAGTCGAGATTGTCGAGAACTACAAATACCTCGGAGCACACAGAGACAGTAAACTGGGCTGGACATTAAACTCAGTAGCACTCTTCAAGAAAGGTCAGAGCAGGCTGCACTTTCTGAGGAGGCTCACCGTCTGTAGTATCATGATACAGATGTTTTTTACAGATACAGATGACAAAATCTTTTGTGTCCAGTGTTCATCTTCTATGCTGTGGTCTGCTGGGGAAGTAGCATGAATGTGGCTGACAGAAACAAACTGGACAAATTCATGAGGAGAGCTGGCTCTGTACTGGGTGTGAAGCTGGACCCTGTTCACGTGGTGGCTGAGAGAAGGATGCTGTCGAAACTTCAGTCAACCCTAGACAAACCTTCTCATTCGTTACACAGAGTGCTGGTCAACCAGAGGAGCACGTTCAGCCAGAGACTGATCGCTGCTAAGTGTTCCACAGAACGCTTCAGGAGATCCTTCATACCCGTGGCCATCAGTCTGTGCAAATGCTCTCCATAAGTGCTGGGACTTTTTCACTTTTCTATGGGTGTTATATGTTCTCCCGTCTATTTTTCTTGCTATGTTTTTAGGCACTCGCCTAACCAAAGGTCAGTGACTATTATTTTTCGCCCACACTCCCGACACTCACCCCGGACACCGACCAACACCCAAATGATGTCCCCCTTCAGAAACAAGGTCTATATTGTTATTGTAACTCAGGAATGTTAGGATTTTGGCATAAAATGGCCCGTATCTCAGAAACGGTACGTCGTATCAAAAAAGTGCCCCCCGCGATAAAGTTTACGCAACACGAGCCGGATCCAATGGCGCTATCCCCGAGTTATTTATGCGTTTTGTATTATTAGGCATTTGCCTTACCAAAGGTGAGTGACTATTGTTTTTTGTTCTAAGCCAAAAAGTGGAAACCTTGCCTACACTCACCCCGCACACCCACTAACACCCCAAAACCAAAACCGAAAAAATGAGACGAATCTAACGATGTAAGATTCGCCCCGGTCTTATATTTCTCTTTTGTGTGAGCAACTGACCGGAAAAGCAATTTCCACCTGGGGATGAACAAAGTTTTTTTTTATTGAATTGAATGAAACAAGCATGTGTCATAACTAAAACCACCACCCAAAATGAAAGAAAATATTCGCCCAAATGTATTTTTCTAAAAATATTTTTATAATACTGTATATACGTATTAATTTTTTCTTTTAAATGCAATTGATTCTAAAAATGTGATCATGATTTGTTTCTATGTGTTAATTTAGTTAGTTGGTTTAGTTTAATTTAGTTGTGCAGCACTTCCAATATTTCTAAAGCCGATTAGAAGAGGTAAGGTCTTTACCTTAATGAGTCAGACTGACTGGTCCATGCAGCAATATTGATTGAACTGTAAACATATGTATGTGCTGACTTCTCCTGAAGCAGGAGCATGGTCAGATGGTTGGTTGATTTGTTTGTTTGCGCAGTTGGTCGGTTGGTTGGTTGGTTGATTGATTGGTTAATTGGTCAGGCAGTTAGTTGGTTGCACAGTTGGTTAGTTGGTTTGGTTTGGTTTGGTTGGTTGGTTGGTTGGTTGATTGGTTGGGTGGTTGGTTGGTTGATTGGTTGGGTGGTTGGTTGGTTGATTGGTTGATTTATTTGTTGGTTGGTTGGTTGGTTGGTTGGTTGGTTGGTTGCACAGTTGGTTGGTTGGTTGATTGGTTGGTTGATTGGTTGGTTAGTTGGTTGGTTGGATGATTGGTTGGTCTTCTGCTGAATGTCTTTCTTTGTATCATAATCATTATCAGAACCTGGATATTAGTTAGAGTTTGCAGAATAATTGCAAACGTGTGTGTGTGTGTGTGTACAGATCGATAAAGAGATAAAGGTGGATGGATGGAGAGCAAAAGAGTGGACGGTGAAAGATAGATAGATAGATAGATAGATAGATAGATAGATAGATAGATAGATAGATAGATAGATAGATAGATAGATAGATAGATAGATAGATAGATAGATAGATAGATATTATGTTGTTTCGATGTAATGTTATGTTTGTACTGATGTTGCTAAAACATATCCTGTGTTTGTGTCGTGGAATAATCACACAAAAATTTGCTAAAATATTGACAAAATACGGAACTTTATTCGAAAGCTTTGGTTACATTCAAATTCTGAATGCATGTATTTTCAGATGCAGTCTACAGTCTTTCACACAGTTTTTCTTACATAACCTTGTTCAAGCTCACTTTGTGCTTGACTTCCCGCGGTATAAAGACATGAAGAGGCATCCTCCGAGTGCTGGAAGTGTACAGGAAGTGTGACTCCTAATTGCAGGCCTGTCAATTTAACGCCACTTCTTAGTCCAATTCCCCAATACTTGGTCTTTCCAGATGAGCTGCGCTTTGAGATCTAATCTCACTCCATCGGGCTTCTATTTATACACACTCCCTTGGATTGATCAGCCAGCCAATTTACAAAGGTGAAACTAAAGGTTACGCAAGGTCCGTCAGATAATAAACCTTCCCATCTGGGACTTTCCGTTCTGAACCAGAAGCACGTGCTGATTTTTTTAAGCACATGCAATCCTGAATTTATTTATATCTGTCAAGTTGTTCTGCACTTGTGGCAATTTCCTCACCTGATGTTTCTGCCACTATCTCTGTGCGTAGAATTGAAGTGTAGAGCGTCATACAAAATCATGTATTCAACCAGAACGAATATTTAATTAGACCCATAATAAGCAGTTGAGTGACTCATCTAGGCGTTTTTTTTTCCTAGATTTTTTTTTCTACGATTACTCATCCAGATAGGATACACGAAGCACTTCACTTGCTCGACTGAATCGTAGACATGATGTAGTGTTTAATGTGTTTGGATGGATGGACAAATGGAAGGAGAAGAAAAAGAGGAAAAAGAGAGAAGGTTGGATGGACAGGCGGACAAAGACATAAAGAAATAGATAGATAGATAGATAGATAGATAGATAGATAGATAGATAGATAGATGGATGGATGGATGGATGGATGGATGGATGGATGGATAGATGGATGGACGGACACACAGACGGACAGAGGCAGAGAGAGATAGCTAGATAGATAGCTAGATAGATAGCTAGATAGATAGATAGATAGATAGATAGATAGATAGATAGATAGATAGATAGATAGATAGATAGATAGATAGATAGATAGATAGATAGATAGATAAATGGGTACATAGACAGATAAAGACAGACACACAGACAGACAGACAGATAGAGAGAGACAGATTGATAGACAGACAGGAGGTTTTTTGTTTTCCACGAAGCACTTGACTTGCTCGACTGAATCGTAGACACGCTGTAGTGTTTAATGTGTTTGGATCTGTCCTAGAAACACAGGCAAGATTCTGCTGCGCTGCCTATGAAACACCCAAAAGAAATGGAGCCTGGCAAAGCTTCAAGACGGTTGAACAATTGATCATGCTCGCATTTGCCCTATAGAGAGTGAGGGGGTGGATGGGAGCGCATGGGAAGCCACTGTCAGCGCGCAGAATGATTAAAGAGGTTAGGAGAATATTGCTTGTACAAACAGGATTGTGTATGTTTATGAAAACTAAAACTGGGCAATTTAGAGTGAGTGTAGTAAGAGTGTAGTTTCATCTCACCTTGAAATCATTTTCAAGGTCGAATTGCAATGTTAATCACCTATCTTTGGGAATCAAACGTGCTAGTGATTCCCCTTAGATTATTTTTAGAAAATAAACGCACTGGGAAAATCATATCAAAGAAAAAATGAGATTTGATTTCGTTTTATAGGATAAACTCATGCCTTCCTTGCAGCTTTGTCTGCTTCATTAGTCCGCCCAGAGCATCTTCACAAATGGAGAGACAAATCACAAATGTCAGATGTTGTTGCCCAAGAAACATGCAAATGTATTTGTAAATACTCCTTTGACATTTTGACCCAGTGAAGAAGTGACAGCGCATGAATCACACTCAACACTGCGAGGATCGAGAGTGTTTGATGGGCTTGTCTTCTGGAGTGGGATCAGACTGAAGTGTGCTGATGAGCTGGCTGGGCCCTGCACTGCGGCAGAGGCTGTGTGTGTGTGTGTGTGTGTGTGTGTGTGTGTGTGTGTGTGTGTGTGTGCTGCAGATGCAGACAGCTCATCAGTAATCACACAGCGGTGCTTGCTTTCCCTCCTCAGGAGGTGCGCCTTCATGTATTCACACATCCAGAAGAAATAGCTGGCTTTTCGGATCGCAGAATGCTATTCTTTACAAGAGCAGGACCTTTAAAGCGATGCGTTTAGCTGAAGCAATCCACTCGCTATGTTGCTGAGATGCCCAGCTACAGCTATCATGTGAGATGCTGCTGTGTTACCACTTTTAACAAAAATAAAGGACGCATACTTCAGGGGGTGGGGTGATTTTGGTGGGCGGGGCAAATGAGGCAGTACGAAAATGACATCACGTTGTGATCGCACTGTAATATATGTTTTCAGGAAAGTACGACGAAACATTAAAATAAACTGTCTTTGATTGAAATACAGTCAGCCTTTCTCTTTTACAACTTAACAGACTTCTTTAATGATAATTGTATTTTATTGGGTGGTTAAAATATTTGTCATTTTTTGCAGTACTATACAAACATATAAAACAGCACATGCATAAAATAGCTACAAACATTAGTTAGTAAAGTTTTTATATAGCTTATTTCTAATTTAAAAATATAGAAAGTTGCAAATTACTAGTTTGTTTTTTCTACACTTGGGTATTACGGTATGTTGTTATGCTAAATGTTGTTGCTAATTGTTGCATAGTCTAACTCAAACTAAGTAGTTTCTATGTGGTAAAGGCAACAAATAAAGTCATACTCTTAGCTAAAGGTTGCTGCTACAAGCTAAACATTTTTGCTATGTGCTAAATGTTGTTATTAAAGTCCAACTTAGATAAAAGTTGTTTCTACATGATAAACGTTTTTGCTATGTGCTAAATTGTTGCTACATGCTAACAGTCTTTGGTAAAATGGAAGTGTTGTCGCTACATGCTAAATATTTATACTACTGTACATGGCAAGTGTCGTTGCTACATGCTCTGAGTTAAATGTTTTTGCTAAATGCTGTTGTCTATGTGCTAAACGTTTTTGCTATGTGCTAAATGTTGTTAATAAAGAATAATTGTTGTTGCCCCTAGCTAAAAGTCGTTGCTGCATGCTAAATCCTCTTGGTTTGTCCAAAATATTTTTGTACGATTTACTGCATGGTGTTGAATATTGTTGTGCTAAATATCATATTTGTAAATGCTGAGTTGTGTTGATATGTGCTAACTGTTTTAAAAAAGCTTATTGTTGTTTGTGCTAAATGTCATATTTGTAAATGCTGATTTTTGTTGATATGTGCTAACTGTTTTAAAAAAGCTTATTGTTGCTGCTTGCTAGAAAATAGTTAAGTTGTAAAGGTTGCTATGTGCTACATGTTATTATTAAAGTCTGTTTTTTGTTGCTGTTTTCTAAATGTTGTTATTAAATGCTAATTGTTGTTACTCAATGCTAAGTGTTGTTACTACATGCTAATTATGCAAATGTTTCTCTGTGTTAAAGTTTGTTACTAACTAAGAATGTGTTTGTTACTAACTGTTTCTATGTGTAAATATGATTTACTATAGTTGTTGCTATTTGCTAACTGAACTGTTGCTACCTGCCAGATGTTGTTATGTGTAGCTGACTGAAATACCCGTGTTTTATTGTACATCTTTGCTTTTACACTGGAATTCTACTATTTCGAAGCTATTTTTTTCAAAGGATTGCCTGACAAAATAGTATTTGTGGGGAAATATATGTGCATAACAGATGATTTTGCCCACAGAACAGCTAAAAGCACTTTTGTGTGCCCTGCAAGAACATGTTTTTGTCTTATTAATCACTGGTTTGTCACATGAAGGTATTTCTAAAAGATAGATTTTAAAACAACAGCAACTCTTCGCATAAATGTGGGGCTTTAAATGTGTAAAAATTACTGATCTATTTTTGTTTTTTAACTATTTTTAAGTAAGAAAAAATGTTTTTTTGATCAGCATTAATTTTACACTCATAGGTCATCTTACAAATTGATGATTAAAAGTCAAATGAGACAAAATTAGTTTGTGACAAAATGAGATTTGTAATTGAGACATAAAATATTTTAAAAGTGTAAAAATATTTTACTTTGGGGAGAAAATGTAATTTGGAAACCCAAAGTATTGTCAACAAGATAAACTCAAATGAGTTTAATATTCAATACTGTTCTGGCAAACAAAACAAAAAAATAGAAGTATTAAAATGAAAAATAAATAAATAAATTTTTCCGACCCAGCAATTTCTAAGGATGTTCCATTTGGCTCTCAGACAGGGCCATGATGCCTGTGGCCCTTAACCATAACCATTCATAGATGAATGAGCAATTCCTCCCAGTGTTGGGCCAGATGTTGGCCTAATTCGCCACGACTGTCAGCGTATGTGCCATTAAAACCCCTGCTACATATTAGTAAATACATTCCATTACTTGCTTAATGAGAGCAGTTATTCGGCTAAAAGGCATCAGATAACACTTCTAAAGCTTGTACAGTGTTTGATGCTCATGCTTTCGCCGCATGTGGCTTATGTGACATTTAACGAGAACATGGATCATACTAGTGCACTTTCATAAGAGCCGTTGAGTGGATAGGGGGCACAGCAGGTGACGGAGGGGTCAGACTCTCACACACTCGTCTGAGACAAGAGGTCAGCTTTCACCAAATGCATCACAAACGGTGTCAGTGCTTAAAGGGACAGTCCGGTCAATGATTTTTTTTTTCTACAATCCTTTGTTCTAAAATCCATGCGTCATTTTAATCTTGTCCAATTGACAAAAGCATTGTTTTTCTCCCGGATTTGTCGCCAGGACATTTAACTCCATGTCATGCTGATGTTAATGTAAGTGACAATATGATGCATGAGACTGTAAATTTTCTGATAATTGGCCTGTGAGAAACTGAATGGGGTGTAAAAGGATCCTGAAAGCCATACTTAAGTAAAAGTACTTTACTGTGAATATTACTCCATTACAATTAAATTAAATTCTATTTAAAAATAACTTTTTTAATAAGAAAGTATTTTGCTTTGAATTTAGGCTAAAGACAAACTGTAAGAGAACTGTGAAAAAGAACAAGAACTTTACACCACTGATGGGATAGATATCTTTTTAACCTGGGAACTTTATTTATGTTCATGATTACCGTATTTTTATGTATACTTATTGATTTATAGATTTGTTTTGTTCTCTTTTCAGCCTCTCTCTCTCTTTTTTCTGATATTGTAAAATGCAATTTCCCTATTGTGAGACTAATAGAGGCATTTGAATTTCAATTTTAATAGATAGATAGATAGATAGATAGGTAGTAAGATAGAAAGATAGATAGATAGCATGTTACTACAGAGCTGATGGCCAGTGCGATCACAAAGATCTTGGCTCCTGGGTTGATGTTTTCACTAGATACTGGCTGTCAGAAGACGTTCAGACACTGGCAGCAGCAGCTTGTGCCGCCTTCCAGATGTTGCGTCTCAAGACAGATGTGCCTCAGCTTTGACTCCGTAACTATAACATCTTGGCAATGGAGTGACACAGAGGTGGTGTTAAACCTGAGACTTGTGCCAGAGCGACACCTGCCATCCGATCCTCTATCTCTGTGTTGTGGCAAACCCATAACTGTACATATAATTATCGTACTGCACAGCCTTAAATACGTATATTCATTCATATTCATTGAGAGCGATCTTTACAACATGGAAGCACTTTAGCTGTATTAAAGAAACCACAAAAAAAAAAAAATCACACGTGCCAAACAAAGCGAGCTTTATTTTGGGAACGCCGAAAAAAAGTTTTGAAACAAAACCATACAGTAAAACACAGAAAAGTCACCATAAATGATGAATACAAATAAATAAAGTCCAAGCAATGTTACGCCAAGCACGTCTTTTTCAATTCACAACATAGAGAAATATCAAAGCGGCGACATTCTTTACGAGATGTCAAGAGTACAAAACAGGGTATGTACAACACGTGAAGAACATGCTTGAAGCAGGGCGGAGTCAAAGAGAACAGTGTGCAATGGCAGCATAATGACTCGTGTCCAGAAAAGTTTAGGAGAATTCATCTGGGATGTTCCGACAGTCCAGAGATCATGAGAAACAAGTCCACAACACTATCTGGCCAGTCATGAGAGATATTTGCACACTGTTCCTACGTCCTATCACAAAGCTCTCCAGTTCAATATTTACACTCACGGGTCAACGAATGTGGCGTCAAGTTCACAAAAAATGAGAAAATATACAGACTTTTTAGAAATGTCTGAAAAGATGATGGAAAAACAAAATGAAAAAATATCTTTTGATGAACAGGACCGGCCTGTTTCGTGTTATCCTGCATTTTCCTGCGTTCTTAAGCGTCTTCTGTGAACAAACGACTTTTATTTCTACATCTGTAAATGCAGGAGGGATGATTCTGTTTTCTGTACTAATAAGTTCACGACAGGAAGTCTAGTGTTTGTTTAACAGCAGCACTGATGTATAAATCCATATACAGAAGATGAGCGTTGTTCACAAAGCATTTGCTTGTATTTATCGCAGAGTTTGTTATTGCAGCTCAAACCAATTATTGCTTTGTGATAGACCAAAAAGTTTTTCAATTTGAACTAATATTCAGGCAACGCACAGCACCGCCGATATTTCTGCTGCTGATGCTGATGCACAAAAAGCATAAGAATGGACGGAATACGTCTTCTCCTAGATGACATAATGCTACACAAACTAACGCTAACCAGCCGATTTAAAGATACGGTTTAAATCTTTTGTCTGCATATTATTTTTAATCTGGGTTGTTTTAGAAAATAGTGCTACAACAGCTCTCTTGAGGTCATATCTAAGAGCAAAAAAATATATATATGATGCCATATCTGATCCCAGACCAGTCCTGAAGGATCTCAGGGTCACAGCTTCTTGGTTGTCTACTCTACTCGCAGCAGGAGACAGACGCAGGTCCCTTTCCTTACAACCATCTTAACTCTCAGATAGACGTCGCCTCTAAAAATCGAAGCATATTTATCCGTGTCCATGTAGCTGAGGAAAAGTATGTTTTGAAAATTCGGCTTTGGTAGCAAACGTCATTACACCACAATTTTTGGCCTTAGGTTTGTTGCTGAACTCCTAAATTCAGCCCCGTTTGGGCGCGGTTTCCACACAAGAGACGCCATTACTCTTACTGCACTGCAGCTAATTCAACCAGCATGACAGTTTTTGTCTCAGAGTGAGCTGAACCTGATGCTCCATATTTGCTCTGGATGAAGATTTCGCTTAAAACGAGCTACTGTCCCAAGTGCATACTGTAGTTTTATAGCATTTGAAAAAACAGATTAGTTGGAATTGGCTACAAAATCAGATGGATTGTGGCACGCTGTGTGGATCTCATTATAGCATTGAGTGTGTGTGTGTGCACATATATATCCAATGTTCTTATTTACTCATATGAATCATTCCAAGCTTTGACTGGCACAATAGCACTGGTGCAACAGCAAATCTCCTACGATAAAATCTGAATTGATGGTACTTGATGATTACATAATCATTTTACAATGTACGGAACGTATGCACTGTTGAAGAGCAAAAGGGACAGCAGGTTGTCCGCATCTGCCGAAATTTCGGAGGAGCGGAAGGGGGTGAGGAAGGATGCCACGCTTTAACAATGTGGCGATCAGAACCCACCCCCGGTCTCAGACCAAAGCGCGGGAAATGGAGTCGGCTTCTGACGGAGCTTCTCCACTCACATCACAGAGCAGCTCTTGGCTTTCTCCTTCTTGAAGGTGGAGGAGAGGAGCTCGGACTTGCTGGGCAGGTGCAGGAGACGCTTGGAGAGCCGGCGGCTGGGGCTGGGTTTCGCCAGCGGCTGCAGTTTATTTATGCAGGCCAATGCGGATGTGCGGAACACGCTGTGGATGCTCTTCTCCGAGGTGAAAGCGGAACACTCCAGGTAAGCCTCTGCACCCAACTGTTTAGCCATGGCCGAACCCTAGAGCAAAGAGATATAGATGCTCAGAATAATGCAACAAAGCTCAACTGTCTACTGTATATGCACAGCACCCTACTGTGATTGATCAAATATTGTGCTATATGATTGATATACTGTGATGGAGTGATATGATCAGATATTTGTTATTTAGCATTATCACCATATAGACAACTAGAGATATAGACAACTAACTGGCCATTACATTTTGGACAAATTAAAGGCCAGACATGATTGATAGACACTTTATTAATCTCACTGGGAAATTCTAGAATTGATGGAATGACATATAAACAAACAGACAGATGGATGGATAAATATGGGTTAGAGAATAGCTGTTCTTAAATTAACTAATTGAGATGATATAGAGAGAGATAGACATATCAAGTGAGTGACAGACAGACTGATACTATTAAATGGAAAGACATACAGACAAGCAGACAGACGAATTAACAGACAAGGATAATAAATGGAATGACAGATAGACAAAAAAGTCCGTAGAGAGAGAGACAGACCAATCAAGTTACAGACGGACACACAGAGTTTATTAAATGGAATTCCAGAGACAGATAAATACATCAAGATAAAGACAGAAATGGTGAGATGGAATGCCAGACAGAGTTATTTAAGTTATTTTTATTAATATTAAGTTGTTTTTGAGGTAGTTATTTATGAATTATTAATTTAAATATTTAATACATTCCTTACACAATTGTTTATTTGTGAATAATGTATTGATTAATAATTATGAATGTAAATTAGAGCAAGTTGTTAATGTAAATTATGTTTTTTTTTTTACATACATTCATTAAAATTAGTAACACCCATTATTTTGAATTGTTCAGATAAGTTAAAAAAAAATGTTGGCTTGGCTTTTTCGCAAACACTTTGTGGATATTAATAATACAGAATTTGCTTTAAAATACCAGTAACTACGCTATAGGTGTAGTCTGATGTCGGTACCTGTTCATGAGTGATGGGGGTTTGTTTCTGATTCGACAGCTCCATCAGTGTGCAAACATCAGTCCGAAGGTCAGTCTTGCAGCCAATGAGTAGAATGCGAGTACTGGGACAAAAGTCGAGAATCTCGGTTCTCCACTATAAATAGCAAACAAATGTAAACACGTTTCAGTATTTTGCAACCAAAAAAAAACCCATTTAATTCAAAAATCAAGAAACACAATACATGTTTATGGCTAATGCAATACAGTTATTTAAAGAGAAAAGAGAAATGACCTTCTTTAGGCCACTGTCAAAAATATCAGGACGACTGATGTCAAAGCAGAGGAGCACGGCATCAGAGTCGCTGTAGCAGAGGGGTCTCACGTTATCATAATATGGAGAACCTGAAAAACAGACAGGAAGTATACATTTAGTCAATAGGTATACAATATTGCCAAAGTATACACATTTGATTCAAAGTAGACGTCAGAAAGTGATTAAATCACAAATATTGACACTTTTGAGCATACATTATTACAAAATGTCCTCAACGTCCTCATCTATGCCCCCAAACAATTGGCAGTTATGGTCCTGCTCCAGTGGAGTAAAGTTTTTGAGTAAATGGACTTTGTTTCTTTACTTAAGTATTGTGCTAACGCTTTTTTTTTGCATTTGAACCCAGTATTAAAAATGTAAGCAACTTTTACTCTTGACTACATTTTTGAGTATATGTACGTTTTACTCCACTACAATGGACAAGTATCGTTACTCTTTATATTGTGACAAGTCAGCATCTTTTTTATACCACGGTTAATTTCTTGAGCGTACAAGGCATCTGTAGGGTGTTCAAGGTACTGCACGCAATATAAGAGATAAATCAGGTAAACGTGAAATATTGCTAGCGCTTCTTAGCATATTTGAGTTTGACTGAGACTGACTTTTTAATCTATTTTATTCTGCCATTTTGAAACACTGAGGTGTCCAAATTCATTTCTATATGCATATGAATGTATGCATAGCATATATATTAGGAAACACAACTTTTTAACAAATAATTTGTTTTTTGTTTTTCACATTCCTTGGTGATTTTTGAGCCTAAAATCAGTATGAGTAAAATACTTGTTCTTCTAAAATTCAATACTTTACGACTTTTACTCAAGTCTTCTTGGAATTGTTTACCTGTAACTTGTAATGAAATGAAGTAACTTATGCAGTAAGGTATCAGGTTTTCAGGCACTCTTTCTTTAAACTGGTCCGTGTGTGTGTGTGTCACTTCACTTGATGGTTAAATAGCACAACTCGTGACACTCGTTCTTTCACAACATCAATTGATACAATTTTTGGCAATTTAATTTATATACATTTACATAAAAAATTGTGAATAAAACTAATATTATCAGAAATGTAATGAGAATGTGCCAGTTGTGCTTACATTCATAAGTGATGCTCAAAAGAGAAAAGTAGAAGAGAAAGCTAGAAAAAGAGAACTGAACATTTGTGAAAGTGCTGCATATGGATGCAGGCAAAGTCAGACAAAGACCAAAGGTAAAGCTCCCCTGGCTATAACTTCATTTCATGTCAGCTTCTTTCAAAGCCCTCTTCCTCTCTCTGCTTGCCCTATTGGCATTTCAGAGAAGAAGAAAATGACAAATGAGCTCTAAATCCACATTGATCCATCAGTCTCGCCTTCCGTTTTTTTTTTCAGTAGATTATGCAACAGAAGTGATGAGGATGGGCTCGGCAGTTCCTCCTGCTTTTGCTCAGAATCCTTAAGTAAACCATCCCCCTGTGCCCACCACACACACACACACACGCACACATACCTCACGTAATACCTTCAGTCACAGTTTCCACAGCAACAGCCTTGGATTCAACCTAATGCGCAGTCTTTCTACCCCTCTATACAAGACTATCTGAAACTGAGAAGTGCCATCCCACTGGTTGCTGGGATGAAATAAACATCCCCTTTCTCCAGTAGAATTTGGTTAAAATGTTTAATCACAATTAGACACGTTCCGTCCAAAGTTCCAACCGGGTTAAAGTTTTATAAATTAAATCTTAATAAATAAATAAAAATAAATAAATAAATAAAAAATTGGCTTTTTTTTGTAGTTAATTGTTTCAAAGATTAAATAATCTTGTCTCTATTATGATTATTATAACCATATTAATATTTATAATTTCATTACCTTAAGATATTGTTTTTTACGTATGTGGAGAATTTAGCAAAATTATTAAATGTTGCAGTTAAGTTGACTTTAAACCATTCTTTGTAGTCAAAGTTTTCACAACATAAACTGGATTAAAATGCAGACCAGGAGACGATGTCTCTAGGCCGGCCGGAATGTCGGTGTTCCCCTGGAGGAGGGGCAGGAAGTGTCTAGGGAGAAGGTAGTCTGGGTGTCTTTGCTCAGGCTGTGGCCCTTCATGACCCGGCCAAGGATGAGCAATAAAAAATTAATGGATTAGAAAAAGCAGCCACGTCTGGGACAGAAATAGTCTATAGAAAACAGAAAGAATTCCAGTGTTTCGCAAACTAAAGTTGTTTATATATTTCGTTTTTTCATTCATTTTTTCAGTATTTCTTTCATTCGTATTCTAATTCGGATATCAACAATGTGCAATTTTTTTTTCCATTCATATTCTTTATCGTTATTTTTGGTTTACAATTGTGGCTGCTGCAAAATGTAAATTTCTCATTGTTGGGACAATTAAGATTTGTTCTTCTTCTTATTATTATTATTATGCTTATTATGTTTGATTAAATTCACAACTATTTTTATTATAGGTATTTATTATCATTATAAAGCATGTTACGGCATAATTTTGATAGTTTGTTTTCTTTTTTCATACACCAATTTTCTCATTTGAAAAGAACATAAAGAAAAGATCAGCTTTTCATGTCAGTGATATCGGGCATTTTTGTAGTTGAAACACCCATCACCGCCTCTCTTCTCCCCGTGGGAAGTCACGGACACACAGATCGGTCCGTGAGGCTGCATTCAATATCCCCTCAAATGAAAGCAGCAAATCGATGAAGATGTACACCAGGGGATGGAAGTGCCATTTCAATTAAACCGGACAAATGACACATCCGGCCCGTCTCAGACACGGAGCCAACAGAAATCCCATGGTTTCACCTCTAAAGCGCATGTCTATCTGATCAAATAAAAGTATAAACCACCTTTTATGGAAAGACGTGGTCAGAACATCGCTGGTGAGCACAGTGAATAAAGTGCACCCAACCCCCGGCCGCATCTTCCGCCTATGACAATTTTACGCCGTCTGCGAATTAACACACGGATGGGTTGTCAAGCGTGAAAAAAGGCAAGAGAGGAAAAAAAAAAAAAAAGAGCAAAGCAATGTTGCTACATCCACACTAAATGTTTCTTTGTAGTGACGCCATGCCCGGAGCAAGCAAGCTTGGCCAAAAAGTGGGCCAACGTGTGCATGTGACTGATATGAGATGGCCTTTTCCTTGGGCGCCGGCACAGAAGAGCAGATGGAGGTGGAGTATGATGCTTTTGTGTGCTGCACAGACAAGAGCCGCAGCGCATTCCATCTGCCGAACCCTTTCACTCCCTCTGCAGCCCCATACGACGAGGGGAAGAAAAAAAGACTTTTAGCTGTTGTTCCAAATGAATGTCATGTTCCATTTCCAAATAGATTCAGGATGTCACTTTTCCACCAACACTGGAAACTTACTTCCACATGACGAGTCACAATGAGACGCGGGAGTGTTTTACTAAACAGCACGCAATGCTTCTTTTACAAGCGAAAGCTTTTATTTTGAAATATTTCAATGTGGATATGACTCAAGGTCGGTTCTTTTATTGGATTTTTTTTTCAACCTGTTTCAAAGAATAGTTTCAACATGAAATTCTTGTACAAAAGTTATGATGTCAAATCGTTATTTGGTGTAAAAAGGCTCCATATGTTATGATTCAGGCGATGTTCTTTGTTTATGACTGAGAAATATTGAAATTTAAACATGAAAGATTCAATTAATTTATGTGGCGCCTTTCACTCACCAAAAACAACAAAGTACACAACTGATAATAAATGGCATGAGGAACAACAATGATACAGAGAAAAACACTCATTTTTAGTTTTTATGTGAGAGAAATGGGCTCAAGAAATTGTTTTGTAAATTGTTAATTACTAAACATGCTGACTAGGTGAAACGGTGGGAATTCGCAACACTACAGAACTCATGTAAATGTGAGCAGGGGCCTGAGGTCAACTTTCACAAAGAAGCTCGAGGCAAATGAAACCCCCTGTCCTTCTTCCCAAAGAGAACAAAACCTTGAGCCCACTCCACATCCCTACCCCCATTTCTCAGATCCCTGAGATTCCATCACTAGACATGATGGAATTGCACAGCTCTGGCTGGAAGGGGCTGGAGAAGACCCCCTCAGGGAATACCATTGCAGAGCTGCGGTGGGATTTCCTCATTGGTGTCAATCATCAACTGCCAGTGACCACTGAAGACCCCATTAATCTTTTGCCTTTTTAATGTGCTAATGGAGCACTATTTTTACACTCACCATCCCATGTTCCCATCCTATACTGAAACAAATCAAGTCAACTCATCCATCAGCATAATAAGAAACTACAAATCCACTGCTGATACAGCGATGCAAATTAAACACAGCATCCATATTACCAACATGCCAAAGTCTTCTAAAAACATACAGCAGACACAATTGGATGTACTGATGGAGGGAGGTGATTGATTTTCACCTGTAGATTCTTTCCGGGCCTTAAAGAAGCTTTGTTGAAACTTAAGAATGATGTCAGCTTAATCAATAAATCGACGGCATAATGAGAAGCCCTTTCAGACATGAGAGCGAATAATTCCAGCATAAGATCTTAAAGTGCATTGACGCTGTCACAGCATATTGTAATTACAACGATATCTGCAAATTCTAGTGAAACTCCAAATGACTTTTACTCATTAAAGCAGGACTTGCTTACTGTTACTTTAAGGTAGCGGACATACACAGGTTATTTTTGTATTACTGAAATGCAGACAAACTGTCATGAACTAGTAAAAAGAATGATAAAAATGCTAATGCGTTAATGCTTCTGAAAAGTATAAAAAGAAGAGTCGCTGAACAATACTAATGAAGAAATGGTCAAAACAATTATAAAATAAAAAATTGCTCAAATTATCCAAGTATAAGTAATTCTCATTATAAAAATACCTTTGTTAATAACAATGTTTAATTGTTTATATAAATGATCTAATACAATTTTCATATTGATTACTTTTTGTATATCTAATAATAAACTAATTATAAATTATAAATACAATAATAAAAATAATAATTAAAAAGTAAACTATAATTTTGTACAATTGTGCGTTCATGCATTCATTTACTGTTTTCTTTTTAGTTTTACTTAATTTTTTAAGCATTTTTAGGTTCTGACAACTGGAAGAAAACATGATTTATCCGCACATTCCTGCACAAAGGATGTCTTTAAATCCATTTAAATCTTATTTTTCATCCTATCTCAGCTGACTTTCTTCTACACAGATAAACCAGACATATCAACAGAACGTTTTTATATCTACACAGGACATCAGAACACTTGTCTAACACAAGCTTGACAGTGAAGCTTCCCAATTGGAAGACTCGGGCGTTACTGGGCCAATTCTGATGCTTGCGATGACAAGCGCTTAGCACATATTCAGACGAGAGATGAGATTATCATGTCAGTCTTTTAATAGGAGGATGTAGCTTTAGAATTACAGAGGGAACAGACACAGCACATTGTAATCAGGCTAATAGGCTGCAATAGAAAGCGGTGGGAGATCTGAACCGACTTGGTGACCACGTAATCTCTCATTACCACAGACTGTGATGGTCTAGTCTCATCTTTAGACTACATGCCATCAGACTGACTACAATACATTTACTGCTTTGCTTTTTTTGCAAAGTAATCAAAGTAGTTTTCTATATTTGCAAGCTTTGATTTGATTAAGAACTCTTGGTAAGGTAAGATATAAAAAAAAACTGCAAGTAAGATATTTCCCCTAGTGGGATAAACAAAGTCTCCTTTATTTGTATATACATCAGTATTCAAATCTATCAAAACATTTGTATTGTTTATTAGAAGTTTCGACATGCATTATTCATACAAGTTAAAGCTGCACACTGATCTATTTGAATCATGGACACAGAAAATATTGTGTGCTCTATTTCAAGATCAATTTCCATAAATTAACATTTTTGCCTGGTCTTTGGGTTATCATAAATATTACAATTCAAATTCAGCATTAACATTCAACCCAGTTCAGTGGATTATAGCATTTTGCATAACTCCATTTAGCTAACCAAATCCAACACAGATTATAGTTTGCACTGGTAATTAAACATCACGCCTAATTAAATGTGACTAACAAAAATGTCTTTAATTTATGTAAAAACTGGAGTACTGTAAAATTGTTAATCCATTTTTCTTCTGCATAAAACAATCCTGTTGGTTTGGAGCCTAATGTGCGTGTGACACATAAACACTATGATGCAGAAACAACTTCCAAAATAAATTGTTTGTTTTTAATCTGTATTACAACAGATTAGTTATCCCTCATTACAAGGTGTTCTTTAAGACACTCAATTAATTAAAAAAAATGGCCAGAGAACAATCTATAATCTATATCTATATTTACACATTCAATTATGAATTGTTTTGAATTAAGTATTCAAAACACATATTGAACCATTTAGTCTTACCTGATGTGTCCCATAAGCTTAATTCTACACGCTGGTCATCAAGCTCCAGACAGGCTGTGTAGTTCTCAAACACTGTAGGTACGTAGGTCTATAAAAGAAACACCAAAAATGTATATACGTGATGACAGAAATTAAAATTTAAAACTGAGAAAATCTAGTTTAGATTAAAAAAATTGTCCACAAAGGTGCAAAATCATGGCACTAGATCCAGCCACGATTATTCTTTGTCACTATATTTCTGTTACTTACTGATGCTTTATAATATTGCAAAATACGACATCAGAATTTGTGAATACATGTGTACACAAATTAACATACACATAAACATACAATAATTTAAATTTTTTAGTCAATTTAAGATGTAAAAAAATAAACAATTTTATGACTATATGTTGTTTATCAAACTAAATCAACAAACAAATGTCAACTAGTCTTTTCTCGTTGTTTATATATGTGCGTTTAAGACACAATCCATTTACCTCCGGATAACAATCCTTTGCCAAGACCTGTAACATCGCCGTTTTCCCGCACTGAACATCTCCTACCAGGACCAGCTTGCATCGTGCCACCATCGGCTGTGCATTTCTTCTTTCTTTCATTGTTAAACAAGACGGTAAAAAGAATAAAACAGATTTCGAAAGTAGCGATTTACACGAGCGACTGTCTGTCTGTTGACTTCTGAACACAAATTGCACGCAACTAAAGCAAGAAAGGCGTGGAAGGTGAATATATGTGTGTCGCAGCACCCAATGAGAATTTCTGAAAGTCGTGACGTCGCATGTCGGTCCCTCCTCCAGGAAGTGTACTTTCCCTTCTCTGCTTTCGGGGATTTTGATTATCATTAAGACCTTATTATCTAATGAGCGACTACGATTTGTCATTAGATATTTTTTTATCAATACAATTCCCAGAGCTGTTTATATGCGTTCTTTCCTTAAAAAGAGGTCTGTATTTGCGCTTTTTACACAGAAACCCACTCATCCGATTTTTATTTACATCCTGTTTATTTCAGTATTTGTTAATGCAGCACATAAGGTCAATAAAATAAGTTAAGTAGATATATTGTTTTTTTTCCAGTCAACTTTTTTTATTTTTACATTTCCACTAAATGCATGACTTCTGAAAAATCCCAATGACTCATTCCAAGAAAGACCCCCAAATGTTTCATCAACGATGTATGGGAATTTGGGAAAGCCAAAGTTTATTGCCCTAATGTGGGAGTCCGTGGGGATTTCAGAAACTTCCAGTCAACTGACACAACAGGCAGTGAGACTTCTCACTCTTTCAAGCTCCTCTCAGTTTGTGAAGATCTCAGAGATAATGGAGTGAGAAACCCAAACACTCCGTCTTCAGCCCACCTTACAAATCTAATTATTGATTCAGCCTCACATTGTTGAAGGTGTCAGGCGTAGATCTCCAGGGGTTACGTGTTGCACTGAACCCGACCAGACCAGAGCTTAGAATTGCCACAAACTCATAGAATTATTCAGATAGGCCAGTTTTGGATTACATTTCAAATATAAAAAATCCGAGTGGACAGGATTGAACCCATGACCTTTGGTGTTGCAAGTAATGCGCTTTTTGCTTGATCAACTTGAGTAATGAAGTTTTTCCAGACTGTAATTAACAACATAAAGAAGTAATTAAATTAAACAGCTTTAGTCGTCTAGTGTTAGATAGACCTGCATTCCCAGCGTTGCAGGTTCGAATCCCAGTATCCTTGGCCAAGACATAAGGCTGCCCACTACTCCGTGTTTGTGTGTGTTGGTGAGTGTAACTTCCCCGGATGGTTAAATGCATCATTTTAATACAATCCCTAGTGGCCATATAGACAAACTCACTCACTTTGTTAAATTTATTTCACTCAAATAATTTATATTAGCAGGGCCCTGGCTCTCCAGTGTGCTGAAGGATGTATAGGAGCAGAATTCCCTGGCTGTTTCACTAGACGGCGGAGCAGGTGGAGCTGAATAACCATCGGCCCCTTGTGTCAAATTACAATCTGCTGTTGTGCTCAGAGGTGTCAGTCGCGCTCCTACTGCTTCTTGACCTCTGATGCTCAAGGTCATCGGGCATCCTTTGTGGATAGTTACTAAAGAGCGAAAGAAATTCGCAAGTCTAGTTTTTAAAAATGTATAGTTTATTCCATGAATATAATTGCACTGAATTGTTATTTTTTTATGTGTCTCCAGTGTAGCAGAGATTAACAAACAATGGTCCATTTGATTTTTTTTTAGGAATTTAAGTGCACCTTATAATGTGAAAACTTTGTTTATTTTTATCTTTTATACTGTTGTTAACACAATCTTTGCTATTTATCATTTGTAATGCAAATACTTGTTTGATCAACTGAAATGTTCACTACATGAATTCTACCTGCTAATGAAACAAATAAACAGACAAAAGCCCTATACCTATACATTTTCTTTCCTTCATTCTTATTCTTTCTTCCTATTGTCTTCCTTCTTGCTATCTTTCTTTCTTACTTTCTTTTCTCTTCACCTATGGAACCTCCATCTTATATGTTATATTTCTTATTATAGAGCTCTTATTATTACAACTTCTGAAAAAATCCATCTGAAAAAGCAGCAACAATTTGTTCTTATTTTCCATGTTACTTCTTTTGAATTTGTGTCTGTTTCATACTTGATCATTGTCTTTGTGCAATTCTATTCTGTTCTTTTTGAAGATTTTTGAAGAATCGACAGCATTTTAAAGGTGCAGTAGCTATGTGAGAGCTTGCTCGGGTTTATATGATGTGCCTTCTGATGGACGTTCAGCGTTTGTTGACAGAAACAGAGATCAAGATAAACCTTCACATGTGACAGATGGCCGTGTCATTTGCGGATAAAAAGCGTTTTTCAGTGTCTCAGTAGGGAAATGGAGCACACTGAAACGAGGGGACGCAGCATATGGAACTGGCAAAACCCATTTGTTCTGGGGCATGTGTGGATCTTCTGAATAGTGGACGGGGTCAAGAGGATCAAGCACAAACTTTATATGCCACTTTCTTATTCCCGACCCACATCAGCCCGTTTTAAGCCTAAATATCTGATTACTTGAACGTGTAAGGTGATACTGGGGACATATCAGGTCACACCAGTAATAATCTCTTTGTAGAACACAAGCTGAGAAAGAGGAAGTAGGAAGCGAGAAAGACAAGAGACCCTTGCAATCCCCCCTGACCTACTATCGCCCACTAGCAGAACAGCAGGCCGCTAATTAGCATGTGGTAATGAGTTCCTGTGCCAGGGTGACCCTTTTCTTCAAAGTGCTTGTAAACACATTTAGCTTGGAGCTGTGAGTGATAAATAAGAATTAATAATTGTTAAAATTCCATGTTTGCTTGGCTGTCGTTCCACAATAAATAGATAAAGTTAATTATATCTAAAACACACATTACTAATTTATCTTTAATGCTTGATGTTTCAACACACTTGCTGACATCTCGTTACAATTCGCACTTTTTTTGGCTTCTTTGCTGACCCCTAGTGGACATATAAAGTGTGTCATAATTCCTCAAACCTGTTAATGGTCCAAAATGGTGTGGTTTTAGAGTTCAGTGTGCTAATCCGTTAACTAATTTCGTATTAAAGTATTATTGTGCAATTTTTTATGCTAATTGATTTCTCGTATTAAAGTATTATTGTGCAATTTTTAATGCTAATTTCAGTTCTGGTAAGTAAATGTCTGCCGAATGAATTCTTCTTCTTTTTGTACTGGAAATGTTTTTCAATGCTTTTACAAATAACTGCAACTATTTTGTAAACGTAATCTAAAACTTACTCTACATAAACATCTAATTTCATACTCTACAAAATAAGGCAGACTATTAACAATGTTAACACATATTATTTCCTTTTATTCATACTTTCCAATCTCACATGGACACAATACTGCAGCATCAGGTAGTTTTTGTTCATCAATTTTAAGAGCGTAGTGCTGGGTCAGTGTTATTACAATTAATACAGTATGTCAAAGTGACTCGGAGCAGGATTTACATACTGTCTTTTATTGCATTGTAAACAAAATTGTAACTTCAAACACAAATCAAAGTAGTGCAATCATGTTTCTTTCCGTTTGTTTTGTGCCAGACCTTCTTCCTTTCTCTAGTGTTGCTTACAGTACAGGCAAAGTGAGATAGAAAACTTGATAAAAGCAACCAATGATAAGAGACTTTCACTTTAAAAACAAAGACAACTCTTTGCTCTCCTAAAAAGATATAAAACACTATTTCAATTGCATTTTTCATGCATTTGCATGTTTTTGTAACAAAAATGTACATTTTTATAACGAAATGTGGTCCCAAAAATTGTTCAGAGGGACCAAACCATGTAAAATGTTCACGTTTGTTGTGCATTCTGATTAAGCAGATTATGGTTATGGTTCAAGTCTGATTTACTTCACTACATGATAGTTTGTCATGCATAGTTATAAATAGCTGCAAATGAGAATGTGTGCATGTGTCCCCAAGAAAAATCTCACACCATTTAGATTGTCTTGCAATCAGAGAAAACTCTGTTGTCAAATACACTGGTATTCAAAAGAATTTTTTTCTGTAAAACCCTTCATGCAAGTATGTGTTGGTGTTAAGATAACGAAATATCATAACTTCTTAAAATGTACAAAATACAGAAATAATAATAGCAATTCATTATTGCTGGGGTAAATTATTTACAATATCAAAGAAATGGGATTTAACGTTATGTATTCAGCACCACCACTAGAGGGCGACAGAGTCTCACTCATCTAGATCAGTTTGGGTTCGCGACACGATTCTTTGGGGCTCAGGTGACTCCAAGTCGCCAATATTAAGAACATCTTCAACATGTGCTATATAATAAATAATAGCGATCACAACTATCTTTTAGAATTCATAGCTGCTACGTAATTTTGATATGCACGTACTTCCATTCTGTACATAAATCAGAATTGGCAATAACGTATTAAAACATTATTTTAAGTAATTAAATCGAATTTAAATCAAATTTAAATCGAAATTAATGACCTCTATCACTAATCATCTGAGGCAGAAAACATAATCTGCTTTTTTTAAAATAATTAAACCTTTAGGCAGGAAAACGAAGACGTGGATTGATTTTTAGCCGTTCGATCGTAAGTGCAATACTGATATTCAGGCAGGAAATATTGAGACATTCATGTGGTCTGCTTCTTCCTCACACTTCCTTTGTGATATTAGAACAAGGTGGAAACACAGAAAAAAGACGTGTCTTTGCGTATATGACACGACGTTTCTAAGAAAAGACAGCGGAACTGAATAAACCGTGATGAGCTGTCAGACAGCACTAAATGCAATGATGGGGAAAAAGTAGATTTTTTTTCTCAGCAGAGATGTTTGATCATTCGCTAGGTGTGTATCAGAAGAGTAGGGGTCCGCAGCCGGTGGTCCTGAGGAGCAGGAGGCAGTACAGATGGCACAGCATCATCACGCTTCCTCACTGACTAGGTCCTTCATCCCTCTTCTTCCTCATCAGGGTCAGCTGACTGGAATATTCTAGGGGTCTTTCTGGAATGTTCTTTCTCACTCAGACTGCTCTGATCGTGCCAGAAGAGTAAAAAATACAGTTATTTAAGTAGGTATTTATGTTGGGAAGGTGGGAAATTAAAGCATCTCTAAAGGTGCTCACCATTGTTCTGCTGCTTCTCATTCGATTAGCTCTTGTGTCTCTGAGAACTGGAGGAAAAGTTATTATAATAATAAAAATATTATTGTTATTGATATTATTATAAAGCGGTTTTATTAACACAAACAATAACTACACTAATGTTAAAACAGTCCAATCAAAATGAATATTAACATTTCAATTACAAACTTCCATCTTCACAAATCATCACACACACACACACACACACACACAGACAGACACGCACGCGCGCGCACACACACACACACACACACACACACTTGCATTTATATATATATATATATATATATATATATATATATATATATATATATATATATATACAGTACATGCTAAAAAAAAACATTATCTCCCTCCTTACTCTAACTCGCATAAACATTTTCTCCTTCCCCATCCACTTTACTCAAACCTTAACAAAAGGTAATCTTAAAATTACATTTTGACCCTCAAAAAGATTTTAAAAATTGTGGGGCCCTAGTCAAAGACCCCACAAATACACAACGGGGAACAAGAACCCACTTTGTGCTAAAACTAGCATTCTGGGCCCAATTTTGTGCTAAATGCAGGAACACACACACACACACACACACACACACACACACAGAGGCACTCTCATGGTCACACTCATTGCCATACTCATGGTCACACACACACACACACACACACACACACACACACACACACACACACACACACAGATAGAACTGCACACACACACACACACACACACACACACACACACACACACACACACACACACACACACACACACACACACACACACATCAATAACTCACAGGATAGAACTGCACACACATTTTTTGTAATTACGCACCTGTTGGCTGGAGTCGCCTGAAGGGGGTGTAACTACATTTTGCTCTACAGGGTTCACGGGGGCGGAGCCTGGCAGGTGAGTGGCCCGCCAGTAAATATCTAAATACTCAGCCAGGTGTTCACAGGCGTCCTCCAGCTGATTCTCATCCAGGATGATGTCAAACATTTCCTGGAGCCAGAGAAAAAAGCAATGAGGAATAGGCCTGCGGAGTCCGTGTACGTGTGTCTGTTTGTGTGTGTTGTGTGTGTGTGTGTGCCGGGACTCACTGGAGGACATTGTGCCAGCTTGTCTCCAGCCATCATCTGCACGTTGAGATGTTTGCTTTGAGATTTCCCTCTGGACTTAATAAGTCTTTGAAGAACCTGTGGTCACATGAGTGACAGGGAGAAAATGAGGATGGGAGAAAAAAGAATCAGAATCAGAAACTCTGAAAAATTCAGATCCAAAATAGCACAGCATGAGTATTTAGCAAACTACTTGGGAAAACTATCTTGTATTACGTTAGTATACTGAACGTAATATCACTATTACGTTATTTCCCAAGATAGACATTTATACAGTAAACTGTATTGAACTTATCAAAAAAACAAGTTCCCACCCAAATTATACAGTAATTCAGAACCATTGAATATTAAGCAATTGAATATTAAGCAATACTAACATGACGATAGTATTTTCTTAGTTACGGTTTTTAAAGTTTTTTTTTCAACCTCTGCTACCGCTTCATCCTTTACAGGATGGCAGGATACACACTCTGGATTAGTGGCCAACCATTCGCAGAGCGGGACACACAGACAAACACATTCACTCATCAATTTTCCAATTCCAATAAGCCTGAAACGCATGTTTTTTGGACTGTGGGGGGGAAACCGGAGGAAACCCACGCAAGCACGGGGAGAACATGGAAACTCCACACAGAACGGCCCCGGCCGGCCTTGAACTCCCACCTCAAGTGTCAAACGGAACCATCTTGCTGTGAGGCAACAGCGCTAACCACTGCGCCACCGTGCCGCTTAAGCAAGTCCAATATTATTTCACGCCTGTGGACGGTCATGGACTACAAAACCCAGGATTCAGAGTTCCGTGTATTTCCTGTGTTTATGTAGTCACAAGGTTCATTGTGTTCACCTGTTACTCTTGTTTGGTTAAGTATTTAAGTTGCCACCTGTGTCAGTGTCTTTGTCTGTCATTAACATTGCACCAGCCTGAGAGCCTGAGTTTGTTCCTGAGTTACGTGAGTTTTATGATTAAATGTGTGTATTTGTTGCACTACGGTCTCCAAAAAACGTTTACAGTAGCGTGAGAACATCAAGCAGCATCAGCTTTTACAGCATAAAGTAGCTGTATATAATAGTTTATAGCATGAAGCAAACACAAGTATTTCTGGAGACGCCTGTACCTTCGGAGAAGACACTTTCACGTACACAATGATGGGAGCAAGGGAGGTCTTCAGAAGTTGTGTGGGGTGGTTAATAGTGTCCGCATCTAAGACCACCAACTGCAAACTTTTAGCCAGCTCAAATATTCTCTCGATCTCACTTTGAACTTCAGCTAAAAAGACAGAACAAAGCACATGAATGGCTGGAAAACTCGAAGAAGACTAGTAGAGAATATCACAACCTTCATCCAAACATTCAAACGTTCAAACCCCAGAGTGAGGTCACTCACCTAGACTTGACCTTGTGTTGGACCTTTCCATTATAGCTTTCTTGTTTAGTACGGATCTCTTGGCCAATGATAAATCTGCCGTCACCCGTGTGATCGAAATCCTGCAGAGAAATGAAAATAAAACATCAGATTGGCTTCCATGTAAACAAAGGCGACAACCTCACCTTCCATCGAATCGATGTTTCAAGAAATCAAACAAGGCTTTCTGCATCATATCAGTCACCTATAAACCATCAGAACATACACAGTTCAGTCCAGAATCAACACATTCTGATGAAATGGCAGGCCAGTTGGGGTTAAGCACTAAAACATTAAAGTAATCCGTCTTTTGTTGAAATGCAGTCAGTCTTTTACAACAGACTTCTCTAATGATAATCTGTTTTTAAAGGGTGGAATTGATAAAAATGTTGGCTAAAATCTTTGCAGTAACACCTATCCCAACATGGATACACCACATACAATGAATACACACATGTAGCTATAAACATTAGTAAAGTTTTTAGCCCATTTCTAATAAAAAAATACAGTAAGTTGCAATTTTTTAGCTTATTATCTTTACATAGGCATTGTGTTGTTTATTAATGTATTAAATGTAATGTTTTGTGTAATAAGTTTGTGCTCAGGTGTCTGACTTAACTTTTAAGATAAGATAAGATAAGATAATCTTTTTTGTCATTGCACAATGGTGCAACGAAATTAAGGTGCAAATACAGGTATGTGTGCAAATACAAATAAAAAATAACACAAGGTAAAACACAGAGTGCAAAGTACAAATCAAAAGAACACAAAGGACATGGACATACTTGTACACACGCAATAGTCACAAACAATAGTGGAAGAAAGATAACTGTACATATTGCACACAGTGTTACAAGCAAATTGTATTATTACGTTGGATTGTTGTATTTACATAATTTTTACAAATTATAATTTGTGACAGTGTTTGAAAATATTAATTTCAATGTGATTTCTGTTGATTTCAGTTTCAATTTTCAAGTTCAAGTTCAGCGCAATTACAGGGATGGGACATTAGCTGGGATGATGGTGCTAAAGCTAAAAACTAATAGTTCAATGGAATGATTTGGAAGCTTTGCATGGAGATATTATGGGCTCCATGAGGTGATTTTATTTAGACACGCCAGTGTCAGACCTGAAACCCCATTTTGACCCTCCCCTCCAGGGACATTTAGTTGGTCTAAATAAAATCACAGTGCCAATGGAACCTCACTTTAATGTAAAAATCTAGTACAGTTGTACCTCACTTTACGAATGTCTCCATTAATGAAACTTTCACATTATGAAGAGCATGGTAAATAAAATATCGTCTCTTGTTAGCAACCAAAAGCAACAAGTTAAGTGAGGTTTATTTTTCTTACCACTAATATGCAGGGAGATCTTTTGAGTGAAACATTCCAGATGAGTCCAGATGTGTAAAACGCAAATTTTATTCTTCACGCACGTCAATGAACAAAAAAATGAACACATTTACAGAAGTAACCACACTTTTAATGTTTAATGTTTTTTCAATGTTTTGTGGCAGACTGCTCTGTATGTGTGTACATCACGGGCTTTTTGCTCCTGGGCTTGCTGTATTCCCAGTAAAGACATGCACACTGCACATGTGTGAGCGGAAAGTCTCATTTCAAGTTTCATTTTTTTACACACAAAAGTACAACCCGCGTGAGATGCTTCTAACGTCCTGTCGATCTAAAAGTTATATTCTAAAAGATCTAAAAGTTACTTATTTTTCTCTGCATATGTGCGGTGAAGATTTTTATACAAGATATTTTGATCCTGACGTAAATCTGAATTTCGGTAACTGTCCCGTTTGTCTCCAATCTCCAGTCTCTGTCTCAGTCTTATCAGAGACCGAGTACAGGCTGAGCTTGGAGCTAAAATCTGTGTCAAAGGTTAAGAAACTTTTAACTAAGAAATCCTGACAGCTGTTTGATTATTTATATTATATTTATTAATACTTTCTTGTTCTAATCATAGCAATTTAATTGACACCAATAACCAGACAATCAAATGAATAAAAAGTGATAATTCTTTTAAAGATTTACATAGTGTGCTTTGAGACCTGCATCTCGGCCATGATGAAAACCTGACTGATTTTAATTATGACAAAGCCTCCATGAAAGATAACAATCTTTCAGTCTGAAAATACGGAGGCTCGGTACGGATTAGCCAATTTATATACAAAATGCTTCCCGTTTTACAAAAATTTCATTTTACAAAACTGCTATTGGCACAAATTAATTCCGTAAGGTGAGGTGCCAAAGCATTCGGGGCCTCACTTTGGCCTAAATGCCTGTAGGCACACACACATATATTTTTTTTTTTTACTGCAGAATGCTTCCTCTAATACATAAAAGGTCAAATGTAGTTTACCTCGTAGCCTTTCAGTGAGGGACCCACTAGAACAACAGGCCTCATAGATGGAACGACATCATACGGTGGAACATGTTCTGTCTGCAACACACACGCACACACATTTATGTCTTACACAGTCTGAATCTTAACTAACATCTAATGAGTAGCCTCCAGCAATGTAGTTTCAACAGCACCCCATCATAGTCTCTTACAGAGCATCGTCTCTGAAGCCAGACGGAGACTATGAATGTGAAATCCGTCACTAAGAGGAGAAAATGAACTGCCTACCTGCTTTTGCTTCTGTTTGGCTTGTTGGAAAAAAGAGAATTTGAGCTACATTAAAGAGCTGCACAGTTTATTGTTCATATAAATAGAAAGACATATCGCATTTAGAAAGATTTCTTTCGACAAAAAAACCATTTTTTCAGGCACAAAATATTCTTAAACAAAAATAAAATAATTATATTAAATAAAAAATATATACATCACTAATATGAAAAGTATTCAGACAAGAGAAATGACTTTTCTCTTTTACAGTCATTTGAAAGCCTTAGACGCAGTCTGTCATGAAAGGAAACAGTAAAACATAAACAAGAATTATATATTATTATATCAAGAATTACACTAGACAGAAGATCAGGACAGTCAGTGAATACACAGATAGGATGTTTTATTCTTTTTTCAGTCTTGAGAGTTATTTGCTGGCAGAAGAGCTCAGTCTTCAGTCTCCTATTACTTTTGGAATGGAGAAGTTGCTTAATCAAAGTCAATATAGGTGTGTATATATATATATATATATATATATATATATAT
>CM051495.1:11422058-11439598 GCA_028031935.1 Paedocypris micromegethes
TAGATAGATAGATAGATAGATAGATAGATAGATAGATAGATAGATAGAAAGAGAGAGGGAGAAAGAAAGAAAAAACGAAAGAAAGAAAGGAAAGAAAAGTGGGGTGATGGCAATATGGCCACTTGGAGTGAGAGAGAAAGAGAGATAGATCATCACTCACCTGCAGAAGGAGGAGTGGACCTCCAGCCCCCAGATGACGAATTGCCCCCCAATTTCCTATCGACAAAATTGAAGTTGTAGGACGACACATGGAGAAATCTTAAGATCTACAGCTGTAATAAAAATGTAATATATGCAAACCTCTGAGCTGCTTTCTGCTCCTGCTTGATGCGCATCGCCTCCAGTTTCACAGGGCTTGGGATGAAGGCAATGTCCGCTCCCTCCTTCACCAGCCTCCCGATCCACCAGTCATTACTGTACTTCTATTGGCCAGAGAGTAATTACATTTACACTTGCGCATTTAGCAGACGCTTTTATCCAAAGTGACTTGCGTTGCATTACAGTAATTTACAGTAAACTAGCTCAGATTTTTACTGGGAACTGACGACGACCTTCATTACTGATTGAGCCACCATCATATTCTATTGGGAAACACAACATCACCATAAACCTCTGAATACTCTCACCTCCTTTATGTGCAGGAAATCTTTGGTTTCGAAGTTGATGGCCGAGCCCTGAACCGGACAGTCTTCATCGATTGCCCCGCAGTAGCTGACATTGGTTCTCACAGCAAACGCCACAGGTTTGATCTGTTAACAAAAAATAAAGAAAGCTCATATTTTTCTAAGCATCCTGTGAAGAGCACAACCTTGGCTCTCTCAAGCTGGAGCTGGGCCTGGCGCTCGGCCTCGCGCCGAGACGCCTCCTTGTCCTCCTCCAGGGACAGGTCGGAATCCGATGGTCTACTTGTGTAGGAATCAGCAGAACTCTGCAAACATGATAATAAGCACAATAATATGTCATTCCCATTGATATACAGTTGGAGTGATGAAACCAAAAACCCGCGGGCCTCAATATCGCAGCTCCTTCCTCAAATCTATCTGATCTCTCCTCTAGGCCATTCCTTCTTTCTTCTTTCTCTTGCTTGTTCCTCTATAAAGCCGAACGCAGACAGGATGTGATTTAAATATCAAAGCCTGCCGCGGGCTGCAGGTGTCCCATCGCCAGATAGAGATAAAGCATAATTAACCAGAGACCAGCCAAGATAAGATTCACGCCTGTGAATAAAATAGACCTCAGATCAGTGTAAAACTGTAAATTTAATGGCAATTACAAGGAATTATTATCTCTATTCTGTCCGGAACCCCTACGACATCTGTGGCATGTATCGTAAAAAAAGCAAAACAAAAAAAAATGTAAACATTTTAACACTTGAGTGTTACAGCATCTTTCAAATCTCTCTCCTATCAGATCACACAAAAAAGTATCCAGGATTGATTACATAATCCTTTGAAATTCACATTGTGACATCATCTGCAAAGTATATCCAAAACTCAACTTATTCAACTTACTCAATTTATATAGTGTAAAGATTATGTGCAGAGCTGGATGAAGCATCTAACTAGGCGATGTAGACAAAAACACTGGAATGACTTTTATAATTTTAGCATTTCAGAATTTTTTATATTCAAACACTTTTTTTCACAGTTAAATCATCTGAAGTAAACCGTTGTGGAATTTTTGTACGTTATTGCGACATTATTTTCCAAGAAAAATTAAATATTTTATTTAACACAAATAATCAATCTCATTGTCTTAATCCCTGGGAATTGTCTGGCCCCGGGGCCCCATGTAGTCCTTTGGTTGAGCAGAAAAGTCGTTAAATTAATTTAAATTTCATTTTTTATTCACTTACACGATGACGTAATATATATGCATAATTGCTATTCGTTGCTTTTATAAAGAAATACAAATACTACATGCAGAAATGAGTTTAGTTCTTTTGTCGGACCCTGCACAATAAGATTCTCTGCTCATGTGGTCCTCGGAAAAACGCCCACCCCTGATTAACGTCAGTTTATTTCCCATGTTTCACAGCATCCAAACAGTGCAGTAACTCAACACAACCGATAGGGGGCAACATCAAACTCTTCTAAAACGCGGCTTGTTAGATAACGCTCATTCATTCTTACACTTCAAACAGTTTCATGCCCTATTTTCGTTTACATTGTCAGATTTTGACTGACAAGTCTCCTGTGTTTCTGATGCATTCAAACGAAAAGGACGATATTGTGTGGAGCATCATCTGAAGCCCAACAAAAACTATTTTATTTACAAGTGTGCAATAAAGGTGTGAGCGAACCAGGTGTGTTTGAAACACAAAAGAACCATACACGCGAGACACGTGTGCTACTTTTTGTACAAACTCCCCATTATACCGAATAAAAACATGCTCTACGAAAAAACAAGTGGCTAGAAACAGGTCAATTAAGCCATCAAACTATTTTCAGCCGCAAGCAAAGCATCTGAACGCTGTTTGTAACCTGACTGAAAAGGAAAACAAGACATGCGTTACTGAAAATAATTTATTCATACAACAAGGCTTACACCAGGATATTAATAGACTACGAGCCAGGCAGAATGCATGCAAAATTCATCCACTCCACCAAAGCAGCACTGATTGATTACAGAATCACATGGAGTGAGTGAGTGAGTGAGTGAGTGAGTGAGTGAGTGAGTGAGTGAGTGAGTGAGTGAGTGAGTGAGTGAGTGAGTGAGGAAATAAAGCGCGCGAGAGACCAAGAAAAGTGGTAGTGATGATGCTGAGAGGGCGGACGAAAGAAGAGAATAGATGAGGAGAGGAGAGGGTTGAAAAGAGAAGAGAAGAGAAGAGAAGAGGGCTGAAGAGAGAAGAGAAGAGAAGAGAAGAGAAGAGAAGAGAAGAGAAGAGAAGAGAAGAGAAGAGAAGAGAAGAGAAGAGAAGAGAAGAGAAGAGAAGAGAAGAGAACTCAACTCTCCCTACCTTGCAGCTGAGCAGCGCTGCGCTAGAATCGGATGCTGACATGCCTACGGAGACAGTTCTCGTTCGCTCCCATCACTCGGAGCGAGATTCGAGCAGCTTTCCATGGTCAGCGGTAAGGCGGGAGAGAGAGAGGGGGAAGCCTCCGCTCTGACGGCAGAGAACGGACCGCACTCAACGTCTATGCAAAATTGATGCTCTGCAGCATCTAAGTTGTGCTTACGGAGCGCATACGCCCTCCCTCCGCCGCCGCCGCCGCTGCCTGTCTCCCGCCTGCCCTCACATCCGATCAGGCTCCATTCGCTGCTCCTCCACCGCGGAGATGGAGAAGATGCTGATCCACGGCTAGTGTGACGGGGGTGGAGATGTCTGACTCGCACACGAGACTCCAGATTCTCTCAATTTGAAAGCGGGGGGATGCTTCTAAATGTTAATAATGCGTATTATTAAGGCTAGACTGGCTGGCGAAAGTCAATCAATTCGAAACTCAAGCCTCCCACAGCAGCAAAACAACTTAAACACGCGCGTGCTCGTGCAGGTGGAAACCAGTTTTGTTCCCGCTCGTGATTTTTCAATCCGGTTTTAATTCTCCGTTCATTTCCCGTCCTCGTCCCAATGCACATTCGAGGAAAATGCTCTTAATGTGCATGTGCTTGGGAGTAATCGGTGGGAAGTAACAGGTTTTTCCCCTTTTAGAGAAATCTACCGTATTAAAACAAGTTAGCTGTTAGCATAACACATGTTTGTACCATCAAACAGAGGCGAACATAAATTATACACAAAAATATACGTTATAAATGAATTGATCAAATAAAAATAACTGTCAGGGGTTTACAGAGCTTTTTTTAAGACAAGGTGCTAATCCATTGTGCTTTGCACGCGTGGGTTCGAGCCCCTACCTTGTTATAGGAGTAGTTTTTAATTATCTATATATAGTGTTCTTATCACTGTATGGGTTAAATGCAGAGAGCATTTTGACATCGTCCCAGTGACAATATTGACAAAACTGCCTCATAAATTGTTTTTAAATGACAAGAAAATTGATTAACATGACACATGATTGTGACATCATTTTGGAACTTTCCGTTCTTTTCTGATCTGATGCAGACATGGTTTACTCATTATTAGGTAATTACAATTATCTGTTCACATGTGTTGTTGTTGTTGTTGATGTTATTCTTCTCGTGTATTAGTTTATCAAACTATTTGTTAGTTTCTCAACCTGTCTTAAGTCATTGGCTACCATATTTGTCACAGATCCCGGCTCAAAGCTGTGTCGAACTTTTATATTGAAGTCAAGACGGACTTTTATGTTGAATGTTCTCTGAGACTCCGCCATGTTGTATATCCAGTCTCTGTCTTTGTTGTCATGGTTACCAGGTGTTTCGTGTCTGCAATCATTGTTAATTAGTCTGTGTATTTAAGTTTGTCCCTGTCTTTGTTTTAGTGCCAGTTTGTCAGCAATCAGCAGTGCTGCCTGTCACTCTCGCCATCCTTGTCTTATCTCGTTTCTAGGTCTAGTTCATGTCTTTGGATTTATTCGTTTACCGACACTTTGCCTGTGTTTCTGACCATAATCTTTGATTAAACCCTTTTGGAACATTTAACCCTTTGCGCTCCCTGATCTTTTCCTGGCTGTGCACGTGAGTCCACCCCTGCCTTGTCTTGGTGGCAGTCGATATATGACAATATTAGTTTTATTGTTTATAACAGTTTTTTTTTTTGTTCTTCAGTATACGTAAGTACAGTATACGGAAACATCTTCTGGATTGTACACAAACTCAGTGCTGGGGGTCAGCAGGAGTCTCAACCCACTGCTCAAGGCT
Organism: Paedocypris micromegethes; assembly: GCA_028031935.1. Lineage (NCBI taxonomy): Eukaryota > Metazoa > Chordata > Actinopteri > Cypriniformes > Paedocypris > Paedocypris micromegethes. The sequence continues at coordinate 11,426,844 of CM051495.1, forward strand.
TGTTTATGTGTATGTTCACTTCACATTGTGTGCGCGCGCGTGTGTGTGTGTGTGTGTGTGTGTGTTCACTGGGTGTTTAAATGCAGAATTTCGATACGGTCCCTAGAGGCCATATTGACTAACTCACTCACTTTACTATTTGTGAGCTTGCTTGCGGCCTTCATCAGTTTACCCTCGGTAAGATAAAAGTCTGTTTCCCATGTTACAGATTGTCATTCTTGGAAACCTTGTCACTGAATACTTCCTAAAGCTATTACAACTTGTAGTTTTACTATAATTAAAAGCAATGTTTTGAAATAACATGCACAGAAATACCTGCTATTGTCTTATATGCAAAACAAAATAATCAGGTCTCAGGTTTCCGAAAAATTGTTTTGTCACGCTTCTGACCATTCTGTCTATTAGCATTGTGTATTTTGAAATTTTCATAAAAGCCCTTTAAGTCGCCTTGAAGACAGCACACATTCAGAATATATGAACTTTGTGTGTCTACAGTATGAACATTGTAGCGCGTTTCAGTCTTTCTTACAGCTTTAATCTGCTCATTGTGTCGGTGAGACTACATGACCTGCTGGAGAGTTTAAAATATGTAGTCTGACACAGATGTGCATAAACAAAGCAAACAAACACATCTGTCTGATGAGAAACAGCTGGCAACCATTTACATTAGGAGTAGTGTTTTATGACAACGATTGGTTCAAAATGCATTAAGTGAAATTGTTGTTTGCAAATGATGAGGATTTACATTACAATTACCATGATTTATTTATTTTTTTTACAACAATGGGGTGTTTAGGACCACAAGACGCACATTGTCTTTCCTGGGAGCTAATCTCTTGACTCAATCCCACTGAGAGAAAATCTGTTCTGCACAATGAGATTTGGTGATGGATGTGCTCACAGCACAACTGTCCTGAAAGCAGCATGATGCAGGAAGTTGAACAGACTCAAGGTGAGTCAGTTTCTAAAAATTCAAACCCAAATAACTAAATCCGCGGCACATTAATATAGACATTTTCTCTTCAGGTTGCATTAAATCATTGCTCTAACAGGCTAGTGGTTGCCCCAGGCTCATATGAACATCTCTCTCTCTTTCTCTTTCCCACCCTCTTTTGCGCTCCCTCGTTCTGTCTTTCTCTCTGTCTATCACTCTGCCATCTTCTCTGTCTGTCTTCCTCACTCACTCAACGTTTTTCTGTCGCTCACTCTCTGTTTATCTCTCTTTTGTTCATTGAACTTGGTCTGCATTGAAGTAAACCCGAACTGGCTTTTAGTGCTATATATCTTGAGGACATGTTATACAAATAATGCATGTACTTTGCAAGTGCCTGAAAATGAAAATACTAAACAAAACGCTCATAAAATGATTTCCTAAAGTGCAATTTTGATTAATAAACCAGAATTAATTTGTAATTAATCATCAGCATCATCCTCATTATCATCACATCACAATCAACAGAACTCTTTATTTTATTACAAAAAACAATGAGTGATTGGAAATCCATATAGAAAAATATAGTATAAAGACGAAAAATAAAAAAAAAATAAAGACGAAACCTAATTATTTTGGCATTATGTAAAATAATTCTTCACCTTTTTTAATTTAATTAAAAATTATCTTTTTCAAATTATTTCATCAAATATAAAAATGTATTTCAAGAAAAACCAACAACACTAGTTCTGATTCCCAAATAGGCCTGAAATTATGCCTTAAATGAAAAAATAAAAAAAAAGTTAGTAGAAACTAGAAGATGAAGAACTTTATGTGAAAAGAATCATGAGGGTGAATGCTGGGACAGAAAGTGAGAATGTCACTCCATCTCTGTCCCGGCAATGGAGAAAGATGTTGTTGTGTTGATCTATATATAGCTTTTTATTTCCACTCTACTTGTTTTGTTCTACTGAGTGGATATTTACTGATGACCCGGAACACCAAGGTGGGATGGGTCAAGTGGAAGGCTATATCTGCATTGTGCAAATAATAATCATCATCATAATCATAATAATAATAATAATAATAATATGAATGATAATAATAAGAATAATTAACATTACTAAAATTAAGAATTAAGTGCCCCGACTCAAAGCAATTGTGCCAAAAGTGATCTAATCTTTTTAAATGGGTTAATTCTTTTTATAGTTGACTATACTGTATATAATTATGCAAATTGGTATTTAGCTGACTTATGGATGAGCAGAAGAAAATAACTAGGGGAATCTCACTTTTATCCCCGCTCATAAATCAATGTCAGCAGCCTATAGAGTTCAGAAGAACTGATGAAAACTTTTTGTCCTTGTCTTCTCGTGTTATCTAGCAAAGCTTCATCCTTCATTTCTTGCTAAAATGCTCATTGCTTGTCAAAAGCATTCCCTCGTAATTACACAGCAAATTCTCTATTCCCAGATGTCTTGTTACTGTACCAAGGACACTGATTCCTATAAAAGACGAGTCCTCGGTGATATAGTAGTTGCTCAAGTTGATAAAAATAGAAGTGGCGTCTTGAATTCCAACCACAGGAGGAAAAAAAAACTATGGAAAATGCATTCCCAAATGAGGTGATGGCAACCGTAATGCTGGCCTTGACTTTGTTTGGCATTGACACCTACGGATCAAATGACACGAGCTGGACAAAAAGTCACTATCAAGTAGCTTAGTCAACAATAACCGTTCTTGGCTCAATCATTTGAATAACAATGATACATTTTTTCAAGGTACATCTCAATAACATAAATAAACCCATCCAAGTATGAATAGTACTTTAAAGGGAGTGAGTTTGCCAATGGCAGTTTGATACTCTTGCAATATAGCGTATATCCAACTTTACAGATGGATAATAATAATAATAATAATAATAATAATGAGCAGCATACAATGATCATTACAAATTAAAATGCTGATGATACTAATTTTCCCATTTGTTCATTGATAAAATTGTTACAAGCGTGTTAAAAATGTTATGCTTCAAAAAGAAACTTAAAAAGATTTTTAATTAGGGCTTTGTGCACTGATGCTAGATTGCACAAACACACACACACACACACACACACACACACACACACACACACACACACACACACACAAAGCACTTCTCTCCTCGCAGGACAGGCTTTTAGTGCTCTAGTCTCATGCAGTATTTAATTGACCCTACACAGGAAGCCCAGCGGTTCAAAATGCTCTCCTTCCCCCAACATAAAAGACCGAGAGTGAAGAACGCCGTTCAACCTACGGACAGTTAACATCAACAGCACAAACATCTAAAACACTGCCAAACTGCACCACACCGGCCTAACAGACACCTTTCATTTTGGCTTTGAAACAAAATTGTGAGCTTTCAAACATAAAAGCGTGGAAAGTTGCGACCACAAAGAGAACTGTAAAAGGACAAACTGAGGTAGAGATGCTTCTACGAAAGTAGAGATGATTAATATCTGAAATAATCCCATGGTCTACCTGAAGCGTGCACAAACACCACATTTCAGCCAATGGAAGAGAGCTAAAGGTCGGCAAGGTAAGAGGAGTACTCACTCGGTGGAAGGTGTGGAGAGAAAGCTCTCACAGAGAGCCGGTCATGGTACGTTCCCTCTCCAGGGCAGAAGTGAAGAGTACTGTACAGCGCCAAACTCCATCCCTCTCCTCTTCTTCCCCCTCCCCCCGCACATTAAGCAGCAGCAGCAGCTATCTCGTGTTCTCTCTGTCTTGTTCTGCTGTCGGCTTCCTCCTCTCCTCTATCTCTCTCCAGCCGTCCAGTATATGCAGCTTTTCTTTCAGATCACAGTTTAATGCCGTGCAGCGTGAGTCCGTTGGTAAAGGTTATCTGCAGATCTACAGCCTCGCTTGCTGGAATCTAATCGAGCTCACTGCATTGCCTTGGGAGGAGTGCGTTTTTTTTTTTTTTTTTGGCAAGCCCTCACGCTCTTTTTGTGCTCACGTCCTGGTATTTGGTTTCACAGCAAGCAGTGCAATGTGTGATGCTTGAGAGTCGTAATGAGATTTTAGTGGAACAAAGCTAATAAAATGTATACATTCTGTGTTTTTTTTTAAATTTACTGTAGCTTAATTTTATATTTTGGAGTTTACTTCTAATTTTCAACTCTATTGACGACTTTTATTAAACATGGATGATTTATACTGTATAATCCTCTAGACTGACAGTTTTTGGAATGTGAGCTGTAAAACTGTATTCTGTAACTCAATATGAGCGCGACTGAACTGTAGTTAATAAAATGTCTAATTTGGGAAATTACAATTAATTATTAAAATTCATAAAGCTATTTCTAAAATTTACAAATCCTAATATAGTGACGTTTTGGAAAGATCATTTAGCATTAAATAAAAACAATCAGCTAGTGATTTTCAATCACAGGTATTTTAAGAATAATTGTCCAAAAAAATTTACAGTTTAGGCAGAAAATATGCAAGTATTGTACTTAGTAAATCTTACAATGAAATATATACTTAAATGTATAATAAAATGTTTACTACTAATAATTCATAATGTATGATGCAATATATTACATTATATCATAATATTTATTACATTTCTAAAATTACAACAATTGAAGCAAACTCCTTTATGTATATTATTATAGCATGCATTGTTTGATATTTAATTACAGTTATTTTGTACAGTAAGTATGGGAATTTCAGTAGCTGTATGACACAATTGCTTCAAATCAAATGTGCTTTTGCAAATGCAGCAAACTAGGCTTTTCCAAGCTCAGAGAAGTTTGGAGACACAGAACCGCCTCGTGGGACATGTTCGGATATCTGACATAAACACGAAAGGAAGAGACACCTTGCTACCCACCATTCTCTTCCAATTCACAGCACTGTCACCCGATCAGATTTCTCGGCATGTAGCGGTGTAAATGAATCTTTCACACACAAGCTCTAGACCACCGTGAAGAACTCCAGCAGACCCCACATCAATGATAAAATCAACAAAACCAGCTAATGACAAGAGCATAATAGTGGATGAAATACACAGAAATGAAATAAGATCAGATGAAAGCAGATGGCGGTTTCATATAACTTTTAATTTTCACTGTCCAGTAGATCTAAGATTCATTATAGATGAGGACATGTTGCTCGGAACAGTCAGCGGCGGAGAGCAAGGGAGGGGGCCATCAATTTGAGTTCCGTATGAGTGGTGCGTGTGAATAAAACATGAACGGAGGCTTCAAATCCACAATGTTATCAGAGCAGAGACGAAAAGAAAGAAAGGCTAAAGAGAAAAGCAGGATGCCGGCAGAAGAACGAGCTCATTCAGACGTTGTGTCTGTCAGTCCGTCACTGGTGTGGTTTTGCTCACTGGGTTCGACCCTCTGCTATGCATTATGCATGAAAGCTGCTTTTAAAAGTATAAAATTGAAGTGTCAAACTTTCTTTTTAAGCAAGACTATCTTAAATTTGAAAAAAAAAAAAAACTTTACAGCAAAAATATTCAACTTTAAGATTTGGATGGATGGATCAGATGACATGCATGTTTGAAGAAGAAAAAACAGATCAAATGAAGCAAGAAACACAGATTTTGTATTTTTGCCTTATTTTCTCAGATTTAATCCCCTCCTGTGAATAATATCAGGAGAAAGAACTGTTGTTGGTGCTGCTGTCTGAATTGAAGAAGCAGAAGATAGAATATGTACTGAGTCAGGTGTTGCATAACGTGTGTTTGTGTTGTTCCACTTCCTCTCAGGAGAGCAAATATACCGCAGTCAGTGGGGAACAAACATGGAGCAATAAACTCGCTTTAAAACGGTCACATTTCAAAACAGATGTAAAAAAAAAATAAATATTTAAATAATAAATATATAATTTGCCCGTCAACCATAAGCTCCTCTTTACACGTCATACTGTAAGTGATACTACGGATACGCGACTTTTAATTGGTTGAAAAATGCTGTGACCAACGTTAAACTGCGAACGTTTAAGGAGCAAGGAATTTAAAATAAAATGTGAAAACGTAAAAATTGTTGACTCGAAGGCAAAAAGTTGGCACGATGATTTGATGAATACTGTGATTGTGTCACCGTGCAACCACAAGAACAGACAGCGAATGAATTTCACGTATTTGAACATACTCGTTATCAATGATTGTCCCATCGGAAACTCTTTCCGATCCGCCAATCAGAGAAAAGTATTTCATGTCGTCATGTTTAATAAAGAATCCGCGCAATTTTGATTGGATAAAAAACGCCATGTATTCATGACTCTGGACTTTTTTAATTTACTAAACACAATACTAAATCCATGCACAATTTCACTCAGCAATATTATTTAGTAGTATAATAATATGCAGATGATTCACAAAAATTCGTATTACATCAACATTTCCGTATAGACGTATATACCTGCTTTGAACATTTCTAGTGTTTGTTGTCCGCGTGAAGGTTTTGATTACCACTAATAAATAATTTACGTGCACTTTTCACACAGTCCCTCCGGACTCATAGAGATGATAGTGTCGGTCTTGAAAGTTTCTGGTCGTATATGTGCTCTTGGCAATGTGGAAATGTAAATCATATTTAAGAAATACAATCATTTTAAGACAACAAAGAGAAAATAGCACAATACACCACGTCTAATAGAAGGCCGCTTCTAATAGGTGGGAGTTTGGGGGAAGGGGATGCTTTAATAATAAAAAACAATAAAAAAAAAAAAAAAAAAAAGATAAAAATATAATGTAATTAACTCTTGTAAAAATAAGATAACAAAATATGAATAAAATACAAAACAAACTATGAAGATGCAATGGAAATAAAATTACAGTAAAATAAGCATAAAAAATGAGTAGGAATACAAATACAAAGAAGTGATTCAGTGAACCAGAATGTCACTCACTAGTTACTATTTTAAGTGGCCAGTATAAAGCTTAAAGTAACCAGTTCTATTACGGGATGTCAGTTGTCTTTTACTGTTATAATCATCATTAAAAATGGCGTGGAACAACCAACGCATTGATTTTGTAGTGTTAGAATGCCAGAGGAGACTGGCACCAGTGAGCCGGGTTCTCCCCAGGGTTTTTCCTCGTTAAAGAGGTTTTTTTTACCTGGCCACTGTCGCATATGTGCTTGCTCACTGGTCTTCGTCTTTGTCTTGTCATAACCGCAGCCATTTACTTAACACCAACAATCCAGACGATCAAATGAATAAAAAGCAACCATTCCCTTACATATTTACACGTGCGCTTTGAGACAGTTAAAACTGTGAAAAGCGCCCTACAAATACTCATATTATTATTCTTATTATTATTATTAAACACAAACTGCTTATGTTATGTTATGTTAAATGGGTGTCTCTCAATTAATTTGTACACAATGAAAGATGACATGCACTGGAGGACAGTGCTGTTTCTATTATGTCAGCTGATATCAGTAAACACTGCACAGATTTATCCAGGCTGGACGGAGGGAGACTTGTGCCAGCACAGGGGGGCTCGTCTCGGTTTTCACTGAACTGGCACTTAAGATGGGCAGAGACTTGCAGAGCTTTCTGTTTTACAATGACTGGCAAAAGACAAACGCTTTGAACCGGCGTACATGTGATTATGTTTGTGATGTTTCTGAGTTTGTCTATAATCCTAACTGCTTTTTTCATTTCTGAGTCTTGGGAGCCGGAGACATTCCAATCAATCCTGGGCCTGAATTCCTCCATTATACAGACTCAAATTCTTCTGAAAGCATGTTTGGGACTGTGGGAGGAAGCCCAGGCCTCCAACTTGAGTCGTCAAGTCGTCAAGCGTGTTGTAGAATCCTTATGCAGAAAAACATAGCAAAACTCCGGGTAAAAGAGATCCAAAGGTAATCCAAAAATGAGAATAATCCAATCAAACAAAAAAGAATAAACATGAAAGAGAGAGTATAAGACAATATTATATACGTTACTGTTGAACGTTTTATATGCAAAGTGCATTGAAGTTCTACAAAAAGCACTTTGGGAGAGGGTTTTTTTTTGGGAAAAAAAAAAAAAAAAAAAAAAAAAAAAAAAAAAAAATATATATATATATATATATATATATATATATATATATATATTGTCTTATCTTGTGTATTTTCCTTGTCTGCAACATTGTTTTGGAATCAGTTTGTTATTGGATTGAAACAAACAGTTTCCGATTGCCATATTTGTCACAATAAATAAATAAAATGTATAAATATACAAACTATTGACAGCAGTTAAAATTTTGATGTAAATTATAAACTGAAGATTATTTGTGTTTTTGTCAGGGAAAATTATTTGATAGTTTTTATTAAAAATGTATAGTTTTTTTTTTTTGCAATTTACCATTTTCTTATGATCTAATTGGATGCATATTCAAACATTGTTTAAAAACAAACAAGTCTTAATTTTCTAAATACTTTTTAAACAATATTATTTCAAAGGAACGTTACAATATATTTAATAAAGTCATAAGTGACAACAATTTTTATTTTCATTACATGTCATACAATATAATAACCACTAGATGACAGTATAAAACCACAAGCGGTGTCTAATAAGTCAAAATAGTCATACTGTATATGAGGACGGACACACACACACACACACACACACACACAATTGACTGTTGAATTTCAGATTCTCTAACCAGACCACAAATGTGTCAATCTAATTATTTTGAAGCTGTATTCTTCAATAATAATAATTCCAATTTTAAATATTGCCAATGATTCATTGTATAAGAGAAAAGTGTATCTCTTTTACCAATGTTAAACTATGCTTTGTATGACTGATTTTAACGAATCTATTTTTCAGTTTGCAATTGTAATTTTCATTGGCAACAGGAATATTGTAGAAAGCTTTGTAGTAAAAGCACCAGCCAAGGTCGAGAAAGCATAGGAATACATAACCTTTTATAGGATTCCAGCACAGTGTGGCTTAAATTATTGGAAAAATGGAATCACCAATAAAAAAAAACATATTGACAATTTAAATGGATGGAAGGGGGTAATGGGATGTGAGGTTATTATTGAACAAATCCATTAAATGCCACCTTGACTTGTAGCATTTGGCCACCATAATATCAAGCAAGATTTAGATTTCTTCTAAAGTTTCTTCACCCATGAAACCCATTTACACATCAGCAAAATCAGGACAAGAAAACGTTTGCTTCTTCCTCCGTGTGCTCGGGGCATTTGAAGGTTTAAGACAGGAAATTAAAGCTCGGCAGATGCTACAGAAGCGACTCAGGTTGCTGAAGGTACAACTGTTCTGAAATCCAAGTAAAATGTCTTCTACGGGTTATGTGGATGCAATATGTGAACGGTTTAAAAGCTCGTGTCTCAAAGTTCACAACTGTCTGGCCGCGCTGAAGTGGGCCGAGAGTTTATTTGAAAGGCGCAGAGTGTTTGTGAGGCCTGTTATTGAGCAGCGTCGCACTCTTTCAACTCACCAGAGGAAGTGTTTATTCAAAGTGACATTCTTAGAATGTGGTTCTCTCCGGCACAGCAGAGAACTGTTCCGATTATTGAATATTCATAAATACTTTACATGCGACTGAGACAGTCGTTCCATCATGTTTTAGAATGATCAAAATGTATGTTTGAGAGTTTGTTGATAAATAAATAAGGGAGTATGTTAATGATTTCAGGTGAATTGCGGTGGAAAACAGCGCCGGACGAGGCACGCTAACCGCTCTCAAAGGTTGTGTGTTTTGTAAGCAGAACAAATAAAGCTTTATTTGCATAGTGAGGTCACTCACCAATCACACACTGACAAACACATATTGTTTTTATTAGCGTAGAATCCTCGGGCCAGTCTCACAATGGAAACCCAAAGCAGAACTGAACGAAAACATTATCCAGGGCAACTCGTGTGGAGGGATGCGAAGCCTCAAGCTTTCTTTGTATAATCTGTTGTCACTTTGCTTATTTGACACTGGCAGGTACTAAAAGGTTGTGATGAATCTGTCGTGAGCAAACGTCCTATTTATATTCCAACCGTGTATATATATATATATATATATATATATATATATATATATATATACACCGAGAAACAAACTTGAATTTATATCAAAGTGGGGTCCCACCAATGGCATACGTATACAACAATACATTCCCTCCCCCTTCACCACAAACACAGCCATCAAATATTCTCCTTCCCCACCCCCTTTACTCATAAAAAAATTCTCAATTGTAACCTCAATCGTAGAAAAAATCCCACTTTGAATATTGGGTCAAAACAGGTCGCAACAAAAAGTAAGGCAGTTTAAAATGGGGTAATTCAAAAGTTATAATAAAAACAAAATATTTCAGGCCCCACTTTGATGTATTTGGCTGCACGTGAACAAACACACACACACACACACACACACACACACACACACACACACACACACACACACACACACTTAGTGACTACAAATAGTAATTTTACAGTATAATTGTAGAGGTTTTATGGTAAGACATCTATTATTTGATTTTGAAAATGCTTTAAAGGCATGGAGGTTTGAGAGTTTAAAGGCTTGAAGATAGGAAACTAAACAAAATATATTTAAAAAACAATTTAGCCTGACCACTTTCATTTTAATTCCTATATTTTGACAGGGCTAAATGGCATCATTCCCACAAATGCCACTAAAATCCCTATATAAACAAGAAACATGCTCAATGCACTCAAAGCTACAAATTCTTGGAACTTTAAAATACAACCCATGACACGAGTAAGACTGGAAGAAACTAACAACAACAAAAACAACAACAATATGCAAAAAAAATTAAATAACTATGTAGTTATCAGGTTGAACCTGAAATTGTATATTAATAAAATAAGTTAGAAAAATGAGTTTCAATTTAGGTCAAACGTTTTGATAAACTAGATATAAAAATAAAACATTTATATATGTAAAATTATATGTATAATTATTTGTATATCTACCGTATACGTACTGTCTGCCTGTGTGTGTGTGTGTGTGTGTGTGTGTGTGTTATAGTATTATATATGTCTTGATATATAATGGTATATAAGCTATACAACAAATGAATATCTTTGATAGTCACTTACAAGTAAAATGACTCTATTGTCCTTAATATATCTATAATGTCTTTATTTATAATATATTAATATATAATATATATTACCATTGTACTCTATTAATACAATTAAACACTATGGATAACTATATTAAACATAATTAAATAATTATATTTCCACATTAAAGTCTTTCTTCACTTCTGTACATTCAGGGTTAATCTCATTTATTGTAAATTAAAAATGTAATTTACATTTGTTTCTGCACTTTCTGCTGAATGCTGATTCTACATGTAGCTTCCACATTGGTTAGAAGGTTGAATCTATATACACGTTTCTATAGAAATTCTAAGAAAAACAAGAAGCAAAAATTATTAACTTTTATAGTAAAAAAAAATTTACTTTTTTCGTCGCTTTGTTTTATAAGGACACACACAATGTTTTTTGTGTAAAAACAATGTAAGTGACTATTGTTTTTTATTATTATTAATTTTATTTATTATTATTATCATCATCATTATTATTATTAATATTGTTATTGCAATATTTCCACACAAACGGACGCGTTCCACGATCAAACCCGCTCACCGCAAAGTACGTATTCACGTACCATCAAGCGTATTGATCCTCGTGGGTCACTCGCCCCCCGCCCCGCCCCTCCGGACACGCGCACGCACGCGGACGGCACCTCTAGGGGGACACCCGACCTCGCCGGATAGTAGCGCGAGAAGGAGCACGAACACAAACGTGAGAGCGTGTAGATCAGCGGCGGGCGAGAAGAACACAACCATCGCCCAGCGGCAGCAGCAGCAGCAGTCAGTCAGTCAGTCATTCAAGCGGCGTCAACTCGCGCGTGCGGACGAGCGACACTTTCTCTCCGCTGCTCCTCCGATTCATGGGGCGTTCGGTAAGTAAGTGCTGGTTTGTCGTCGCACGTAAGCGCTCGTTAGGCAGCGTGTTGTCGGGCTCGTTAGTAGCGGTCGGACACGTACGTACCGCGCGCGTAGCCGTCGTTGGTAAAGACGAGTTAACGACGCAAAAAAGTGTGTTAGTGTGCGGGTTGCAACACGGCTTGTGTGTCAGAAATCGGACGAGTAAGACTTTACACTGCATTTACAATCAGCTGCGCTTCAAGTTGCTTTACGTTGCGGTGCACATTCTTCACATTGCAGAGTTTTGCGTACTGATAACCAAGGCGTTTAATGACGCGGTGTTTATAAAAGAGGCGATGGCACCGGACGGGACACTTGTGAGTTTTTTCAGCTCGTTCATCCTCTCCCGTGTTTGCTTTTGGGTTTTAGACTCCGGCAAAGTAGGACAATATGTACTTTGGCATGCTGTTTTTGCACGAGAATGAAAGTTCTTTTATGTTGTCGTTTTCTACATGCCTTGAAATTAAAGGCCGTTTGTTTTTAGAATTCTCATTTTTGTAAAAAAACAAAAAAATGTCTCAAGTCAGTGCTAAATGCCAGTTTAATGTTTGCATTTTACTGCCAAGTTACATTAGGGATTGGATGTAAAGCCACAATATTTGTGAATTGTGTGTTTACGCTATGTTATGAAAGTCGTTCTACAGGATTATATTTATTGAATTATTATAATTTTTCTACCCTTTAGTCATTACATCATTGTTTTAGACGAGATCATCTTTATTGTCCTTCTAACATTGTACAACATTATATGACAGTCAGTGCAATAATGTGCAAAATAGACAATTATTTAAACACATAATTTAAGACACAAACTAAACGCATAGGTTGAGGAAGAGTACAAAAGACGATTT
>CM051495.1:11439618-11457752 GCA_028031935.1 Paedocypris micromegethes
ACACACACACACACACACACACACACACACACACACACACACACACACACACACACACACACACACATCATATTACAATATGTCACTCACAACAGATTTTGTTCTTGTTTTAATAAAATATATGTGTCAACATAAACAATAAAAGAAGTACAAAGAATGGAGTAAAATAAATGTATATTATATATTATTATATATATATTACATAATACAAACATAATAAAATGTATGAAACCACTGAGATTTCTTGATTTTAAGCGTCAAACCTGAGCCTGATGTCGATGTGGAAAAACCTGTATTTTGAAGTGGAATTGTAGACGCTTATATCATATTTCATTTTCAAACAGTTAGTGTTTGGAAAACATTTGATGTGTCTAATCCTCCTGACAAAAGGTAAAGTGGTGACTCATTTTAGCACATTTAGAGTTTAATCTGAATTACAGCGTTAACTCGAGCCTGTCCTTTTTTGTTGTCAGCTTTATGATAGTCAAATCCTAGTCAAGTGAAGGTCAGATTACCTTAAGTCTCTTCATGCCTGTGTGAATGTGATTTTCTTTCTCTCGCCTGCAGAAAGTGACACTTTGGGGAAGTTTGAAATTCAAGAGAGAAAAAAAAACACATCCAAGAATAAGCAGCTTAATTGCTGCTTGAAATCAACACTTTTCAATACCACAAAATTGCAACATGAAACACGAATAGAGTAAACGTTAATGCTATTCATACGCTAAGAAATAGGTATTAGTGAATGTAATTAGTGGTAATCAGACACTAATAGTCTGAGGAAGGTTTCTCATGTGCTTTTTTTATTTGTCGCATCTGCTTTTTTTGTGTTGTACCAACAGATCCAGGTGGCTGAGAGATGCAGATATCTTGGTGTTACACAAGGATTGTCTGTTGACCCTGTGATGAAGTGGGTGTCCTGCAACTCAGAGACAGACTTTATGTGCTCAGAAAGTGCCGGTAACACTATCTCTCAACAGTAGAGTAAATGCCGTGCCTGGTCAAAGGGAACTGTGTCACCACACAAAGGAGAAGCCACACAGGTAAGCCAACCTCACTAAAATACGTGGCAACAATTGCTGTGTAAGTTTACTCTGAAGTTGCTGAATTATTTTCACGTGAACTTAGAAATCCGTTCCGTTAGAAGTCTAAAATGCAGACGTTATTGTGTGTGGATGAATAATAAAACAACAAAGTGCTCGTAAAACATTCGCCATTCAGTGATTCTTAAAAAGCAAATGATGCTGAACTGTTTGTTTTTGCTCGCAGAATGTCTTGGGTCAACGGCTTTAAAGCTACAAGGGTGGACAACCACAAGACCGCATGGGGGGAACGTAACGGCAAGAAGGCGAGGCGTAAGAAAGGCTCGTCTCTGTGCGGCCCACGCTACACGAGTTGTCTTCAAGACTCTGAGTCCATGGAGGTCCCGTCGCCACACTTTTCCCGCGCTACGGGTGTTGCCACCACCAGCAACTTCAGCACACGTTGCGTCTGGCAGGAAGACCACTATGGCAGGAAGGGTGATGTAGGCCTGAGAGCCGTGGACTTGGCCTTTGAAGATGCTGAGACGACGCGAGCGAATGATGACGACGACCCAGATGAAAGTGGCGAGGAGAGGAAGGGTCTCAGCAGGTGTCTTCTGGCTTGTTTGTTGCACTTGGCTAGCGTTTTCCAGTCTAAAACATTCCAGTCGGCCAAGCTGGAGCGACTCTATCAGCGATACTTCTTCAGACTCAACCAGAGCTCTCTCACAATGCTGATGGGCGTTCTGGTTGTCGTTTGCGGGGTCATGTTGGCTTTCCACTGCATCCAAGGTCAACCCGACGTGGCATTTGCCTCGGTGCTCTCCGTAGCCATGGGTTTATTTTTAGCACTGATGGTGGTGTGTAATAGAAATGGCTTTCACCAAGACTACATGTGGATTGTGAGCTACTTGGTCATGGCGGTGTTAGTAGTGGTCCAGGTGTTTGGAGTGTTGATGGTGGCTCCACCTAATGCATCTGAGGGGATCTGGTGGACGGTGTTCTTTATCTACATCATCTACACGCTGCTGCCGGTGAGGATGAGAGCTGCCGTGGTTACTGGAACCGTGCTGTCTGCTATTCACCTCATCATAACCTGGAGACTCAACCTGGACGATTACTTCCTTTCTACTCAGGTACGTCGCCTACGCAGAAACCACACGGTTTGACACAGAAATCAAACTGCTTCTTGTTTATTCACTGTTATATCATTTAACCCGTGTTGAGTTTTACATGGAGTTATTTGCAGCAGTTATTGTTCATAGGGTTCTTGGTGACGTTGGCGGGGTTTTTTTTATTCCTTGACTTTGCTGACTGGGGATACTTTGTTTCATTTGTTTGATCTTGCTCACTGAACAACAAAGCTTCGCACACTTGAGAGTAGTTACAGAGAAAGCCGCTTATAAGGTTTGAAGGACTTTATGACGAGCACATGGTGACATCATGTTTTAATACAGAGAAAAGTTCATTGCACGTGCTACAAATAAAACCACAGAACTGAATTTTCAGTAACTCAATAGAATTTCAGACCATGTGTTGTTGTTGCGCAACATCTTACACTGGTAGGCGAATACATGCCAAGTATCAATTGGTTAAAGGCCAAATCTTGACATGTTGGAAACTGTGAGTTTGGTTTGATTGTTTAGTATTGCCTGAAAGATATAGACGTTTTTTTTGGTTTTACTTTTTGGCCCGAGGTAGTATCGTTTCTGGCACTTTGGATGGATCAGTTACCTAATGTTCTCTTATTTAATGCAGCAGAGTCCACTTCATACATTTTAAATGATGCTCCTACCTTTCAGTATTTCGAATGCTAATAACCAATCAGCAGCGCGGCGGCCCAGCATCGTGAATGTGATCTGGTTCCTGACACTGTTAATATTGGCTCAGTGAGCTTTTGTGTGTTTCCTCCTTAGACTTGGCACTCGGCTTGATAGAAATGGATCGGGATAATGGCCGCTGATTGACTGGGGCCATGGCCCAGAGCATGTACTTGTAGATTCTCGTCATAGACATTTTGGACCAGTTCCAGCCCTGTGGGCAATCAATGGAGGACAAAAGTCCATCGGTTGCATAGCTGCTTGGTGCCTTATATAAACGCTCTCTCGTGGGGAACAAGGTGTCATGTCCATGTTGACTTCATGATCTGTCAGTAAGAAATGTGTTACATTTCCGACTGGCTTTCTCACAAACTTGAAATGTGAAATCAGAGAACTGAGATTTCCATGAATGCGCTTCGGTTATGGCGTTTTAAGAATGTGAAGCTATCGAAAGCCGTTTGTGAGTAAACATTGAGCAATCGCTGTTCGATAACTGACGTTCAACCAACAGTTTTTCATCAATGTTTTCCTAAATATAGTATCCATAATATTTGCAGTGCAGCATATTTAAATACATACTACCACAATATTACATAAAGTATAATGCAGTATCTAGTAACAAAGTATGCATTTTCTAGCAGATTAGTAAATAATTTTAGGCATTCATTCAAAGGGTCAATTTTACCAATACTATTTTAAGGGTGAAATATTATTGAGTTGCAGTGTTTCATACTATCAAAACATATAAACTTTTTTTAAAGGGGGTGAGACTAAACCAGACAAAAGAAGCAGCAAGTCGGTGGGAAAAAAAACAGTTGTATAACAACCAGTAACTTGGGTTTTTAATATTTCAGGTTGTTAATCGTAATGTTGGGTCGTTAATATTAATGAAGAATTAAAATATAAAAGCAGAAATGAAAAAATAATGGAAAGAAGTGAGATTGATGATAAAAACAGGGAGAAATCCAGTTAATGCAAAAAAAGCGAAACGTAAAGTTCTTTGATGAAAGGGGTTAATAGGAACCATTATTAAATAATTTCTCAGCTAATCTGAGAAATGGCATCTGAATTAATCATTCATTCAGGCTCATGCCTTCAGTCGCACTCAATGCCTGAATGTCTGCTCCGAATTTAATGCAGATTCCGCGTGAATCTGCGTCGCTGTGGTGGCGTTTGCGTGTGTCGCTGAGATGGCCGGCAGTGTTGCACAGATGGAGCATGTCAGTGTCCGATCTATAGGGACAATAGCCGTCTTTGTCAAGATACATGCTGATGGGGTGGTGTGTTGAGGAATGTGGTGACGGGAATGGCCGGAGATCAACAGTAGGAAATAGTGTTGGAGTGACACACAGGGCTGAAAAAAGACTCTCTCGCTCTTTGAAACGATATGTGTTTGGTTTTCACACTGGGTTTCGAGAGTTTCAGTCAGTGTGTGTGTGTGTGTGTGTGTCAGCTCATTGTGTTAGATGGGGAAAGGCTTCGCTATTGATTTGACTGTATTGAGCAGCTGATATGAAATCATTTGAGTAAAACAGTCACCGACATTCAGCAGAAGTCAGTCTAAAAGGCGATTTATTGTTCACATTTAGTTGCAGTGATGTATTAACATTTTTGACAAATGTTAGGTTTTTTTTTATCAGGAACATCTTTACAACAAATCTAACCCTTTACAACAGCAGAAAGAATAAACGGTATGGAAGAATAGAGAATATACAGATAGATAGATGGATGGATGGATGGATGGATGGATAGATAGATGGAAAAAAAGGAATTGTGGGAAGACTATAAATATGTCTTTGCTGTAATGTCTTTGATAAAACCATTAATCCTAGACCATGAACAATAGATCCGTGCATGACACCTTTTTCAAAGACACCATACTCTCTGCATGCTATTTTAATTCGGTTGGTTTAGTGAATGTAGGATAAACCGGTGCAAAGCCACATGAACTGTAAAGGGATTTATGGTTCCTGAATTATCTTCTAAGAATATTCCAGGGATTTGTTGGGTTTTCCGACACTGAAACTGTGAGTAATTGATGGTGATCCAGTGGGTCGAGAGTCTGAACTGTGCTTCCGATACTAAGCGATGGAATGTGTATCGGATACACTGGAGGTCAGTGCTGGGTACGCCGGGCTATTTAAGCAGGATAATTAGCAGCGATCTCTCTGTGTATGTCAACATGAGCAATGTTAGGCATTTTAAAGCTTGAATTTTCCATTGTGGTAAAAATGCGGCCGCTATGTGTGTCATCTGGGCTCTTTACCATATTTCAAATGGCAGTGCATCTGAAACGTCCGAGGAGATATTTGCACATTTGTTAAACAATCACCACCGCGGTCCGATCATGTTCCTGAAACGTAAGCTGCTGTGTTTTTACCAAACTGGAATCCAATTCCCTTTTTGAGCTTTGAATAGAGTTACGTTGTAGAATAAACAATCAGAACTTTTTGTTTTTTCACAGCTCTTGCTTCCAAAACTATAAAACTAAATGTAGTCGTGGGCAGTGCTGTCAAAAGAAGTCATATTTATTACTCAAGTAAGTACTAAAGTGTGTCTGTGAAAGTAACTCAACCTTTTTAATCAAGTAAAAGTATCGGTTTGATAACTACTTGAAGTATAAAAGTAAAAGTAATGCAAGGAATAAATATAACAATATACTCCTATACCACAACATTTTTATTAAAATGTCGTTGTGTATAATTACGTGGAAAAATAATGCATTTTATTATTATAATGCAAACCCATTACAGTACCAAATCTGTGCACTACTACTAAGCATTACCGTGTGATTCAGAGTGGAAAATATGATGACTAGTATTGTGAAAAAAAAGTAAGAAGCTTGTCATCAATGGCCTTTATTGGTTGGAGTGTTGTAACTAAATAACATTTAAGCACTGAACGTACGACGAATGATTGTGGCTGGGTGAGACGTATAAACGCGTAGCACGTAACCGGATGGCGCAATTTATCCGGATGTTTTAATTTTAGATCGACACAGAGATGATTATAGATGACAACACGTAAATAAAACAAACCAAAATGAAATGGGGGTGACGCGGCTATTTATAAATTGTAAGAAGTAGAATTTACAGATCTTTGCATACAATTTTAAGTAGAAGTTAAAAGTAATCAAGGGAAAATACTCAAGTAAAGTTTAAACCGCCACAATTCTACTTGAGTAAATACCGAAGTACAGTATTTTTACTTTGTTACTTGACACCTCTCAATGGTGGATCTACGGATTATTGCTTATCACTTTTTTGTCATTGGCACGTGTTATCCTTTGTTTAATAGTTGGGAAATTGCTCTTGACATAAGTGTGGTAATAAAGCTGGTGCTAATATTAACTTTCTAATCAAGAATCACTATGTGCCCGCTAATTGCAATCTCTTTATGACTTTCACAATGCGCAAATAGAGTTTTTGGATTGAACTGTCGGTTGCCCTGAAATAATCTTCGTTTAATTGATGGTAATTGTGAGGAAATATGACTGTTTTTTAAAACGACTCAGTTTTTTTTCATTGCCAGAAACGCTGAAGGCTGCAGATGACGCACTACAAAATGGATCTCGCTTTTTTCATCTCTCGTTGGTCACAAAGTTATCAAATGACTTCAGATGTTCCGGAATTTTCCTCGTGTTGAATAGCACTCGCACTGTTTGGAACCAATGAGGTTTTTGTTTTGCCTTCTTATCAGCTTTATTTTCGCAGGCTAGATCCAATCATTTGATATTATTCAAGCATCAGTGTACCGTGCAGATTCTTTCAGGCTTTGGGGGAAACTATTGATCTCCTCTGTTATTCTTCTCCTTCACGTATCTTTGCACTTTGCAGTCTCTTTTTCAGGCCAATATTTTCCCACCGATGCTGAGATGATTTCAGGTGTTTCTTCTGTGTTGTATTTTTGAGCTTTAGGTTACATTTACTTCAGCTGGATTTAAATCTCCAGTGCTCGGAATACGCTTTAATAATCTCTTTGATTTTGCAGATTTTCTGTGTTTGTGTAAAAAATGCTCAATGTCATTTTGCCCTTTTCAAGTTCATCATTCTGATAAAAAGGCACTGACGGGGTGTTTTGATATCTCGAACTGGGTGGTAAGCCAGTTTCCCAGTGTATTTATGTAAACAAAGCTTAATGTCCATGTCGGGTAGCAGGAGGAGACGGCGGTCACGTTCCTGTCACATGTGTCACTGAGCTTGACTGACCTTGTGTTCTTGTGACAGACAGGCTCAGTGTAACGCTCAGAATAGAAATGAGACGGCCGTGTTCATTGATGGGAGTGATGGAGCCTTCATAACTCTTGATATCGCCTGCGTTCAGAGAAGTGGTTCAGCCGTGAGGAATTCAGCCGATACAAGCCCGTATGCTTTTATTTGTAGAAAAAACAGCAATTACTATGGTAAATAGAACCGACATTATTCAATAACTAAACTATATACCGACATGTGGAACTTTCATTTGTTTGTATTCCATCTTTGTTTCCGGGTCAGAGAGGGGGACACACATTCACACTCTCACACTCCTCAAACTCGAAATCCTCAACCCTCGAACCCTAACCCTAACCCTCAATTATGCCCAAAATCATAATTGCGTTTTTTTTTTGTTTTTTTTTTTAGAAGCAATATTGCGATTACGATTTTTTTGGAGCAATTATTTAGTTACATTAAAAAATACTTTTAAAATGACCTATTACATGTTTTAACATTTTTATTGCGGTGGTGGTAGCTGAAACATCAAGTCTTGTAGCAGCTACAAGCGTGTTGAATAACAAATAAAAACTAAATAAATATGCCATACCAGTTATACAAAACTACTTTTCAACATACAACAGTACAGTACATAAAGGGCAACAACAACTGTTACCTCTACAATCTTTTCAAAGTGAAGTCAGTAAACTATTGTTTAGTTCAGGGGTCTGGAACCTTTTTGGCTGAGAGAGCCATAAACACGGCATATTGCTAAAAATTAAGTCCAAAAGAGCCATACCTGTTTAAAACTAAATAATTGTAAAACCAATATTAAATGCAGAACAAGTCGTTCAATTTGTTTTGATAACGCTGCTATAATATGTGAAATGTCTTCATACTCATGTGGCTCGTTTTCAACTTTTAATTCTGATAAAACAAACGTGCGGTCAAGACCAGAAACACGGTGCACATCTAGAGGTGTTTCAACTCAGGACACGCCCCCGCAACGCTGCCCCGCTCATGCTGGAGTATTATTCTTCTGATGCACAATAAAGCCTTAAGCCAAAAATTAAAAAAAATTACTTAAAATAAACGCAGATATATACAAATAAATTTCCAATTAATCAAACACAAAATTAAGTAAAAATCGGGATGGCATTCATTTAAACTTGAACTTATTCTACAACTTTTAACTTATTTTACCCCACCTTAAACGATTAACAACACGCGGCTTGGAAAACTGCAAAAGAAATACGTCTAGCAAACACACGCCAACACGCATAGCTCGTACAGCGACACTCAGGCATTGCGTGTGCACGCGACTCAAACGCAACGCAAAAAAAGTTTTGATAGTGGAGATTGCACGCGTAAAATTAATAAAAAACAAACAGAATTCTAAGCATTTTTGTTTCGTTGTTAACTTACGTTTGATATTTTTAAAATCTGATTCCATACAGAAGCTGCTGTCTGTATGGTACGTGCTTTCCATCTGTAACTTCTCTTCTTCTCTCTGCCCTCGCACTCAGCTGAACAACTTGGGGCGCATTACGCCAACTAGCGGTCTGGTGTGCACGCTGCATGAAGCCAGGAAAAGTCAAGATAAACTTTCAGACGCAAAAACCGTACGTCTCTGCGATTACATAATCGCGTTTTGTATTATCGCGATTAAATTGCAAATGCAATTAATCGCCTAGCCCTAGGCAACAGTGCTACCAACTGCTCCACTATGCCACCTTCGGTAAATGGCAAGCAGCATTTCAAATTGTTTTATAATATTAAAAAGTTCCATAAATAAATGTCATTCACATGTAGAGATAAACTGATACATATACCATATTTACGCGAATATAAGCACCCCCCTGATTTTGTGACTGTCACTTCAATGTTGTTTTACTTGAAAACAATAAGACAATCTAGTCTAGCGATCGGAACTACACCTCCCATCATGCTTTGCTGCTCAATGGTTCCCATGATTCTTTGCGCTAAAAGAGCATAGAGTAAAGCTGACTGAGCTCAGTTTTTGTTACATGTAAATATTAGAACAGTCATGCTTTTCTCTGTCTAGCAGACACAGACTCTTTCATTGTGTTTGAATCCGGTGTTCTTTGTTTTGAACCGTTTTCGTTTGCTCCAAAGTTTTTGCAGCGAACTGGTCATGTTTTCAAGTGCTAGCCTGTTAGCCTTTAGCACGGCGATCTGAGCGGATGCAACATGGTCTGTTTGTTTAATGATTGTTTTCGTTTAATCTTACTTCTTCCAGTGTTATTTTTCTCTGTTAAGTGTTGCAACGTTTCTAATGTTTCTTTATTTCTGTTATGGAGCAAATGCACGTCTGCCTCCAGAGCCTGTTACGCTCAGCGCTCGGATAGAGAGTGAGCGTGAGCGAGGGAGAAACAGAAGACGGAAATGGGAGCGGATTCGTGCACAGTGACGTTTAATACAAACACAAAGGGAATACAAGGACAGATACTGACACAGGGTACAGATGACGGGACGAAGAAGACGACGATGAGGATGATGAAGAAAGGGAAGGTGAAGACGAAGGTAGGTGAGTCTGTGCTGGTGCGTCGGGATCAGACGATCGTGGACAATGACAGACAAAGACTGATGAGTAGACTGGTGGTTATATAGTGTCCAGGGAGCGTGAGTGATGAGGAACCGGTGTGGCAGATTGGGCTGATGATGATGATGGGCAGCTGGTGAGTGGAGGAGCGGCCGGAGATGGTGAAGACCCGGATGGAGTCGTGACAGAGCCATTATTTAAAGAAATTAGTGCTTATATTTACGTGAATATTTGAAATTGGCGATTATAAACACCCCCCAAGTTTTTGAGCTGGTAAAATTAGGAAAAAAACGGGTGCTTTACATCTGTTATCCTTGGAATCAGAGCACATAAATACATTCTAAATTCGGAAATGGTTTTGTGCTCGTTGTCAAAGCAAACACAACATGATAATTACATCAGAATTTGTTTACAGAATGACTGCACATATTTTCTGCATTTTGTCCTGCTTTCTGATCATTTGTTATTGCATGTATGTTAATGGCCAGAAGCAGTGGAGCTTATGCCATTACGGAATATGTTTTAATTTATTCCGACCGTTCCCTTCATGCTACAGATGAGATAATATTGCTGCTGTAATAGGGAACATGCATCTTTTGCTCCGCTGAAGGCCTTTTCCATCCCTACAACCAGACGACTGATTCTGCAGCTCTTTTGAATGTTCTCTTTTCTTCAGGCATGGCATAGTAATTTATTATAGGCCCGAGGCTTAACAATGTTATGAATGAGGGGGGAAAAAACACACCATTTCATAGTATAAAGCAGGAAGTTAGCGATGGAGATAAATGCGGACTTTAAATGAGGCGCACAGGGAGCTTCATATTCCTGCCCACATTTGTCTTAAAAGAGAAGAAACTTTGGCCTTAACCTCATTTTACCTTCACGTTAAAGGCGGTGTCACATTTTTATGAGCAGACTTTCAGTACTCGTAAAACAAAACAAATAAATAAATTGCTTAAAATAAATAGTGGGGGGAAAAATGTCTGCTTCAGATCAGAAGGCTTGAGCAGTTGATGGACGTGTGCACCAGAGGTTCAGATGTTTTATGGGTTTGTTCTACCTGGAATCTTCATGCGAGTGAAGCTTAAAGACCACCCTTAAAAACTCACTCTTAAAATGTTTTTTCATGAGCTCTTGGTACATGGTGGTTTATTACTTAAACTGTAGCACGGATCCTGTGTGTATAACGTTTCTATTCCTGGAAGAAGATCCAGTGCTGTGTGAAGGAAGCTTTGCCTTCTTTATGCAGCCGCTGTTTGAAACTAGAATCTCACACACGGCTTCTCAGGAACTGTTTTTCCTGCTGCTTATCTCTCCATCTCACTGCTCATTCCTGTTCCTAGAGACGTGTTACCTGTGGAGATCAGTCCTTTACCTTCTCCAGCTCAGCCGCGTGTCAGTCTTCACCAGCTTGACTTGCTGGATCCACTGTGTTTTTTAGGGTTGAAGCTAAGCTAACTAGTTTAACTTTAAAAAAGACACACACACACACACACACACCATTTCACACACCCTTTCCCTCGCTTACCAACGCTGTTCTTTCCCGCACACTCTCCCTCACTTTTTCTCACACACACTCTCTCTCTCTCACACACACACAGGGACACAAACACTCTCTCACACACTCGCCATATTACACTCACTCTTACCCACACACACACACACACACACACACACTACTTCTCACACACACTCCCCCTCCCTCTCACGCACACTCTCTCTCTCGCCATCTCACACACGTTTATTCCTCACACACACTTTCCTTCTCACTCCCTTCACTCTTCCTCACACACATACTCACCATTTCACACACCCTATCCCTCTCTCACACGCACACAAACTTTCCATCTCTTTCACACACATTATCTCTCTCTTCACGCACACTCTTTCTTACACACTTGCAATCAAACAAAACTAAAGAAGCTGTCAAAACTGTTATTTGACTGTATTTATTCCTCCATCTAATAGAACAGACTAGCGTTCTAAAAGCACACGTTTTGATCCTCTTCATGTGAAGTGTGGCACTTGTCCAGATCTCTTGATCCCATTGTGTTTAGTGTCATTTTTCTCGATGCTTGTTCTCTACAACTGCTCATCTGAGACCAATTTCGGTTTTGGCCGAATTCAACTTTCTATTATTTGGACGTGTTTCACGTTCTCTTTATGTTCTCCTGTTCATACTTGTTCAGTTCAGAAAAAGATCTCAGGAAACAAAAAAAGTGCCGTTCTGATCCGCACCAATAAAACAAAGAGAACTGCGAGTAAATCCACCCAAACACAAGTCATGTTTGACAAAGTTAATTGTCTGGAAGTGACACCACTCCCCCCATAACTCAAGTGTTTTTATACTAGCGGTTGCCAAGGCTGCATCAACATCTGGATGGATTTCTGCTCTTCTCTTGGGTTGTGTGACCCCTGCCGCACTGCAAAGTCCTGCGCACCGCCATCGGACCATGAGCATGAATTATGTGGCTCTCTGAGATATAACTGTACCATCCTAAGCGCCATTACATTGGGTTTTCTAGAGAATCGAACCCACAAATTTGAGGTTAACATCTGCTATCTCAAGAGAAGAAAGCGGTTTTTTTTGTCAAACTTGATCATAAGATCAGGCCACTGACTGAATGGCCGAGGACGGCAGTAATACTTTGCTAAACAAATGCCATTATTCACGCTCTTCACGGAACGCCGTGTTTCTTGAATTGGAAGTCAGAAGGGTAAAGTTGATGAATTGTGGGAAGGTAGAACCGGAATGCTGAGCAGGGAAGCGCCTGAGAGGAAGAAGCCATTTCACACATTCATATAAAGAATGAAAAGGATTCAGAAAGTGCTTTTCCGAGGCAGCGCTTCTCTTTGGTGTTGATGGTGGGGTGTTGGTCGGGGTCAGCTCTAATACAAGGATTAAATGAAGCCTTTATTCTCTGACATTTCTGAACGCGTGCTCCTCTGACACTGCCGGGCCTAGTGTGGCTTCTTTTCTTCCACAACAACTGAAACCAAACTGTCTGTTTGAATCCGTCGCTCTGTGAAGTAAAAGCTTGGGACGTTCCCTCTGTCAGATCTGTCAGCTCAAATGTCATCCACTCTCTTAAATTTCACTGATATCATCTAGTTGTAGTCGGTGGGAAACGGATGGGCTGAAGACACGGCTTTTTGTTGCCGCTTGATACGGCTGTGTTTTGTCGAGTTCCTGGTCGATCGATAAATGGCATGAGCTGAGGAATTTTATCTGCTGATGGTGTTTTTGATAAAATGCAGCTTCGGACGGTTTTGTTAGAGCCACTATTGTAAACGTGTAAAAGACTTTTTAGCTAATGTAATTTTTTATTGTTATTTTGGGGTAAGAACAACCGTAACACAGCATATTCATATGGTGCGTTTATTTACCTGTAGAATGTTTTAAACATTTGCTTATTTATGGAAATTGATTTAAAGATTGGATTAAAGTACTAAAGTGACATTGTGTATGAGACTTTTTGCGAACGTTCTTCGTGTTATTTTGAGGATAAAACTGTGACTGTTGAGTAAGACCATTTTTCACATGTGGAATATTTTGTGTTTTTAAGGAAATTGGTTTAAGTTTTGGAAATTTTGCAATACTTGAAGAGATTTATTTTTTGTTTTCCTAGTATTTTTTCTTTTGGAACAGATCTGGCTAACGTTACAAAATCTATTTTTTTTTCTTTTTAATCTTCATTGTTTTTATTAACGGTAAATTATTCTTCATATTCGTTTAGGTCTACCAGAGAACTAAGCGTGATTTTTTTTTTCCTCCAGTCTAAATGGCAAATCTGTGTTTAATTAATGGCTTGGATGTCTTAAAAGTGAACAACTTACTGTACTGGGTGAATTGCGCAAAACAACATCGTCATTGGTGGAAATGGATGATTCTGGCTCTTGGTTCTTTGCTCTCAAATCTGAAGTTTGGACATTTTCTCCAGGGTCAATTTAAAAAAAAAAGGAGTGGAGCCATTTTTCTGAGACTCTGCAGTGCCATTTCTTGTCAAGTGGATAAGTGAAAGCTAAAGCCGGAAGATTCTGTCAGGCTATAACAGAAGAGTGTAACTGTTTCTGACTCGGTTTGTTTTAATGGGTTGTCACGGTGTTGCGTAACCATTTATTGACCGTGTGTGGACGGTTAGACTCAACATTTTGACAAACGTTGTGACCATCTAAATCCAATAACATGACCACAAGACTTCCAGGAAATAGTGGCACAGTTAGATTCAGTTCAGTTAATACGGTTTAGGTTTTGCTTTTTTAAGTTTTTTTGTTACGTTTCATAAATGTATTTTACAAAAATCAATTTGGGTGTTAACAGTCACACCAGTTCCAGAAACCCTGTTTGACGACATACCGCCTGAATCCTTCGATGCTTAGGTCGATGTAGAGATAAAAAACTGATTGCTTACGGCTTTTTAGAACCAGACTTGGGAGGCTAAAAATAACCATTTTAAGAGTCAGTAAATATCCGTAAGTATGAAATCTCCATATCTTATTCATGATGTAGTGTTGATTCAACATAAATAAGAAGTTTCAATACGTCATGAATAGGTTAAATTTATCGGGTAAATATTTTTGACTGAGTGAAGAAAATTAGCCGCTAGATTGGACGAGAGCATTTAAATCAGGTGGAAATTCTTTCCATGATTTAATTCCGCTCTTTCAAAGGGTTCTGTTTTTTGTTTTTGCGTATTTTTGTTGTGTGTAACTGCTCGTCTTGTTTCTCTCCGTGTGTGCAGTTATGTGCCAACGGGCTGATTTTCCTCTGCACCAACATCATCGGCATCTGCACACATTACCCAGTGGAGGTTTCTCAGAGACAGGCCTTCAAGGAGACCAGAGGATACATCCAAGCGAGGATCCATCTTCAGAGAGAGAACCAGCAGCAGGTTGGCAAGCGCTCAAGAACACAATCACCCGGCCACCAAGGAATGAGAATCCAACGATGAGGGACGATGTCTTCCAGTGTCGCTAGACACATTTTTCTCATCTTGTCTAACGTTGTCGGACAGTTTTACTCGTTTATTTAAATGGCTTTTGGTTACAGATGGCTTATGGTTACAGATCTCGGAGTACATTTAAATAGCAAATATTTAGGTTGGAACCTTCAACCAGAAACATCAATAATGTTCACGGGTCAATTTGACCCAGGCCCCTTTATTATGAATATAAGTGTCAGAAACCAAACATTTCCCCAAAACCGTGTGTGTGTAATAGAGAGAGTATGTGAGTTTGACAGCAGTGTATTGTGTCTCATTGTTGCAAAGAAGCAAAAAATATTTGAATTTTTAGCTTCAATTTTGACCTAATTTTAAAATATTATTGACCAGAACATTATCATTGTAACAAAATATGTATCGGGGTTTACAAATCTTAATTACAAATGCAATTAAGAGCCCATAAAACCTTGTGATTTCACACACTGGTTTTGCAATTACAATACAGTACTGAACAATTATTCCTTGAGCTCTTTATTATAAAGTTTTATCTACTCACGTGATAAAACAAGTTATTCGTTGGTATAACGCACTACTCCACGAGTTAACATTACTGTCATTTCCCAACTCCAACAGGAACGTCTGCTGCTCTCAGTACTGCCGCGGCATGTTGCCATGGAGATGAAGGCAGACATCAATGCCAAGAAAGAAGATATGATGTTTCACAAGATCTACATCCAAAAACACGACAATGTCAGGTACACAAAAGCCACAAACCCACATGTTTTGTTCATACTGTTATTTTCCTGGGTTGTCATCGCACCTCCTGAATAAGAAGTGGCAGCGTTGTCTACCGACTCGTCATCTGTTTTAATTACATGGAGGCTGAAGGGTAAAAGTGAGACGTAGTAGACACAGACGGTGCTTGAGGTTATCTTCGC
Organism: Paedocypris micromegethes; assembly: GCA_028031935.1. NCBI lineage: Eukaryota > Metazoa > Chordata > Actinopteri > Cypriniformes > Paedocypris > Paedocypris micromegethes. The sequence goes on from CM051495.1 coordinate 11,455,092, forward strand.
CAAGGCTGAAGCTACGTTGAATGCTCAAACGGAGATTAGTGTCTTTGAGTCCTTGAGATGTGACTTTGCCTCATTTTGCTTTTTTCCTGCTTTTGGACTGAAGGTCAAGCTCGGATACGGACGTTTGTTTTACAAAACAGACATTATCAGACACAGACACATATACATTCAATTATGACTATAAGACGCATTGGACTATATGGCTCTCCTTTATCAAACGCCTATTTCCTAATCCTTTTACACATTTGATGTATGCTTTTTTTCCTGGATCATAAGATGCACGGTCAATTTATTAACATGTTTTTTGGAATATTATGTGCACCTGATAATCCCAAGAATTCGGTATCAGAAATCTGCATGAAAAAATGTGTTCCACATTAGTAATGCAGGTTTTAACATAATTATCTGCCACATAATCCAAGCCAGCTTGAAGCATTGGTGTTAAGGATGCGGAATAATGCTAGGTGTCGCAGACTCGGCAGGAATCTTATATTTGGGAGTTTTATCGGAGATTTGTGAAGGAAACAGTGCCATCTGTTGTCACGTGGGAGCGTGTCCTCGCAGCGTGTCCATTCTGTCACGTCTTAAATTGTAGTTGATGGCCACGCGTTCCCTTTATGGGCACATGGACTTTTAGGACACCCAGCATGCCCTGCTTTTTTAATTGAAGAATAGGCTTGCGTATCAAGAGTGACCACCCTTTATTTGGAAAGTGAACTGAATTGATCTTTTTTTCCCCACTTTGCCGGCTCATCAAATCAACTTCTGTGACCCAGACACTGTGCTTTGTGATTATTTCCCTGATTTTCCGATTGGCCTGAATGTCTATTTTCATCTTCTGTCGGTTCTTTCAACAGTATCCTGTTTGCGGACATCGAGGGCTTTACCAGTTTGGCCTCACAGTGCACGGCCCAGGAGCTGGTGATGACGCTTAATGAGCTTTTTGCGCGCTTTGATAAGCTAGCTTGGGTGAGTAGATTTGCAATATTCTGGATAAAGTTTGTGTTTTGCATTTAAAATATTTAATGAAGTACAGTTTTGAAAAACGTATACACAGCAAATCTGTGTACATGTTTTCAAAGTATGTTTACACCAGTCTTGTAAAGTACTTGAGTATTTGTGATTACTTTGTACTTGTACAATAGTACAATAAAGCTGCAAGTATCACTTGCAAGGTTCGAGTTGTATGACACTCCCATCATATGACTCGGATGTTGACAAATGTTCTGTATATTTCTAACAGCTTTAGCGCCACTTTTAGCCCACCCTTGGCGCCACATTTTGTTCAAACGTTATAACAACTGTTATTTTACGTTGATAAACAATCAGTTTTATGCTTTTTAGTTGTTTGGTTCAAAATGTATAGCATGTCTTATATAGTAAGTATAATAAGACTGCTTAAGTTCTTACTGTGTATTTTAATTCAATACACATATTCACTAGATATATATATATAGTCTGTAATTTTTTTGACTTGTTTTAACACACAAACTCTTTTGAATTTGTAGGAGAACCACTGTTTACGGATCAAGATCCTGGGCGACTGTTATTACTGTGTGTCAGGACTTCCAGAAGCAAGGGCAGATCACGCACACTGCTGTGTCGAGATGGGCGTAGACATGATCGAGGCCATCTCGTACGATCCCAGTCCTTATGTAATATATGTGCCATTTATCTCAATGTCAAAACCCTTCTCTTACACAATCGATTTCTGTGCATGTGTCAGGCTGGTGCGGGAAGTCACCGGAGTGAATGTGAACATGCGCGTGGGAATACACAGCGGCCGCGTGCACTGCGGCGTTCTCGGACTGCGGAAATGGCAGTTTGATGTCTGGTCCAACGATGTCACCCTGGCCAACCAGATGGAGGCCGGAGGCAGAGCAGGGTAGGAGTAAACGCAATCCATATGCAAAAAAGCGGGATGTATTAATCCGTTCCGTTACAGGCGGATTCACATCACTAAAGCCACACTGCAGTATTTAAATGGGGACTACGAAGTGGAACCAGGTTTCGGAGAGGAAAGGAACGCATTCCTGAAGGACAACCACATCGAGACCTTTTTTGTACTTGGCTGCAGTCAGAAAAGGGTCAGTCGAATGCATTTGCACACGGCTTACATACACATACTGTGTTTACCTGAATATAGGCACCCCACAAACATATATAAAATTATAATTTTTTACAATACTTTTCTCTTTAAAATACTATTCTTTCTTTATTTAACAAATCTGCTCCGATGCTTTTGCAGCTGCTGGTCTTGTTTTTAAGCGCTAGCCTGTTAGCCTTTATCACGGCGATCTACCGGATGGAATATGGTCTGTTCAAATATTAATGATTGTATTTCGTTTAATCTTACTTCTTCAGGTGTTATTTTGTCCCTTTTAAGTGTCGTGAAGTTTCTAATGTTTCTTTATTTCTGTTTTTGAGCTAATAAAAACTCATATGCACGTCTGCCTACGAACCATTATTGAAAGAAATGAGCGCTTATTGTTATGTGAATATTTGAAATTTGCAATTATGAACAGGCCCCCAAGTTTTTGAGCCGCTAAAATTGGAAAAACGGGCGCTTATATTTGTGTAAATACGGTACTTATTTTGCAGACTTTGGTTGCAACAAGCTCACAACTGCATTTTGATTGTGTAATATCTGGTGCCGGGGGC
>CM051495.1:11457767-11474842 GCA_028031935.1 Paedocypris micromegethes
GGGGGGGGTTATGTCCTGATAAAGACCACTGAATTTCCCTTTGGGGATCAATAAAGTTTTTACTTATCTGAGTTTGCTGGAGTACGATATAATTTCCTGTCTGTGTGCGCCAAATTTCCCCTGCAGAAAGAGGAAAAGGCCATGATGGCAAAGATGCAGCGTGCGAGAGCCAACTCTTCGGAGGGACTGATGCCGCGCTGGGTTCCTGACAGATCCTTCTCCAGGACGAAAGACTCCAAAGTCTTCAGACAGATGGTGAGCTCTGCTTCTCCTGCTGTCTGATCCCTCCGCACTTCTTCACCAGAAGAGCAACAAGTCGTAATTGAGGCAATTTTCTTCAGAGCTTGGCTGTAACCACGTGTGAATTGCTTTTGCTTCTTGCCAGACGATGACATTTCTGATTTCCTTCTGTCTATTTAGAGCAATATTACTGCTAAAGGACAGCATAACATTTTACAGCAATTTTGGAGTTTTATATTTTATGTTGGATATTTTACATTGAATTTGTGTATCATACAGACAAAATATAATTACCTCTTTAATCTACCACTTACTTCTGGAGGCGGGACACAACACTCTGGACTAGTGGTCCACCAATCACAGAGCAGAACACACAGGCACACACATTCACACTCTCACTTATACATATGGTCATTTTTCATGTGATAAATTATTGTAAAAAAATAAAGGTCATATTTTTCTACTCCATTCCTTCTAATAGTTAATTCATTGTACATACAAAGGACATATTTTACATACCGGTAATTATTTTTGTTTAATTAAGTTAATTATGTTTAGTAATTATTACATGACCTGGTTTTTATTATTAACAATGTTAATAATAAAAATTATAATACTATATCTGCGTCATATTTATTACTGTTTAATATGTGCATTTGATCCGTAATAAATACAAAGCGGCATTATACGTTTTATTGTGACTAGTAGCAAGTTAACTAGTAGCAAACACAAAATTCCAATTGAATTTTGTATTCATTTGTAAGGAAAACCTTGATTTTGCATAATTGTACACTGCATTGTAAATGTGCATTCACATATTTTCCCTGTTCTCACAAGTCTCCAGACTAGTCATAGCCATTCTGCTGTGCTTGCTCTCGTTCGGGATGTCATGTGACGTCTCCGAGTGTTAATTAAAGCAGCAGTGGCTCTGTAAAACTCACAATGTGTTTTTCTTCTTCCACTGCATTTTAACTGCCCACTGTAACCAATTCACCTCTCTGTTTTCAGGGCATAGATGAAGCTTCCAGCAAAGATAAGTGAGTCCTGCTTTTATTAGGACACAAATCCGTTCTCTCTGGCTCTGCATGGGCTCATGGGTTAGATATTTTCACAGGCTGTTTTTTTTTTTTGCAAGCTGCCTAGTGCTTGAGGAAAGAGCAAACATGAAAGGAAAATCGTAGATAATATTGCAGTTTTCTTAAACCTGACCGTTTTTTTAAGTGTGTGTGTGGAATTCCATTAGAGGATTAAGTTGTCATGTTTTTCATTTTACACATTCATGTATCAGTGTGGCGTTTAATTTATTGATTTAATCTGGATGTTCTCCTCGCAGCCGCTGTGCCCAGGAGGCTTTAAATCCAGAAGACGAGGTGGATGAGTTTTTAGGTCGTGCTATTGATGCTCGCAGCATCGATCAGCTACGAAAGGACCACGTGAAGAAGTTCCTGCTCACATTCCAAACCCCTTCCCTGGAGAAAAAGGTGTGAGGACAGCCTGCACGATGCTGACCAAATGCATGGTCAGGTTCTCACCACGCCTGCTTTTGTGTTCTCAGTACTCCAAGAAGGTGGACAATCGTTTCGGAGATTATGTGGCCTGCACCCTTCTTGTGTTCTGCTTCATTATTTTTATTCAGATCATCATGTTTCCACTGTGAGTTGCATTAAAGGATTCTGGAACCTATGGAAGGTGTGGATTGCTTCAGCGCTCTTGTCTGCGCATGCTCTTATTTTGCAGAACGTCGTTAATGCTTGGATTGTTCATCAGCATTTTCATCATCCTCATCAACGTCCTTCTAATATGCGCCATTTACTCCTGCGTCAAGGTCAGACGTTTCTTCACTCTCTTATTTTCATGAGTCTCTCACTTGTTTCCATTTAAATTATGGCAAAAATGTCGTTAATGTGTTGTGTTTTGTGACTTCCAGATTTTTCCTGTCTCTATGCAGACAGTGTCAAGAAGAATTGTACAATCGCGGCTCAACAGCACACTGGTTGGAGTTTTTACCATTTTGCTTCTCTTCATCACAGCTTTTGCTAATATGGTATGAATCAGCGTCTTAAAATATTCCAGCATAAACACACCGCAGTTTTATTTTTTTACACAATCTTGCCTCCTCTAGGTTCTTTTCCTCTTCTCATTTATGGCTTGTTTTTTAGAGTCAGAATCAGATTTTTTTTTACATTTCAGGTCATCTAGAGCTGCAATTTAAAATTCTTTACATTTTTGTTTACAATTTTCTTTAAAAGTTTTCTTTACAGAATTAGGATTTACTTTCTTGGTGTTGTCACAATATACGTAGTTCCAAAAATGCAAGTGAAGACAAACATGACAAACTGTATTAAAGCGAGTATAAGACCCCTTTTTTCTACTTCTAGACGCTTAAAATTTGGGGGGTGCTTATATGCACATATATCAAATATAAGCATAGATTCCATTTCAAATCAGGAGCAATCACAACTAAATGATAATACATCATATTTATGCAGTGGTGAGCTTCTGTGTTGTGTCCTTTCTTTCTCTAAATAATGATTCTCGAGGCAGACATGCATATATGCTTTTTTTGGCTCAATAACAGGAGTAAAAAAACATTAGCCACGACGCGACACTCAGCAGTGGCTAAATAACATTGTAAAAAATGAACATCGTCTGCCACCTACCGCTGGCATCGTGAAACTGGAATATGCCCATATAAGGGCAATGCAAATGGAATCATAGCACCCCCTACTGGAGATATACTCTACTACATTTAGAAATAAAATGTAACGTTCTTTTTCTAATCTATTATTAAAGTAAAAGAGTCGCGTTAGGTTGGTAATGTATTTATTTAATTTATTTAATAATTATTTTGGAAGTATTTAGCTAGAACACTAGGTTTCTGGAAAGTCTGAACACCAATAATGTAATGAGGTCTTATGTTCACCTATTTGGGGTGTGATGAGATCTCGAAATGTGATTCCGTTCTCGCGAGAATTTGGCGCTACCTTTGCAACAGTGTATGGATTCAAGTTCAAATATTAAATCAGATTCCCGTCAACCGCGACAGGCCACATATTAAAGAAAGCGACCTAAGAAATGCCTGTAATCAATTGTGCTGCACACACACACACACACACACACACACACCTATGATAATATCATGGTGTGGTCCCACCATTAACTTAAATTAGAACCCCCACATTACTATAAAACCATAGCGTTTGGGGCACCACTTTGACCAAACACACACACACACACACACACTTTTCTTTCATATCACAATTTGCTTTCATATCATTGCGCCACATTTTTGCTCAATCAAATTTACAAACAAGCTTTAATTATTCACACTCTTACACGCGTTGCTAAGAAAATAATCTCCCAAAAAATAAAAACAACCAGAAGTATGCACCACATCGTTTTGCGTTTATTCTTTCTTCTTTTTCTTTTTTTTTTAGTTCACCTGTGCTCGAGAAGATCTCTTGGGGTGTGTGGCGGAGCAGCTGAACATCTCAGATTCCCTCTCGCTGTGCACGCTGTATAATTTAACCGGGCCGGTGGAGGAGCCCTTCCTGGGGTGTCCTCAGCAACCTTCAGCGTGTCTCTTCCCAGAGGTCAGTGCCGGTCACTTCCTGTACAAGCTTGTGTTATCTGCCCCTGTTTTCCCACAATCCACCCAGCGGTTCGTTGCTTAATGAGGTGGTGTGAAATTGCGTGTCCTATTTCTGTGGTTACCTGTTGTCATGGTAGCAGTTTCACGGCTTGTGGTATGATGGTCTTGACTGGTTGTGTCGCCCTTTGCTCCTAGTATTTCACTTACAGTGTGCTGCTGACTCTGCTGTGCTGCTCAGTGTTCCTGCACATCAGCAGTATAGGCAAGCTGGCCCTCATGGTCTTCATTCAGATTTGCTTTCTGCTAATAGTGGAGTGGCCATTAGTTCCGCTGTTAGACAACGCCGACCTGTTGGTCACCGCCAATGCACTGTGAGTGTCCAGTCCGCTCATGTTCACTGATGTCTTGTGTTGCTCACTATTGAGAATTTGTCTGCTCTTTTTATGCAGTTACGCTTTCAACGAAACCAGTTATTGGTAAGTTTTTGAAATATTTTTCAAGCTCATTGTTAGCATGTAGCATTTACCAGGGGTTTTGAGATTCCTTGGAGTTCTCCGCAAGTCGGAAAAAGTCTGAAATTTGTCCGATGGTTGTTTAAATGTCGAACAAATGTGAAGCATTTTCGTTTGTATTTTAGAAATGAACGTTTGATATTTTAGGCATTAATCTGATTCCATACATTTGCATAATTTGTGCAATCTGCGCAAATCTGGTAGTTGTCTTTGTGTTTGATCAGAATGAAAGTTAATACATTTCCTTTAAATAATTCAGTTTTTCTGTTGGACTTTTCGTTCATAGTTTACGTTGATAGTTTTGAAGCGAACAACCAATCGTTGACTGACTGTTTAAGTAACTTACTGTAGCAGTTTGTGAAGGCCAATGAACTAAATCAGACTATTCACATAAATCCATGTGAATCTATGCCAATTTCTGAATAATTTGATAAATTCTCATTTAAAGACGCTTGCCTTTCACTTGATTGCAGTATCGTTCAAAGACTAAAGGCTCAAATTCTTGCTTGCAGCTATGTTTCATGTTTGGTAACATTTCAGTCTTAAACGGATGTGACATGTGTCCTCGCAGTGAAGAAACGTTGACTAAAGTGTCTCTGCGGGCATCAATCCCGGTCATCCTGACAGTGTTCGTGCTGGCGCTGTACCTGCACGCGCAGCAGGTGGAGTGCACGGCGCGCCTCGACTTCCTGTGGAAACTACAGGTGTGTGTCTCTCTTCCCTGAAGAACCCCGGTAAAGGGAAAATACAGATCGAATGCCTTCTTTTCCACCAGGCCACAGAGGAGAAAGAGGACATGGAAGAGCTACAGGCGTACAATCGCCGTCTGCTTCACAACATCCTGCCCAAAGATGTGGCGGCACACTTCCTGGCCAGGGAGCGACGCAACGACGAGCTGTACTATCAGTCTTGTGAATGCGTGGCCGTCATGTTCGCCTCCATCAGCAACTTCTCCGAGTTTTACACCGAACTGGAGGCCAATAACGAGGGCGTGGAATGTCTGAGGCTTCTCAACGAGATCATCGCTGACTTTGATGAGGTAAGAGCGAGGCTGTTCGTCATTGAGGATCAGCTTTCTTGAACGTTGAATGTCTCTAGATCATTTCCGAAGATAAATATAAGCAGTTGGAGAAGATCAAAACCATCGGTAGTACTTACATGGCCGCATCCGGGCTGAACGACTCCACCTACGACAAGGAGGGACGCTCTCACATCCTGGCTTTGGCCGACTACGCCATGAGGCTGCGCGAGCAGATGAAATACATCAATGAACATTCATTCAACAATTTTCAGATGAAGATAGGTACGCGGAATCTGTCCACGTGTCTGTTGTTCCATCTACCCATCTGTCTGTATCTGTCCCCCCATCCTTCTATTTATCAATCTGTCTGTCTGCTTGTCTCCAACCATTCTTGTCTGTCTGTTTGTCATTCAATTCGTCCATCCATCATTTCATTTATCAGTCTCTGTCTGCTTGTCACTATCTATCTATTCATCCAATCATTCTTTTATGTCTGTCTGTCTATCCGTCCGTCCTTGTCTGTCTGTCTTTCCTTTCATCAACCGTACAAATCCATTCTTGTTTGTCTGTCAATCAATTTGTACATCTATCATTCCGTTTATCAGTCTGTCTGCTTTATCTGTCTGTCTGTCCATTTATCCATCTATCTATTCATTCATGTCTGTCATTCTATCCATCTATCATTCCTTTCATCTACTCATCCATCTTGAACTGTCTGTTTGTCAATCTGCCCATCCATCATTTATCAATCTGTATTTTTGTCCTTCCTCCATTTATCCATCCACCCATCCATCTATTTTTTTCTTCATACATGTAATTCTGTCTGTCTGTCTGCCTGCCTTTTTGTTTCTATCCATCCATGTGTGTCTGTCCTTCCTCCCATCCATCCATCAATGTCTGTATGTCTGTCATTTCGTCCATTCATCCATCAATTTCACCCAATCATCCGCCAGTCAGTGTGTCCATCTGTCTATCTGTTCATCAATCACACTTCATCTTGTGACTCACAATGATTTCTTCTAAGGACAGACCTGATTCTGATTCTGCCCACAGGTTTGAACATTGGACCAGTGGTTGCTGGCGTAATTGGAGCTAGAAAGCCTCAATACGACATCTGGGGGAACACGGTGAATGTGGCCAGTCGTATGGATAGCACCGGCGTTCCGGATCGGATCCAGGTCAACCTCATGCTTTTATCATATCACTTTTTTTTTTATTAAGGTTTTTTTTAGAGAAACACACATTCATAGTTATATCTTAGTTATAAATGTTAACCATTCATTAGATTTAATCTTTGGAATAAAGAAAAAGCTGTTCAGAGATGAACGATTGGGGCGATATCAAGTGTAATTATTAAGGTGGTGCTGCCATCTATCGTTGCTTAGCTGTAACTGCAGCCTGGCTTTGCATCATTCACAGACAAATATTTCTGTCCAAATAACCTCAGGTGTTTATTGTTACAGGTCACTACTGATTTGTACCATGTACTCGTGAGTAAAGGCTATCAGCTGGAGTGCCGAGGACTGGTGAAAGTGAAGGGCAAAGGAGATATGACCACTTACTTCCTCAACAGCGGTCCTGTCTGCAGTTAACACGGACCAAATGACTCTTGATGCACTGAAGTGAAGGAAAGACATTGAACAACTCTGAGGAACTAGAACCAGCCACTCGGAAGCTCTTCTGGCTTGTGTGAGCGTTGCTGGCCAATCAGAAGCATCAGTTATAAGCATCAGTCAGGACAATTGTGACAAGACTCCGCCTGAAAGATGCAAAACAAACAACAGAAACTCTTGAAGAAACTTGGTTTTCTTTTATCGTGTCGTCTTCTATACCAAAATCCAAAAGCTTTATTTATTTTGGCTGATTTTTAATAATGTAAATAAAAAAGATGATTATATATGCAAACAAGAAGATACTGACCAAAGAGAACAAACTATTTGTCATAGGAACCACACACACACACACACAATTCATACAATTCATGAAAAAAAAAAAACAAGAAATTGCACAGGGCAGAACTTTTTGCTTTGGTATATTGATGTGTGTGTGTGTGTGTGTGTGTGAGAAGTGGATGATTTTGTTGGCTTTACTGTATAACACTTCACTGTGAGCCATATAAAGTAGCAATTAAGTGCCAATTTGTTCTAAATCTTCATTTAATGTCCAACTTTTGGTCGGTTAAAGCTGTTTTCCACTTTAATATTTTATTGTTTCATAAACTTCTGGTCCAAGTTCATTCCTGTACAACTTGTAGAAGATAAGTTGTCGACTCGTGACCAAGACCATGAACTGCGTGATCCTAATGCGGTTTTTAACGTTCTAGTTAGTGTGCAAAGCTTTCCATTGGTTTTCCTTTCAGCATCTTCATGTCAGGCTGGAGAGTTTCTTCACATTTTAAAATATGCAATAAGCAGCCGAGCGTCACAAACATCCACAGTGACTGGACTTTCAATGAATTTCCCAAGAAAATTGTACGTTTGTTTAATATTCGGGATGTCATGCAGAAGCACATGGATTTAACTGTAGAACTGCTGGGACATTTACGTCTCTTAATAGAAGAAAATGACAAGTCAATAAATTTGCTGTTTTTCGACCTTAAGTTACTCTCTTTTGTTTTTGTTTTTGCAATTCTAGTAACTAATCATGGTTTCCGAGGGGTTTCCACTCGCTTCCTCCAACACGTGACGTGGATTTGCTGGGTTAGACAGACAGGTCATTGTGGGTGCGAGTGATTGTTGTGGTAATGTCGTCCTGTCTTTGTTGGTAATTGGCCCGGTATCTTTACTTGAAGTAGGTTACCAGCATCAGGGTCCAGTCTCATGTCAGTCGATAGGACGTAATCACGATTCTCTCCTACAGAAGTTCCGACCTCGTTTTCTCCTGGCATGCCTTTCTCAAATGTCTGAATAAATCTGTATTCGGTTACACTGACTTGACTCAAGACCCATATTGAATTTAATTGCATACCACTTAATAATTTATACGTGTTGAAGCATAGTTTGTTGACTTTGCAAATCCTTCCCTGAGCCTTAATTAAGTAGGTTTTGGTAGATTTAGATGAATAGATGATGGACGAATTGAATGGATGGATATTTGTGAATGGGAAGGATGGATGGATGTTGGTGAATTGAATAGATGGATGGATGGATGGATGGATGGATGGATGGATGGATGGATGGATGGATGGATAGATAGATAGATAGATAGATAGATAGATAGATAGATAGATAGATGGAAATTTTGGCTGGCTGGATGGATGGAGATAGACAGAAGAGCTGACATATATATATATATATATTATATCACAAACACACACACCACACACACACACACACACACACACACACACACCACACACACACACACACACACCACACACACACACACACACACACACACACCACACACACACACACAAAAACACACACACACAGTTCTGTGGTCTGTTTGCATTTTGTTCGCGGGCTGAAACGCTCCGGCTTTAGGACCCAGAAGACGCGCAATCATCTCGAACGTATGGCACCTGTTGCGTTCAAAGGGAAGCCGGGAGGCCAGTGCGGCTGGTCGCGTGAAGCCATCGCGCGCTCGTTTCACACTATAACTCGCAAACTAGTTACAGAGTAACAACCTGAGCCGGAAACACTCCGGGCTGATAACAGCACGTCAACAAGACCCGGAGTCGCCCATCGCACTGTCCTACTGTATCTGTCTGTCTTCCGCAGCAGCTCGCCATTCACCGTTCTTTTCTCAGGTAAACTTAATAAACGTCACCTATCGATGTTTTTGATTAAACATCATTACATGTTTCGTTTTGTTACCATGACCTGTTTGTTTACCAGAAAGTGCTTTCTGGAAGGTTTAAGAAGCGAGATGTTTACCTACTTCCTTATCGTTGAAGTTTCGTGTAGATGTCACGAAACTTTGAGGAAGTGCTTGACTGCTGCCGTCTCTTTTAGTCAATCCCAGTCAGGGAACAAACACTGAATATGCAGATTTGGTGACTGGATTGAAACTCATAACCGTAATTTTAACTACTCTACTAAAGTTAATAGTTTTTAAACTGGACAACTGGAAGATGCTCACACTGGTGACCACAGCTTCTGTGAGGTCACAACGATTGATTCTAAGCGTCCAGGTTTGGTTGTGACCTCATAATGGACTTAAAATAGTCAAGTGTGAAAGGCTTTATCTCTGCATCCGACCATCAATTGAAACCATTGCTTTGTTTCTGGATGAGATCCACAGAAGCAAAGTCTGATGGTGGGTTAGTCAGATCAGCGTTGACGTGTCACCTTTCGAAAGTGTTTATTCAAAGCTGGTCACCACCCATTAAGTGTAATGAGAGTGAGAGGTGAGCCGCCGCTGCCACGTGGATCTGGCAGGTTACGGAAGGATCAGGTGCAGGAAGGTGTTTGTTGTCAGGTGAGGTTTGTTTGTAGTCCGTGTGTGAGTCCACAGAGACTCTGTGCTAATAAAACACACAAGCTTTCCTGCTTGCGCTCACAATTTTTTTTTTTTATTGTCCCGCAGGTCTGAAATCCCACTTTGCTCCAGGATGCGTCTGAGGCGACGTGTCTCTCCTCTGAAGCTGGCTGTTCTCGGGGGCACGCTGTTCATGGTGGTGCTGGTGGTCCTCCAGAAGGACGTGGGCAGCGGATCACTTCAAGACCCCTGGCTTCAAGATCTGTCGAGCAAAAAAGAGAAAGTTTTGGAGATGGTCCGCGGGGCCGTTCATAATTTTGCCTTTCAGATCGGAGCTCCACAGCCTCCACCGGTGGAGTCGGTACCCACTCCGGACAAAAACTGCCCGCCGGGCTTCTACACTCAGGCTGACCTCAAACCATGGATAGAGAGACCACCACAAGACCCCCAGGCTCTGGGTGCTAATGGCGAGGCTTTTAATAAAGCCAGCATGTCTCCTGAAGAAGAAAAGGAAAAACAAGAGGGCATGACCAGGCACTGCTTTAACCAGTTTGCCAGTGACCGCATCTCTCTGCACCGGACTCTTGGGGATGACACTCGGCCGCCCGAGTAAGAATCAACTCTTTGTTGGGCAACACAAACAATTCATTTCATTCCAGACACGCTCCTAATAATGATTCCTTTCTAGTGAAGAGCTGTTTTATAATTTATCAATCTTGACTTGATGTGAATTTTGTTGTCCACAGCTACTATATTATGGATAATTCAAATTCATTATAGTTTTCAAAACATGAGAACTTCAAGTTCTTCTCCTAGAACTTCGAGGAATCTCAAAGTTTTTGAGAACTCGCCATATGAGATTTTTATTTTTTTATTTTTTTGCTTTTTTGCCTCTGATTGAAAGTTATTGTAATATCCAAAACAGTCAGACTAAAATAGGTAGAAATAAAACAGTGGGACACTATTAAGACCTTTAGGGCACAGGTCGGTCATAACTTGATTTTTGTCATGGACTTAAAGTGCGTTTCTTTGCTTCAGGTGTGTCGAAAGGAAGTTCCGCCGCTGCCCTGCGCTTCCCACCACCAGCGTGATCATCGTTTTCCACAACGAGGCCTGGTCGACGCTCCTGCGCACCGTGTACAGCGTCCTGCACACCTCGCCCGCCGTCTTCCTCAAGGAGATCATCATGGTGGACGACGCCAGCACGGCTGGTGAGCAGCGCTCCCACGGCCAATCCGACTGACGGAACTCGATCAACCTGTCCCAGTTATTCAGTCCAGCGGCCCACGATCTGTTATTTGACTGTTTATTCCACACGTGCCTTTACACGTTAGTTTGTGCAATGTGCTGCGAATGAGAAGGAAATGTCAGTCTAACCACAGGAAAGACAATGTGGTGGAGTAACGTGTGATGTGACATTTTTTGACGTTGAGTGGATGTAAAAATACAAAATGACATTTTTTGCATTTAATACAGCTTTGTTAACTACTTTTAAAAGTTATCTTAGCCCCACACCCCTCATTTGCTTATGAGATTAGTCTTCCATCTCAAAAGCACTTTGGTGAGAACAAAGAGAAATGTATAACATTAATGCTGCTTTTGCAGACCACCTGCAGGATAAGCTGGAGGAGTATGTAAAGGCGCTGAAGATCGTGAAGGTGGTCCGTCAGCCGGAGAGGAAGGGTCTCATCACGGCCAGGCTTCTCGGAGCCAGCCAAGCGCAGGGAGAGATCCTCACCTTCTTGGATGCTCACTGTACGTATCGCTCACACACTTCGGCCTTTTTCGGAAATTGGTCTTGAAGTTTGGTTCTAAACATGGCCATTCTTAACCAGACAAAGCCGTGTTGAGGAACCTGCTCTTCAGGTGTGCCGCTGAAAGCTCGGAGCTCTAGTCATTTGTAAAGTTATGCGGTGTGACAAAGAGCTAGTATGTCCAGCTTTTCTCTCCCACAATGAGCGTTTGTGGTCATTATTGAAGCCGTGTAATTCGATGCCGCATCAGTGACACTTACATTTTTCGGATGCATATCTTGTGTAGTGAAAATGCGCTTAAAAATGAATCATGTCCCTGTGCTGGACAGATAGTGGTTACAACTCCTCTTTTGCTTCTGTGTCAAAGGCGAGTGTTTTCATGGCTGGCTCGAGCCGCTACTTCATCGCATCGTCGAGGAGCCCACGGCCGTGGTGAGCCCCGAAATCACCACCATTGATCTAAACACCTTCCAGTTCCACAAGCCTGTGGCCACGGCCCGGGCACACAACAGAGGCAACTTTGACTGGAGCCTGACGTTTGGCTGGGAGGGCATCCCCGATTATGAGAACGCGAAAAGAAAGGATGAGACCTACCCTGTAAAGTGAGTAGTGCACTCTTCTCACATGAAGAGACATTCTAAGAACCAGCGTTGTAGAAAGCGGGACAATATTCTTGGAAACATGCCACGTAGATATATGGATGGATGAAGAGAAGTGTGTGTATAGCTACACACATTCATATACTGGACATTTATTAACACATACTGCACATTTGCATATACGCACAGTCGCACACTGGTAAACACCACTTCCTTATTTAGGAGTACACACACGTACACATTTATATACACGCACTCGTCTACACCTCTTTTTTATGAATACACACATTTATTTATATGTATGCGAAAATATTTACATACAGAAACATGGAAATACACAAACATACACACACTGGTATACACCTCTTTCTATTTTTTATGAATTTATACACATACTAACATGAGTATGTATACACGTACATATAAATGTCTGTCCGTCTAACCATATGAATTCATTTATACAGCTGATGTACAAACGGAAACAGACAGACAGACGGACAGATGGCTGTAGCTGCATAGGAAGTGTTTTAAATGCGTGTATATATTGTTGTTACTCTAGAGCTATTAAAGGCATGGACGTATAGATTTCTATCCGCCAGCCTTTTCTGTGAGTTTAAAATGATACTCGAGACATGAAGCTAGCTCGGCCCATAAAACACCAGTTTCCTGGGAGATCAAATAATGGAAAACTGGAAGAAATAATTGACTGGTCAAAATCGAATATTTTTTTCAGTCGGCTATGAAAGGAAGTATTTCATGTCTGCTTCGTCTGAGAGAAATTGCGTAGAGTTTTAAGAAAATCATTTAAATATCAATTCCTCCACATGTCAGCCTGATCTTTCTAACTGATGACCTGCGTTGTTCTGCAGGGGTGTTTTAGTCTATTACACACGTAGGACGTGCTTTTAAAGCCATTATTAATAAATTATTTTTTAAGTCCAAAATTTGTACTGCTGTTTTTTGTGAACATTCCGTTTACACTTTCTCAGATTTACAGCGGTTGTACGGTGTCACCGGAACAAACTGTAGATCTCATCCGCCGGCATATTTCATCACACTTTTATTGTTCAACTTTGACACGATTCATAAACCGCCAGCGTAACCATGACGACGGATAACTGAGCAAAGGATTCACATTTTTGCATGTGATCGGTCAACTAAAAGATGAATTGAGCCATTAAAAAAATCCTCGTAGAAGCCTAAATAATTGACACCTTCTGCTTTCTCATATCGATTCGCCGCCTTCTAGGACGCCAACGTTCGCTGGTGGCCTGTTCTCTATATCCAAGGCCTATTTTGAGAAAATTGGGACTTATGATGATAAGATGGAGATTTGGGGTGGAGAAAATGTAGAGATGTCCTTCAGGGTGAGTTGTGCGCTTTTTTTTTTTTTTTTTTAAATAATACCCCCCCCCCCCATTGCTGCTTGATCAGATTTGGAAGAGTTGTGTGTGATGTGTGCGTTCAGGTCTGGCAGTGTGGTGGGCAGCTGGAGATTATCCCCTGCTCCGTCGTGGGCCACGTGTTCCGCACCAAGAGTCCTCACACCTTTCCTAAAGGTACGGAGGTCATTACACGTAACCAAGTGCGTCTGGCCGAGGTGTGGATGGACGACTACAAGCAGATTTACTATCGCCGCAGTCAGAATGCTGCCAAAATGGCCAGAGATGTAAGAAACGTTCATCTCCCTAAAAAAAGCATCAACACAAACATTTGCTTATCTACTTATCTATTTTATGTCTGATGCAGAACAACTACGGGGATATAACGGATCGCCTGAAACTTCGAGAAAGCCTGCAATGCAAGAACTTTTCTTGGTATCTGAGCAATGTTTACCCAGAAGCCTTTGTCCCCGATCTCACGCCTGTCAAGTTTGGTGCCGTGAGTAGTTTTAATCCACTTTTGAGGAGAACTTCATCATTCTGTGGTTCAGGACAGGGAGCTGAGGTTTTTTTTTGTGTGTGCGTCGTGCAGCTGAAGAACCGTGGATCACAACATTGCCTGGACGTGGGAGAAAGTAACAATGGCGGGAAGCCCATGATCATGTACATATGTCATAACATGGGCGGGAATCAGGTAAAGACAGTAACTCGCATCATTTTACTTTATCACTGCCACACTGAAAAACAATGCGTTTCTTTTTTTTTTTAAGATAAATCTGTTACAAGGATTATTATAGTGGAAGTAAAGTATACTGCTTCAATTAAGTAAATTACTTGTACTTTAACATAACAGTTGTTTGTTATGAGGATTATATAAAAGTGAAATTGTTACGAGGGTTTTTACAAGAGGCATTTACAAGGGCAATAGCAGTGTAATTCACTTTGTAACACTCCTTGTAACAATTTGAACAAACCTTTTTACATTACAATTAAAAAGTTCTTTTAACTCTTTAATTTACAATTTTTAAGAACACCACGTAAAATTTCGAGTGAAACTCTTGAAATCCTAGCAGTACACTTTACTTGTAAATTCTTGTAATTATTTTAACAATCTCTTTAAAAAATACATTTTATGAGTTGTGTTTATTTCCAGTGTATGAGCTAAAGCTAGCAAAACGCTAATCTTTAATTAATTTATTTTTTTGCCTTTAGTACTTTGAATATTCTTCCCATAATGAGCTGAGACACAACATAGGGAAGCAGCTCTGCTTACACGCCACCAACTATCCCGAACCAGTGAAGATTGAGCTTTGTACTTTGAAAGGGAAAGGCAGCAGTTTGACACCTGAACAGGAGTGGGTGTTCACTGAGGTAAGTCCGGTTTATCGCCGCTCTCCAATCGTGCGAGTTTCTGATTACAAAATGACGTGGAATTGACCTCACCGATTAGAAACGCAAGTGCCAATAATGCCAGCTAAACCCTAAATTTATACTGGCTTAACCAGTTTAAACAATAGTTATGACAAAACACATGGCTTTAAATCTCTTTACTTCAAAATTGTAAAATTAAAGAAAATTGAATAAAACTTTATTACATTATTACATCATTATTTAATAGAGATGTAGCGAAATAAAACATTACCAAGTGTTACTGTACTTAGTTTTTTTCCTAGTCCACGTTTCAATGGAGCCATTTTTAAATACAGTACAGTACTTTGAAAACAAATAATTTTTATTTCATTGTGTACTAACTGAGACAAGCAAGTGAAAATTGCTGTGATGTGCAAAATTTCCATGTTTGAAATGTGTAAACGGTTACAAATCCATTTATTTTATGATATTTAGCGTTTTTATCCATGCAGTTGGTTACATGTTGCAATTGTTTGTCTTTGGGACGAGTCGATGATTGAGTAGCAGCGAGCAGTGGTGTGGAGTACATGAAAATACTTGAGTAAAAGTACAGATGCCTTACTCTTCAAATTACTCCATTACAAGTCACGAATACCAACAAGACTTGAGTAAAAGTTGTTAAGTGTTCAATTTTGAAAGGGCTTGAGCATTCTACTCTTACTGAATTTAGGCACAAAAACAACCAAAAATGGAAAAAACAAGAAACTCTTTATTTATGAGGTTGTATTTCCTAATATAGAAATGACTTAACACCTCGATGTTTCAAACTTTCAGAACAAAATAGATAAAAAAAGAACAAAAAACAAGTCTGTCAAAACTCAAATGTGCAAAAAAGTGCAATTCCTAATTCTTGCTAAACGCCCAAGAATTTAACCGCAGCAAAAAAAGATTCCGACTTGTCACACACACTGCAGCAAGTACAGTGGTACCCTAACTTACTAATGTCCTAGATAACAAAGACCAGAGTAATGAGATGTGTTGCTGTGAAAATGTTGTCCCGAGTTCCAAAATATTTTCGCTATACGAAGAGTCCAAACGTGTATAAAACAGTTGTTTAATCTTCTTTGCACGTCAACAAAAACACTAGTTGGTTTCAGAGATCTTGCTTCCAAAATTTAAAGTGGTCTTGTATTCTCCCGGAATTACTTTTGATATTGTCCATTTATCATTACAATGTACATACTGTACTTTTATAAACATCTGTCAAAGGTCAAACTAAACAACTGCTGTGTAACATATTTTTATTACATTTATTACCAATATTTTATTGTTTATATAAAATTTATTTTTTCTTAATTTACAAAGTCATGGCATAGATTGGATGGATGACTTTACTGTACTTTACTTTACAGTCATTTAGCAGACGCTTTTATCCAAAGCGACTTACGTTTCATTACAATTTTTACAATTGTAAAATGCGGCTCATATAACGAAATTTTCTCTGTACGAAACGACTCTCAGCACAGATTTCGTACGTTGGGGTACCACTCTAGTTAATCGTCTGCATTATTATTTCAGGATCAGCTGTTGAAGAATCCCTCGTCTGGAAAGTGTCTCCACAAGAAGGGAGACAAGATCCTCATGAGCCCCTGCAACCCGTCAGACTTTCACCAGCAGTGGGTTTTCAGCTGATCGCATCAGGAGCAAGGACGTTTACTTCCGGAAGGAAGAGGTGACTGGATCCCGAGCAAGTGTCGGATTGGTTGAGTCCACAAGCTCTGAAGAGCATCATGATCAGACTGGAGACGTGATGCTGAAGGACAAAGCAATGATCAACCGCGTGGAGTGTCGCAGACGGAGCCGAGCAGCAGCGAAACGTTTACTTGGTTTGTCTCGTCATGTTTACTTGTCGATGCGTTTTAATGGTGTAGGTTATTTATTTTTTTTAACAAAGGAGAATCTGATATTTTTGGAAGTTGCTAGTATTAAGGCCTCTGCTTGGCCGTCTTTGCCAAAGTTTTGATTCAAATCATTTGCACAAGCTTAAAGGGTTAAAGGGGTTTGTTTCCGGTGTAGAGGGTTTGTAAAGCACTACTAGTCAAGTCTTTGGTTTCTAAACGCGTGTCACGTGACTTCCTCCTCTCAAAAACCACTCCATTGTTCAATCAAACTGCATCTTTCCTTTTTTTTTTTTTTTTTTTTT
>CM051495.1:11474852-11498176 GCA_028031935.1 Paedocypris micromegethes
TTTTTTTTTTTTTTACAGTGAATTGCTACCATAACGCCAATTTTGACACCATTTTTATACATATATTTCTTTTGTAAACGAGATGGACCAAATTCACGCTCCCTGACCATTGTTGCTTTACTATTTCGATCTGGTTTAACACAATACTGCTCAGATTTCACAAAAAAAAAGGGAAAATATGGGTCTCTGTAAAACATATGTTGGGCTCCAAAGCACCAGTGTGACCACGGCAACCTAAATAAATAACTCAATCCTCAAACTTTCTCACAGTTTGTTTTTATTAACGTTTTGTGTGTGCGTGGAAAAAAAAGAAAAAATTTGAATATCGTTTATTTATCAGACATGCATTTTTTTCACTTAACTGATAAATGTCGGTCAAAGAAAAGTTGTAAAACAGGCTGTAAATTCTGAATAAATCGTTTGTGTTCCTGGAAACACTACAAGCGTGACCTGCGTTCTCTGACGACACATTCTCTACCCTGTTATGGGACATAATATGGTTTAACTGGTTTCTGAGATACGGTGTTATTATACAAAGCGTCGTCTTGCAATTCTATGTCTAGGTTTATTCGTTTAAACTCTGGTCATTAAGGTTAAACTTTTTAGTTGTGAATGTTTACCAGATTTCCATATTTGTCTAAATGGGAAATACTACTGTACATGGTTAATCAATAATGCGTTTGTAAAATCCTGACTTTCTGCCCTGTTTTTAACAAGTCAATTTTTCTGTATTAAAAAAATAACTTCCTTCTCTTTGTCATCTCTGAGTGTAGGAAATAGTTTTCCTTCCCAGGTTTGACGTCAGAAAATATGCATGTAAAATAATTATGTTTTTGGTATTGGAATGCGTTTCCTTGATTTATAGGATTTGAACTGTAGTTTTTCAGCCTTCTCACTGCCCACTGCTCCGTAAAATAACTGTGTTTTTACAGTTATTACAGTTTATTACCGCTGCTTAGAGACATTAAAAAGCACTTAACAAATATATTGAACAAGTTTGAACGTCCTTGTTATAGCAACAGCGGTTGAAATTAAAAGGTTTTATTCCAAAGAATACATTTCATAGTCAAACAGAAAACATGTTTAGGTGGTTTTATACTTATGACACAAAGTAGCTATTTTTAGGATCCGGTGTGTGCACATTCCAGTTCATCCCTCCATCTGAATGCTGAAGTGAACGAGTCGACTCCCTTAAACCTGTCTGTGCGTCACCGTCACTCCCTACACACAGTTTACACGCAGTCTACACGTCATGTGTGGAAGAGACCAACTCCATTTTAAAAGCCCAACCACTCGAGGTATATTTTTGACCAGCAAAACTTAAAAAAAAAAAAAACCCTAAAATTAAACTGTAACCATCATCGATGTTCGTTGACCATCCTGGCTATCGAGTGATGATGTCTCCAAGGACTAGCATCACATTTTAAGAACTTTTGAAGTGTGTTTATCACTGATTTCATCACCAAATCAAACTCATTAGTTTGCCGGACCGCCTTTGTTTGCTGTAGTTTTTTTCAAGGCATCGTTAGGTTCCTCTCAACTCCTCGATGCCCCGGGCGAAAAGACGCACTAGTTGGCCGTGAACTCTGCAACGAGGAAGAACAATTTGATTAGCGGCGTACTACTGGAGACATTCAACAAAGCTCTTTTTAAGCTCAAAAGCTCTTTTCAAGCTTTTTCAAAAGCTCACGTTGTGAAAATGATAAAATATTCATTTATATTTCATGTAATATTGAATTTAGAACTTAATGTGTGATTTATAATGTCACAATTATTTTATAATTATTGTTAAATAATTAAACCTCAAATTTTTTCAACTTTTCTGTCATGGTGGCCTTCTATAGAAAACAAAAAGTCTATTCTAGTGGTTAGGACTTCATTTCCCAAAATCCTTTGCTCCAGTCAGACTCCGCACATGCGCAGATCAATTGTTTCATTGATTTTTTTTTATCCCCTGTGCAGTGATCGAGCATTTTGATTGTGGATTTTTTTTTACTCCTTACCCATGTTTTTTTCGACTGTTTCGACTCTTTCTGCGATAACGCATTGGATTTGTTTGTAGCCGGTTTCAAAGTTGAAATATAAATTATTTTACTTTATTCAGTTTAATCTTACTTCTTCCAGTGTTATTTTAAGTGTCGCATCGTGTCTAATGTTTCTTTATTTCTGTAATTGAGCTAATAATATGGTCCACGGACCATTGTTTAACATTACATAGATGCACATGCCCCTACATAAAGACGACGTGTTTCTGTTTATTTGTGATTATTCCTGACTTGAAATGCGGAAAAAACAGTGCTTGTATTTACACGCATATTTGAAATTGGCGATTAACAGCAAGTTTTTGAGCGAAAAACAAAAAAAGGTGTGCTTATACTCGCGTAAATACGGTAATTGCGAAATTATAAATCAAATCCACCTCTAAATTGTTTCACCATGTAAATTAGAAACGATCACTGGCGTGAGTGTTTGCCCAGCAGTGGTTCAACGGTGAGTTTGCCGATGGCTGCATGACTTTCCAGTTGATTGCTTCTGATTTGACTAGCAGATTTGACTGCACATACCTGCAAGAGATCTCCGTGTGAGGCAGAAGTTCTCCATCACAGTTCCACACAGACGCAGAGCGATGTTTGCTGCAGCAGGAGCCACACACAAGGCCTTGCTTCATCCACTTGTCCTTCACAGTTCTTCTCTCCATTCTCCTGGGAAGATGCTCCTCTGAACAAGCTGAGAAGCCACAGCAGGGATGTTTCTCACAGTCCTCCAGTTCCTGCTCAGCAGAAGTCTGGAACTCTTCCTCTCGCTCAAACTCTTCCTCTTCATCCTCTCCAGGAGGCAGAGAGAACCGAACCGCCTTCACACGATGGACCTCAACAAACGGCAGGTCGAACTGAAACGAAGCAGCTCTGACTGACTGATTGTCTTCTGGAGATGGTTTGTGGTGTGAGCGTCTCACCTGATCTTGTGAGTTTGTGTGGCGATGAAGGAACGTGAGGAAAGAAATGGGGTTTGTATCTCGAACCAGGATGAGATCTGCCGTTCCATCGGCCAGGTGAGCAGACGGAGAAAGGCCGGTTGGGCTCCGTGGACACGAGCTGGACATGCATGTGAGGGTCACACACTTGAACCTTCCCTCAACACTCACCCAGTCACCTGAGGGAGAGTTTAACACCACAATTACATGTTTTCTGCATCACGTCTAACTTGAAGGCTACAGGTGTAGCGTACCTGAAAGCCATACTTGAGTAAAAGTATGAATAACTAACTGTAAAAATTACTCCATTACAAGTTACAGGTCACCAATTCAAAGAAGACTTGAGTTAAAGTTAAGTATCTAATTTTCAAAAGAACTTATTTTACTTATTTTTTAGAAGTATTTTACTTATTTTAGACTCAAAAAATGCCAAAAAATGTGAAAAACAAGAAACTTTTCTTACAAGTTTTTATTTCTAATATAGAAATGAAATTTACCACCTCAGATTTAAAGCCAGTCTCAGTCAAGTGCAACCGCTAATTTACGTTCACGTGATTTAGCTCATAAATAGCCTCCAGTACCTTCAGCACTCTGTAGATGGCGATATCGCGTCACACGGCCAATAAATTAACCGTGGTAAAACATGCCGGCATGTTCACAATCAAAATGTAACCAGTAACAATAAGTGTTAATTCAAATGTAGTCAAGTAAAGAGTACAGATACTCAATCAACAATGTACTCAAGTAGAGAGTAAAAGTTAATACTCAGTACAAGAACAAAGTAGTCAAAAAACACTTAAGTAGCAACGTCCATCTACCCCAGTACTTTACACCACTGATTATTCAATGTCAAATTTTACATAATATTTTAATATTGTTAGGGCAGCTGAATGGTTTCATTTTATATGTGGAAATCCATATTTTTGAATTGACACTAACTGTTACTAGCAGTTTCATACTTTCTTCTCCCTCGAGGACGGTTTCACATTTTGCCATTGTCTTCACACATAAATTCATATTTTACATGCGTGACCAGTCTGCTGATAAAGTCCATTTACTCAAGTACTTTACATCACTGACAGACATTGATGATTTTTCGCAGCAACCTGGTCTCAAGGAGCCAGACAATTATTATTTGAGATCTTGCCTTCCATCTCCGTGCTGAAATGGCTGACATTGGCACTGTGGAGTGAACCGGAGCCGTCGAAGTGTGGAAATAGTCGCTCTTTGCTTTCCGAACACACTCGGCATCTGCACAAAGAGTTGGAAGCTGAATAAATATGTGCACACTTTAAAAATACCGTATAGACACGAATATAAGCACACCGCAAATACAAGCACACCCTCATTTTTCAGGAACAAAATAAAACATTTCCCATCCCAGACAATATATATCTGGCTAAATACTTCTCTTAAAATCTTAACTTCTAACTTCTCTTATTTTATCAAACCTAATTTGTGACTCATATCACTTTGATGTTGTTTCTCTTGAATAATAGATCGACTTTAACTGTAAAACAAAATTGATTCTAGTGTCTGTAACTCCAACTCACAGAAACCTCAGAGGTTCCCATAAGCCTATTTTTAAGCAAATCTCTTTGACAGACGCTTCAAGTATTGTTTTGCCCTGTGCAGCAGACAGAACGTGTTGATTGTGTTTGTTGCCTGGTTTTGACTTCTTGTCTGTGTTTTTCGTTTTCGAGGTTGCCTTGACGCTTTCGTCTGCGTATGGACTTTGTTTTTAGCCGTTAGCCCTGTGCCTGCTATTTTAAATTTTTTTTTTTTAATTGAACCTTTATTAGTCCCTCATGGGGAAATTTTTTCTCTGCATTTAACCCATCCGGTCAATTTAGTTTGTCATCTCTGTCTGTTCCAATATTAATTAATGTCTTAATTCTTACACTTTATTTAGCTACTGCCAAAGTGTCGTTATTATGGCTAATATTTCTTTATTTCTGTTATTCATTGCTCCTGACATGTGGAAAAAGGGTTTCTTATATATACGTGGATTATTGACGCATGCACATACAGTATAAGCAACTCCCGAGGTTTTGAGCGTTTGAAAATGGAAAAAAGCGGTGCTTATATTTGTGTAATTAGGGTCAGTGTTTTACAGTCATACGTTATTGCCAGGGTAGACATAGCCTTCACATTCCCGTCAGAAAAGTGTTTGCGAGATCTTTCAGATGTTCTAAAGCTTGACTTTCACTTCTCACAAAACCAAGACTCCAGCAGCTACTCCGCTTCCATTAGAGATCGGGTTGCTCCAGCCGTCATGGTTACGTTGTAGAACTTCACCACAGTAAACACAGTGGAGCTCCAGTCACATGAGGCAACAGCAAGTCCCCAATGAAGCCACAGAGGTGATTTAGGTGCAAATGTTGCCATAAATACATCGCTTATGTGTTCATAAGCCTTGAGAAAGCCAGCGGCGGCTTCTGGACCGGTGGATGTGTGTGTAGCGGGCAGCTTTACCCAGAGAGGCAGCGAGTGTGGTCCCGCGGGCTGGAGATGTGGGAATCAGCGGGGAGATATTGTAGTTGTGCCGGATAACTCCTGTTACACAGATATACCATGCAACCTATAGAAGGACAGCCGACATAAACATGGAGGAGAATAGATCACAGGATTATAAGAGTGTGAGAGAAAACGACTCAGCTTCAGGTTGTGGTTTGCTTCATGGTGGCTTCAGAAGCTGTGATGGGATGAATTTCAAACCTGAGTAGTCGTATCTGAGCGGGCCCATCCAGCGGTACCTCTCGCTCTCGGCCAAAACATCTCCGTAAAAACCATAGCCCACCATAGAGACGGAGTAGCGCACCAGGGCCGTGTGGTGATGAACAGCACATACGTCCAGAGGCTGAGAGTCTCCTGGAAAGACGCAAAAACACATTTAATAGATGTGTCAAAAAATGGCATTAATGAAGATTTTTTCAAAGCAACTTACACTGAATTAACTATATATGTCTTTATTAAAACCACTTTATGTTTCCCTCAGACCTGAACCCAATTTATAGTATTACGTATATAATCTAAACAATTTTATATAATATTATGTAAGAATATCGAATTTATTGTAAAATCATCATATACATGTTTATTGTATAATGAAATTATTATTTATTATCATTACACTTTTTAAAAATAATTATATAATAGTAGTTTAGATACTATAATAATAACTAGTTTAGAAGAGCAGGAGGTGACAACATTTGAAGTTGTGGATTTATGTAGATTTTTATAACAAATTCTGCAATATGTGTACTGTACTGAGATTTTTTTTATTTAATATATATATATATTATATTATATTATTATAACAGCAACAGCGTTGTCAAAGATGTTTCTCTGAAAAAGCGTTGATTTAATTCATACTTCTGTGTCAGTACATAAATCCCCAAAGGACACAGAAAGAGAAGTGTAAGAGAAGTTTATAATTTGTGAATATATGCATGTATAAAGGTGGCGGTCTATTGGAGGTGGTCGTCTATTAGAGGTGTGTGTACAGTATGTGTTATATTGAAATCGTGCTCTGCAAGTAACCAGTGAAGTGAAGTGAAGTGAAGTGACACACAGATAGTGAAGTGAACACACAGTGGGAGGCCTTTAGCCGTAAAACAATAATAACATTTTCAAAAATATTACCAATAATAATGTGCAGCGTTGATGTCACCGCATCATTTACACCAATTGTAGCAAAACAAACACAGTCTGTTGAGCCTGTGGGGGAAAAAAAACGAGTGAGCGCATGAAAGCAAGCGAAATACTGTATCTTCTTATCCTGTCCATCCATCTCTGGCTTATCTGTGCTATAACGTCACCCTGTTCTGCACATCTGTCAGTCAGAGAGAAACTGGACTTTCACCTGCTGGAATGATGCCAATGTGGAGGTCACACGGCTGCAGCTTTACACTGAAGTCGTGTTCTGAAACTCCCGCCTCTTGCTGGGTTCGTCCAATCACACCATGGAGGAGCTCGCTGAACATTCCATCTCCTCCAACGCAAATCACACTAAAAACCACCAAGAACGTACATGATCATTAGAAAAACGTTGGTATTTTAGCAGATATCAAATTTAAGCCATTTCACAATTTTTGCGTTTTAAAGACAAAGAAATTGAAAGGCAACTTGCGCTACAGTATAAGTAACAATAATTTACAGATTAACAAGCCATTTTTCAACATCTTATAAAAGGAACAACTTAAAAACAAACTAACCCATCAAACCCAGTCAAGTCTTTCTTAAGAATGTAATCTCTGGCCTGATTTGCTCGCTCAGTCACTAAAAAAAAAAATAAAACCTTTTTAATAACAATATAATAATAATAATAACAACAATATTACATACAAATCACACATACATTTCGTAATACAATTTGTAGTACAATAAATTACCGTATTTTTAAGACTATGAAAAGTACTAACGTATAATGATCACCTTTAATAAAGTCTTGTTTTTTTTAACATATGAGCCACACATTTTTTTCCCCTGTATTATAAGCGTAGTCAATTTTTACACATTTTTAAAGTATGGATTTAAATTGCTCCTTAATATCCGAAAAATATGGTAGTTTCTTATTTAATAGATCAGACTTCAAAACTTGAAATGCTTCTCTTCTTGTTAAAAGTTCAGTTTGTGGAATGATGAATGCTGTAGAATAATGTTCTTTCTACGCTTGGAACGGTCTCCTTGAGTCTGGTTAAAGATCTTCTAACGTTACACGAGACCTGACCTGTCGGGCCCTGTGCATCGAGACCCAGCGGAGGGACACTTGATAACTGCTCCGTTACTGAACGCAGCGTCTCACCCACGACATGAGAGCTGATGCCAGCCAGCTCAAACAGAGGGGCCACGAGAGAGTGGTAGATCTGTTTCCCCCTCTTCTTTCCACCGAAAGGATTAATGAACACCAATAACCTGTGAGGACGTGACGGGCCTGTGGAGCAAGAGCAGACACAGCTAGATTATTAATGAGTCAATAGAGAATTACGAGTCTCCAAACAACTGCAATCTTCCTTACTGTGTGTTTTGAGCGCAACCCTGAGCTGAGTGGTCCACTGGTCCCGGACCGCCCGACTCGGGCAGCAGAACTGGGTCCGGCCCAGGCTCCACAATGCGGCAGTGCTGGTGCGCTTTACGTAAAACACTTATTTAAACACAAAAAAAGGGGAACGGTTTTTCAAAAACACCCATCTTTGCGGCTCAATTTTCACTTTCAGGAACGTACGTGTAAAATCGAGATCAGTGTCTTCTACTTTCTTCTGGGGTCGGATGTCGACGCGGCCTTCTTTCACCCCGATCACCTCCGACACCGGCACTGAAACTTAGCGTTGCAAACAGACACGTGACTCTTAAGTAAGTGATGTACCTGTTTCTCATCTTCCACGAACACATTCCTTCTGAGGTTTGTGTGTGTGTGCGCGCGCGTATGACAGCAACAGAAACTCAAGTCAAATGACCAGTTATGCATTTCCAAACACTATTACCGTATTTACACGCTGTGCAGTAGTTTTAAAGTTTTAAAACTCACTCAAATTGGTAAACATCGCAAACATTTGCATTACCCAAAATTGTACTGTTTTTATATGCTTCTCCTGATGTGTGTATCTGAAGTGATACAAGACCGAACGTGAATAATCCAGAGCAGTTCTTAAGTAAACATAATACCCATGAGCCCGTTTATTACAGTATTTGCAGTCTACTGTTTAACATAATCATTCACCCAGTGTACACACACACACGCACGCACGCACACGCATTACTATGGTGGCAAGTTAAATAACGATTAAATATTGCACAATATTTCACACTCTTCTTCTGCACTGGGTCTGTAAAGCCTAAACAGGACACCCGATCTTTACTTTCACTGTAAGTACTGTCAGTTACAGTAAGATGATGCTACCTGAGTTCTTCTCGCGGTTCCTCTTATCAATCTCACTCCAGGTGAAGTACCATCCGCTCAGAAAAGCCCTGTAACGCTTGTTCCCGATCCACAGGCTTGACTCGACCCTGGCGGACTCGATCTCCATCACGTGTCTATCTCCACACCTTATCTGTCATCTGGCGCTATCTGTCCTTGACAGACACGTTTCTATCCGTGGAGTGACTTCCAAGTTCCTCCTTTCCGGTTAAAGCGCCGAACATTTGAAGCGCACGGGTCTGATCGTGATATGAGTTGGGTTCGTTTGTGGAAGGTTTAAAGTAGGACACTTCTGTTTGTTTCGAGTTCAGACTTTCCTCACTGTCGTTACGCTCGAGCTGCGCACTTGTCCTGGACTTACCCTGGCCCGCTCCCATTGGATAAGACGATGTTGAATATGCATGAGTATGCAAAGTTTGGGCACGTTACCGATTCCTTACGCCTTCTCTGATCAATAAAAGTAAAGTGAGTGAGATTGTCAATATGGCGAATATCGAAATTGGTGCTCTGCTTTTAACCCATTCAGTGACGTGCACATATATAAATACAGTACGATTTAAAATCTCGTTGATTTATTTAGAACTTGGAAGCTAGAACTGTATAACAATTACGAAATATTACATTACATTGTGTGTAAAAATAACTACTGTATTCATACGATACTAAGGTAAAATATTGAATACGTAAAATTATAGACGTGAACTGTTCATCCTGTTGTTGGAGACGTCGGGGTAAAGTCTCGTACTGTATAAACAATACTGACACACACACGCGCGCCCATACGTTGTGCTTGACTGCACTTGCTCACACCTTTCTTGTTTGAGATGTTTTGTTGTGCTTTTATTATTCCAACCCGATGAACTTGAAAAACTGCTTTATTAGAGTGCATTTACATCTAAACTAAGGAATGTGTTTTTCCAATAATTTCGGAGAAATAGGACTACGTCATTTCTAAATATAAAAGCTTAAAAATCTGGCTCGACACATGACGTCTGTTTATGGTGTGGGTTTACTAGGCTTGACCTTAATTGTTTTGCTTAATTGATTACATGAATCATATCAAGACGAAAACACCAACAATGAAGCAATTTATTTTTTTATTTTTTTTATTTATTTATTTATTCAAACATGTACATGACAAGTATTGGCAACATCGTAAGGCCACAAAATAATAATAATATTATTAATAATAGTATGTTCATAATATTAATTTCCTCAATACATGTTTGAAAGGGAGTAGAAAGAAGTACTTATCCAGTCCTACCCCCTTTTAGATTCCACTTCAACAAATGAAGACTATCCACAGCGACATCGCAAATCAAATCAAATCAAATCAACCCAAGCCCTTGATACACGACAGATACACAACAAAAAACAAAACTTGACAACCTTTTAAATTATTCCGTTTTCAATGTATTCCGAAAGAATGTCCCCCTTACATTTATATTTGAAATGTTTCAAGCTTGCACACTGCTTTACCTCCTCCCTTAACTTATTCCAAATTTTAACTCCAGATCTCGTCAAACAGAAACTCTTTTGGTAGTGCGTGTATATTCTACTTTTAAGTTTGACTTGCCTCTTAAACTATAGTCCACATTTCTTTCATGAAACAACCTTTGTATTCCCTCCGGCAACAATTTGTTTTAACCTTAAACATAAAGACTGCAATTTTAAATTCCCATAGTTCGTGTAACTTAAGAATGTGAGATTTTTTAAATGACTCATGTGTGTGGTCACGAAACCCAAGTTTATGTACAATTCGTACGGCCCTTTTTTGTAGTATATATAAAGATTTTAATGCACTAAACATTAGTGCATATGCAATTTTTTATTGCATAGCAATAAAAACAGACTGAATAAATATAAGAAACGACGCGGTATAGAACCAGCAGTATTGCACGTGAGCTGTATAAACCACTTTTTAAAAAAGCTACAAGTCGAACTGAAAAGAAATACACTTATTTACCAGCAGGTGGAGACAACTGCTTAGAAATAGACACTAGTCGCTCCGTAAAATAAATACACTGTAGGATAATTTACGAAATACCGTATCCGGTCCTTCCTGTTAGATCTGATTATTTCTTAGGATCTGATTACGAACAGCTATAATTTGTCCAAGAAAAATCCTTTATAAACAAGTGTATAAATATATGCTATGCATTTTGCGAATTTTTGAAAGTTAAGGAGATCCAGCTGATGGAGCCTATAAACTAAAACAGCTGCTCTAAAAAGTATCTGCCCGCCAGATGTCGAGTCTGTGCGTGTAGTTTAAAATATTCTTTGAAGAAGCCACGTAAAATTGAAAATCACTGAATTGCTGAAAAGAATGAGTCGGACGTGATCACAGTGAGAGTGAGTTTTTGTGAATCAATTACGAACCCACAACTTGTGAAAATAAACCGTAACACCAAGTTTCGTCAACAGGGGGCGCAAATGAAGCAATAAAAAACGGATTTAGTAATTCAGCTTGCTGGCCCCTCCCCCCACACCAGGCTGGTCCAGACTTGTTGCTGGAGGTGAACTTTTATTCTTCAAAGTTTGGTTTCCGCTCCAATGCGACACCTGAATAAGCTAATCAAACTCACCAGGACTGGTAGAAACTTTCAGCTGGATGTAAAACAATCCTGGATATCGAGAAATCAGTACCTGGATTTGAACCATGTGTAGCACATTTACACTCTAAAACGCTACATTTATTTGACATATATATCCGGACAGCAACATACCTGTTGTTGTTTTTGTTATCATTTGAACTACAATAACTAATAACAAAGACTAAAAACAAGAAACAAGCCATGAAATCTTTCCAAATCTCGGCTCCGATTCCACACTCCATTCCGCGGTTTCCCGAGCACCGGGCTGCATCTTAAACCCCACGGTGCTGACTACCTAGCCAGTATTCATGTGCGGACACCTTGTGCGTGTTTCGAGTGGTTTCCAGTGTCAGCCGACCCCAGCCCGACCATGCCTCCAGAAGATAGACAACTCGCTGGGGTTTGAGACACCGCTACTGTTGAACATCAAGCACCGGTGATCTTCTCTTCTCCAGCAGAGCACGCAAGTCAACTTTCTGCTGCAGTGCACATCGGAAAGTGGGACTAAGACAAGCAGGCGGATTTTCCCAAATCGGCCAGACGTTTGACTTCACATCAGCGACCAATTTCTTTCTGTGTGGTAAATGAAGTCCCGAGCGTGGGACGGAGACGCGACGGCCTTGCTGTAGCAGAAACATCTCCAAACTTTTGCAAACAGACTCTCCAGTGGCTCGAGTGACGGACTGTGGTTTTCTCGAGCGCGGTGTGCTGGAGCTGGTGCTGCTG
Organism: Paedocypris micromegethes; assembly: GCA_028031935.1. Classification (NCBI taxonomy): domain Eukaryota; kingdom Metazoa; phylum Chordata; class Actinopteri; order Cypriniformes; genus Paedocypris; species Paedocypris micromegethes. Next base: position 11,487,067 of record CM051495.1, read on the forward strand.
GTCCTGGCCGAAAATGGGGACACGGATACGTGCCCGCAAACTCTTGGCTTTTGTCATTCCTCTGATTTTGACGTCACATTTACTTCATGTAAGTGCTCCATTCCTGTTTTATTCAGATTAACGCGCACAGACTGATGGAATTCCACGGAGAAAGTCCGCTCACGTTATGTAATCTGCTCGTTTAACTATAGTTTTTGCACCTCGGATTATAGAGTACAAAGTTGCTGTGTGTACATGTCTAAGATCAAGTTTTGCCTGGGTGTTCATGTCTACGTCTAATTTTATCCATAGAAACGAGCTATTGATAGTCACACTGGCGTCTTTCGTTTCTGTAGAGTATTACGAGTAACCTGTTTAAAAAAATCCTAATTTCGCGTTCGCTTGTGAGAATAATTTTACGAGTTGTCTGAATCGACCCGAGTATAATCTGGATGATATTGTTTTCTGTCAATTGTCAAATCTTTAACGTGTAAATTTGGAGAAACGTTGTTTTTTATTTATAACTTTCATTCTAATCCTGTCTGCAGTTCCGTTCTAATCCCGTAGACTTTGCTCGTCGTTGATATATGCAGGTACTGATGGTACCGTATTGATCTGCGATGACATGCTGCGATACCTGTGAATCCCAAAAACAGTTAATCTGAGCTCATCTGATTGTGTGGTTGACTTCTTCCAACATCCAGGCTTCCACATGCATCTTGTTCATGCCACCTTTGATGTTGAAACGTTAAACCCACAACATCACATGATCCTGGAAAGTCTTGTCATGTAGAGCTTCAGATTTGTTAAATCGGCTTGTGTTCATCCAGCATACCATATATAATCCCTATCATTCAAACTCTAGTCGGCTTGATCCTCTTGTGTTCTGCAGGGGAAGTGGTCCAACGACTTGGCTTTTTTTTTTTTTTGAAATCCCACTTTGCCACAGAGCCAATTTGCCAATTGTAATCTAATTAAATAAAATGGATGTGCGCTCTCCCCATCACAGGTCAGATTAAGATGATCTGAATGGAGGCTTCAGTTGCCACTGGTGTTCCTAAAGGGTCCTACTGGAATGTCTGTGGTCCCTAGTAGCAATCAACTCTGACAAAACCCCACTAAAAGCACTTTATTACCTTTTAGTTTACTGACACAATCAAGTGCTCCGCCTGTCTGTTAACTTATCAATGCTTCGGTAATTGAGAGGAGATTCTTTGCTGTGCAGTGGCGCTTGTAAGTATTGGGTTAATCTGGCTTTCTGTCAGGATTTGAAGTTCTGTTTGATAAAAAGACCGAGCTGCAAGTAGGTTCACGCTCAGTGTCTCTCTCTTGCGTTCATGTTGTTTTGTCTGTGTTTGAGATAAAGGGAAGACGGGAAGCTCTGTCGGCAAAATCGTTATTGATATGCAAATTGGCACTTTGGGGAGTTTATCATGTAAAGACTGGGAGTGATTTTAGACTTTTTTTATTTTTCCCATCTGTATAGACCTGACAAACGTGTCGGTTGGTTACAAATCTCGTTTAATGGCTCGTGACCCTCAGCATACCCCCTAAATGCCCTTAACCTGATGGAATGAATGGTCCGAGATCTCACACAGGCTCATTGGCTTGCAATGGTAGGGTTTCTGTGTCTGAATGCGTCGTTGCGAGATTTAATGCGACAGAACATGGTGTGGAATTCAGAAGTATTTCCTGACTTGCCTTTGGTAGGGCAGTTGAAGTTTTGTGGTAGATTTATTCAACATATTACTGCTTCGGGCCAAACACGCGCGCTTTTCTTTTTGCCTTGTTCGCATCTACTATATCCTACGTAATATCCAGATGTAGTTCTGAAATCCACTTTGCCACATGGTCTTTCATCTAAGCACCGAAGGATCCAGGACGGAATCTGACTTTGAGATGCGTTGACATTATTTGCTAGTTTTGAATTCAAAATTCAAAAACGTAAAAAAGGTAGATGTGTGTAATTATTCTGAAAAAAATGCTGCAAGCTATTTCAGCAAAAGTTGCACAATAGTTAAGGAAAATATTTGCATATGGTGCATTTATACGACAAACCATGTTGTTTCAGCACTCTAGTCAACTTTGAGTAAAGTTCTAAAGTCCAATTTGTTAGGATGAATGAGCCGAGATGTAACAGAGATGCTTTTTGCAAGATGTTTCCTGTAGCAATACCAAAGATGTGGGTTTGATTTCCAGGAAAAATATGAATTTGGCGCTTGGTCTTTTGAAAATGAATTGGAAGATTGTTCCCTTTCATGTCTGGGTTGGTTTTCAGACATAACAGTTTGTCCCTTTGTTTCGTCCGTTGATCACCTTCGGAGCGTCACTGTGGGATTTTCATCTTTCATTTGCCAGCTGTCTGTGATGGGACGGGGATAGACACCAAACACAGCTGCATATTGTCACCCGTGCAAGTGCAGACATGAGTCTCTGAGGTGCTTGATGTATTATTAGCTGCTGATATCACCACTGCCTATTCAAAAATACAACTAACTGCTGATTAGTGGGTTTCAAAAGCAGATTTACTTTACTTTTATCCAAAGCGACTTATGGAATGAGCTGGTCTTATTCAGTGTCATTTTAAGTGTGGAACGTACAGGCCTGGGACTCTTTTGGTTGCAAGTCCCACTTGCTAGGCCACACCAGTCTAGTAAAAGTAGATATATCACACGTATAATGATTTATTATTTGTTGATGTAATATATCAACAATTGTGCCAACTGAGAATTCAAGCACTGCTCATGTATGAAAAAAACATTTTGTGGAATAAAAATCTCTACTTCTCTCTGTCTCATTGAATATTTGCTTTCTTTGTAGTGCATATTTTCTGTGTGGTGTAAATTTTTTTTTAACAAGCATTTCTTTGTTCTTTTATATTCTAAGGTTTTCACTGTCAACCGTAATTATGCATCAATATTTTTGGTGACTTTTTGTTGGATTTGTTTTTTTTTCATTCACATCATATAAAAAGTAGGGATGCACCAATACCTCAAAACCATATTTTCTAAACTCAACTCACGCTGCAGCAAATTTTTTTCAAAAGAGAAGCATGTGGTTAGTTTATTAAAATCTTACGCACTAAATAGCAATGTATAATAAGCATGTTTATTAATGCCCCTTGTGCTGTCCAAAATGGCAGTTTACAACAAAGTGAATCAAAAACTTGAGTTGCACTGTCACTGTTAAAAATTCTCTATAATTATTAGTTCTATGTTGCATACAACATGCTTTTCATTAAAAAAAATATGTTCTTAATTCTAAACTAGGGCCCTTTTTATATGACTAAAGCTGTTACCTGTAAATCTAAATAATGTATTTAAGTATTGCCGAGTACTGAAATGCAAGTACTCGTACTCGGTTTCCAAAAAAATGGTATCGTTACATCCCTAATAAAAATGAACCATTGATTTGTGAAGAGCATGATATTGTCACTTTGCGTGTGTTTTAATTTGAGCTTTTCTGCAAATTTGGAACGATTTGGACATTTCTACACGACTTGATGTACTTTACCGGTGTTTTCCGTTTTGACTGCATATATTTATGCTAGGATAACTTTGTATGGATCGTCTCAATCCATCTTGTGAAAACAGTGATTGAATGGAGTTCTGAGTTGAGACCTCGTCTTCCATTAATCTTCAGCAAGCCTCAGCTTGCTCCTGGAAAAAGACACCACTTTCAGAGTCTTCTTCAACCCCCAAAGGATGGAAATACACCCAGGCTGTTATTATAGCAGTGAGAAAGGAAAAAGAATTCCTCTGCCCTTAGGTGACATTATGTCACATTGAAAGGAAGGAGGGAAAACCGATACGTTGTTTCCACTTTCATGTCATTTTCTTTTTAGTAACCGTTCTATAATCCATTTTTTAAGCGCAATTTGGTCTTTAGGACATTTACTAGACAAAACAAACTCCAGTGTTTGGGTTAGGGTTTGTCTGAATGACGTGGGAAAGTCGCTAAAAGAAATTGAAATTTGCCGCGCTCTTAATTCTTAAGATAAAAAAAAGTTTCTAGATTTTTAAAATTAAAAGATTTTTAAAATCTAGATTTTAAGTTGACAATTTACCTCTGATCATTATATTGCGGTTTCACTCATAGAATCGTAGAACTTTTGCCTCAACGCTCCATCTTTTCTCACGGCCTCAACTTTCAATTAAGCGGCCAATCTAACCTTCCTCAGTTATGTAAATTATCGGTCCATTGAAAAACAATTGGCCAAATAAATCAAGGCGTATTAGCGAAGATTTCCCAATGTTGTGGATGTCCGTGCTTTGTGAGAGCTTTAGACTGCAGCTACCGACCTAGTGAAGCTGGTGGTGGTGTTTGTTGTGGTTCTTTTGAGATCCGGGAGCTCTATTTAGCGGATCAGCCTCTCGACACCACTCAACCTGAGAGACCTCAGATAAAACAAGTGGCGCCACCCAGGAGGCTGTAGCACATTAGCATGTCAACACAACCTCGGCTGGAGTTTGCCACTCTTGGCTCCTGGCCGTTGGCACGGAATGCTTTTCTTTGTCATTTAGATGAGAGTCGATCTGTGAGAGAATTCTTGTGTGGGATTAAATGCGATGGGCAGAGATCGATTCAATCTCCCATTCCTGAATTCCTGGAGTTTAGAATTCCACATGGAATTTGGTGTAAGTCAGTAAGTGAGGTTAGCGTCTTCTACGTGTGCGACTTGATAAGAGGGAATTATCAGTTCTCTTGCAGGCGAGTGTATCTGGATTGCAGAAACTCGGCCCAGGAAATGAAATTCAAAATGTACAATAGGTACAAAGATGGCTACCTGTGTGCAATGTTTATTCCAGCTTTAATAGGAAACACCCTGTGCTAAATTTATTATTAGAGTTCACTCTGGAATCAGATTAGTGCCAACATGAACAAACGTACATTTCTAAGATACGATTAAATGTTTTTTTTTTGCTTGTAATCTTCACAATGAATCTTCAGTTGAAACTTTTTTTTTTCTTTTCAAATGTTTTTTTTTTGTGCATTTCAGATTTTTGCGCTTCAATTTTTGTGCACTCCGATTGGCTGGTGAGAATGTGATTGTAAGACTCGTATAACACTCGTCATTTATTGCGGACGTGTTTGGGGATTCTTGTTCAATTCTAGTTCTAAGAATTATAAGAATATAAAAGTTTTTTTTTAAAAAAGAATCATCACCCTCGTTCCACACTTTCTGGTCAAGAGCTGTCAATCACAAACCTTGTGTCGCACTTACGTGAAACTAGTGCCAAAAGTCTAAGCACAAAAACCAGAAATGCACAAAAATTTTAAAATTGCAAGCGAAAAATGCTAAGTTCTTGGCTAAAACTAACTAACTGTCTTTTAATTGGCGACACTGGTTGTATTTAATTTAGCTTTTGCTAAATGACACTGGTCTTCAGAGGCAGTAAAAATGGCCGGTGTGTTTGCAGCAACATGCTTGAATCAATTTGAAGTAGGACTGATGCCAAATTATAAGAGCCGGCGTGTTGCAGCTGGAAATAATTCAATTACAAGGGAACCACCTGCTTTTGGCGCTGCCAGAACCACATCCCACTGCAAACTTAGTGTAACCCTCAGATCTGCCCAGCTGTTTTCCATGTAGGAACTTTGGAAATGTTGCTTTGACATCACGTTTGAATGGAAGTGGTTTGAGATGCTCGCGTTCCGTTAAGTCTGGCGTGTAAGCGGCTAGAGCGCTGATGAAGGTCGTGGTAGTTCCACATGTTGTTTCTCGCCGTCATCCAATGGAAAAATTGTGGGGAAAATGTTATATAATTACGGTTATGTAATGTTATGTAAATAACGGTCATTTTATTTTTGGGCCGTAAGGCACACGGTTAATTGTCTTAAATAATTAAAACAATATCAATTACTAATAAAAATTGTATTTAAGTGTGGCGTATAGTGGTGAAATTTGTGTTTTTACCACCTTGTGTAATTGTAATGGCCATTAAGTTAGTTTTGAATAAAAACGTCGGATGTGAATGACCCATGTTTTTAAGAAAGAACGGAACTCTGAGCTCACCGAGATGTTCTTGCATTGTAAAATCGACAGCATTCGAGTTAAAACCACCAGCAGCTGTAACTGCAGCGCACTTTACTACCTAAACTACCGTTTCACCGCTTGAGCGGCTTTGAGCGATAGCTCTGAAAAGGCCATTTTCACTTTACAAGTGTTATTTAAAACGCTCAAATAAAAGTAACGCTAGTTAAGTCTTCCGCGCTTTCAACTGCCCTCATTTATATACAACTTTGTGACTCAATCAGTTGAGCTGATGTTCGCAACGCCAAAGGTCATAGGTTTAATTCCCTGGAGAGGATAAGGATGTTTAGCTGGAGGTGTGATGCAATGTTTGTTGCTTGGGATAAAGGTAGGAATTGCAGAAACGTTGAAAATATTTTTTTTTCAAATGTTATTTATATATAGCTGCAAGCAGCAATGGTGCGGTTCGTGCCTTATCGTTCATCTCGAAATTTAGCAAGAGACTTTTTTAAAAAATTCAAGTTCTTGTTCAGTGCATTTATATGACGCCTTTCACAGTTACAACGATCTCAAAGCACATTTCTTAAAAAAACAACAATATATGGACCATTAACATCTGCTTTACAGGCTACAACATGTAAATTAATATGTCGAAATATTATACCAGTAGTTCAATGTAGCCCAGTAAATGTGTTTCATTGATTTTATGTCTTACAATACGTACACATCTTGTGCATGTGAGGGGAAAAATGTGTGTACCTGATGTGAGAGATGTGAGGTGTGTCTTGTAAACATTTACACACAGTAATGCAAATATAGGTCAATCTAATGTAAAGAAAATGGATTTATAATGATGTAAATATCAGGCGATATAATGAAAATAATGAGTGTATGCTTGGGAACTCAAGGAACACAAACTCACTAATTAGTAACTCTTTATTTGATTGACTCAATTTAACTTCATTTTCATTTTTAGTCAATGAGCTGTAAAACATACTTTCATTTTAAGAAATGCAGGATGAAGAGAAGCCATCTCTAACCAACCCTCCAAATTTACAATATGTCACAATTTGTCTGTAGTGTAAAGTACTTAAGTAAAGTAACAAAGTCTAATTAAGTATTTTTTTTGGCTATTTTGTACTGGGTATAAAAAAATATAAGCAACTTTTACTCTCTACTTGACTATATTTTTGATTGAGTATATATACTCTTTACTCCAATACATTTATTTGGACACTTACGTTACTTGTTACATTGTGATTGTAAACGTCAAGAAGGCATCTTTTTTTCTTCTGCCGTTACGTTTTTGGAAGGATAAGGCGATATTGCCATCTGCAGGATGCTGAAGGTACTGGATGCTATTAATGAGCTAAATCACGTGAATGTGAATTAGCGGTGGCACTTTCTTGAACATTTGAGTTTGACTGAGACTGACTTTTCATTATTATCTTTTTTGTTCTGCTAGTTTGAAACATTAAGGTGTTACGTTTCTATATTAGACAATAAAGCCTCAAAAAACAAGTTTCTTGTTTTTCACTTTTTTTTTTTTTTTTTTCTTTCAGATTTTTAAAAACTTTTACTCATGTCGTCTTGGAATGGGTGACTTGTAACTTGTGATGGAGTAATTAACTGTAAAGCTTCCGCACTTTTACCCAAGTATGCTTTTCAGGTACTCTTTACACCTCTGCAATTCACAATAATTTTATAATGGCACTCGTCTGAATTGCGCAGCTCTATTCAGCTAATGTGGTCCAGTAGTACGCAGTTCACCAGATTTTTTTCATCCCTCTCAGTGGGTAAAATGGCATCTTGCTTCTTGTGCGCTAGTAATTAGCCGGAGAAAGGCTTCACATCTGCTTCCAGTGAGTGGGCAGGTACGGCCCCTCATGTTGCTTTTATGGTCAGGAAAAGCACATTTTCTGCAGATGTTCAGCCGTGGCTGTTACTGCGCTTCCAAACCTTTTAGATTCAGATGTTTCTGAGAACATGAAAGCTTTGTTTCAGAGATGGCGTTTCAAACGAGTCGTGTGCAGCTTGTTGCTAACAACAATTCAACTGTCTGTGTGTTTAACGACCGGTTTGTCTCAATGTTATTGTCAGTCAGTCATCTTCTACCGCTTCATCCTTTACAGGGTCGCGGGGAGCTGGCGCCTATCTCAGCGTCTTAGGGCCGGAGGCAGGATACACACTCTGGATTGGTGGCCAACCATTCGCAGAGCGGGACACACAGACAAACACATTCACACACTCACTCATACCTATGTGGTCAATTTTCCAATTCCAATTAGCCTGAATTGTTCCTCGCTTCATTATAAAGTGATTGTTTATTCTGGACTAGTTAGGAAGGAAGTCTGAAGAACATATGTTTAAATTTAGTTTGAGTTTCATCAGGCTGCGCGAGATCAAACAGGCACGAGGGGAATTCCTCCCTCAACCAGCCATTATGGACAATAGAATTAATTCACAGAAACGCCATTCGTCATCTTGGCAAAACTTGTTTCATACACATTTACGGTGCAATTCTGTCTTTTCAACTAGACCTCAGGCAAGTGAATCATTAAGCAAACGCCTTAATCCAGTAAAACATCAATCCAACACTGCCAGTTACTCGTTACTCCTAAAGAGTCGCAGAAAGTAGATTTCCTCGAGAAAATGCAGATTTTCAGTCTTTGGCTTTTTGTTTCATACGACGAGGATTCTGGAAGTTTTACTCATTCTTAATTAAATAAATTTACTTGCAGATTGTTTGCTTCTCTACATTTTATTTTGATACAATTCATCTTAGATTATTCTATCTAGTTGTACATAGGAATTACACATATAAGATTAATTTGCTCTAAAATCAGAGCGTAGGTATTGTCATTTCTGCAAAGCCCCTACAATCACACACACACACACACACACACACACACACACACACACACACACACACACACACACACACACACACACACACACACACACACACACACACACACTCCTCACTCCTCACCCTTGTCTGTATATGACTTCTGAATGATTGGGTAATGTTTTCAAATATCATAAATGGAGTAGTAAACCTCAAAGTACAGATGACAAGGCGAAAGGCCAATAGGTTTTGCTTTGTAACTAAGCAAATAGTCACTTTGTCGGTTGCCATGGTATTTGGAGGCGTTAAAAATACAATGTATGAATGAGTTGTCAAGCAACAATTTTAAAAATTGCCGGTTGCTTTGTACTAAAAGCTATAATAGTAAAAAAAAAATTTAATGTGTGATGACGAAAAAATATAAACATTTTAAGTTTCTTTTTTTTAATCATTTTAATAACACATTACTGATGTATTATGCAGACACTATCTATTCATAATCTAATAGGAATGAAAAATAGATTAAGGATAGAGAATTTTCAATAGACGTATTGCAAATGCTGTCGTGATAGAATAATAACAAAATATATTTTAAAATGTATTAACTAATAAAAAAATCTAATGTTTTATATGTAATGTATACACTTTATAATTGTGTGTGTGTGTGTTTGTGTGTGTATACATATACATACAGTATATGCTAGTAATTTCTGCAGGTTCGAGTAGGCAGAACCTAAAATCAGTTGGAAAAGATAAAGATCTAAGCTGTTTCTTCGTTTCTTTTAGCGAATTCAGATTCTTACTGGTCAACACCTTGATCTTTTGTATGGGATGAGGGAGTTCAAATCCATGGATTTAAAATGCAAAGCAGAGCTTTCATGAGTTCAAGCTCGCGCACCAGATCTCTCTCTAGCAGACACCCGGAACGTTCTTTTTCTGTGCTTTGCTTGTTTGGTGGCCATATTGAAATAATTAAATTTATTCCAAACCACCAAAACTCTTTGACGTTACCAAAAATCAGATTATCAACTCTTTGCCTCTTCTTTGACTGTATCAATGGGGTTAATCTGAAATGCCTAGATCCACTGGGTTGAATCTACTTTATCTTTACTTCTTGCAGTTCGCCAATCAAAAAAGATGCGCTGATTTATTTCGTGATTTTCACTTTTTTTCCCCAATTTACCAAAACAAATTGATTGACTTGTGGAAATTGATAATTCCAGTCATACAGTGGCTCTGTGAAAAGCCATTATTATTTATATAAGTGTAGTGTACTCATACGGTCCATGCTGTACATAACCTCCACCGAGCCTGGCACACAGTGAGCAGTCTGTAGCCCGCCTGAATCCCATCCTTTCTGTGTCAGCCGATGTGGTGAAATGCTAAGCGGCGATGGACCTTTCCAGAACACCTTCACCGCAGAAATGTTAGGAAAGCGGCTGTTCTTCCTAACGCATGACGTCTAGAGGATGTCCGTAGCCTTCAGTCATGGACTTCATTCCAGCCGTGATGTTTTACAAAAGCAGCATTCAGAACATTTTCACTCAAAGCTGCATCTAAACCGCAAGCGCGCTCATTAAAAATAAATATCCGAGTGAAAACGTACAAGGAAAATGTGATGAGAAGCTGTACAGCTTGTGTTCGACACTGCTGCTTTTTAGATGTACAATTGTCAGCCACACGGATGGTTTGTGGTTGTGTTACATATTGAAATATATTCTTTGGACTATAGGGATCTTTTATTATTATTTGTATATTTCTCACTTGAATAAAAGGCACACATTTTTTCTGGATTTAAAAGCACATGCTTTTTTCTTCATTATTAAAATTTTTTTACTTTCTTATAAAGAGAATTACGATAAAAGTAATTCTGTTTAGAATTATATATAAACAGAAAATTACGTTGTGACGTGCAGTGATGCTTAATTGGAGTTAAACTGGGCTGGAAAGTGTGTGTCAACGGAGCTTTACGTTGAACATTTACTTTGATTAACTTTTTTTAACCCATTTTATAGGAATTAAAGTGTGCCTATAGTGTAAAAAAACCTGACATGTAACAAATGTACCGTGATGCGAAACTCGGCTGGAAAGTGTGTGTCAATAGAGCTTTACGCGGAACATTTACTTTACTTTTCATTACTTTTCAGTCTTTAGCAGGTGCTTTTATCCGAAGAGACTTACGTTTTATAAATCATATACTTAATTCTTTTCCTGGGAAATGAACCTTGGTGACTCAAGATTCTTTATATATATATATATATATATATATATATATATATATATATATATATATATATATATATATATAT
>CM051495.1:11498189-11527024 GCA_028031935.1 Paedocypris micromegethes
TATATATATATATATATATATATATACACACAATTTTAGATGTGCTTGTAAAGTGCGCAAGATTTTACCGTTTAATTTGCCCTATTTAAAATTGAATCAAATCACATTTCAAATGTCCATAACACTGGAACAATGGTTTAAATAATTTCAGCTGTTTAGATAATACATTTTACTTTGTATTTTGATACATCTTAAATCCTTAAAATACCTTCAAGATGCGCAAATGTAAATAATCTCCCTTATAACTTCGGCGACAAATTCGGCGACAGTTACAATGTTTCGCTTTTGTGGATTGTGATGCAATTTAACCAGCTAACTGATATTTTCAGGCGTAACCTTGTGGTGAAACCCATGAAAAGGTCAACGACCCCCAATGACTCTGCGGTCTAAAGTCCAAGGCTTCAGGGCAAGTTTAGTTCCGCGTTGATTTGTCCTCCATCCTCACAGCGGCTCTGACAAGGCGACGTTTCTCCTGCATCTTGAGTGGTGCTCTTATCTACCAGAGGAATTCCACCTCTGTCTGGGCACACGGACCCTTTAGTCAGGGTGTGAAGAAGGTCATTGGAGGTGCAGCATCTTCTGCCCCCCGTGTGTTTCCTGCCAGTGTGTATTTTGCTCACACTCGATCAAATCGTCCCACTGGGGCTTTATGTTATAAGTTCAAGCCAAAACTGCTCTTTGTTGCTCTCAGCTGCAGACTGTGAGAATGAGAAGAGTCACCTTTGATCGGACCTTCAACTTCCTGTCGGATCAGTGGAACGTGCTTGATGTGTAATAAAATTCGTAGGCAAATATTAACTTTAGTTGGGAATAAATTGTCACTGTGGTTTTCGGTTTCACACCTCGTTTGTGTTTTGAATCGCGACATTTTAAATCACGCCTTGCTTTATATTGTTTTAACTTTAGAAATGCAGTTTTTTTTTTTTGTATGTCGTGCAATTGTTGTACAAAATCTTGTACAGTATAATATAGCAAATACAGTAACTTTAACTTTGTTAAAATAATAGTTAAGTCGTTGTGGTACTTACATTTTGCTTAAATTATATATTTCTTTTAAGTTATAAGTTTAAGTTGAGTTTACTCATTTATTCTTTTTGTTTTTGTCGTTTAATGTCATGCATTGTTGAGCAAGTGACATGCGCACTCACACGTTTATTGATACACACACACACACACACACACACGCACGCACGCACGCACACACACACACACACACACACACTTGTGTATATATAATCATAGCAATGAAATAGAAAAAGACCAAAAAGGACAATGAAAAGTCAGTATTTAGAAAAAAGACAGATACAATAAAATACAATACTATAGAAATGAAAGACACCATAATTACATTATTACACTTCTTAAATTATTTATTATTTTATCCTTATGTTTTACCTTTTATGTATCTTTTTTTTTTTTACTCAATTTACCTGTTGTTGTGTGTACGTATGTGTGTGTGTGTCTGCCTTTTAATACAGGTGGGTTATAATGAGTTAACGACACATACATAAACCAATAAAGATTTGAAAAATATTCTTCACATTTCTGTTAAAACAATGCAAAAGCCATTTTAAAAAAAGTCAGCCAGGAAGCGTCTTCTGTGCCGACCAGCTGTCAAAAACACAACCTTTTATCGCTCTCATCTCGACATCTTTCCTTGAGATGTCCACTGCTGCCATAAACATTATTCTGTTTGATTTGGTCTCCTGTGCTTCAGCTCTCTGGAGTCTTTTGGAGTCACTCTTCAAAGTGTGTTCAGTCCCGAGGTTTCTTTGGAAAGCGGACGGTGTCGCAGCGCTTCTTAAATGACAGTGCTGAGGCCTTCCTGTTATAAATAAACCGCGTTCCCCCTGCACATCGCCACGGCCTCAGCACCCTACGCTCAGCTGTCGTCTACGCCAACCACAGAGCGCAAGCCACCATAAAGCTCTCATTACCGGAAGCACGGCCATATATCGGGACCCTCGCTGTGCCCCCACGTAACTGAGTGCGCTTGTAATCAACAAAACCGGCCGTGAAGGTCAGAGACGTGCAGGACATGCTTGTTTTTTTTTACAGCCAATGGAAATTTTTGTGTTTTAATCAGTTTTTTTTGGGCACATTCTCTTTTGTTTCATTCACTCACTATCTTTGATCATGACAAAAACACAATTAAAATGTGAAAGTATCCTAAAAAATTACTGGAAATTGAGAGACTGGAAATTGTGAAATACGAGATTGGTTTATGATCTTGATGAAGGTCAAGAAAAAGTTCTTAACTTAAGGTTGTGCAGTGTTTTTGTCCAAATAAATACATTTTAATTTGTTCGTATGATTGTACGGTGCAGGAAGCTGTGATTTTCTCAACTCATGAAACCATCAGTTCGCATTACCTATGGCACATGTGTCAAACTCAAGGCCCGGGGGCCCGATGTGGCCCGCCATGTTGTTTTATTTGGCCCAGGAGAGCTTAAATGTTGTCAGTGTTTAAAAAGAAATACCAAAACAAATTATGAGCGTGCGTTGACCAAAGACTACATTTCGCACAATGCTTATCGACTATGATAGCCAACATGATGAAAAACAACATATTTATAAAAACAATCAATACATAATCAATAATCAGCCAAAAATCTAAAAAAGGCTCAAACCCTGTAGTTTCTGCTAGCAGCTATATTTCATTTAGATTTTTCCAGATTTTTTTCATTTGACAGAAAACCGCAACAATGAGTGTGAAAATCAATTGATTGTAGTTGATTTGAATCAAATTGGCTGCGACTCCCAATTTTTTGGATATAAGTCATCCAGGCCAGCTGTGTCTGAAGAAAGTGCTTCACAGTGTTTTTGTCAACACTGCATCAGCTGTCAGAACTGCAGACCAGGATGGAACCGTGAAGCGCAGTTTGTCTAGATTGTTTTGAGGGTGCAAATTGGAGTGTGGACTGAGGCAATATTGAGAGCTTGGGGTTTCTACCATAGGTGGTCTGAAGGCCTGGAGCTGTGTTGACTCCCCTGCAGGGGTGATAATTGAAGGGAGAGTTCTCCTGTAGGTGCCATCTGGCCCTCACAAGGAGCCAAAGCTGCTTCTCCTGGAATGCGCTCACACATTCTGCCCACCCACCCGCATCATTAAGATCATATCTGCTCACTGGTGGCTCAGGGTGATGTGACCGAGGAGCTCATCGGGCTGTTAACTACGAACGCATTATTAATCGTGCTTTTATTACAGTAACAAAATCTATGCCAGCAATAAATAACAGAAATGGGCGGAGGTAGGTTGGGCGATATGAGCTAAAATTCCCATCAAGATATTTTATAGTGTTCAGATTTGTCTGTATTATAACGGTGTGACGCAAAGGCAAAGTAGGCAAAATCGTTACTTACTTTACTTTATTTAGAGTAAGAGATTAGACGTGGGGTAAACCGGGAGAAGCATCTGCCATTTTTTTAATATTACTCTCTGTCGGCACAAAAACCCGTCTCCTCACCAGACTGTTAAAAAGACCAATCAAGCTAACAATGACGTCAAGTATTACCCAATCAAAAGTAGGAAAGGAGGCGTCATCATAACATCCGTGAGATGATTTGCATGAGACGGTGATTTAAAAAATGGGGCGATTTAAAAAATCATATGGGGCGATTCTGTTTTTTTTAAAGAACCCACAACACAGTGACACAACTAGCGTAGTACTGGTAGTTGGTTAACGTCAGAGATTTTAAAACCAAACCAGTTTCATATGACAGAGGATAGGATACATCTTTTTTTTTTTAACCAGTTCTTCTTAGACTTCTTCAACCGGACTTTAAGTGTGTTCGCTCACTTTTCCAGACCTTTCCAACTGTAGTTCTTGTGATCTATTAATTCAGCCTCTTACAATAATTTCTGTTATTCAAGTGTTCAAGGTTGTAATAATCAGTGTTGGGTAAGTTACTTTTAAAAAGTAACTAATTACTAATTACTTTACCATTTTGTAATTAAATTACATTTCTAATTATTGTGTCTGAAAAGTAACGTAATTACCTAATGAGTAACTTAACCAATTACTTTTTTAAATTCCTATAAACCTTCAAAATACAATATATTTAAAAATATAACAGTAAAACATGAAATAGTCGAGCCTTTTAGTTTTCTGAATCATCTTTATTACATTCCATAAAACATTCTATAATAAATAAAGTTTTCCGTAGTAAAAGTTACCTTCTTTTAGGTAAGAAACAAAATTTCCAAAAAACAAAATATATTCTGAGACAATAAATGCGGCTAAAAGACTCGATTCTGCAAGACGCAGCGTCTTTTTCAAGTCACCTGCAATCGCACGTTAAGCTTCAGACACGTTCAGACTCTTTCTGCTGTCTTTAAATCAAGTTAAATCAAGTTCAGCCGCTCAGCAGGAGCTTTGCGGCGTTCATCTTCCGTGTCGTCTGTGTTTAGCTGCCGTTTCAGCGCTTCAGCTGCTGATACTCGCGCTATTAACAGCAGCCGACAGTGTTTTCTCCGCAGAAAGTATCTCACAAATGACTGTAATGTTCATATCCGCGTGTTTCACAACATCGGGACTTGAATACGTATTGTCATCATGGAAAACAGTCACTAGCTGTATCCGCCGAGTCCGACCGAGTCACACCGAGTCCGCCCGCACGTCTCCACCACTTTAAACACGACAGTCGCAAACTGTCGCGAATCACGTGTACCACCCGTAAAGCGATTTTAAAGAGGAAAATTAAACTTTACAAAATAAGATAAATTAAAAAAAAATAAACAATGAGATTCAGCGAATTAAATTATTTTATATTGTAACGCAAGTACATTGAAAGTAACTGTAATTAAATTACTTAAAAATGAACAGTAATTCGTTACTTTACTTTTTCAGTGAAAAAGTAATTTAATTACAGTAACGCATTACACCCAACACTGGTAATAATACAAATTTGTTATATTAAATGTGTGTGTATGTATATATGTACAAAAATGTAATTAATGAATGTGTAACAATCTCTACAATGATATCCTCAGATTGAATGAAATTGCGAGAAGTTTGCTGCTCTGGTTTTGTCCTTGTTCTTGTTTTGTTATTGCTTTTGCTGCTTCAGGTTTTTGTCAGAAATCACGTTTATGAGCAAATCATGTCCCACATTGGGAAATTTGTCAAGTTGGAAAGTTATTTTCCGACTAAACGTACTTTTTTTTTTGTAACGGAGGAAGCCGAAACCAAAAGCTGAAGTACAATTTGGTCACAAGCCGAAACTGAAAGATAATGTTGGCCTACACAAAATAACAAATAGTCATCCTCCCTCAACTCCCAACACCAACTAACCTAGTAACCAAGATCCCACGCATGCGTGACCACCCATGTGCGGTCACAGGCCAAGACATCATATACATAAGCTTACTGAGCCGTATATAAACTTTATATGCCAGAATTATATTAACCACAGGAGCCAAAATCCAATGCTGTTGCTCTGTTTACGCTTCATAAACACTGTTTTTAGTTGTTCACGCTGCAGTTTATAATATATTTTAAAATATAGACACACCATTTACGGTTTACTTTTTGTTATGTTTTTTTAGCTCGATGTTAATACATACATACATACACATGTAGAGTATAGTAAGGTTTTGTACTGTTTGCTCAGCAGTGGAATGTTTTTTTTTAATTGTTAAAAATTGTGAATGCGAAAAAGACATGTTGAAAAGCTCTTAACTAAAAAACACCCGCCTCCTCCTGTTATCACGCAGTCAATCCATATGAATTACTTTCCAGTGACTTGATCCCTCGCAATTGCTTTTTTTTGTCCACCGTGTCATGAATCCGTCCGAGACACGCAGTCCAGTCCAGTCACCTCCTGTGAAGTTTCCATTATTAGGGTTGGATGTGGTCTGCTCTCTGACCTTTGACCTTGTTGTCAAGCCTCAGTCTCAACATGTAGAGTCTCGTTTCATGTGCACGTCTTCTAGATTCCCAGAGACGAGTCTGACCGTCGCTCTGCCCGACCTGCCGACCGCTGCAATGTTCAAAACAAATAGAACAGTTTGTGTAGAAACATCTCAGCCCACTACCTCCAAAAAATTCCATTACTTATCGAATTAGAAACAGAGTTTCCGTATTAAACAGTGCAACGTTGTTTAGCCCAAAAATGTTCCGTCTTGTTTTATTCCATGGAGCACAAGCACTTAACACCCAATCACTTTCCCGAGCTTTCTCTTTAGATTTGTTCGTATTTATCAGTATTATGAGTGGAGGATTATAATATTAACTGTAATATTAAATAAGACAGAATTGAATTCATTACCACTTCAGCCTCTGGATTCCAGCGGGATGAATGCGGCTGCCATTTGGAGACCGAAATAACCTGCTGTGTACTCTCCATTGCTCACTCTTTTTATTTTTTTTACTGTACACAAAGAAAGCCTGTGCGCAGATTTACAAGCGTAATCGGTTTTAAGTTGTTATATTGTAACAGAAACCATTTCATCGAAACAAGCCAGTAGCAAATACAGCAAGTTAATTAAATGTAAAACATGTCAAGGTCTTTCCTGTTGGTCCCGGATGAATTGCATTTTACAATTTTTAGGAGTTCGAGGTCGAAGGGCTAGAATTTCTTTTTCTTCGCATATTCATGCTAATTAAAAAAAGCGCATGTTCACTTCTAAAACTCTTAAATCACGTGTCACTCATTACAATTTTTTTCATTTTTTAAAACCACCTGATTTGGAGGCTAAAGTTTAACAAAATGTATATCTCAGTTTCCATAAGTTACGATTGTTCGGCACAAATGTGCATAATTTGCATTTGTCCCACAAACTAAATCTAAACTAAATCTAGTTGATGGTTTCTGTCTTTTCAAAATGAAACCAGGTTCAAATGATGCGGTCCGGTTAGCATTACGTATTCCGTTAAAACATGAACAAATCACTGATTTTAATGAATTATAGTTGATTGTTAAGATACGTACTGTGATAAAGTGAAGTAAACTAAAAAAAAAAAACAAGTTAAATCATCATCACTCCATAAGAGACACAAGTTTCTAAACCTTTATTACCACACAACACTTTGTTCCCAATTGTCAAAGTACATATTAAATTGCCCAAACCCTCTCATTGCTGCCTGCAGCTATATTTACTTCTAAATATTTTCCAAACTGTGCCGCCATATTTGGGTACAAGTTTAGACCTGTGTCCTACAAATTCGTTTTATTGTAGTGTAATTAGCAGAAGTGATGGTAATCTAAGTGGTATTTATTCTTGGTTCGTCCCGGCAGTGCTAAAGATTAAATTATTGTACAAAAAGAGCCGGTTTTTACAACCAGGAATCAAATGACCACCTACAGCCTCATCACCTAAGACCCTTTTATTTTTAAAGCCAGGTGTAAACAGAGACTAATTGTGTCTTAGCCTCCTCTTTTCACTTTTCCTCCACCAGGCAAGTCCACACAGGTCACGTATTCCGTTGCTAGCCCGACGCCGAGTTACTGGCCCAGTGTATGTGATGATTGGTGTGACGGTGATCTGGATTGCTGCTTCAGCGAGCGTGTTGGGGGGAGACGAAAAACAGAAGTGGAACTGTCTAAACAGTGAAGAGCAAAAGCCTTCGCTCACAGCTGAGCTTCAGCCTGGGAAACAGCTGTGCCGGGTACATTTGAAGACATGTATTTTTGTCAAATCTTGCCAGTACTCAACGGAATGCCTGTGGGAGTCCTTACTCGGTCCAATACTGGGGTTCTGGGTCTCTGTGGGAAGACATGAACAAACTGATGCTGGCAAGCTGTGTCCACTTTTTTAAACTTGTTTAAGAAAGTGTGCTAGAGTTCGAGTGCTTGAGATGTGGAGAGACGATGATGGTTGTGTCTATCTGAAGTGCTTTGTTTAGATCGAAGTGCTGATCTGAAGTGCTTTGTTTAAGTTGGTTTCTCACATGTTCTAGAGCTAAGTGGGGATTCACACCGACCTTATTTGGTTTACCGTATTTATGCGAATATAAGCACCTCATGAATATAATATATACTGATTTTTCAGGCACAAAATTAAAACAAAAAAAAAACTTTTCTGGCTAAATACTTCTCTTAAAATACATCTTTACATTAACATACCTAACTTGTGACTTGTATCACTGTCATTTGTATCACTTGATGTCAATTTCTTTGAATACTTTATTTGTCTATAATTAATATTGTAATAGGTTTCCCGTCACTAATTATTGAATTTAGTTTATTTCTATTTCTAACACTAAATAAAATAAAATAAAAAGTACATACTGTATGCATGTCTGCCTCCTGTACCATTATTTAAAGAAATAAAAAAGGACTCAATGCAGAAGCGCACTGCTATATGAAGATAACGATTTATTCCATTTATTTGTGATTTTTCTCCTGTCTCGAAATGTGGAAAACCAGGCACTTATTTATACAGTACGTGCATTTGGCACTCACCAAGTTTTTGAGTGTCAGAAATTGGGGCAAAAGGGGTGCTTATATTTGCATGAATTTGGTGTTTTAAATTAACTTTTAATTTGGACATTTTGTGAATGCGTGCGCAACATATGATCTCAGGTTAGCTAATAAACTATTAACTAACTAGAATGAGAAAGACCCTCCTGAAGCGCTGGGCTTGGTCCGGTACCCTGGAAAATCTTGGATACAATTTGCTTGATTTGCTGCAGGGGAAGAAAGATTTACACTTTATTTTAGTTAATAAAGTAACAAATTGTACCTACGAGGTTTGTGCATACTTATCCGGAAAGTGCGACACTTAAGATTTGCAACTTCCAAGCAACAAAGAACCCAACTTCAAGCGTCTATGAGTCTTATGGCTGAGGAATTAAACAAAATGTCTCCTTGCAAATTTAGCGTCAAAGCCCCATTTGAAAATTTTGGGGCCTCTCCCACCCATACCTAGATTGA
Organism: Paedocypris micromegethes; assembly: GCA_028031935.1. Taxonomy (NCBI): domain Eukaryota; kingdom Metazoa; phylum Chordata; class Actinopteri; order Cypriniformes; genus Paedocypris; species Paedocypris micromegethes. Next base: position 11,507,067 of record CM051495.1, read on the forward strand.
TCTAGTGTCTACTGTACTTAAGCAACTAATATCAACCTTATAACTTTGACATGTATTCAGTGTCTTTTTGTATAGGAAAGCCAAGTTTTTCATGTCAGATTAATGTAAGTAAGCAAGTCTCTTTTTTTACAGTGTTGAGTGTTTGAAAATGCTGGATCTTTCACTCCTCCCTGATTTTCGAAATTGCACGTTTTTTGCGGCGTCCGATTGACATCTACTCTCTGAACGAAAACACAGAAATCCTTTTCACACGGTTTGCTCGAAGGGCTTTGGAAGTTGGACTTGTCTGGTAGGGGGATGGAAATACCACCGAAGGGTGTGTGTGGGAGCGGATAAACCTCCAATTCACTTTAGTGATGCACATCTGTCCTTTCTAGTTAGCGTTATGGCTCTTCGGAGATTGACTGTGAGTCACACATTAGCCAAAGTGTGGAAGTCCAAGGAAGCTTGCTGAGACTCATTCCAGTTGTGTTGTTCCAGTCATTCTCTACTTATCGATTTTTCATGGGCACTAATAGAATTTTGCTCTCTGTGGTTCAAACAACAGCTGGATGAACCTGATTGTAGTTGAGGTTTTGCAGCAGGTTTTGCCTCCTGGTTAACTATGGAATCTGATGTTGCTCTTTGTGTTCAGCTTGGCCTGTAACGTAAAGCAAACAGTTGGCATTGTGAAATGCCTGATTGGAAAGCAAACAGTGAGATTCCTTTGACAGTGGAATGTAGTGAGTGTTTGCCTGCGCTATCATTTCCTTAACAAAGGTGAGCTCAAGTCAATGTCCCCTTGAGGAATTTCTTCTCCTTATTTGCAAACCTTAAAACTTATTTTTTGTGGTTTGTGAGTTTTTGACAATAGTTAAAATAATAAAATTGTTAAATTTGCTAGAAATTACTTTGATCATAAAACTGGGTCATAAAACTGTTGCCCACGGGCCAAATAGTGCCCTCCTCCACTTTTGAGTCTTAATGAAAGACGATAAATCAAAATTTCTTTGAAAACGGATAATGTTGGATATAAGTTGTTCCGATAACCTTTTTAAAGTACCTGTAAGTCTTTATGTGGTTTGTACGTGTTTGACCTGAAGTTTTGTCACTTCTCAAAAAATAAAATGCCTGTAAGTTCTAAAATCACATTTACTTAATCATTTCCTCCACATTACTGCACACTTAATCTTAAACCTCACACGTACAACAGACTATGAAGACGCTGGTGTTTAATATCACTATAATTATGTCAAATTAGGTTCTGAGAGGACACGATCCCAAGGCACACAGGAGCAGGCAATGATCGCACCAAAGTTTCGTTAGACAGCCCTGGTTAAAAGAATTTTGCCAGTCAGCTTTCTGCTGTTGAAAAAGCTCCAGGACTGTTGTTTTAGCGTGTTCAGTCGGGGGAGAAAGGATTTGTGGGGGAGATCAAGTTATTTATTTGTGGGAGCCATTTAAATAGCAGCTACGGCCATGATGAAGATGCAGGGAAATGGGAACCGGCGGACTATGAACATTGAAAATTCCAAATGTGGCATCTCGCCAAACACGTACACAAATGTGAAGATGAGAACTAGAGGCAGATGGGCATTTGGTGGTGTGGAATTTTAAAAAAGGTGTAACTGACCACAGAAAATCGATGCGAGTAAGACTGTACAATTACAATAATGCAGTTTGACCAATCAGACCTTACAGATTTTACAATGCTTTTCTTCCAACAACTAAACTTGTTAGATCTTGTATATAGACAATAAGGCTGAAATCATAATCTGATTGGACGAATCTTTCATTTTTTGCAAACTTCTTGCTTGCATCCTGCAATTTACCGCTCACATAATCCAGAGTCTGTTTAAAGATGCTGATTTTAATAACAACAACAACTGTATTTTTTGCCATAGGTGGCTAAGAGCTCAAAAGTGTGGGACGAGGTGCCTTATTTAGAGGATTTGGATGAGGAGAACAAGCAGCCGGGAGATTATATGGATGATGAGGAGTATGATCCTTCAGGAGGTGGGTTTGCATTGCTTTTTTTGTGTTTATACACATTTTGGTTGTCTTTTTAACACCAGATTAACACATACGTTTGCCAAATACAGAAGAAGCTCCAAAAGACCAGTACTGAAATGTAAAGTGGTTTTTAAATGTTAAATACACATTTTTCTTGTTATTGAATTATATATTTTATCTAGATTTAACAATGTTTTTTTTACATAATGTTTCTTTTACTAAAAAGTGTTTATTTTTTTAGAAATTGGTTGTTTGTGTGACACATTTACAGCACCAAAATGCTGTCAAATAATTTTTCTGTTTTCCATTACCTTCTTTTTAGTTTTAGTGTGGAAAATTCGTCTTACTTCATACATGATGTATTTAAATGTGCTTTGTAACATTTTTCATGGGAATGGGAGCTGAACCTGATATGACAATAAATTCTGAACAATAGCAAAAATAAAAGGTATTTTTTCATACCTTTACACTTGCATTTTTTATTAAGTGTTGAGCTTTTCTTTTCAGATATCAGTGGAGAAGAAGACGGAAGTACACCCGACTCCGGTGTGATTGACCCAAACTTACCTATAACAAGTGAGTCACGCATGAGTGATGGTAGACGCGTCAGAATGACTAAAAGATCAGCGTCTTAAACATGCAACATCCACAGGACAGCATTTCAATCACACAGTGTTACAGTAACTGTGTTGAACAGCGTCTGAGTCACTTCCTGTCACTTCCTGTCCTTCATTCACGCTGATGAAACGACGGCTTCTTCGTAACAAGATCTGTCAGATTTGATCTAAACAGAGCTGATCTATCCTTTAATCAGACGAGGTTAATGCTTATCGTAAGCGTTTAAGAAAATGAGGGGGAAAGGGCAGATCTCGTGTGAATTTCCTCTCCTTCCACTTGCTAAATTCAGTTAACTAAGTGATCTGGTAAGGTTGAAATCTTCAAGTTTCGCTGCTGGTGGAATTTGTATTTTTAAATATTTTTTTCCATTAATTAAATTGTAATAATATGTAAATATATATTAATACAATAACATTTTAAGTCTTAATATATTTAAATTTTATGATTTAATTTTAATTGTATTATTTATTATTCATTTTATTTTGAATTTATTAGTTATGTGCATATATATATATATATATATATATATATATATATATATATATATATATGGCTGTCAAAGTTAACTCATGCGATTAATTAAATTTGTTTAATCGCGTCAAATTTTATTAACGCCATTAATCGCACTTCCGGTTTTGCCGTTTTTTCCGTTTTTTGAGTTTCACTTCAAAACCATGCAGTATTATTTGTACAGTTTTTTGCAAAGCTGAAATCAGAGCGCACTTATAGAAAGAATAGAGTGCAATTCAATCATTTGCAGTCTCTCAGACGACGATGTGTGATCGGCGTTTTCAGCTAGACTAATTGTCAGTTCCATACTTTTGCCGCACAAATATACAAATACATATCCGTTGTCTCTTTTCCTCAAAATAAATTACTTGTTTCTTTTTTAATTATTATGACCGGCTTACCCATTGTTTTATTTAGTCAAAACGGTATATTACAGTATTTAAACAAGTGTTTATTTTGTGTTGAGTTTACATTAATTTACATTTTACACTTCAATATTCAATATTACAAGATTCTATACTTGTTCATGTTTTTAATAATTGTTAATACTAAAGAATTATTAATAATAAATTATTATTATTATTATTTGTGATTTAATCGCAACTAATTTGGTTGAGGAAGTGGAGGAATTAACTAGTTAAAAAAATGTAATCGTTTGACAGCCCTAATTGTATATATATATATATATATATATATATATATATATATATATATATATATATTAAAAATGTTTTTTATATACGCTATTTCACACTTTACATAAGTATATTTTATTAGATACGCTATTAAAAAGTGAGTGTGTGAGTGTCTATGTGGCCACTAGGGACCGTATTAAAATTGTGCCCTGCATTTAAGTGAGGTTGGACACACACAAACCTGGAGCAGTGGGCAGCCTTAAGGCATGGGGTCTGGGAAACATGTCAGAGGTCCGTGTCTTGATCAAGAACCCATTGGACTGGGATTTGAACCTGCAACGCCTGGTGCACATTAAAAAATAAAAAATTAGCAAAAGTATTTCACATGTTGAATAGAGCCGTGGATATTTTGCACTTCAATTTCATTTTTACATCGCTAAAGAAAGACTTATGCTTCTCAACTGGTTGTTTTGGAGTCAGCCGAGGCCGTTTTATAACATGACATCATGGTGAAGAGATTGTTTTTCACGGTGAAACCTAAGCTTCACTTTTAAAATAGCATCTACACACTACAGGCCTTTATTTAGACAATTCATCCTGCTGCTTTATTGTGGCCAACGTAAAAATCACCAATGTTAGTTTAAAGAAAACGCAGCAAACGTAGAGGACGCTTAAATAGGTTTGCCTTTTGTCAGTTTGGCCATAGATTATCTGATGATCGATGAGATTTGACCTTCAGCTCTGAGAACTGGCTGACACTTCAGCAGATTTGAATCCTTTGATAATAACGGAATTATTATTCTGTATTCCTGTCGATTTTCTCTGCGTGCGCCTTTGCTTTTAACCCATTTAGGGCCTGTGAATCCAGAAGGTCACAACATGAGTCACAACTGGTGTTTTCCAGGGGAAGTTTGTTCTCTGGAGTCATTTATAGATTCGCTTTTCCAGCACATCGGGAACGTTGGTTGTATCTGTTGAGGTCCAAAATAAAACGCCTCTTCCAAAGATTCCATGACAACCTTTCCTTCCCTGTCAGTGATGAGAGTTCATATCCTGCCTGTGACTATTATGCCACGTCCTGTTTTTGTAAATGCTTTTCCTGTGTCATAGGGCATATCTGTTCACGTTATATACTGTAGTTGTTATATAATCTTAGTGCGAGTTGGATAATACATCATTCTATTGGATAGTGAATGGAGCAAATTTCACTTTCCCAACACAGGATTGTGTCATGCTCTGGAAAAGCAGCATGTTTCCATTATTGAGAATCCCCATAAGTCGCTTGGGTTATTACATTTCGTTTGATTTTGGCTGCCGTGGGTTTTTTCTACAGCACATTTTTTGGGAATGCGTTTGACAGCCGTTTAGAAGTTCAACAAGAAACGGACGCACATAAAGCCCATAATGATACTGATGTAAAGATTTGTGACGCAGAGAAAGGAATTTTTTATTCTACGTAGAATAATGGGGATTATTGTGATTAGCAGTTAAATGCGTGATTTGAGTATGATTTAAAAAGTAATGTATATTTATTTATTGCCTCATTTAGTTTAAATTTATGTCTTTATTATGTCTGTCAGCTTATTTATTATTAGATCAACTGCTTTTAATTTGTAATTAGCTGCTCTATTGTTGTTGTTGTTGTTGTTGTTGTTACTATTATTATTAAATTATTGTTTTTTATTATTTACATTTAAATTATATTTAAATATTTTTTATATAAAATATGTTATAAAAATAACTATTATTTGTATTTCTAATGATACATAATAATGAATAATACTAACAACAACAACAACAAAATAATAATAATAATAATAATAATAATAATAATAATAATAATAGTAATACATACATACATACTTTCTACAATACATATTTTCTAAATTGCATAGTAATGTTGTACTGGACAATTTACTTTCTGTTCCACAAAAATGATGTCATTTTGGTCAATGTTTTACACGTTTAAGATTTTAACCAATTTCAAAAGATTTTAGATGATTTTTAGATTTTTTGACATATAAATTATTTGACATGCATTTTAGACATAATTTAGACCTGCAGTTCGCTCACAAATTAGGATGAATACGAGCAGTGCAGAAAAACTGAGGGAATATTTTTCATGATTGCTGGGTCTGCAAGCATTTTGCGATTCAGAACGTTTTGTACAGTAGAAGAGAAACCAGTGGCGTAAAGTACTTGAGTAAATTGACTTAGTACAAAAAATACTTAAGTAAAGACAATGAGTATCAAAGATATAAGCAACTTTTACTCTCTACATGACTACATTTTTGATTGAGTATGTTTACTCTTTACTCCTTTACATTTGAATGGACACAGTTACTCATTACATTGTGATTGTGTGCGAGTCTGCATCTTTTTCTGCTGCGGATGAGGTGATATCACCATCTGTAGGGTGCTGAAGATACTGGATGCTATTTATGAGCTGAATCACGTGAATCTCTCCTAATGTATACTAAATTGTTTCTAATGTAATTATTATTCCATATGTATATATTGTGCAAAAAACAAAACGTGTAATATCATACAACTAACTTTTGTACTGTTCATAGTATGTCAACATTTGTACTGTAAATGTCTCTTGCATGTTGCACTTAAGACGTTCTTAATTCCACGGTACATATGTATAATCCACATTGTATATATGCACAAGTATGGTTTTCAGGTTTGAGAGAAATTCTCTAAAAACATAGGAGCTGATGAATCGGTGTTGCATATATTATTAGTCATGACCTGATAGAGTCAAAGAAATATGTGTTGTATAATTTCCACAGTGATAAATACTGAAATAGATATATTAAATGAATGTATAAAAATGTTTTGAGTGGGCTAAATCATTCCTATAGCAACAGCTGAAATGTTTCTTCGGAAAGTTCTGAAGTTTTACTTGGTTTTTCTTATCGACTGGATTCGCACGCTCACAGTTGGAAACAGGTGTTGCCTGAAAATCCCTTGGTTTGGCTTCTCCAGCACATCTGTGACAGATGTTGAGGACAGGATGATGGCAGTAGCCGGCCTGCAGAGGATGATCTCACTGACGTTTCCATTAGGGTTGTTTTCTGGATTCTGTTACCGGCTCTTCCTGCTGGAGGCCTTAGAATGAACCTATTGAAATTAATATTCCGTCATTTGGGAATTCCAGAACAATTCAGGGATTTGGTTGAAGTGTCTAAACTAAATAAATCATCATTGTTCAGGCCTTCGAGCGGTCTTGGTGGAAGACATTGAGAGAGAGAGAGAGAGAGAGAGAGGGATGTTGAAGTGTATTTGAGCTTTATCTTTAAAAGGCGAAAGCGTGCTCGCTTTGTCTCTCTGTGCTGGAGCTCCACGGCCTTTGTAGTTTTAAATTGTCAGTCGCAGTTCAATACATAAAAGGTTAGTTCTCATAGCGCTTCTGCTTTCAACCGGGCTCTTTGATTTTTGATGCGGGGCGGCTTTGAATCTCTGGATTGCTCATTAACACCACTTAGTGTGGGCTGGGATGAACAGCAATACGTAATCACAGCAATTACGAAAACTATCTCTCAAGCTCGGTAGATAAAGCGTCTCTTTGTGCGTTTATAAGACAATTCGCTTTGGCTAGATATGGTAACGTCCGTTTGTCTGTTTAGATTTGTCTTTGCTCTGTTCTTTTTCACTGTAGATACCGGTGTATTGTGGCTGTTTCATAGTCAAGTTTCTACAATTAGTTCAATAATGACTCGCCAGACTCTGTTATCATATAGCCATGTTGTTTTAGTTGCTGCTATAAATAGCATCACAGCCTCTGCAAGAGAAGACCGAGTGAAACTGAGGAGATGTGTTTGCGCGCTTGACGTTAATCCAGACGTCAGTCGTTTTCCTCATTTACTTGCAATAATAATATATTTTTATAACTAATGAAGCTAACATCACTGTTAGACACAGAAAATTCAACAATGTGCAATATTTTTTCCATTTTCCTTTTTCTTTATTTATTGTTTTACCATTGGGGCTGCTGCAAAATGTAAATTTGTCATATTTGGGACAAGTAAAGGTTTTCTTCTTCTTCTTACAAGTAAAGCTAAAATGGGAATTACAGTATTATTTTAAATTTGTATATTGTATTTTTCGTGGTGTAAGGCAAATTATTAAATATTATTATATCATATATATTCTTGTATCATATAAAACACAATTTATATGCGAGATATATTCAGAGCAATAAATAAAGAGCAATAATAATAATTAAAAAAAAGTAATTTCCTCTGCTCATGTTTACATGGAGGGTCCGACAGAAGGAGCGAGTGAATGCGGCAGAATTGGAGGGTTTTCCTGCAAACTAGAGGGAACGTAATGAGATCATATGAAGATGCCTGTCATTTGCTGCAGCAGCAGCAAGAACTCTTGCAGTGGTCCGTGTCTTTTCAGACAGATGTTCATCAGATGCTGCGTTTCCTGTGGTTCGCTGGTTCACAGATTGTGGCGGAGGAAGTATGCTCCTCACAAATCACAACGCCTGGTTTGAAATGTAAAACTTGTTTTACTAAACTGGGAGTATAGTGTAGTACGGTTTGCTTCTAAATATTATTTATTTTTAGGCGTTCCAAAGGTTGCAGTCATTTTGTTGTCAATTTTTAATCTTACTTAAGTATTAGTACTGTTATTAGCTTTTAATTGTTCCGCTTCGTATTATTTTCATTCGAATAGATTGGAGGTGAATTTACAGAAAACATTTTGTAGGTTAAAATCAGGGCAAAATTCCGAACAATATTCTTTAGCGCAATTAAAAAAGGCACAAGCCCAGCAATTGCTGCTCGCAGCTATATTTTGCTATATTTTTATTTTTTAGTATGTTTTTTCATGTGTAGGAATTGAGACTTTCTAATCTGCATATCTGTAAATAAACATTAGATTTTTCTTTCGCCCAGGCTATCTTCTCTGTAATCTTGGTAACTGAACTCATTCTGCCGGAAAATCTGGACCAGCTAATTTTTCTCCAAAGTCATTATTGGAAGAGGATGCAGTAAGCATTAGTTTTACAGAATGGAATTTTTTACAGAAAAGGAATTTTTGAGAACAGCATGTCTCTCAATATTAAACAACTAGAAATTTTCTTTTTCTTTATTATTGTATGATTGTTGATTTTATGATTGTATGATTACTTAATTATTATGATTATATATTATATATATACATATATATACACAGTGTATATATATATATAATATAACATATATAATATTATATATTATATATATATGACTATAAAAATTAATATATTGTACATATGTCAAATATACTATTTGATTTGAATAAATGCAATATTTTATTTTAATATATATGTTTCAATATTACGCCCAATATATAAAAGCAGTGTTGCGAGCAAATTGAATTGAAAAAAATCATTACATCCCTGTGAATCCTAAATTTGCGTAATTGCTCATTATCATCAGAATCTAGCCGCAGGGGTTGCAAGCCAGTTACTTCTGTGCCGGTCCCAAGCACGGATAAATAGAGAGGGTTGCGTCAGGAAGGACATCCGGCGTAAAATTTGTCAAACCTGAACCATGCGAGTCGTTCAAAGAAACTTCATACCGGATCGGTCGAGGCCCGGGTTAACAACGACCGCCACCGGTACTGTTGACTTACAGGGTGCCGGCGGAAATTGGGCTACTGTTGGTCAAAGTAGGAGAGGAAGCAGAAGGGTGCGTGAACAGAGAGAGAAGAGGAAGGGCAGGAGCATAGATCTGAGAATAGGGTGACCAGACTTTTCGACCCAGGTCGTTTGGCCCTCGGGGCTTTGGACCCGGACGATTGATCCTTATGACTATTGGACACTCGGATGGTTAGACCCATGACAATTAGACCCGAGTTTCGTCACGCGGCTTATTAAGAATAATAATAAATCGAGAATAGGGACTCTTAACGTTGGCACAATGACAGGGAAAGGCAGAGAGCTGGCAGACATGATGGAGAGAAGGAAGGTAGATGTACTGTGTGTGCAAGAGACAAGGTGGAAGGGCAGCAAAGCACGTAGTATTGGAGGAGGATACAAACTGTACTACCATGGTGTGGATAGGAAGAGAAACGGGGTAGGAGTGATCCTGAAGAAGGAGCTGGGGAGCAATGTGCAAGAGGTGAAAAGAGTCTCAGACAGTGTGATGAGCTTAAAGCAGGAAGTTGAAGGGGTGATGGTGAATGTAGTCAGTGGGTATGCTCCACCAGTGGGCTGTGAATTAGAAGAGAAGGAGAGATTCTGGAGTGAGTTTGATGAGGTCATAGAGAGTATTCCCAGAGGGGAGAGACTGGTTGTTGGAGCAGACTTCAATGGTCATGTTGGTGAGGGGAACAGAGGTGATGAGGATGTGATAGGCAGGTTTGGTGTGAAGGAAAGGAACCTAGAAGGACAGATGGTGGTAGACTTTGCTAAGAGGATGGAAATGGCTGTAGTCAACACTTACTTCCAGGAATGAGAGGAACACAGAGTGACATACAAGAGTGGAGGTAGGAGTACACAGGTGGACTACATCCTATGTAGACGAGGCCATTTGAGAGAGGTTAGTGACTGCAAAGTAGTGGTAGGAGAGAGTGTAGCCAGACAGCACCGCATGGTGGTGTGTAAGATGACGCTAGTGGTCAGGAGGAAGAAGAATAGAGGAAAGACAGAACAGAAGACCAAGTGGTGGAAGTTGAAGGATGAAGGAGCTTGCGAGGAGTTCAGGCAGAGATTGAGACAGGCTCTGGGAGATCAGGAAGAGCTGCCTGATGACTGGGAAACTACAGCAGAGGTTATCAGGGAAACAGGTAGGAAGGTGCTGGGTGTTTCATCTGGTAGGAGGATAGAAGATAAGGACACTTGGTGGTGGAATAAGGAAGTACAGGACTGCATCCAGAGGAAGAGGTTGGCAAAGAAGAAGTGGGATCTAGAAAGGACTGAGGAAAGTAGACAGGAGTACAAGGAAGTGCAGCGCAGAGTGAAGAGGGAGGTGGCAAAGGCCAAACAGAAAGCATATGATGAGCTGTATGACAGGTTAGACACAAAGGAAGGAGAGAAGGACTTGTACAGGCTAGCCAGACAGAGAGATAGGGATGGGAAGGATGTACAGCAGATAAGAGTTATAAAAGACAGAAATGGAAATGTACTAACAACCCAGGAGAGTGTGCAGAGAAGATGGAAGGAGTATTTTGAGGAGCTGATGAATGAGGAAAATGATAGGGAAAGAAGGGAGGAGGATGTGGATGTTGAGAAGCAGGAAATAGCAGACATTAGTAGGGATGAGGTGAGGAAGGCTCTGAAGAGGATGAAGAGCGGAAAGGCTGTCGGTCCTGATGATGTGCCTGTAGAGGTGTGGAAGTGTCTAGGAGAGTCAGCTGTAGAGTTCTTAACCAGTTTGTTTAACAGGATTCTAGAGAGCGAGAAGATGCCTGAGGAGTGGAGGAAAAGCATTCTGGTGCCGATTTTCAAGAACAAGGGTGATACGCAGAACTGCAGCAACTACAGGGGAATAAAGCTGATGAGCCACACAATGAAGCTGTGGGAAAGAGTAGTGGAAGAGGTAGGAAGGAGGTAGAGATTTGTGAGCAGCAGTATGGTTTTATGCCCCGCAAGAGCACCACTGATGCCATTTTTGCTTTGAGAATGTTGATGGAAAAGTACAGAGAGGGTCAGAAGGAGCTGCATTGTGTCTTTGTGGATTTAGAAAAGGCATACGACAGGGTGCCGAGGGAGGAGCTGTGGTACTGTATGAGGTTGTCGGGAGTGGCAGAGAAACAGTGTAGTCCAGGACATGTACGAGAGGAGTAGGACGATGGTGAGATGTGCTGTAGGCCAGACAGAAGAGTTCAGGGTGGAGGTGGGACTACACCAAGGATCAGCTTTGAGTCCCTTTTTGTTTGCTATGCTTATGGACAGGTTGACAGATGAGGTCAGACAGAAATCTCCCTGGACAATGATGTTTGCTGATGACATTGTAATTTGCAGCGAGAGTAGAGAGCAGGTGGAGGAAGAGCTAGAGAGGTGGAGGTTTGCTCTGGAAAGAAGAGGCATGAAAGTCAGTCGTAGTAAGACAGAATACATGTGTATAAATGAGAGGGGCAGGGTGGAGGAGTGAAGTTACAGGGGGTGGAGGTGAAGAAGGTGCAGGAGTTTAAGTACTTGGGATCAACAGTGCAGTGTGATGGGGAGTGTGGAAAAAGGTCAAGAGGCGAGTGCAGGCAGGATGGAGCGGGTGGAGGAAAGTGTCAGGAGTGTTGTGTGACAGAAGAGTGTCAGCTAGACTCAAAGGAAAGGTGTACAAGACAGTGGTGAGACCAGCTATGCTCTATGGCTTAGAGACAGTGGCAGTGAGAAAGAGACAGGAGGCAGAGATGGAGGCAGCAGAGATGAAGATGTTGAGGTTCTCCTTGGGAGTGACGAGGTTGGACAGAATAAGGAACGAGCACATCAGAGGAACAGCTCACGTTACTTGTGTTAGCAACAAAGTCAGAGAGGCCAGACTGAGATGGTTTGGACATGTGTAGAGGACGGATAGTGAATATATTGGTAGAAGGATGTTGGAGATGGAGCTGCCAGGGACGAGGGCAAGAGGAAGACCAAGAAGAAGATATATGGATGTTGTAAGAGAGGACATGAGGTTGGCTGGGGTCAGAGTAGAAGATACTCAGGATAGAATGAGGTGGAAAGGGATGACTCGCTGTGGCGACCCCTGATAAGGGAAAAGCCGAAAGAGAAGTAGTAGCTCATTATCATCAGCAGCTAAGCAGCGATTCCCCTGTGAATTCAAAATCTTCATTATGTCAGTATTTTTTTTAATAACAAAAATATTTAAATATTCAAATCACGATGCAAATACATGTTACATCCCTCCTAATCATTACATCTAAACAGTTACTGACTCCTAAATCTGCATAATTGCTCATTATCTTCAGCAGCTAAGCATCGATTCCCATGTGAATTCTAAATCAGCATTATGTCAGTATATTTTTAATAACTAAAATATTTAAATATTCATATCACTATCAATTCCCAGTGTGATCTGGTAGCGTTGTGCTTTTCGCCTAGATAGCTGACGTTTGAGTCACTAGTGTCAGACTGATGAAACATCTGTGACACTCTGTCCTATTGCGAAGCGGCGAGAACAAGAAGACTTCTTCAAGTGTGGAGAAGGGGGTGAGGAATGAAGGCCAGAGGGGGCGCTGTGGCTCAATCAGCCCTTTGTCTTTGCCCTCATAGGCTTCTTGTGTTCTTCGCCTTTGCCCACAAAGCTGCCACAGTTCTGCTAGGGTTCTTTTTATTGAGAGGGCTGTATGAATCGAGCACTTGGAAGGGCTTTTTGTCTTTTCTCTTGTTCCAGTGGCGTTTCAATGCCCCGGCGCTGTTTGGCAGTGGATTTCCTGAGCGGCGTCGCTCCGTTGCACAGCGAGAATGTGCTTTTCTGAGTTGCAGCCTTATTAGTGAGAGCGGCTGAGACGAGATTACGGATGCTGGGCCGACTGAGCCATCAGAAGAGCGAGGCTGATGTCTGCTGCCTCTGCAGTGTGCCCACACAAGTGATTCGATTAATCACGGGTCGGTGCCAACTCTTTGACAGAACCTTTTGATCTCACTATTCCTCTGTTGGTATTTCCTATGATGTTGCCATAGCCAGACTATTACAACCCGGCCAAAGGCAGCGAGTCAAAACCTACTGACACCCGTCCTCCGGTTTCATCCTTTCTCTGTCCCTTAATGACCAAAGTTAACTTTTTTGGGGGGAACTAATGGCGGCTTTTTGTGAGGGGTGTTATTAAGAGAGTCGATGAATGGGAAGTGTTGTATTGTCTAAATGTGATGGGTTGAGAAAGTGGCCATTTGGTCGTTTTTTTTTTAAAGCTTTCAGCGCTCGTCTCGCTTCAAACCGCCGTCTGTTTCTGAAACGCCCGGCAGAACAATGACGGCGAGGGTCCGCGTGGCGCTGAAAGCTGGTTTTGTGATGTGCATCCAACAGAGCGTGTCAAAAGCCGTATTTCTGTCATTGTTTTACAATTACAAAGCTGAATATAAGACCTAGTGGGGTTTGGTAACTGCTTTCAAATCAAGTCAACTTTTCGGCTCCTGATCACTAATGGAAAACTCGTCATATATGGACGAAACCTTTTTTTTTATGTTTTTTTTTGTGCAAACGAGTATGTCATTTTTTTTATATATTGCGGGATTATTTTTTTTCATTGCGGGATTTTTTTTTTTTTCATTGCAATAATGTGTGAGTGGCATGGTGGCGTAGTGGTTAGTGCTCATGCCTCACAGCAAGAAGACATTTGAAGATGAAGACAAGAAGCTGCTGGGATTGGCTCAATCTCCATCTTGTTCTTTTGTTTTTGTTTTTTTTACATTATTGTTACACTGCTGCTCTGTACAGTCCCGTTAAATACCCTACGGGGACAAGTACAGTTTCTTTGACTTTGACTTTGACCTTTGATGACCGACCCGTGACTCCAAATTAGAAATGCGGATCAGAAAATAAATTAATTTATAAATTGGATTTTTTTTACATTTATTCTATTGATTATTGGAATTAAATATGTACATTTGCCTCGAAAACATCTTTATTGTTTACAGCCAAATAATTAACTGAGTAATTAAAAGTAATTTTTAAAAAAGTAAGAGTAATTTAAAATTTTTTTATTAAATTAATTATTAAAAATAATTGATTCAAATTGATTATTTAAAAAGTGTGCCTAATATATATATTTAATATATTATAATTAAAAATGTAACAACGTAGTGCTTTTAAAAATATTTTACATTTTTTAATTTTGTATATTTTAAACTATTTATTTGAGTGTTAGTTTGGTTTGACAGGGAATGCGTAGTATGTGATCAATGCAAGACTCCATTAAAGGTCACAAAATCGCACAGAAAACATGACAAACTTTGGCAAGTGACAACTAACTGTGAGAATGAGCACAAATATTAACTTCCTTTCCTTGACAAACTGGAAACCCACCCTGCCAGCTGCCGTAAAGCGGTCCAGCTTTTTAAATTGCATGAATGATCACTTGATCTCTTTTTGGCTGAACATGGCTTCTTTACACAATAGTCTTCAGGACATCTTTTTATTCCAATATCTGTTGATTTTTTGCTATTCTTTTGGAACTGTTATAACACTCCAGTTTGAATATCACAGAGCGACGAGCGCTTTTAATGGGACGATTCTTCTTTGCAGTCTACTATCGGGCTCAGGTGAACTTCACAAACTCGTTCCAGTATGGGCCAGAACTTGATGACATCTACTCTCCAGCTTTCCAAGAAATCTCATCCGCCGTCGTTGACACGGTATGCGCATCCACTTAAGATCCCTCACCTCCTCGAATGCTTCAAATTCCAGGTTTTCATCATGTTTGTGCAGTTATTAATTCTACACTTTTCCTAACATTTGAGTACCAAGTTCGTTTACCTAGTTCAGCATTTGAGTACGTTGTATAAATGTCTTTTTGCAGAGCAATTATCACACAATTTATTGCCGAAATTTATTGCTATTCTGCGAAAACAGAACGTGACTTTTAGCTTAGGAGTGCAAAGCCAAATTGGTGACAAAATGCATCTATTGGGGTAAAAAATCTTCCGCAAAAATCCTTAATTTTCATACGGTAAATTGTTGCTTACATTATTCTGTTTGTTTGGATTTTTTTTTTTTACAAATATCTTATTTTCACGAGATGTTAATATCTGTTATTTAGTTTTTTTTGTTTAAATCTTTTGTGAATAAAGCTTTGTATGTAATTAGATTAGTACCAAAAATATCAAACGTACATTTCTAACAAGCCAAGTTTGTTTTTTTGTTTTACACATTTTTGCTCAACTTTTTTTACGCTTCAGATTTTTCATGCGTTTTTTTGCGATTCGACTTTTGGCACTATTTTGTGATGTGGCAGCACAAAAAAAATTACGTTTGACATTTTTTGCACTAATCTGATTCTATAGCGTTTCAGAGATTTTTTTTTTTTATTTCAATTGAATTTAAATTTTAGTACATTTACAGCAGTAACAGAAGCCTTTTTTTTTTTTTTTTGATCATTAAGCAAGGAAGCTGATGACTCTTACCAACTTACCATCATGCTTTTGCCTGTCCGGCATAAAGACTAATGCAGTTTGTGTCTCCAACAGCTGGAGTCGGACTACAACAAAATACCTGGAATTCAGACCGTCAATGTGGTTCTCATCAAGTAAATAGCATTTTTTAAATCAGTTGTTCGAAACCCAAGATTGTGATAGTTTATTTTCTTCTAAACTGGTTGTGTTGACCGACTGGTTTCTGTTCTCCTTGTAGACCAAACGGCAGAGATGTGTTTGTGGAACTGGACGTTGGATCCGACAACAACTCCAATGAACCCCAGATCCGGGGCGTGTTGTACGCAGTGGTGAAAGAGGGCACCATCGCCTCCTATGACACCTCAGTAGTGGGCTTTGAGTTCAGACGGCTTGGAGAAGGTGTGTTTTTAGTAAAAAAAAAACATTTTATTTATTGTATTTTTACTGTCCTGGAATGTTTGATGACTCTATCCATACTAATGTCTTTCCAGCCATCAATTAATTCTTCAAGTCATTCATTAATTAATTCATTCATTAATGTCTGTCTGTCTGACTATCTAGTTATATATCATTCATTCTGTTCAATTACCATCCATTACCATTCATTCATCCTGATCTATCCATCCATCCATCCATCCATCCATCCATCTATCATCTATCCATCTGTTTCACTATCTGCCTGTCTGTTCCATCTATTCGACCTGATTTGCGTTCACTGACACAATTTTCTACGGACTTCCAATTTGATGTCACAATTGTACGATTAACGTGGTCATGTGACAGCTCTGTGGATGATATTTCTGTCTGGTCCATAGCTGAGTCCCTCTCTCCCGTGACGCCCATCAATGTGCCAGGTTTGTGGTGACTGTGCCAGGCCTGCTGCATGAAGACTGAAGTGTGAAGTTTTTCAATAGGAGAGCTGGTCGTGACTGGACAATGAACTTAGACGTGCACATTTGCACTCGAATGGAAAAGTCTATCAATTTGAGAAGTGGCCTGCATGGCCTGTTATTAATTACACAGATCTAACTACTTCATTTGGTTTTATTGTTGATGTAGGTTTTTAAGCATTGTATGAAAATGTTTACGTAAATTATACATATTTTAGATTTGAGTGTGATTGAAGAATTTTAGTTTATGGTTTGAAGGTTTGAGTCTTTGTGTGAAAGCAATGCCGTATTTTAGGCAAAAAAGAATGGCAAATCCATTATTATTAATTTAATGTATTTGTTCTTCTCATCAGTGATTAACATCTTCGATGACGTACAGTGCCTAACCAGATTTGTCTTGTAATTCCGCAGTGAGGCCGACCTCCCGGGAATGTTTGTCGGATGAGTTCCGGTGTCAGGATGGCCTCGCCTGCATCTCCCTGGAGAATGTGTGTGACAACCGGCCGCACTGCAGCGACTTCAGTGATGAAGCCAACTGTGGTGAGTTCTTTTTATGCCTTTTCACACTACTTTTGGTCAGTAGCGCTTGTGTTAGCAACAGTAAAGTTGTTGGTTTGATTCCCAGAAAAAGCATGGAATTGACTCAGCGTTTAAGTGTATGCAATGCAAGTCGTTTGTATAATAAAGTCACACCTTTTTTGCTGAATTTTTGACACTCAAAAACTTTCTTCACTATGCGTTGGATAAACAGAGAGCTTGAAACAGGCCTGAGCTTGAAACAATTGCTCTGCGCATGTGCGGAGTCTGACTGGAGCAAAGGATCTTGGGAAATGAAGTCCTAACCACTAGTATCAACTTTTTGTTATCTATTATTCAAGCAAAATGATATCGAAATGATACACCAGTTAGGTTTGTAAAATTAAGAAAAAATTGTATTTTTTAGAGAACATTAACATAACTGAACCAGAAACGTAAAAAACCAACCTCCCAAACAAACAAACAAAAAAATTATTTTGTGCCTGAATAATCTGGGGGGTGCTTATAATTTTATGAGTATAATTCAGGCATTTATTTGTGAGCGTTGAGTCTGATGTTCTACATTTAGAACACTCAACCTTGGAGCAACAGTGATGCTTTTATAGGCCAGCACGCAACCAAGAACTACTGTTTCTTATGAACTTCAATTAGTCTAAAATAAACGGTCAAATTCTTTAATGTTCACAAATAGTTTTAACTGTATCAGTTGTAGTTCATTAACAGTTTGTTCATTTTCAATGAACCTTTAAATCTTTAGGAATCGGATGTGTATAATATAAGTTTTATCTAATCATGGTGCTCTCTGGAAGCTTAGGTAGAAGAATAATCCTTTAATTGCCTTTGGTGCAAACTCGGTTTGATGCCAAGCTACAATAAAATATGAACGTCAGAATAGGACCACGCTGGACAAATAAATTATACGCATACAGAATAAAGATAAATGTTCAGACTCGAGGGTAAATGCGTCAAATCGAATCTCTGCATGTGTGAGCAAGTTCACAAAATTGCACATTTCTTATTTAGGATCTGATTATATAAACTGCCAACAATTTCGACTTGACAAATGCTGTATGCAAATATTTGGTTTGATTTAACATTGTTTATGTAAGCCAGTGTTAGTTATGCAATTTCCCCGCTTTGGACAAGTAAAGGTATTTTCATACCATTTTAATTTCATTTCAAAAATGACTAGGCAGTCATAAGTCACTCATGATAATGATTCCTTCATTTTGACTAGTTGCACCGTACTGATTCCAGACCAGTCCCATTTGTTCCTGCAAGATTTTTTCTAATGAATCTCGAATTCTCAGACTTTAAAATGATATACAAAAGACTTGTTCCGTTTCTTCTTCTCTCTTACATTCTTTGGCCCTATTAAGTGCAATTTTGGTCCAAATAACCAAACACCATTAGGCTTATGAAGCTGGATTTGTTGCATGACTTTTGGATTTGTCCTGAATTAACCATCGTCCCAATCATCAGGAATTAAATGCATTTTCTCTCAAATTTGTTGCTTTGCTCCTAAAGCCGTTGTACCCCCTCCACGCCCGACTCCACCCACTCCGCCAAAAACCAGACCCCCGCCGGGCCCGGGACCCTGTCGCGCAGATCAGGCCACCTGCCAGAACGGACAGTGCATCTCACGAGATTACGTGTGCGACGGTGAAATGGATTGCGCCGATGGCAGTGACGAGTCCAAGTGCGGTAAGAAACAACTTTCCAAACGTTGACTTTTCATTTCCCGCATCAGCTGCTCAGGAAACAATCATTCGTAGTCTTGAAATACAACTCTTTTAACGAATTACTTTACTTTTTACTTTCCACAGGAACTCCATCTCCGTGTGAACCCAACGAGTTTAAGTGTCAGAACGGCCGCTGTGCGCTGAAACTGTGGCGGTGTGATGGAGATAACGACTGTCAAGACAACTCGGATGAGCTGAACTGTCGTAAGTGGTACTTGATCTTCTCTTTAGACTAATCACAGGTCAGTGTTTGAAGCCAATTGACTTTTAAATGCAAATTGCCTCCAATTCATGTCGTCATTTCGCGTCCTCATCAGTAACAAGACAATTTTTTTGGCTTCTGTTTAGCCACCAAAAGTCCAGGGGACACATGTGCTCCCGAGCAGTTTGTGTGTCTGACTGACCGCACGTGTATTCCGGCCAGTTACCAGTGCGACGAGGAGCCGGACTGCGCAGATCGCTCTGATGAATATGGTTGTGGTAAGATGGTTTATATAAGATGGTTTGTGGTTGTGGTGCTTTATTTTGATCTGCCTTCACACCACGTGGCCTTCTTGTCTTTAGCGGTCAAGCTGTGTTAATAACACTGTTTTCTGAAAGCATCATAATGTCAACAACGACTATGATCACTTATTGCGTTATTTAACATCAATTGAATTGAATTGAAAGTCCTTTGTTCGTCCACACTGGGAGGAAATGTCTCTGTTGCAGCAGCAGCAGAATTTTAAAATAGAAAACAGTAGAATATAAAGAGTATTATGATTTAAATACAGTTTAAAGAAATATAGAACAAAGAAATGTAACATTGCCCTGTATACAGAATTACCATATTTACATTACATTAATATGAGCAACCCCCTGATGCAAAAAAAAGATTCATTTTTATCTATTTTTTTGTTTTTATTTATGTTTGAAAGCATTACAGAAAATAAACAGATTAATAATAAAAAATGTGATATATATATATATATATATATATATA
>CM051495.1:11528296-11576776 GCA_028031935.1 Paedocypris micromegethes
CAGGCGCAATTTTTATTCTGCATTGTTCATTCACACACACGCACCAACGCAAACGAATATATGTATAAATGTGTATAATTTATCTTGAATGATTGTGCTTGTTTTAGCTGCGGGATTTGTCCAATCACAGCCGCTGTAAGAGCAACGTGACAACTACGTCATCTGCGCTCTGGCGGCATTCAGTTAGTTACTTTAGAACACGGCCGCGGCGCTTAGTCGCTCTGGTCGCTTCAGAGTAGCCAGAGCCAGGCGAACGGAAGCTGTCGTTTGCGTAAATCGAGAGATTTTTTTAACCTTAAAGAATATGGCGAGCTCAAAGCTGGCCGTCGATTAGAAAAGAAAAGTTGACTTTGAAAACTGCGAGTTTAAGAGTGAGTGGACAGAATAATATGCATCCGCGCGAAGCAGAAAACCAATGTGTTTAATCTGCAATGAGACTGTCGCGATCGTCAAAAGTGATCGTGAAATGCCATTTATTAATCCAAGCACGCACAATTTGAACAAATTACCCTCCACCACACACACACACACACACACACACACACACACACACACACACAGGCAACGAACGTCTCACGTGTCCTGGGACAACACAAGACACCTTTCTCTAATGCTGAAATAGTCAATGAGTGTGTAGTGGTGACTGCTCTGTTTGAAGGGACTCAAAAGGATAATTCACAATTTATGATCTTTCTCAGATTGTTTGATGAAGAAAAGGGAGGTGAACAATATTGTGTCAAATTTATGAAGATGTTTTGGGTCTTACAAACCTCACACAAGGAGGGATTACATTTATGAAGTAGTAGATTCTTAGAGATCGAGAGATTGACCTGAAGCATGTTGTTTCTATATGGATGACGTGCCATTCACATATCGATTCATATTTGCAACTTGACCGATATTTTTCCGGACCTCAGACCGAACGGAAATTTCATAAGTGGACCCTTCAAGTTTATAATTGAGGACCCCTGCTCTAGACTTAACAGACATTTTTATTATTTTTTGATTATGTATTTATTTTTTTTCACTAAATTGGCTGAAAGCTCAAATTTGAAGTGAACTTTACTTCACTTTACTTTTACTTTTACTTTTACTTTACTCTATATTTGGCAGATGCTTTTACTCCAAGCGACTTATTTGGCGTCAACGTGGCAGCCGTCTTTACTTTTATTGCCACTGAATTAGTTCATGTTCAAGTTTATTTATATAGCGCCATTCTTAGTCCCAGACCAACGCAAAGCCGATGTGCAGAATTAGGAAAGAAAAAAAAGTCTTTAAAGAACAAAAATGTCCATTGGTCATCTGTGTTCAAAATTAGGAAAAAGAGTCAGTTATTAAAGAGAAATGTCCATTGTTCAGCTGTGTTCATAATATGTGGCTTTGACCATTAGAATTAAATCAAGTTTTTTATGCATTTATTTACTTTTTAATTGGACCGTCTTTGCAGAATCACAATGACGAGTGAGAATGGACAAGGGACGCTCACCATTCGAGATGTGAAGGAAAGTGACCAAGGGGCTTACACTTGTGAAGCCATAAATGCTAAAGGACTAGTGTTTGCTATTCCCGACGGCGTCCTCAGCCTCTCCGAAAGACCAAATCCAGGTACGACATGAACAGAGCACATTGATAATGGGCATTCCAGAACAATCACAATCAAATATAACGGATGCGCTTAAACTCTCGTTCTCCTTTTTCTTGTCTTTCCTTCTGCTCTTGTTTAACTTGACAATTGGATTTTTTTCATGCAAACTGTTTCCTTTCTGTTCTGTGGCTGTGATTATGCGATGGTGCGGTGGTGATCTTACCATCCTTTGTCTTCATGTTGTTCTTGTCCAGTTGTGTCATCCTCTCTGTACGTGTTATCAGGTGATTGTCGTGACGGACACTTTAGTGTGGGCGATCACTGCATGCCTTGCTTCTGTTTCGGAATCACAAAGAACTGTCAGAACACCAAACGCTACCGCAGCCAAATCACGCTGCGCTTCACAGAGGAGGAAGACTACAAAGGTACTTTGTAAATGTTACTGGTGCAAACTTACAATGTAACAACTCATTGAATGGTTTTTTTCCCCCGAAGGAGTCAACGTTTCATTTCCCAGTCGTCCTGGCACTCCTCCGCCGCTCTCCTCCACTCAGATGTTGATCGATACAGAGATTGAGGAGTTCCAGCTTGTGGATCTTTCTCGACGCTTCCTTGATCAGGAATCCTATTGGACTTTACCGCGCCAGTTTCTGGGAAATAAGGTGTGCTTTCTAAAATCTTATTATAGAAATCACTCACTACAGGATTTCTCACTTTATGTATTTGCAAGGGGAAACAAATTGGGGCTGGAGATGAGGCAGAAATTTGTGGGAATTTTGCATTGTTTATATGTTTATGTATACCCTGTTTTAATAGTACAATATCTGTACTTGACACAAATCACAGAAAGTCTTACGTTTTAATTTTACTGATTTTGAGGCACTTAAAAGTATTTGACAATATACCCAAACTTTTACAGATAAGGATCATAAGAAGAAGATGTATACATGGTAATAAAAGCTGTATTTTAGCTGCAGAAATGCTTTCTCACAGCCCTAAATATTCTTCATCTTTAGACTTAATCTTGTGAACCAGTTGATAAAGTCTGAATTACCTGCAAATTGAATGTTTATTAATAATTTGCAGCTTAATGGCACGCAAATTGTCAAATCAATGACAAATTACCAATTTTGCGGGATTGCGAATGAACTGTGGCATTTACTTGAATGACGAAGAACTGGAACACTGTTCAATTTTGTATTTTAAAATTTTGTACCACAAACGAATTTTGTTTCTCAAATGCAGAAACTTTGAAAATCGTTTTTTCTTTTACACTGAAGAATGAGACTCAAACATAAGCTTTTTCTTGTTTTATTAGAAATACAGGCACATTTGTTTCTAATGCAGTGCGCACAGGATGAATAACAATGAGAAAAAACAACATAAATAATACTTTCGTTTTATTTATTTTATATAATTATTTTTATTATATATCATTTTTTATTATAAAACATACAGCAGGTTCATAATATGGGGCCAAACTTCACGTTGCTTTGATTTTTGTGGGCCACAAAAATGTATAAGAATTAATATTTAAGAATTAAATATGGATATTTAAAAGTAGTCCATTGGCTGAAACTTGGGAAAACAAAATGAAAGTCCACAATCGGCCATCCGATGCGTATTTTATTAGTTCAGCGTCCGCCCTAGTTTTTCAGAAACCATCTTCGGAATGTTATGTTCATTATGTTTTGTTAATTTATTGTTCACAAACATGTTCAAGCATTATCTTCTTTTTTTTAAATGACTTGATTTACTAATGAAGTTAGCAATTGAATTGACAGCCTTTCCTTGGAGGAAGTTCATATAAGGCTCATCGCCAAGCGTTTTTGAGTTCTTGGCCTGTTAAACTCTGCTGTTGTTTACTAGGTCTTGTTATTGGATGTTAATTTATATTAAGATGTCTGATAACAATCATGCTTGGTCTTTATTACAGGGAATATTTCACTGTTGAATACACTGTCAACACTCTGATTACTGAGCTTTCCTATGTGTGTTGTTCAGGTGGACTCTTATGGAGGTTATCTGAAGTTCAAAGTGAGTTACTCACTGCAGCGCGGGGGATCGGAACCGAAAGAGAAGCCAGATGTTATCATAAGTGGCAATGGACAGAGATTTATCTATCGAAGAGGCAACCCCACATCACCTGACACCATCAACAACAGAGAGATCAAGTTTACGGAGGTGAGACTTTTAAATTAAAGTAATTTTTCAGAACAATTTTCCTTCCATACTTATGGTCTTATCTAGGGATGCACTGATACCACTTTTTTGGAAAACGAGTAGGAGTACTTGCATTTCAGTACTCACAGATACTGAGTACTTAAAAAAGCATAATTTTATTTTACAGGTAACAGTTTTAGTCTTATAATATATCAGAAAAAGGTGCTAGTTTGGAATTTAAACATTTATTTAAAATGAAGAGCATGTTGTATGCAACATATTACAGAACAATTAATGTAAAGAACATTTGTAAACGGTGACCGTGCAACTCCAGTGTTTTTTCTCAGCTTTCTTCTTGTTCTTTAAAAGAAATAATACACATTTAGAACTCAAACGTTGTAGGACTTTGCTTAAATCATTTATTGAACCAGAGTTGAACAGCAGTATTTATATAAACTGATTTTGATTTGGGATTAATTAAACATCATAATAAACATCTACTGCAAATACTAGTGCAAACGTGCATCACATGCTGTATTACAAGTCATTAATGGGACAAAACGGGACTTAAAAACACTGGCTCCTAACCTCTCCAAATTCTTTATTTAAGTCTGCGTCTCGGTACATGAACTGTTTAGCCAAGCAGGAGGTGTTTATGCCATTGGTTAGCACGGTTTAGTAGGAGCGCTTGCATATCTGCCCGCATCCAACCCCTTCTCGTGCTCATTTGTCTCGAAGCCGGAAAAGTTTCAGGCAAAATTTTTTTCATGCATCTTTTTGACTTAAACCGGTCGTGAAAACTCGGCAACTATTGGCAGACTGCCAAACGAGTACAAACACTTTAGATCATGTGGTATCGGCTTATCGGTATCGGTGCATCCCTAATCTTAACATACTTAAGTAATAAAACTTTATCTGTCCATCAGGAAAACTGGCAGCACACCTCTGGACGGGTAGTGACTCGCGAAGACCTCATGAAGACCCTTGCCAATCTTGAGACTATCCACATTCGCACTATATATGACAATCGAATGGCCAGTGTTGGGCTGAGTGACATCCGCATGGACACCACCACCAAGGAATTCAGTTTACAGGGGAACCCGAGAGACGTGGAGGAGTGCAGGTACATGTTGCTTCTAGTTTCCTGGGGATCTTGGCCTTTATGGACTCTACCTTCATCAGTCTTGAAATCTATTTCATTTCAAGATTTGGGTGGGAAGAAATAACACACACACAGACACGTTTGAAATGAGTGTACATTCGTTAGTAACTTTAGGAAAAGATTAGGTTCAGGATAAGACAAATCCTGTTCTTTTCCTGTTTTTTGTGATTCTGAGGTTGTAAAAGGGCTAATTTTGGCATGAAAAGGCATAGTTTGCCATTTACACACAAATAAATACAGTTATAGATTAGATTAGAAATTAAAATGATCTAATCAAATTATATCCCATTACAACATTGTAATTAAATTATAATTTTACGTGATAATGAACTACTTTCACATGCATTACGTTTTGATGGGAGTTTCCCTAAAGTAAACCAAGGGAAATTGTTAAGCTCTGAAACTGAAATTTGCAGAAGAATACTGATGTGGAGTGTTAATGCGTTAACTGTGTAGCGTTCAACTCTATGTAGTGTTCAATTCGATGAGGTGTTCAGCTCTGTCTACCGTTAAACTCTGTTAACCGTTAAACTCTGTGTGGTGTTCAACTCTGTGCAGTGTTCTCAAGAACAAACTCAAGAACATAGAAATATAGCCTGTTGTATGTTCGTCAAATAATGAAATTATCATGTTGCGTTATATGGTACTGCTCAACTCATTGTGGCAAACATTGGGTAGTTATAATTATAAGACCACTTACTAGGACCAAAATGATATGCTCCCATTGCTCCCAACTGGAGTCCACTGTAGAAATTTTACACTTAATAATTAATATTTATTAAATATTAATAGATATTTTAATTGATATAAATATGTTAAAATATATTTAAATATATCTAATATATTATTTAAAACAGTCAAAATAAAACCTGTTTTCCGCCTCACAGATGTCCCGCTGGGTATTCGGGCTTGTCATGCGAGTCCTGCTCCCCTGGTTTTGAGCGGGTACCTGGACCCTACTTGGGCACTTGCGCAGGTTGCAGCTGCAACAATCACGCCAGCGCCTGCGACCCCATAAGTGGCCATTGCCTGGTAAGAACTCCCGGGCAGAACCTAGGGAAACTTCCAGAGACGATTGTGTTTATTTGTGAATGTCTTGTGACAGAGCTGCCAGCACAACACAGAAGGCGCTCAATGCGACAAATGCAAGCCTGGCTACTTTGGTGACCCGAGTCGGGGGCGTTACGATGACTGCAAACCCTGTCCTTGTCCCTACACTGAAACGTCACGGAGGTATTTGCGTGTTATCAATAATAATCCAACTTTCTCTGATGATTGTAACTGCAAAGTCCATCCTATTGTTTGAAAGGTTTTCTGATACGTGTTTCCTGGACCATGACACGCAGGCCACATGCGACAACTGCAGGACTGGCTACACCGGGCGACGTTGTGAGAAGTAAAGATGTCACGACATGTTGTGTTGTTGGCACGACGTCCATCTTTTCTGTTTTTTCCCCACAGATGTGCTGCAGGCTATACTGGCAACCCTCTTCAGCCCAATGGCAAATGCGTCTTAGCTGCTGGCTGTGAGTCTTGAGCTTTAAATACCTGATTTATCCGAGTTAAATGCGTTTTATGGTTGCCCTATGGCTACTTTTCTTGTTGTAGACGCTTACATTCATAGTGGTACCTCCACTTACAAATGACTCTGCTAACAAAAATCAAGCTCATCAACAACACCAAAAAACAATTTTACAGAACTAAGAGGGTTACAGGAATCGTACTTACGGAATCGCTGACACATCACGCAGGACGGAAGCTTTGTTGTGAAAATGCGACACCCGGTGCCAGAGAAAGGCAATGCAGGTTGTGTTGTTAAACTCTGAGAAATAGTGTTCGTGTGCAAACAACCATCGTGCTATTTTGCAACAACAACATTTCAGAGAGAAGACTTTCAGAACAGTGTCTGTGTTGTTTCATTATGTTTACGCACAAAAGTATAACCAGAGTGAGGATAATCAGGGTCCGCGCTGATCCGAATACATCAGTTATAGTGAGATTCTAGATGGCGGACGTAACATGTTTTTTTCATTACTGTCATTACGATAATTTAGCATATTCTAAAACTATTTTTTCATCGGATTTACGTGCAAAATGCGGTGCATTTTACGAAACTGCTGTTGGCACAAATTAATTATGTAAAGGGAGGCACCACTCTAGTCTTTATATTCCGGTGTTTTATGGAATGCCAGTGATCGCATGTGCGAGTGATAATGGTATTTGTACCTTCTTCAGCATTTACCAAGTGCGATGACAGAGGAACGGTCAATCCCGCCAGCAAGCCATGTTATTGCAAGGTATGAGACTGGACCATTTTTCTAACATTACGTTATTTTTGTGGAATGGAAATGCTAATGCTAATGTTTTTTGTGATTCAGGCCAATGTGGCTGGAGCTCTGTGTGACGAGTGTAAAAGCGGCGGCTTCCACCTGTCAGCTGGTAACCCCGAGGGCTGCCTGCAGTGCTTCTGTATGGGGGTCACCAAGCAGTGCGCCAGCTCAACCTGGACCAGAGATCAGGTAGTGTCCTACTGCCATTGTTTTAAAGGAGGTGTTTTAAAATGTTAGATTAACTATATATTTGGGCTGTCAAACGATTAAACCAAATTAATCGTGATTAATCGTGATTAAATCACAACTAATAATAATTTAATAATTGATTATTAATAATTCTTTAGTATTAACAATTATTAATAATATGAACAAGTATAGAATCTTGTAATATTGAAAATTGAAGTGTAAATTAATGTTTACAACTCAACACAAAATAAACACTTGTTTATATACTGTAATATACCGTTTTGACTAAAGGAAACAATGGGTAAGCCGGTCATAATAATTAAAAAAGAAATAAGTAATTTCTTTTGAGGAAAAGAGACAACAGATATTTATTTGTATATTTGTTATCAATTTATATAAATTAAATAAATTAATATAAAATGTAATATATCTTGCTAAAAAGCAAGATATTTTAGTATAATCTTATGACCATCAATATGATGATTTTCTTATTTTCCATTTGTAAATTATACGTGATATCCACTAAAAAAGTACTATAATAAGTTATTATTAATCTACTTAATTAAAATGTAATGAACAGATTACGTGGGATTTGCATAAATATATCAGTAAGTGCATTTTTAAGACTTCCTCTTTCCACAGCATCTTTTGGGCTTATTTTTAAAAATGTGATGACGAATGAAAAAAAATGTGTTCGTTTACACAAAGGTCCGAGGTGGTGTCAACGGTCAGCTCTTCACCCTCTCCAACGCTGCCAACACTAGAACCATCACTGAAGGCATCAGCCAAAGATCCGGTGCCGAGGTGGTCTACCGATCTTTCCCCAGGATACCCAGCGACATCTACTTCTGGGTCTTGCCTGAAAGTTTCCGGGGGGACAAGGTGAAGAACGTCTCTGAAGAGCTGTGAAGACCTGACACTAAACATTCTGATCTGTGTGAAGGTGACGGCGTATGGTGGAGAGCTGCAGTACAGGCTTCGCTATGAGCCTCAAGCTCGCTCACTGGTGATCGATGGACAACCAGATGTGGTGATCCAAGGAAACGGCATCTACCTGGAACATTTCTCGGAAACCAAACCACGTCCTAGAGTGCCAGCTACTATCACTGTGCCTTTTAGAGAGGTTTGTTGGAAAGATGCGTATGTTTCATTTAAACCTATATGCTAATGACAAATATCTAATGTTTGAGCCTAGATGAGCCAAATTGTGAAACGACAACAGAATTAGTTGGCATGTGGCCTGGCACAGAAGGTTTCAGGACACACACACATTTTTCTTTGAATCTGTGAAGAATTGTAGGCATTTTTGAAATTCCTATATGTTCAATCCCAAACAAAAGTCAATTGTAGCCATGTATCAAGATTCCACCAAGACCCTCAAACAGGCCTTCAAAGCTATGAGGACCAGCCAAAGGTCCCACTAGTCCCCTGGTATGAAAAAACTACCTTTTGAGTCTGTTATAAAAATGTCAGATCACACATACACACACACAACTACACAAGTCACATGATAGCAATATGATTTTTTCATTAGGTTTTTTTAAGACTATAATTTGTCGTGTTGAATTAATTATAAAAAAGCCAAGCTTGTGCAATGTCGGACTTTTTCTCCGTAAGATTTTTCTTTTAATTGAATCTGTGATCCTCATAGTCTGCCTGGAGACGGAATGATGGTCAGCGATGTACTAGAGAACATCTCCTGATGGCTCTGGCCGATCTCAGTGTCTTGATGATCAGAGCCACTTATGCGGACAACATGGCAGAGAGCAGGTGATTTTACCCTACGGAGAGTTTTGATGCCCTGTCTCGCTTAATTCTATTTAACAGTGTCTTAACTGATTTTGATCTCCATCTTGATTACAATTGTTGTATTATAATTTTAATAATAATAATGATAATTATTATAATATAGGAATAATCTTAGTCTTATCATTGCTGTGCATGCATGATCTGTTGTGTACTGATGTTTTTATATTATGATCAATTTACCTACACTAATTTAGTACCTTTTTTTCCTTGTATATTTAGAAAATTCCAAATATCATATTTTTTAGACTGTAAGGTTTAAATAATATAATATAATCTGGGAAAGAATATGCTTCTTATTTGTGGAAAAAGATTAACAAAGTAGACATGTACTATTGGTGCTTGTAGTCCGAAATTGACAGTACCTGTTAAACAGATGCTTTTATATTAAGCGAATCACTAATATTTCAATCTGGATCTGTCTTGTCTAGTATCTCCGACATCCAAATGGACATCGCAGTTCCGCACACCACAGGAAGCCAGCCGGCGTTGGAGGTGGAGGAATGCGCCTGTCCTCGGGGATACACGGGCCCTTCATGTCAGGTGGGTCTCACATCGGCCTGAGAGAACTTACAAGTCCCTGTGGTGGATTTGCTCTAATCTAAGTCCCAAACTAGTACTTGTTAGACTTTATAACTATCCTTTATTTATTTTGCGAATGGCTTTGAGAGCAAAGGTTTGGAGAGCGAGCTCGGCACAGACACGCCTGTGAACTCGCTCACCCGTGACTGACCCATTGTTCACAGGACTGCGACGTTGGCTACAGCCGCACACCTGGGCTTTATCTTGGCACCTGTGAGAAGTGTGACTGCGGTGGGCACGCCAGCAGCTGTGACGCAGACACGGGAGAATGTGTGGTGGGTTCACCTCGGCATGCGTTTTTTTTTCGTTTTTTTGTAATGATTATACGCATTTCAGAAATCTTTATTGGCCAAGTTGTGAATGACAACCAGGAATTGAGTGTGGTCTTACACTGTCTTTTTCCCTCTTTTTACATGTGTTAACATAAATATATAAATAAGGAAAAAACAGTGACATGAAATGAAACATAAATAACACAATTGACACAAATAACAAAAAAAAAAAAGACAAAAAACACCAAAAACGTAGAGGGTCCTGAAGAGCGGAGAGCCGAGGCTGAGGATAGAAACAATTTTTTCGGTGCAAAGGTTTTTTTTACTTGTATGTTTAGAAAATTTCAAATGCTGTATTTTTCGGACTATAAGGCACACTAAAAAATCCTAAATTGACTGTGGACCTTAAAACATTGAAAGCAATGCGCACCTTATGTGGAACAAATTAGGAAAAAAACTATTATTAGTGGTGACCTTCGTTCCGAAAATTACGGTACGTGTTTATCAAGAAATTTGCTTTATGATCAAATTTTTAACCATCTTTATTCTTTCTATTGGAATTGAAACCACAACCTTGGTGTTGCTACTGTAAAGAAAACTAATTTCAATTAAATTAAAAAATTTACTAAAGATTTTAGAGGCAAATACTTTGGAGAGAAAAGGTATTTTGGAGATATATCTTTGAAAGGAAAAAAAGACTTACCTTTGCAAGGAAAAGTTGAGACAGAGAAAGAATAAATAAAGCTGAAAAGATTGAGACAGAAGAGAGTCAGAGAAGGAAATGTATTAAGACATAAGGAATATAAGGAAAAGACTATGAGACAGAAAGGAGAGACAGAGAAGACAAAAGATTAAAACTTTTTGTACATTTTATTCAGTTATATAATTATAACATCAATTAAACATAATCATTTTTTATTATTATATAATTTTTTTAGAATTGCCTACATAACACCATCGGCCGTCGTTGTGAAAACTGTATTCCTGGATTTTACGGAAATCCGAAGAGCGGTGATCCACAAGCGTGCCGACCCTGTCCGTGTCTCCGGCTGTCCAACAACCAGTCAGTTTCTTTTCATCTCATCGAGTGAAATTCGTAAGATGTCTTTCCTAAAACACTCGGAAATCTTATCAAGTCCTTTGTTTGTTCAAAGACCCGCTTCTTGTTTCCTGGATGTGGATGGACATCCTACATGTGAATGTCCTGCTGGTTATACTGGAAGACGTTGTGAAATGTAAGTTAACTTTATCTAACTAAGGGCCAAGGGTCGGGAACCTTTTTGGTTCAGAGAGCGTACCTTTTTTAAGGTACAATCCACTCATCAAAGCTTTGGTATTATTTGCTACAATGAGACCAAATTATGTGAAACCACCATTGTGTGTGTGTGTGTGTGTGTGTGTGTGTGTGCGCAGAGCTGCCAGCGCTGAACTCCGGCTTTATTAACTATCGTTTATTTAATATACTTATCTAAAGACTTCTCCAAATTGTCTATAAAAGCTCAAAATGACAATGGTATTTAATGGGAATCATCACCTCGCAATGACTTATGTAGGCAAATGCATTTAGTCCAAAAGAGAAATAACGGCCAGAAATATTCTAATGTAAAGATGTCAGCTAGGATTTTTTTTTTACGAGATCCATATGCAGACATCAAAAGAGCTATATCTCTAGACTCTAGAGCCACAGGTTCCCGACCTCTGATCTAGGCTTTATACTGTGTAAACTGGGTTAATGCTGGTGGAGAATTTGATCAGCTTCGCTTTTCCTTCTGCAAGAAAGCATGTGTCTTGCTTCTTAGTTGCACATTTGTCCAGGGGTATGGGAGGCTCAAACATGGGTTCCATCTATGTGAAGAAGCTGTGCTGCTTGAAATATGTGTCTACTTGCCATACAATTTTGTTTTCACGCAAACATTATTGCGAGAGGTTTTTTGGAACATCGTCCCTTTTTTGCTTCTGTTTTTATGCTTGTTCAGTCTTTTCTGGCTCTCTGATAGCGTTTATGCTTAACCTGAGGCATAAACACGTTGGTGTTGTAATCTGGGAAAGGAAGTGGTTTGTGGAGCTGTCACGGACGCAAACGCTTTTGGGATGGGAGCCTGGGGATGAAAGTGTTGGAAAAAAACGGTACCAATGTACCTTGTCTAAATCTCAGCACTTCAGACTGCGGAGACTTCTACCTTGAAGAATCGAAAAGTTTTCTTCCTTCGGCGTGCAGCGATGCTTTTGAGTCTAACCTTGGAAAAAAGCAAGTTCCTGATGGAGAGTCAATGTTTTTGAACCATGAAGTTGACAAAAACAGTGGTTGTAAAGTGGATTATCGTTTGTGCCTTACAAATGACTCACTTTCAAGGCCAACAAACACTAAATCATCAACCAATAGTTCAAATCTGGGTTTGATCCAAGAACCCTCTTCAAACGAGACCCAAAAGAGTCCTAAAGAACGTCAACAGAAGTTTCAGATGCTGGTAAGAAAGCAGACAAACGTCTTTAACCAGCGGCTGAGGATGCTGGAGAGCAACACTCTGGACATGAAGGATAGCCTGGAGTTCATCAAGAAGCAGCACAGGCGCTTTAACTCTCGACTCAAGACTGTTTTGTCTCAATATAATGGGAAAGCAAGAACTGACGAGCTCAGCAAAAAGTACTCGGACACTGCAAAGAGGATAAGTCGACTCGAGCAAAAGCTGGAGATATTAATTGATGGTTTTACTGCTCTCGCTCATGAGATCAACAAATTGAAACGTTCAAACCGAAGCCCACATCCATCACATGCTCGTAAAAGAGCTGAGGTTGCAAGAGCTCTGGCTCCAACCTGGACTAGCATGTCAACTAGTTTACCATTACCGACATTGGTCTCTAAAATTCTACCCACCACACAGGATGTAGAATCTCAACCCAAAGTGTTTTGGACTGAAAACACACAAGGGAAAAAACCTAAATCTGTTCCAGAGAAGATCACATCTTCTGTTTTCAAAGATCTTCCCATACGATCCATCCCTGCATCAAACGCCACTGTTTTACCAATCTTCTCCAACAAAAAGCTACTCAAACTGCCAAAGATTCAGAAAGAGCTGGATAGTTCTACTACCTTAAAGCCAAGAAAACAAAGGCCAACATCTGGAACACCAGCAACCTCTCAGATTCCATCGCTCTCAAAACCTTCTGGAACAGAAACCCCCCCAAAAAAAGAGTTAAAGCCTAATAAACCACAACGAATCGATTCTGTGATGGTACCGATTCAAAATTCCACATACAGACCGTTAACAGACAAACTATCTCACAATGTTCAGAGGAAGAGAGGAGGTTCTGGGTCTTCAGGCAAAAAAATCCACTCAGATGATTCTCAGACAGAAAGGACTTTGGGATTTAAGGAATTGGCTACGGACTTCACCTTCACTACTGCTGCTAGTAACTCTGCTCACAAAACACAGCCAACAAGAAGCAACATTCAAAGGTCTACGAAGAGGAAACCGGCGCAGAGAACTTCTAAACACTTGAGCATGTTAAACATCTTCAAACAATCAGTGGGGCAAACGGTGCCGAAAAGGTCCCGACTGAAACCAAAAGGGAATTTTTATCTTGTTTTAGGAAAGCTGGCTTTTCCTATCAAACTCATTCCTGATTACTAGTCACATCGTTTGTAACTAGTGCTGGCCATTAGTCACTTTTAAAATACAATCTATGATCTATGAATATTCATTACACCAATTTTGATTATTTGCAATATGCAATTATAAGTACTCTTTCGAATGTAAATACCCTGTTTATACAAATATAAGAGCCCATTGTTAATATGCGCATGATTCAAATATGCACGTAAATATATAAGCATCCTCTTTTCCACGTTTCAAGTCAGGAGTAATCACAAATAAATGTAAATATGTTGTCTTTATGTTGAAATATTAGACATAAAAAAGCTTTAGCCATGCAGTGACACTTAGCAGTGGCTAAATAACACTGGAAGAAATGAAATCAAATAAAATACAATAAATATTTTTTTGCTGCTCACGTGCAACTGAGAACCTGGCAACTCCTTGAGACAACACAATTCCCAGAATAGTCCCGCATATGGACAAAGCAAATGGAATCGTGGCACCCTTTACTGGAGATGTACTCTGCTACATTTAGAAATAATATCCAAATGTTATTTTTTTCAATCTATTATTTAGGTAAAGCGACCTTGAAGTGAAATATGGGGACGAGTCACAACTTAGGTTTGTAAAAGAATCATTTAAGGAAAGTAGTTGGCCAGAATTTTTGGTTTTTGGGAAGTCAGAACACCAAGGACGTATTTATGTTCACCAATTTTGTGCATGAAAGGTATTGGGAGGTGCTTATACTTGCGTATTTAGGGTTCCCAATTTGATCCAAATTTCGTTTCCAGAGATCATATTTTTATTTACAAATATATAAACCGCATGCACGTTTGTGTGTTAATACGTAAATTATGCATTTTTATACTGTATTCAAACCCCCCATTGCTAAATTAGACATGATTGACACGATAAATTAGATTTATTATACGTAACTAAGTTAGTTGTAATATAAGTAAAGCATAAATAACAAGCAACTGAAGTGTGCAGCTTTCTAAATTCTGTCAGGTTGAAGGTCATCTTGTCCAGGATCTACTTGTTGATCGTAAAATTGATTTTCTCTGTTTAACTGAAACCTGGCAGCAACAAAATGACTTTTCCGCTCTAAATGCCTGCACGCCTCCTGGATATGTTTACATCTCGAAATCACGTGAGTCTGGGCGAGGGGGCGGGATTGCGATGCTGTTTTCCGAGCATTTCAAACTTTCTCCTATAACTGCACTTGTCTCATGCTCATTTGAGTCCCTGGCGTTCCAATTGTCTGGTCATGTCCCCACCATCATGGCTGCAGTTTATCGGCCGCCAAAACCAAGCAAAGAATTTATTACCGACTTTGCCTTATTTGTCACTCATCTGTCGTCATTATCGCCTAATATAATTATATTTGGGGACTTCAATATTCATATTGACAATTCTACCTGTAGCCTTACCAAGGATTTTTTATCATGTCTGGACAGTTTTGGACTTTTTCTAGCAATTTATCAACTTCCCCACGCATTCTAAAGGTCATACTCTGAATTTGTTATGTTGCTCTGGTATCACTCATGTTGATTGTAAGTCTGATTTTATTTCCTTCTCTGATCACCTACTCATCTCATTTTGTGCTAAATTGTTTCTCCATACTATCTATCCTTCGCGCATCATCACTTTTCGAAATATTAAGAACATTGACATGGTCATGTTGTCTGACAAAATTCGTTCTGTCTTGTCCGAGTGCAATGCTAAATCTACTGTTGATGAACTGGTCTCCCACTATAATGACTCCCTCCAGAACCTCCTAAATAACCTGGCTCCAGTCAAGAGCAGATCAGTCACCTTCTCCCGTACCGCTCCGTGGTTCACTCCCCCACTCAGACTCCTTAAACGCAAGGGGCGTCAACTTGAACGCCTCTACAAAAAAACAGGCTTAAATATACACAAGGAAATGTACCTAAATCACATGCTGCTTTAAAGGGACTCTATTGCACAAGCCAAAAATCATTATTACGCTACTGTTATTAATGCTGGCGCAGGAAATCATAAGACTGTGTTCTCCGTGCTCAGGAAAATCACGAATGCCCCTGACATGTTGCCTGCATCCTTGTGCTCCAGTGACTACTGTGATGGCCTACTTTCCTTTTTTACTGAGAAAATCAAAACCCTCCATCAAGCTCTCAATGTCTCTGATCTAAACATCTCGCCTCACTCTGAACCTATAATATCACCTGAGAATTATCTTGCTAGTTTCATCCTTCCACCTGTATCTGATATTCACAGCCTGGTTTTAAACTCCAAAACATCCACTTCCCAACTTGATCCCATGCCAACTGCTCTTATTAAATGAAGAATTACTGTTCTCGCTCCATACATAACCAGCATAATTCATGCATCGTTGTCTAGTGGTAATGTCCCTCTCTGTCTTAAAACAGCTGCTATCTCCCCTATTCTGAAAAAAAACGGGGGCGGATCCAAACGACTATAATAATCTACGTCCCATTTCCAACCTACCGTTTCTGTCAAAAATACTGGAAAAAATTGTTGTCACTCAACTCCATGCCCATCTCACATGCAATAATCTATATGAACAGTTCCAGTCAGGCTTCCGACCCCAACACTCGACTGAAACAGCATTAATTAAAATAACTAATGATCTCCTCCTTGCTGCTGATTCTGGTTTACTATCTCTCCTCATACTTTTAGACCTCAGTGCTGCATTTGACGCCATCTCCCACTCAATTCTATTAGACAGACTTCAGTCTATCGGCGTCATTCACCTAACTCTGTCCTGGTTTAGCTCCTATTTACCTGATCGTACTCAGTTTATCAAAATACAGACTTTCACATCTCGCTCCGCTCCAGTCACCACAGGGGTTCCACAGGGGTCTGTACTTGGGGCCCCTTTTATTCATTATCTACATTCTCCCGCTTGGTCATATTTTCCGGAAGCATAACATCCAATTTCCGCTGTTACGCGGATGACACCCAACTCTATCTCTCCTCCAAACCAGATTCCATTCTCCCTCCCACTTGCCTTTCTGAATGCTTACTAGACGTCCGCTCTTGGCTATCCAGGAATTTTCTTAAACTAAACAACGATAAAACTGAATTGTTACTCGTCGGTAATAAATCATCACTTTCCAAACAAACTAGTTGTATCCTAACTATCGACTCATCATCTATATCCCCATCCTTTCAAGTTAAGAGTCTGGGTGTCATCCTCGACAGCACACTCTCTTTCACCGCACACATTAATAACATCACACGTTCAGCTTACTTCCATCTCCGCTGCATTAATTGTCTGCGTCCCTCCTTTACATCACATTCAGCTGCTATTCTGGTTCATAGTCTAGTCACGTCTAGGCTAGACTACTGTAATTCTCTCCTAACTGGTCTGCCCAAAACATCTATTCAAAAACTTCAGCTAGTACAAAACTCTGCAGCACGCATCATCACCAGGTCCGCACTCACTTCTCACATCACTCCCTCTCTAAGGCAACTTCATTGGCTCCCCATCTATTATCGCATCCAATACAAAGTCCTGCTCCTCACTTTTAAGGCCATCCAAAACTATGGGGGCTCGAGCTTTTAGCCATACTGCTCCTCACCTGTGGAACTCCCTCCCTCCAGACCTACGAAACTGCAATAGCCTGTCTGTCTTCAAATCCCTGCTCAAAACACACCTTTTCCATAATGCATTTGCTCCCCACTAGCCTCCCTCATCATCTTTTTTCTCTTTTTTTTTTCATCTCAATTGCGCTTTTTTTTCTATCTAGTTTTGCCGTGTGGCTTTGTCTGTTTAAGCTTTGAGCATTGTTTGTGTATTATTTTTGTGTTGTTGTACGGTGTCCTTGTGTGCTGAAAGGCGCCCATAAATAAAATTAATTAAAATGAATTGTTGGAAAGTAGAAACAAAATGAGAGTTTCTGTGTTGCTTTAAATTCACACATAATGAGAGAAATTCACTTCCTTTTGGTCAGTCTAATCAAGCAAAACTTTATTCCCGCACTGAAGTCATGTCATGCGGCATTATTAGCATGGGTGATGGAAAGACCGGGACTCCGATTGGCTTCTTTAGAACCGATCTAGAGATCCAGATTCGCTACTGAAGAAAGCAGTAATGAACTTTAAATTAGAGTGGAAGAAACGGTACTCTGGACAAGTGAATAGTGAGTGATTCTCTTATATTGACAAAGCAAACAAAAATGTTACATTACATCAGCAAATCAACACTTTGGGACCCAAAATGGAAAAGAAGCAAAAGAACTGAAAATAAGCAATCAACCGAGTCTCCTACTACTACAGTGTCCAATGGTTCGTGTTGGGATGGCTCGCCACAACGGCTGGGTTTCCCCACTGTATACACACAGCAGAGAATGAGCCCAGCAGAAGAAATCCTTTTTGTTGAATGTTGATTCTATGCCAAAAAAAAACCTGGCCAGAGGTTCTATTATAAAGATATAATTCGTCAAACGCTGTCACCAACGTCACCAATCCACAATTAACTTTTGAGAACAGGGATTCAGTTGCCACACGTTGTTTAAAAACTCAAGTGGTAATCGGCTTGTGTTAGCGCCATAGCGGTTAATACGGTTTACTCACTTCAATTGCTCTTCCTACACCAAAAGCAGAAATCAGGAAATCCAAACCCTTAGCATTCAATGGCAAATTCTTCTCGTGCTTCCCCCAGTGGCACAATGCAACCATCTTTTTAAAATCATCAGAAAGTGTAAACATCTCTACTTCAAACACACACTCACCACACATATACCAACAACACAACAGTACCACCAGCGACACCATTAGGTAGGCTACCCATAACACCACTGCTAAGTTTCCCTTTTGTCATGAAACGGTTAGAATGATCAACAACCATAATCTACGCAGAACAACACGGCACAGTCACACATAAACTCATTTTTAACACCATAAATAACAAGTAACCGAGCAACAAACGTCATCACAGAACACAAGGGAGAACGCGATCCAACTGATCGGCACAATATATTTGCATGCATACAAATATAAAGTTGGGCTGTTAACTAAGCCATGCCCTAAATTCTTATTGGCTGGGACAAATCAAAGACCCCTCCTCTTCCGTGACATTTATACTACTTTTTTTATGCTACTGGGGTTTTTTGTGGTTCTTCAGGTTATTGATCTGTGACCACTGTACTGTAATTTTGTATTTGTGTGCAGTTGTGTCTACTTGTTTAAAGCATATCTTTTTGTCGTCATCTTGATTTTTTTTTTTGTTTTCACGTTAAGTCACATTATCTGAATCAATGAAATCTACTGTACCTGAAGGCTCCAGAATGAAAGCCATTTCACTTGCTGCATTTTTTTAAATAAAGTGTTAAGGCCTTTTTCATAATAGGCACAATTTCATTTTATTTAAGCCCTAAATTAACATAAAATGCACATTATTTTAAATGGATTATCAGACAAACAGTATTCACTCATCAGTCTGGGTACCGGCACGATTTTCGCTGAAGTTTTATGCTTATCTTTGGTATGAGCGGACGACCTTGAAAGGTAAGAATTCTTGTGAAGTGATTTTTCTTATTACCGAAAGCTTTGCGATAAGGTGTTTTTTCCTCTCGCTCTCTTTTTTAATTTATTTATTTCTTTTTTTTTACCAAATCTTTTTTTGTATTCCGATTTGTTTTGCTTTTTCGTGTTTAAAGTGTAGCGTTGTGCCTCTCAGGCTGTACTTTTTCCATCTGCTAATCCACCCGGCATTGGATTTAGTGTACATTTAATAAAAAATATGAATCCTGTAGTGACTAACACATTTGCTCTTTTTTTCTTCCAAGTGGTGATGGCACACAGCTATCGCCTGAATATACAGACATTTACTTCACCTCCTACCCAATGTCTGTTAATGCAAGAGGAATAATAATGGCTGGTTTTGATATGGATTAAACTACATGTTGAGTCCTGGGTGCCGATCGTGCCTGTAGAATCCTGCAGTGTGGTTTTTATTTTACAGCTCAATCTGAAGCTGTTTTAAGTTGTTGTCTGCTTGATTTAGATGTGGCCCTGGGTATACTGGTAATCCTCAACTTGGACAAAAATGCACTCAAGGCAGCAACGGTGGTAAGACTTGAAAATATTACTGTGTTTTTCAGACTGTAATGTGCACTGGATTATAAGACGCACCATTAATCAAAATCCATGTTCTAATCTTCTTTTTCTCCACCTGAAAGTCTTGCATTAAGGCGCACAGTCAATATTGAAATACATTTTTGGTGTAAAATGTGTTTTTCCTGAAAATGGTAACTTATAAATAAAAAAGTACCGTATCTCTAAATAATTGTATTTATTGACGCTGTTTTGTTTTAGATTGTTACCGTTGTGACAAAAGTGGTAGTGAGGGATGCAGTTCAACCGGAGTG
This sequence comes from Paedocypris micromegethes, assembly GCA_028031935.1. Classification (NCBI taxonomy): domain Eukaryota; kingdom Metazoa; phylum Chordata; class Actinopteri; order Cypriniformes; genus Paedocypris; species Paedocypris micromegethes. Next base: position 11,548,356 of record CM051495.1, read on the forward strand.
TGTCGCTGCAAGGTAAACAAGTACAAGAGAATTTAACTGAAACAACATCATCACAAACTCAAATTTGTTCTACAGTTGAACGTTGAGGGTGCTGCTTGTTCCACCTGCAAGCAAGGAACCTTCTACCTGAGTCCGGCCAACAAAGATGGCTGTCTGTCGTGCTTCTGCATGGGCGTCACACAGCAGTGCTCCAGCTCCAGACACTACAGAAACGTGGTGTGTGTCTGTGTCTCTATTTGTCTTTTTTTAGTTTGTGAGGTGTAACTTAACATTTTTCCCGTTTCCCTAGATTTCTACAGCGTTCGCACCAGGAAACCATCAAGGATTTGCCCTTGTGAATCGCCAACGCACCAGTCGCATCGACGGAGGCTTCTCGGTGGAACTGTCCACTGATGGCACTCAACTCTCCTATACCAACTTCAACCAGCTGGGACAAGAGCCACACTACTGGCAGCTGCCCGGCGTCTATCAAGGAGACAAGGTAGCGCCCTCAAGCATTCACTACTATTGTTCTAAGCTCTAGTTTGTTTTGGAATTTTTCCATTTTATTGGAAGAACTACCTGTTGTTTGTCTTTCTTCATTAGAATAGAAATGTCGTTTTAATGGGCTGACATTACAGAAAGACCTTCTAATATCCAAAGCTAACAGTGCCATATGGTTCCGAAATGAATTGATCGCATTTACTGGACTATAGAGTGATAATAGAAAAAATATTTTTACACTCATTAGCCAAGCCAGACTATATCACAGTGGTGGAGAGACCTTGAGAAAATGAACTTCGTTACTTTACTTAAGTAATTTTTTTTGCTGTTTTGTTCTTGTATTGAGTATCAGAAATAGCAATAACTCTCTACTTGACTGCATTTGTGATTGAGTATATGTACTATTTACGCCCATTTATATGGACACTTACCGTTACTCTGTACATTGTTATGTGTGCGCGACAAGTCGGAACTTCTTCCTCCGTGGTTTGATTTCTTGGCCGTATGAGGCAATATCGCCATCTGCAGGGTGCTGAAGGTACTGGATGCTATTTATGAGCTAAATCGCGTTAATGTGAATAAGCAGTTGCACTTTTTTGCGCTTTTGCGCAGTTGCACTTTACGACTTTTACTCAATTCTTCTTGTATTTGGTTGACTTGTAACTTGTAATATAACTATGTCATTTTTACAGTAAGATATCCGTACTTTTTCTCAAGTATGGTTTTCAGGTACCCTTTACACCTCTGTTTTTTTAGTACGAGAAATTCACGGCATAAAAAAAATCAGATTGGAACAGAAAAGCCATTTGAATTCTGTTGATCTAATGAAGTCTTGAAGTCTCTAAATGGCATCTTGTTTCTGCTCTTCCTGCTTCATTTTCAGCTTCCATAGATGGACAGATGAAAGTCAGTGTAAAAGAATATATAGATTAGCCTCATCGTTGTATAAACCTCAGCGTTCAAAGCATGGGAAAAAAGTAGCTACACATAGTCTGTTAAATACAGTAGATTTGCTCTGTGCTGATCCGTTGTGTAATTTTGAATTTAGTCTTTCTGAATCTACTCTTTTAGAAGGCTTACCCTGCCCGGATTAGACGGGCACATGAGGTAATACTATCGGGTTTATTGTGCATTTCTGATGTGAAGAATCACGTGTGTCGGATGGTTTTTCTTGCGCTTGTGGTTTGTTGCATCGTGGTGATTCTTCATTGGCTCCTGTTTGGTTAGTTTACTACATTTTCACCTCCAAGTTTATTTGTTTGCTTTTTTTTCCCCCAAGCATGAACATAACATTATTCTAACTGTACAGTGATTTTTACTGTAAATATGTTACCGATATGTTCTTTACCGATGGGTAAAGAAATAGGCCTTTAACACAAAGATATGGTGATTCCATGTCCATTAAAAGCATTGTGTAACGTTTTCTGTCACTGAACTAGATTTAATACATAATTTCCAACGCTGTATTTTATGGCCCTATTTTCTCACCCCAAAAGTGTTGGGTAGTGAAGCCAAAAATGTCAAACTGAATTCTAACAGAACAAACTTTTCTGGCCTTTCGCTGACTTTTTTTGCCTGTTTTTCTTGGCTGCTTTGTCTTTTATTTTCCAGCTTATGAAAGGTTTGGCACCCCATATTGAGGTTTTTTTTTCCCACCCTTCCGTCTTGGCTTTGTTGAGAGTGCACTAAAACTGGTTTGGTTTCAATCCTCAAGCAGCTTAGGTTTAACCGTCTACTTCTAATGCGCTGAGTTTGGCTAAAAAAGGGAAAACATGGCGTGTGTGAGAATTCTGCAAGTCACTGTAGTTTCTTCTTCCTGTCATTGTCTCACTTTCACTAGCATCCTGCCGATGAAGCCCGCAAAATAGATGATGAAATCTGGGCCATCATCACAAATTTCTCCAACGGACAGTCTCCATTCCCTTCTTCGTTTGCTCAATCTTCCCGTTCGTCCTATGAAGGCCACACTTCTCACTCCTCGCGCTTGCGTGGTCCTTCTTTAAATTCGGGTTCTTCTTCTTTAAAAACCCCTAAGTCACCCACAGAGCCAGCAAACGGTCCCTCGTATCGCCACGATTCAGTGGAGGTACAGTATGCTCGATTTTCACAGCATGGATCCATTTATTCACGTTTAGCCTGTAGAGAAGATGATTAGTTTTAGATTCAGTCATCAGTCAATCTGGCAACCCAGTGACTTATTGATTCTGAAAACGCACAGATGTGTGTTTCATTAATCTTTTAGTCTGGCTTTTTTTCTTTTTTTACATTTTTGGCTTGGATGTTGGTTTTATCAACAGGTTCAGCAGGGGAAAAACACTGTTGGTGTTCCTAAAGGTCCAAGACTTGGTCTTTCTAACAAGGTGACCCATTCTCCGGCCAAATACAAGTGAAGCTTAGTCAGTTATGAGTGAAGTAGAATCTGACTTTTATGTTTAAGCATGTCGTGGCAGTGGTTAGGTTGTGGCTGACGGGAAGATTTGTCTTCAGTTTTCTCTCACGCTCTGCTTATCTGCTTCTTTTCTCTTTCCCCTTGTTTCCACGCTCTTGCGCGTTTCCTTCCTCCTGTGCCGCAGTATGTTTTGGTCTACAGTGGCTTCAGCTTGCACGCAGATGATGTGCTCTTCTGGCAGCTCCCGGAACAGTTTAAAGGGGAGAAGGTAAACACATGCCCACCATTATCCCCGGGTTTGTCCGTTTTATCTCAAGCTGTACGTCAGCTGACCGTGTGGACGGACGAGCCGGACGTGTGGTGTATGTGTTCGCTGTCACTTCATGCATGGAAAATATAGATTTACCTGGCAGGGAAAATGGAGTGGTGTTAGTTTTTAGTAAAATTGTTAATAATATGTATTAAATGCTTTATGTAATTTTCTTTTACATAAACGTTTTTGAAGTGTTTTTAATCATTTTGTGTTTTGTATTCCGTGTTTTTATTTCTAGGAAAGTGTATGTGTAAATGGAATGGAATGTTAGAAATGGCATTACTATTTTGTATGTTTTTTTATGTATCGCTTTGTGTATAATAAGTAAAAAAAGGTGCTTCTGATTTTTTTATTTATTTATTTATTTTTTATTATGTACATTATGTTTAATAACCTTGTGTATTCCACTATTACTCTGGTTACTGTGTCCTGGTTACTGGGTACAAAAATAAGAATAAAAAAAGCTTTGTGATTACTTGATAACTAGGTCATCAATACTTAACTTTCTACTCAATACTTAACTTACTACTCAATACTAGTATCCTGTTTTCTAAAATGCATCCTTTACTGTGTATAGGTTGGCTCCTACGCTGGGAAGCTGAAATATAGAATCTCATATGTGCCAGGTTCAAGAGGGTCTCCAATAGAAGATGCTGACGTTCAGATTATTGTAAGTGTGACAGAAACATACGTACATATTCCAGTGTTAAATATATATTATGTTTAAGTAATATGTAACATTACCTCTGTAGGGTAATGACATCACGCTGGTTGCACACCAAATATGGAGAAGAGGGCATGGCTCCAGAGAAACACATGACTTCGAGATTACTTTCAGAGAGGTGAGATTTTGAAACTGTCTATTCATGGTTATTTTCTTACTCATGAGCGACTGAATTGCACAGTGGACAAAAGAGCAAAGTACAAAGTTTAAGTGGAGGGCCAAACTGGATAAATTATTATAAAACACACAAAAGCGACATTTGTTTTGTGTACAAATATGGATAACAACAGACTAGTGTATTATTAAATAATTAATATTAATGATAATATTAAAAATACTTATTAATTTATTTCATTTAATTAGGGTCTCCTTGTGGTCACCTTCCAGAAATCAAACAACATACACTACACTTAAACTTAAAATTACTTAAAATCTTTGGTCCTCCATAAATATATATCCTGTCAGATATTTCATATCAGGAGCAATCACACAAGTGGAAATACGTAGTCTTATATTTTATATTCCAAAGCAGAATATATACAGTAATCCCTCATTTATCGCGGTAGATACGTTCCAAGCCCGACTGCGATAGGTGAATTTCCGCGAAGTGGAGAAACAACATTTACATATTTATTTAACACTTATTCCGACTTTTAAAACACTTTTTTCAAGTAGTATTCTTTATTAAAGTACGTAATGTTAACAATCTCCCCGTCGTCGTCCCCGCGGAGATATTCTTCAAAGGGTGTGAACTGGAGGATCGGGTGGGAGCGGGCGCGAGAAGACACGGGCGGCGTTTTCCACAGCTGGCGGCCCGGTAGTGAGTCGGGGAGACGTCCGACTTAGCGATTCGCTTCTCCGCGGTGAGATGCGTCCGGCGGCGGTCCGTCTCGAGGCATTGCGAGCATCCTCCGCCGAGATACAGACGGGAAAAAATGAATCCGCGAATATTTGTAATATAGAAAAAAAATCCGCGATACAGTGAATCCGCGATAGTCGAACCGCAAAGTAGCGAGGGATTACTGTATAAAAAAAACATGAAATAAGTGCTTTTAAGTAAATGTTACAATTTATACTATTACATTTAAGACGTGGCAGCTGAAGCACTGCATTGTGGGATCTGTATTGTGTCGTTGGTGCTTCATTTGACCGTTAATGCCAATAATAACGTGTATTTTGCACTGTGTAGGAACACTGGAAGCGTCCGGATGGGATGCCAGCTACCAGGGAGCATCTAATGATGGTGTTGGCCGACTTGGATGACATCTTGATCCGAGCCTCGTATCACTCAGAGATGCGCTCATCCAGCATCTCAGGGGTCCGCATGGATGTCTCCATGCCAGAATACACAGGCCTGGCTCAAGCTTTGGAGGTGGAACAGTGCCAGTGTCCTCCGGGTTACCGTGGCCTGTCATGCCAGGTTGGAACAATACAGCTTCATTCTGTGACCAGCTGGATGAATTGTAGTAAATGCTGCCCTCTGTTTACCGTCACTGTGACGACCTGGTATAATTTTATCCTATTTTGTGTTTGTGTAGGACTGTGCCCCCGGCTACACTCGAACAGGAGGAGGCTTGTACCTCGGACACTGCGAGCCATGTGAATGCAATGGCCACTCCGATTCCTGCCATCCCGAGACGGGCATCTGTACGGTATGAGATGCTTCGGTTTCATGCAGCATCTAGACTAAAGTGGAATATAATAAATCTACTGTACTTCACTATTCCCTCTGCATCTATGACATCAGCCAATCTTTAAGCTGCCTTTAAAAATGTTTGAACAGTGTATTGGTTCAAACACTAAATCTTGCTTAAAAATTGGTGAAAAAAAAAACAATGTTTTAATACAAAATTAACTTTACTGGTATTAACTGGACAAAGAATAACATTCATAAACTATTGCGGCAGAATTTAGGAATCAGGATAACACAAAAAGCGTTATGACTAACAGACAGAAACACTAAGAATCATGGGATTTAGAGTTCATATGAAGTCAGTTACAGACAGGTTATACTCTGAGACTTTGGTCCGCTGTAACTCGGTAAAACATCGAAAAACAAAAGTGTAGAACAATGAAATGAAAATCCAGATGAATCCAAACAACAGATGAAAATCCAGCATATGGGGTCAAAAACACTGTAAAATTACAGTGACTTTGAACAGGATTGTAATGTCTGTGTTTTCTTCCGGATGTGCAGAGCTGTCAGCACAACACTAAGGGCGAGTTGTGTGAGCAGTGCGCCGATGGCTTCTTCGGAGATCCTACTGCTGGGACCCCTGAGGACTGCCAACCGTGTGCCTGCCCGGGCACCGACCCTGCCAACCAGTCAGTGTCTCTCTGCTCCTACACCTTTATCCACACAGTACGCTTCTGTACTTACTCACTTCTGTGATTGCAGGTTTTCTCGTACCTGTGAGAGTAAGGGTAATGGAGATTACGAGTGCACTGATTGCCAGACTGGTTACACTGGCCAGTATTGTGAACGGTAACGTCACTGCTCACGTTCATCGACTGAGTTTTGGTGGGTTTGGGCTTGTTTAATTGGAGTCTGTGCTCTTTTCAAAGTTGTGCGTCTGGTTATGTCGGAAACCCACAAGCAAGGATCCCGTGCCGCAGCGGTAACTATGCATTTCCATAATTCATAAAAGACAAAAATTGCTTCCATTTCCTGGTGATGGTGGAGTGTTAATATTTGTGTTCCTTGGGGAAGTATAAATTACAAGACAGCAAGAATAAAGTATAAAAAACAAATATGTAAAGCTCATGAATCTTAATGATTTATGAAACGTAATGAAAGTCATTAATCTCAACAAATTTTTAATCTTATATCTTATGTCTGGGTATATGTTGTACTGTACATTTCATTCATATATATATTTGAATATTTAATTGTATGCATCAATATATTATAAGAATATAAACATACACTACTATCTATTTTCACACACACACACACACACACACACACACCACACACACACACACACACACACACACACACCACACACACACACACACACGCGCACACACACACACATACACACACACACTCAGTTCAAGTTCTGAGCATTTGTAAGACGATTTTCACAGTTTTAACTGTATCAAAGCGCACAAACACATACTATATATGTGTGTAGCAATGAGTGAGGTCAGTCATTCTATACATTTCCTGAAATATGTCTGACAAAGTTTGAAAAGCGTCGGATTTCACACATTGCCAGTAGAACATTATGAACATTTTGTTGGCTACACCTGAAATCACAAAAAAAATAAAAACATGTGTTGACAAAGAATCAAGACAAAGTGTGTGACCAGGAATCGCTGGTCACCAGATATTACAATGTTGCCTTGAAAGAAGTAACAATACTTCTGTTTCTTTCTTTTCAAAGGAGTGCATTTTTTCTTATCCAGGAGTTTAATACTTGGTGGTGCAATATTCTTTAAATATGTGTGTGTTGTGTGTGTGTGTGTGTGCGTGTGCGTGTGCGTGTGCGTGTGTGTGTGTGTGTGTGTGTGTGTGTGGTGGTGTGTGCGTGGTGTGTGTGCGTGTGTGTGTGTGTGTGTGTGTGTGTGTGTGTGTGTGTGTGTGTGTGTGTGAAAAATCTGAAATCCGTGTTTCTTTCTGCTCAGCCGCCGCATCCCTTGTGGTAAAGGTTTACCCGGAAAAGGTGCAGGTGGCACAGGGAAGCTCGGTCACTCTGAGGTGCCAGGTCTCCGGACATCCACCACACAATTACTACTGGTCACGCGAGGACGGTCGGCAGGTCTCCAGCGCAGCTGACAGACGCAGACAAGGTGCTGCCAAACTCTGAGCCAAGCACATGTTCCCATCATGAGTTCAGATGTCACCGTAATCCCTCGGAGCTAAAAGCCACGTCTTGTTCTCCGAGATGGATTTGTTTCATTCCGGCAGATTTCATGATGTGAAGCTCGTATTTCTTTTGCAGGAGAGGAACTGCATTTCTCCAGTGTTCAGCCTGCAGATGCCGGCGTGTACATCTGTACCTGCCGAGACCAGCGCAGCACCAACAGGAGCAAAGCTGAGATCGTTGTTACAAGTAGGTTACAAGAATCTTTTTAGTAGTTGCTGAGAAATGTTATATTTTGGTTGCGTTTTAATAAAAAGTCTGCAATAATTATCATATGATAATCATTTCCTACTGCACAGTAGCTCAGTAGGTAGTGAGGAGCCATTTAAAACTTGTTTCAGGCCTTTGCAGCCTTTCCCCATGTTTGCGTGGGTTTCCTCTGGGCCTTTGGTTTTTTTCTACTGTCAAAATAACGTTAAGGACTCCTCATTATGTAGTAAAAATGTTTTGTGTGTGTGTTGTAGGGTTTTTACAGTAATAATGCAGTTATCAAATCAATTGCTTTTTCCTCATGTGTATCATTATTAGATTGGATTAGATTAGATTCAACTTTATTGTCGTTACACATGTACAAGTACAAGGCAACGAAATGCAGTTTATGTCTAAACAGAAGTGCAAAAGCAGTAAGTGCCGAATATTGGTTATAAGTTGAAAATATACAGAAGTACAGATGTACAAAGATGTAAATCTAATACTATGAACAGAAACTATATTTGAAGATACTATGAATTGTCTATACAGGAGAAGATATGAATCTTGTTTACAGATGCATACTCTGTATACGACTTTACATGAAGTCATGTATAGGCTAGTGCAGTGGATTGTGCAGATTTATGCAGATTATTAGTGCAGTGGTAAAAGTGGTGTTATGGCATTAACATGGAGTTCACAACAACTAGAGAGAATATACTGTTCTAACAATGTAACTAGTGAAGTTACTTTTTGTACTTTTTGCCATAATTAATTACGTTGTTTTCAAGATCACACAAAACTTTATATTTTCAGGTGCTTTTACCGTATCATCATGAAATGATAATTGACCGTACAATATACATTTTGTAGAAATAATTCTGTAATGCTAGAATGTCATAATTTCTCAAATGTTTCCATAAATACGTCACTACGTTCTACAATAAACTATTCTAAATTATGTAAAACTGTCAAATTAAATCAGAAGAAATCAATTAAAAGCAGGGAGCTATGTTTATTTACATTAGTGTAGCATGCAGTACACAGTAATACTAAGTAATAAGCAAGATAATATATATATATATATTTTTTTGTTTTTCAACTATTTGCTATGTACTTTATTATTATATTGTGATTTTTTTTATCTTTAGTTTTTTGGCAGTATGTATGTGTATTGCTTCAGCTCTAACTGTAATTCTGCTCATTTGTGGGATGAATGAATCTGGGATGAACGTCGTGTCTCTCCATCCATCCATTCATGTTTGTGGTCGCACATTGGTTCATTTTCATGCCCCTTTTTTCACCAGCTGTGCCATCCAAGCCAATCGAAGTCTTCATGGAGGAGCCCAAAGCCCAGACCGTGATGGTGGGCTCAACGGTGAACTTCATCTGCACGGCCAAAAGCAAGGTATGAACACGTCTCACAGATGCCAAACTCTCGCCAAGTTCCAAACCAAACCTGGATGTGTGTGAAACTCTCCACACAGCTGCCAGCCTACACCCTGGTCTGGACACGCACCGGCAACGGAAAGCTGCCCAGCCGAGCCATGGATTTCAACGGAATCTTGACCATTCAAAACGTGCAGCCTGCAGACGCGGGCATCTATGTTTGCACTGGCTCCAATATGTTTGGCATGGACGAGGGCACCGCTGTCCTTTACGTCCCAGGTTTGTGATTGGCACTACATCCTCCAAACCTCCCTGCCTTTAGTTCCTTCTGTCTTTTCTTCTCGCACGTCTCTTTGTCTTCTCTGTTGAATATGTCGAATTGGGGCATATTGTTCCGCTCTTGCACATTAGAGCTGATTCTCCTCGTGCCTGATGTAGAATTAACCACATTACTGTTTTTCTTCCGCACCTACTCACCATGTCCAGTTGCTTCCTCCATTTCTAGTGTAAAATCTTTACAGGTGATGAGTCGATACAGCTTGTGAATGGTAAACCACTGAAATTTTCTGAAATCCTCTGAATGATGCCCTGACCATGATTGGTCAGTTAATCTAGCAACCGAAATCTCAATTTTTCTTAATCTGGTACGAAAGCAAGTGATGACGATTTTTAGTCTCATTTTGCGTATTTCTTATGCAGTTACAAAAAAGACTTGAATTGTTAAGTCTTGGTAGGTGAAGTGGATAAATAAGCAAGTCTTCCTGGTTTTGATTCTCTTTTTCCCAGATGTTGATTCGGTTGAATTAAGGTTAAAGCTTTAGTTTTAGTTTGGATGCCTTGATGCTGTCTGGGTTGATTACCAGCACAAAATATTATTTTGAATATATTTATAAACATATATATATATATATATATGTATTAAAAAAAAAAGAATGGATGGAATCTGCACAGGTTAATCTAGATCTTACTCAGTGAAAAGTCTTCTTGGTAGCAGCCAATCGAATCTTCCAACCGCATGATTGGTGGCGTCATGGTGGCGGTTCTCCTGTCGTTCCATTTCCTGTCCTATCCTGTCTGAGGTGGTCTTTGGGGCATAGTGGTTGGCGAGGTAGGGTGGTGTCGTGCTTTTCAACTCAGTTTTGAGAAACAAAAACTTGATGGACGGACGTACGGACTGCGGGGACCATGTCAGTCCTCCACCAACGAAGTGTCTGCGCCTTTATTTTGTAATTTTTATTTTTGTACAACATACTTTTGTATTGGAAAACGGTGCTACCATCGGAGAGGACGTTGGAATATTGCGATTGTCATGTCAATGTGTATTTTTTTTGCTCTTCACTCGTTCATTTCAGTTTTGTTTCTTCTGTTTAAACGATTCCAGAATTAAACATGAACTGAAATATATTAATGTCAAAGTTCAGGAACGACGATCTTGACGTACCGTGTGTGTATTATATCATATATTTCAAACATTTATGTGTTTTTCTTGTTAACAGTCTTATCTGTTTCACTCTGGTTGTACTGGTTGGTGCTTTATAGTGTAATCGTTTTGTTTTGAATCATCATGTTGATATTTCAGTTATTTCACCACTTATAAAAAAACTAAATATTTAATTCAGTAAATGTGTGACATGGTGCTATGGCAATGCAGTGTGTTCTTGTATTTTATTTTCAGAAACTGTGAAGTGTCTGCGCAAATGCTTCTTTAGACGATGACCATGATACGTTGATAAACGCTTTAAAAAATGGCCAGACTATCAATCACAAGCTGTATTTGAAAATGAAATTACGGCATGAACGCCAAAGTAAAGCTTTTACATGTGCTGTGATACTAACCTGCATGTCTGGATCCATGTGTGTCGTCTCCTTTCATTCTCAGCAAGTGGAGATGATGCTTTTTCATTTCAGAAGACATGCACTGATTGCTAGTATGTTTGCCGTTTCACATCCGTTCGTCCTCCATTGACTTACAGTGCGAATACAGTAAATCAATGATACTGGAGCCGAAGCTGCTTTCACAAACCCATTCGCTGCATCCTGCTTGAGCGGTACCCACAATCTGGATTATTATGGAATAATCCTAATCTCATGCTTTGTGATAGATATTCTATGATCTTGGTTATTTTTCCGGATAATCTGTGAGCTCTTTGAAACCTGATGACACATGTATTCAAGCTTTCCAACTAACCATGACTTTTCATGGCCGAGCTCCACCACTGGACCATCTCTGTCTCATTCAAAGCAAATTGGAAATGTTCGGGGCGAAACGCACGGGTGCTTTTGGAGTCTCTCTTGATAGTATTTGTCCATTATTCACAGAAGCTTCTCAGTCACAGATGTTTTACACAGCCTATGAGATGTTTGAAGGACATAGAAAGCGTAAGTCCCAACGGTTCTCGCCTTCTGCAGACGCCATTCTCTCACGCATGCCAACGCCATGACCTGCATGCTTCCACCTCCTCAAGTAATGCCTGAAATTATATTTAGATTCGGTCTTCTACGCATAGATATTTGGACGGTTACGTGCACATAATCTGACGGAGCTTTCACGGCTGACGTTGATGGTCCACCGAAGCAGGAAAGCTGCATGCCCGGACACACACACGGACTCCTCTCTGTCTCCGAAGTGTTTTTTTTGCATTGTCGTTATAAAACACTGAATTTCTGACCTTCTGTAATCTGTGAACTGTGAATCATGTGATCTTTTATAAAGATGCTTTTGGGATTGAAACCTGCTTCTGACAAACAGAGAGGGGTCCTTGGTTTATTAAATCATAAGCCCAGTATCATATTTATATATAAGCGTGTTAAAACCTGCTTTATCATGTTTATGTTTGCAGTGAGCTGGGATTCTTTTGTTAGTCGGATTTAAGTCTAAAGCCAAACTTTGGAAACTTTTGAAAAATGGATTTGGAATGTTTTTTTCAAGTTACTGACTGTAATATGAACTTCTAGACTAATTATTGTTATGCCAAAGCGGCAGAAAGAACTTTTTCAGACCCGGAGTGAGCGGAGCTTCACAGAGGAGATTACACAGACCAGTGGTCCGAGCTGGTCTTTCCTTTGCTCCGCTGTCCTGGTATCCCTGTCGATTGAGGGCTCATCGCTCAGACAAGTTGGCACAGACGGCAGTAACGGCCTCGCCTTGCCAAGCCCCGTCTGCCACTTATTCATCTCCTCGAGCCGCTGCCAAAGGACACGACTTAGCGGTCACACTCGGCTCTGGCAGACAGACAAACGCTGAACGCTCTGCCCAGGCGACTTTGCTTTCATATAAGCTTGAAACGCAAATTGCTGCTATTTTGGAATGTTGTCTACAAGTACAAATAGAAAAATGTACAATGGTGCTTTGTTCACAAGACAAGTTTTCTGGTTCGTGAACTCCACTTTGGTTGAGAACCAGGAGGTCGACTGCTTTGGTCAACTGCTTTGGTTTTTTTTTTTTTTTTTTTTTTTAATGATTCACATGATGAAAGTAAAGTGTGTGAGTTTGTGAATGTGGTACACTAGAGGCGGTATTGAAATTGTGTTCTGCTTTTAAGCATCCAGTAAAGACACACACACATGCACACACACAGTGTCAAGTGACATACACAAACCCCGAGCAGTGGGCGTCCTACTCAACAAAAAGTTGAGTAGTAATCCACCGGACATTTTTTGCTTGATTTTGAACAACGGTCAATTTGGGGAAGCATTACTTTCAGAAATATCATTCAAACACTCGTTTTCTAACAGACTTACCTTGTGATAGAATCCGTGAAACAAGTGGCCAGAATAGCTCTCTTCATCTCAAGAAGATGTTCCTGCCACTTGTCTCTTCCATGAGATAAAGACTTAAGGATTTTCCGCCATTGTTGAGTTGCAAACTGGAGGTGAACTACAGTATTCGCTCACTTCGCTTCAAGATCATTTTGGTTTTCAACCAGAGTGAGTTCACGAAACCACTTTGTGAACCCAAGCACTATTGTAGTCCGGAAGGATCTAAACCAAAAGAAAGCCAGCTCACTGGGACACTACATGACGTGTAGCTTCTATAAAGTAGAGGCATCATTGATTAAATTGGGAGTCATTCCGGTTTGGGATGGGAAGACGTCTGTCTGTGAATAACCGCTTTCTGCCTCGCTGTAGCTGCTGAGAGCTCCCAGCCCGTGGCTACGGTCAGTCCACCCACACAGACTCTCCAGCCTGGGCAGCGGGCAGAGTTTCGCTGCGCTGTGACTGGAAACCCGATGCCTGCTGTGGAATGGATGGGTAAGCCTGGCCCTGCCACCATTTTTACTTTACATTACTTTTCTTTCTCTTTTACTTCCCAATCATTGGGCCAGACACTTCTCTCCAAAGCGACCTACAAAAAGAGGAGCAAGTGATGCGGAGCAAATGATGCGGAGCAAGTGACACAATTTGTCTAAAAAAAGTATACAGTAGATGTTCACACAAGTCTATATAAAGAAACGTGCTAGACAGAACAGCTTGACAGTCAACACACTAGACAACTAATTTTTTTGTTTTTTTTTAATCAGTGTTGAAGTGCTGGTGAAAGTTTTCAGTGCTTTTTTACATTTTTTGAAGGTTGTAGACTTTCTAACGGGGATACATGAATCGTTTCACCAAACAGCTGCCAAACGAGAGGAGAGATTTCAAGCCTCGCTTCAGAGGGATTACTAGACGACGTTCGTTTACAGTAACAGACGACTGTACTTTACAGTAATTTGGCAGACACTTTAATTCAAAACGACCTCCAAAAAGAGGAGCAAGTGAAGCACTAAAAAGGATTCAGTAGATGTTCACACAAGGCTATATCAAGAAACTTGCTAGACAGAACAGCATGACCATCAGTAAACATACAAGACAAAACACAAGACAACAACTTTTTTTGTAGAAACATTCCTGTTATTGTGTGCTAATACATCATTGGTTATTATTTTGGAGAAGGTCCGGGGAACCGAATTTCCTCCAGAGTTGTGATTCGCAATGGACTTCTGACCATTCCATCCGTGGAGAGCTCTGATGACGGAGAGTATATCTGCAGAGCGTTGAACACGCATGGAGAGCACACGGCCAGAGCGGTTCTCCGTGTTCAAAGTACTTCACACCATATTATTCCAAGATTCATGTAGAGCAGCTTTGCAATCTAGGACTTCTGAACCCATGGACTTATTTTACAGGTGCCGGTCAAGCTCAATCCCACAGTCTCCCCCATGTGCAAGTAAGCCCTCCACGTGTGGAGATCCACGAGGGTGAGACGATGCGTCTGTACTGCCGGGCGGTTGGATCTCCTGCTCCCATTCTCACCTGGAAGAAGAGAGGTGGATCTCTGCCCCTGCAGGTGAGACTCGCACCTTCTACCTGAGCTGATTCAGAATCCAGTTTGAAGCTGGAAGCGATGACTACACTTTTGAGCTTCTGTTCTTGTTTCATCCCGTGTCTTGTTCAGGCGATTCCTTCACACGGTTTCCATCAGTTTAAAAGCAACAGTCTCGATGTGTTACAGAGACGTATTGAGGAGCTACAGGTCTGTCATCTGTCTGGTGTCTGTCTCACGCGACCTGTCTCGCTTCACTCACCCTCACCACAATCCATGTCAACTAAAAGCATGTGTTCGTCACCTCACTTCAGTAGATTTTAGAACTTTAGTGGGCACACTTAACGTTTTAGTTATAGATGCACTGAGGAATCTTTTTGGAACAGGGTGGAAAAATGTAAAAGTTTTAACACTGAGTTTTATTAAATTATAATAAGCTCAATTTAAAGGCAAAATGCGCATAATGCAATAAAAAGTTGTTTTTTATGTAGCTTTAATGGCAATATTTTACACAAGAATAGAATAAATCTGATTAAAACTGATTAAAAGTAAAGAATTAAGATGAGCTTGTATTAGTCCATCAAATGAGAAATGTACAGTTACAGCAGAAAACATAAACAATGTACAAAACACAAAGAAAAAAGTAAAACGGACTATGCACAAAAAAATGAAAAAGTTAATTTAATTAGGCACATTATACATCAGAATGTAGATTTAAGGGGGGAAAACATAGAATGTATCACAACGAAACTATCACTAGTTAACAGTATATGTACAATAATTAAATGCAAAAATAGGAAACTAATATCAAAGTAAATAACGAGAAAAATCTCAACATCTGTCCTTGTTCTGAAAGAATACAATATACAGCATCGCTCAGACTGCTATGGGTGATGTTCCGAGTATATTTGAAGACGTTATTTAAATATGTACAGTCATATTTAATATTGTCATATTCAACAGCATATTATCTATTGCCATCATAACATTCTACAGAAGAAATGTGTATAAAATGTATGCATATTAATATTAATATACTGTTTATATTAGTATGTAGATATGTACGTATATATATTTTTCTACAAAAATATATGTGCAACATTTGGGTTGGAAAAGTGACATAGAAAATCAAAAAGATCTGAACCCCTGAAGTTATTTTTCCCTCAAAGTTACGAACTATTGATTTGTAACTACATTTATTGCGCAGAGGTGTGGTCTTGCGTTAGTCAGGACGGTTGTGATTAAAGAATTAGCATATAGACCAGCGTGGACCTGCACTCTCCAGCCTCACCTCGCCGTACGTACACGTTTTTTTGCGGCACAAGATTGGTGTTGTTGGAGATATGAGCCTCATTCCGCTCTGGTGTCTTGCGTACCTTTGTTGGTTGGTTTGTTCTGCCTGAGAGCGTCGCTGCATTGTGTCAGCTTTTCCCAGGGTGTGCTCAGGTCTACCGTGCGGCCATGCAGAAATTCTGTGTGCTCTAGCAAACGGGGCTGCTTTGAAAAATTGTGAATGGTTTCAGACACTCATTCAACTATGGCTGCCCCAACCCGACTCGACCGCTGCCACGGTTCACTTCATCCGAGTTAAGTGGCTTTGCTTGGAATAAAAAAAAAATCCCTTGGTCTTTCTCCCTCGGGTGAATACAGTACAGTAATGCTTTCGCCCCGGAGTGTAGTGTGGATAAAATGCTATTTAAAATGCGTCTTGTTTTAAAACAATGCTGGTTGACTTTACATTCATTTGACAATTACTTACTTTTGTTGTTTAAAAAAAAGTGCATTTCTTTTAAATGTAACTTTTTCTTTAACTCAAAATGCATTCTGTGGTAACACGCAGTATACTTTTTTCCTCACACTTTCAAAACCCTGAAAAATGGTTGTGCTCAAAAGTGTGAGGGGAAAAAAACAAGAAAAATAACTGGTTGAAACTTTTACAGTCTCGGAAAAGCAACTGTAAATTGTGGAATTGTGTAGTTCTAAATTTAGCTGTAGTGTATTAGCGTAGCCGCTGGCTGCTTTTGTCTGCAGTCACATGTCAATATTTTATGTTTCAATGTGAGAAATAACCAAACTTAACAAATGCAACTAATACATTTTGGTTTTTACAGGTTTATCATCCGCTAATATAGACCTGTAGCACCATAAACATGTCATTAATAATGAGTAACAATCAAACTAGACCTTTGTTCGTGCTAGGCTAACGGGATGTGGCACAATAAAGTGGCAAGATCTCTTCTGTTCTGGAAATCTTGTCACATTGTGCCTGGTTAGCGTTTTTTGTGTTTTTTTTTTTGTAATAAATTACTAAACAGCTTATTCCTAATAATATTTTAAATGAAATTAAATATGTACAATAAAATATTCAGTTTTTTGCAGATTAAGGTAAGTATTGAGTATTTTAAGTGTTTTGATGCATTAAAAGCCAAACAAAGCCTCAAACAACACTAGATCTACATTTCCTCAGGCCCGTATGGACCGGACGGACATCGGCACGCTCATCGTACCCAATATCAGGTCGTCTGATTCCGGCACGTACTTCTGTGTGGGAACCAACACAGCTGGATCCTCAGAAGCCAACATTGACGTCTTTGTCAAAAAAGGTTTGCCTCAAAATGAGTTCTAATCTTAATAAAGGTAAATATTTTAGCATTTTGTTCTCCTTCTTTGTTAAAGGGGAAGGTGTTTCATCTGGAGTCACCATCCATCCCTCCGTTGCCTCAGTAACAGAAGGAGAGACACTAGATCTGGACTGTAACGTCCCAGGAAATTCTCCGGCCTCGGTCAAATGGAGCAGAGCTGATGGTCTGCTGTCTCCAAACCACCAGGTGACATCTCAGCATGTTTGCAAGAACGTTTGATTTACGTGGTCTCTGGTCCATGTGTTCACATCTGTGAGGCAGATCCATGTGAGATTTAGCTTTTCCAGTGGAAAGTTGTTATCGACAAGCTCATGACCTTCCCGCTAAAACCACTGGCCCGCGATCATCTCAGACTTGATCCCTCCACATTTAAACCATGTGTTTTTTTGGTAACTCTAGGTTCTGGGGACTCGGCTGCAGATCTTGAAGGCTTCTAGCGAAGACGGTGGAGAATATATCTGTCAGGTGGAGAGTGGTCCATTCCCTCGACAGGCGTCTGTGTCTGTATCTGTGCTGTCCAGTGTCTCACGTAAGTCCTAGTGTGATTGCTTTTCCACATCTGGGATCCTAAAGTACTTGCGGTGGTATTCGGCCTAAACCCTGATTGATTTGTGCGTCTGCTGATGTTCTCGCTCCTGAATAGGTCCCCAGAGTCCCATCATCTCCATTGAGCCACACAGTGCGGTAGTGAAACCAGGAGAATCCACCAGCTTTAGATGTCGAGTGCACAGTGGAGAAAAGCCAGTGCGCTTGGAGTGGAAAACGACCAACAACCAGCCACTCGCAGGTAAACCCAGCTTTACCCTCGCTATAGCGTCTCAGTAGAACCCTGATTGTTCTTTCTGTTCCTCAGAGAACATAAAGGTCGGCCCTGACAATTCAGTGCTGACCGTTATCAGTGCTCAAGCCAAGAACCAGGGCACCTATCGTTGCATGGCCAGCAATCTGTTCGGAATCACGCAAAGCATCGTGTCCCTTATTGTCAAAGGTACAGTAGATTTGTTTGTGCAGAACGACGACTTACAACTGATGTTCTCCTCACGTAGATTCTTCCAAGCCGTCAGTGACCCCTGCAGGACCAGTGCGCGTTCGCCTAGGAGATCCCATCAATCTCGAATGCCAGTCCAAGGGAGAAGCGAGAACCTCTGTCAGATGGCATCGTCTGGACAACAACCGCAAAATAATGCTGAGTAGCCCGGTTCCTGCAGATTCCAACGCTGTCATGCAGGTGAGGACGCAAACAGGCTTTATATCAAATGAAGTGTCTCCTGATTTTGAATCCATTGAGAAGATGTAAAGATCTCAATAAGAAGTTTCACTGTTTCTAGATCTTGGTTGCACGTCCGGAAGACAGCGGCACATACGTGTGCACGGCACAGAACAACCAGGGCACAACAGAGACCCGAGTGGACGTGATAGTGGAAGGTGGTCCTCAGGTTCCCACAGCCCCGCGAGCTAGCGTCCGTGAGCCGATGATAGTCATGGTAGAAGGTTCCACCGCCACTCTTCATTGCGACGCCTATGGTATCTTCAGCTTCAGCCTCATTTGTTTTCAACACACGATTTGAACCAATAATTGATATGTTTTTCCCAAAGGATTCCCCAAACCCACCATCACGTGGTTTAAAGAGCGCTCTTCTTTGCCTTGGAGACATAAGATTGTGGACAACAGTCTAGTTCTTCCTAATTTGGGGCGTCAGGATTCTGGTCAATATGTCTGCAATGCCACTAACCACCTGGGCACCAGTGAAGTCACGGTCATGCTGGAGGTCGACAGTGAGTGTCATATTGAATGAATGAATGAATGAATTTGAAATTATTTATCTCAATAAATAAATGCAGTACTGTATGAATATTAGATTTATACTATTCATACTGTGCATTTGTCTGTTTGTGCCGCATTCTTAATTAATAGTAACGGAAATTTTTTTTTAGTAGATTTTAATTTATTTAAAATTATTATCTTAATATATTATATATTTAGTTGCTTCAGGCTTGTTCATTGAATATAAATGGGCAAACATTTTTATTAAGACAGTTTTTGTTAAGAGATAAATGCAACATTTCATAGAAAATGTTAAACTTGTGTTTAATTCTTGTGTTTATAATTTATAAATTATAGTAATTCAGTAAAAAAGAAAATACTAAAAATCGATTGACATGAATAGCTTTTATAACTTAAAATATGATACACTGTGATAATACAATAGAAATAATGCAATAATATAATCACATTTTAATGTATTATTATTTCAGTATTATTGTCATTTATTATTTTTGTTTTATTATTGTCTTAACATTATTTTTGCATTGTTTTCACATTATGATTTTTTTATTGTACTGTAATAATTTAATAATATCTTAATTTCCTATCATCTCAGTATTAATTATCATATATTATTGTTGTTTTTTATTATTATATTATTTTTTTATTATTTTAAGTAATCAGATGTAAGACATGTTTATACGTTTCATGGAAAATGTTTGTACAGGATAAATTAGGAGATAATTATTCATCACATTCATTATGCCATTTTAGCGCCACCGTATGCCACTTCCTTGCCCGATGAAGTGTCCGTCCGTGTCGGTGAAGTTATTCGACTGCAGTGCTTGGCACACGGAACCTCACCTATACGTTACGAGTGGACGAAGGTCAACGGCAGCTTGCCTCCAACAGCTCAGATTCAAGGCGGAGACCTCCAGATCAACCTGGCCAAAGAGAGCGATGCGGGAACATACAAGTGTGTGGCCAGCAATAATGTCGGAGGCAGCGAAGCTCTTGCTAAAGTCTCCGTGCGATGTGAGTGTGTGGCCATGGCACGTCGTTCCTCTCCATCACTAAGGATGTTACTCACGTCTTTTGTGTTCCGCAGCTCCGCTATCAGTGAAAGTGTCTCCACAGGTGGAAGTGAAGGCTCTGGGAAGTGCGGTGGAGTTCACCTGCGCTGCTAAAGGAGGCTCGCAGATGGAGATCGAGTGGTTAAAGGAGGGAGGTTTTCTTCCCCTGAACCATCACGTCAGAGACGGGGTGCTCAGGTGAATGTTACACGCACTGTTAGTTAGTGATGAACTTAAGGTGAAAACAAGGATAATGCAAACACCAACTAAGTCACATTTTTTGCGATCTTACAAAATTTGTGAAATTAAATGAAGATACTTTTCTTTATCCCACAGCAAGGAAATTGCATTTAACAACAGCAAAGCAGAAAGAGAAAGAATGTTGTATAAATAAACACACAATTATAAAGAAACATACATATGTAAACATAAACAAATTAATGATTTAGCCGCAATAAATTTGCAGAATTGGGAACAGAATCGGGTTTGGCTATGGACTTTTTAAAAAAAAAAAAAACAAGAAACGTTTTGTCAACACTTGTGCATCTGACTCGGACGCGAATCATTCAAAGACAAATTCACCTGAAGAATATTCTGCATTACTGTAATACACTCAGCAAGTACTCACAGAACATTTTACCGTAATGGCTGAAGTAAAATCACAAGAAAAGCATCTTAACAGGAAACGAAGCAGGTTGGCACCGTGTCGCAGATCATTTTAAGATGAAGATTCACAGAGTTATGTTCTCAAAATAGAGTTTTAAATAGTAAATCTGATATATTTTACTATTAACAACTGATTACAGAGAATAAATCTGGAATCAACAATATTTGGGGCTGTAAGGAAGCATTTCTGCAGCTGACAATCCTAAAATTGCTGTTTATGATTTTATTATCTGCAAGAGTTATGTTGCTGTGGATAAAGCTTTGTTTTTTCAAATTACATTTCAAAAGCCTGTAATTGTAAAATAAACAAGATTGTTTACATATTGTGTCATGTTCTAATATTGTGCATCTAACATATTGTAGCTGCATGTAAAGTTCACCACATACCAAAAAAGATTTCACAACTTCCGGAAATTACTGCAACAAAAGTCGAAAATCACCAAAATAAATCAAACATGTCATGACGACTAGATTGTTAGTTGCTGAAGGTTCTAGTGGAATATTTATTTTTAAATACAGCATGATGAGTTTTGCTTTCTCACGGGTAGAATCGAAAACTTGGAGCAGAGCAACGAGGGCATCTACACGTGCCGAGCGACAAGTGGGTTCGGACAGGCTCAGGATAGTGCCAAGCTCACCATCCAAGGTCAAAAGTCAAAGCTTTATGAGCCAATATTTCATTTTCATCTAAAAATCCATTCCAGCCGGTCTAATCGTATATCGTTTATATGCCCACAGCTTTGCCTAAAGTGATGATTAACGTGCGCACATCAGTGCAGACTGTGATGGTGGGCAACGCCGTGGAGTTTGAGTGCCAGGCAGTCGGCGACCCCCAGCCCACCGTGCGCTGGAGTAAAGTAGGCGGAGCTCTTCCCGATCACGTGGACATCAAGGGGAACATCCTGCGGATTGATCATGTGACTGATGCTGATGCTGGACAGTATCGCTGCACTGCCACAAACAACGTCGGTTCGGTCCAATCACAGGTCGTCCTCAACATCCAGTGTAAGAAAATATCGTAATAAAAACTGACACTGAGTCTAATCCATATGATTTATTGATCTGTGACTGATGTGGATTTCTGCTCTCCTAGCTTTACCTCAGATCACAGCACAACCGGAAACCAAGGAGGTGACCGTCGGCTCGGACGCAGTCTTGCCGTGTGTAGCTACTGGATATCCCGTCCCGACCATCACGTGGTCCAAGGTGGGTCGTGATCTCAGAACAGGAAGTATTGGTTCCGCATGAGCTCATCAGATCATTTCCTGCCTGTAGGTGGAAAACGATCTTCCTCATAAGTGCAGGCAGGACGGACACGTGCTGACGGTGCCTGACGTCACTCACGTAGACTCCGGAACATATGTGTGCACGGCTGCAAACAAGCAGGGAAAAGTTGAAGCCTTCACCAGACTCAACGTTCACGGTGATCTATCATGCACCATTTCCTTTGTGTGGCCTTTTTAGTGTAATAGCTTTTGTGTCGCCTTTTTAATAGCTTTTGTTCTTGTTTGTTTTTTTTTTTTTTTTTAGAGAGAGTGATGCCGTACTTCACCCAGGAGCCTCTCTCCTACCTCACTCTGCCCACCATTAAAAACTCCTACAAGGCCTTCAGCATAAAAATTACCTTCAGACCGGACAATGTTGACGGTAATGAACCACTGAATCACATTTCTATAGAGTTAGATAGAACATAAACATTGATCCACATCATTACCGTATTGTATGGACTACAGTGATACATCGGCTTACGAATGACTCTACTAATGAAGAAATCGAGTTATTTTCTTGCGTTATTGAGAAAATATCGTCTCATTACAAAATTGTTTCACAATATAATGGACGTTGGATTGCTGTAGCGACAAGATTAAACAAGTATTTTTCTTACTGCTAGCATGCAGTGAAATTGATGAAAGAGTGAAACATGAGAGTCCAGGCGTGTAAAAAGTAGTTTAATCTCCACACACGTCAAAAAACAAAAAAAACACTGGTCGGTTACAGACATCTTGCTTCCAGAACAGCTGAGGTCACATCACAGCCACCATGCACATGACGGGCTGACGTCACAGTCAGCTACTAGCATTTAGCGTTTACCAGCATACAAATCAAATTCACAGAAGCACAGAAAAATGGCTTTAATTATTAATACAATCAGTGAACACAATTCATGGAGCTGGTAATATAACTCTAAAAGAAATGATAACAGCTGAAATAAATCATTTAAAAACGCCAGCCGAAGCAAACTGTTCAGAAAGCAGTTCAAAATAAAAGTCCCTCCGTTTAAAAAACCGTTCGAAATCACGTCTGCGCTGACCAGGAGAGGTCACTATAGTCACAAAATTACCGTATGTCGATATGTTCTCAAGATAGCGGAGTAAACCATTCATTACAATTACAGATTAGCACATTTACATGCAAATGTGTCTCACCTTACAACATTTTTGCCTTACGTAAGTAGAGACACCCCTGTATAGTGCATATGACGGCAAACTTTTACGATTCGATCATCTTCCATGAATCCATTTATCAGCTTTGTGGGATTTATTTCGTTAAGTTCTTCACCTTTCGTGCCTGAATTTAATTGCAGTTTAAGGAGCACAGTCAAAAAACATAGCCTTAAAGGTCTTATAGTCTGAAAAATTGTGTACGATTAGCTACCAGAATATCGTTGATAAATATGTGGTGTTTTTGTTATCTTCCCTGTAAATGCGTATATTATGTGTGCAAACTGAACTGTTTCTCTGTTCTTTACCCTCCCTGAAGGGCTGATTTTATATGCCGGTGAGTTTTCTTGCTTGCCCATGTTCACCTGCTGAGATGTTCGAGCAGGTCTCAGAGGAGCCTGTTACAGCTCAGAACATTCTGGAGAGCAGTTGTGAACATTTTCAGGCATGACTGCTGTATATAACATTCATCATGGCATTTCTCATTGGGCCGATTGCAGCATGTGGCCAGATTAGAATCATAAACCAACGGAAACTTCATGCGTGTTTGAATTTTGATGTTTGCAAAAGAGGGTTTTGGCTCGTGCATGGTACTGGTGCCTTTATGATAAATACTTGTATGTAGAATCGAAAATATAATGACACTATATAGAACATCCACCAATGAATTTGAAATCAATTTGTCTACTCTCAGTAAAATACAATTAAACGTAGCATAAAAGTACAGTATATTCACATTTCTGGATATTTTAATTATTTGTTCACAAATAATAATTTAGAATTTAACTAACTTTTATACAGGATTGCAAAAATAGCTTGTCCTTGAGGTGAAATGTCCTAATATTTACATATAAATTGATCACACTACATTACCCAGAGTTCCACTGGTCAGGCAAGATGGAGGAGCAGAACACATTTTCTCTGAATTATTAATTACTCAAATATTACGTTTTCTTGGCTGTTATAATAATAATAATAATAATAATAATAATAATAAAAAATGTAATATGTTAATTTATTAAAGCAAAGTTACAGAATTGATATTTGCTGTATTATGAATTTGTTACAAACCACAAATGTAAGAAAAAATATGACTGTAAACTATAATATGTAAGAAAACAAATATGATTTAATTTGTTTATTTTTTTACTTAATATCAAAGAAAGTAGCATCTTACTGTGAACTTTTGTGTGATCTCGATCCATACGTTGGCAGTCACTGAACGTACCACATCTGACAGCCCATGTGACTGAGACTGGCAGAGTCCTGGCATGTGCCCATGCATGTGGCTTATTTTGCTGCTTTTATTGCATCTAGGGCTGTACCTGAATAGATTTTACTAATCATACTTTACCACAATTCATTTTGGTTAAGCCTTAGTTTAAGATTGTATGTAATAAGAGTTAAGTTCATGGAACATTAAAACAATAATAAAACAGATAAAACGAAATAGAAAGTATCTATTATGTTTGGACACAAAACCAAACCAACTATTTTCTTATCTAGATTTACTTTAATTACACACACACACACACACATACACGCACGCACGCACGCACGCACACACACACACACACACACACACACACACACTTTAAATGCTGGATATGTACTTTTATCATTTGCTCATTTAAAGACATTTCTTTCTACTTCCTGTTGTGTTTTTGATGAACCACTAACTAAGACATGTAGACTTGTTTGGCCAAACCGTTCAGTTGGATGCTGATATTTTCTCAGACTTTGTGGAACAGCCCTAGTTGCTTGGATTACCCAGAAGCCCGTGCATGATGCTTTAGTTTTTGCTTCAAGACGACGTCTAGCACCACGCACAAGATCTGAACCTGCTTTGTTTTAGGTATGATCCTTTATAACGGGCAGAAGAAGACCACCGGAGCAGATTTCGTATCGTTTGGTTTAGTCGGTGGCCGACCTGAATTTAGGTAATTTAGCGTATTTCGTGCATTTACGGATCCAATCTGTAGCAAGGCTTTCTCACAGTGGGTTTACTTCCTGTGCACAGGTTTGACGTGGGATCTGGTATGGCCACTATTCGTCATCACAATCCCATTAAACTGGGAGAGTTCCACACGGTGGAGCTCTACAGGAACCAGACTCAAGGTTCCCTTATCGTGGATGGAGAACCACCTGTCAATGGATCATCACAGGTTGGAGAAGTTTTCATGTTCCTGCTCAGTTAAACAGAGAGTTTTGTGCATTTTTTTCGTGAGAGTTTTGTATATTTGAGTTTCAATATCTCTGTTCCTTTTAGGGAAAGTTTAAGGGTTTGGATCTAAATGAGGAGCTTTTTGTAGGCGGGTATCCAAACTACAGCACGATTGCCAAAACCACAGAGCTCAAGACGGGGTTTGTTGGTGAGAACCGTCTTTCTTTACACCATAAGGTTTGTTTTGAGAAGAGAAATCTGAGGAAAGTGTGTTTTTCCAAGGTTGTGTGAAGCAGCTGATCATTCAAGGGGATGAGGTCATTTTTAAAGACCTGGATAAAAGTTCAACTGGCGTTTCAAACTGTCCCACATGCAAGGACCGTCCATGCCAGGTGAAACTCTATAAGAACTCTTCTCATCTGAATTACCGAATTTATCCAAATATAAGCACACTTTTTCTCTATTTTAGATGCTCATAAACTTGGGGGGTGCTTCCATGCGCTTATTTCAAATATGTAAATAGAAGCGCCCATTTTTCACAAATTACGCCTTTATGCAGCGGCGCGCTTCTCGATCTGTTGTGTACACTTTTCTTTTTTTTTTTAAATTCCGGTTCCGGAGGCAGACATCCATGAGCTTTTATTGGTTCAATAACAGAAAGAAAGACACATTATGTCGCACACTTAGCAGTGGAGAAAAAAAAATAAATTTACCTGAAAAACAGAAATAAAGAAACATTGCCCCCGCAGCAACACTTGGTTGCGGGTTGCATTATGACTAAATAACAGTGGAAGAAATTAAAATTAATTAAATTAAATACAATAACACGGGTAACTCTGTTCACTATCTGTCCGAATTCTGTCTGTCTGCGACCATAAAAACCAGAAAACTGTACGCCCATATATGTGCATCGCAAGTGGAATCATAGCACCCCCTATTGGAGATATATTCTACTACATTTAGAATAATATTTAACATTCTATTTTTTTTTATCTATAATTCAAATAAAAGAGTCATATGTTAGGTTTGTTAAGGGAAGTATTGTTAAGAGATGTGTTTAATCAAAATATTAGGTTTCTGGATTGTCAGAACACCATGAAAGTAATGAGGTGCTTTTGTTTGCATATTAATAGAATTATATAATAGCTCATATTCGCGTAAATACTGTATTTTCCCAAGCCAAATTGTTGAGTCCTATGTCTTTGTGTTAGAATGGTGGAGTGTGTGAGGAATCGGCAGCCAGCCTGTATAAATGCGGTTGCCAGAAAGGTTTTACAGGCAGCAACTGTCAGCATCACTCCTCTGTGCACTGCCACTCAGGTCAGCATCTCGATTCCAGCCAATCATTTTTGTCAAATCTATCTTGCCAATGCAATTTATTTGTGTTTTTTTCTGGAAACACCAACAGAGGCCTGTGGTCCTGATGCTACATGCATTAACCGACCCACTGGCTTGGGTTACGACTGCCGGTGTCACTTGGGCAAGTTTGGGAACAAGTGCATGGATGGTGAGCTAGAATCTCGGACCGCCCTGTTTTGATGTGTTTAAGATTTAATTTTGACCTATTACAAATTGTTTTTTTTTTTAACTCTTTGAAGGAACTCTGGTTACAACACCCTTGTTTGATGGGGATGTCTCTTATATTGCATATCCTCCTCTCACAAACATTCACAATGACCTCCGTGTTGAGATGGAGTTCAAGCCCATGGATTCCGATGGCTTGATGTTCTTCAGTGGAGGCAAAAAGATGAAAGTTGAGGATTTTGTAGCGTTGTCCATGGTAGATGGGCACGTCGAGTTCCGCTATGAGCTTGGTACAGGTAAGAAATCAAGACTTGTATTGGTTTATTTTAATTTTTTTCAGATAACATGAGAACTAATGTTCTTTTAACTTTTTTAACTTTCTCGCTGTTCAGCTTCTGAAATGTCATCATCTTAACTTGGGCTTTTCCTCAATATCTTTTTTTTTTTCAATTCTTTTCAAATTGACTTTAAATTTGAATTATCTTCCTGCGTCCTCTTTCTGTCACTGTTTGTCATAGAAATGTTGTATCACTTTATAAACGTTTTTCTTTTCCGTATTGTACTATTTAGTCATTGTTGGTTTTTCATATTGACTTTAAATGAGACTCATTTTTCATTGTCCACCCTTATTTCAGCAGTTAGTCACAAGTTAGGGTTGTTAAAAAAAGAAAAAATATTTTTTTTAAGAGAATTTTAACGTAATTGAACCAGAAACGTTCATTTTTTTTCTGTGTTTGTGCCTGAAAAATTAAGAGGGTGCTAATATCCGCATGCATGTGGTAATTTCGTAGAAGACGGCCGCTTTAAGCCACGTGAACCCTTGAGATGTAAAAATGCTGGAAATCCCAACTGACTGAGCACTGTTCTTTCTCCGCTGCGCTCAGGTCAAGCTGTTCTGCGCAGTCAAGCACCCGTGTCTCTGAACCAGTGGCATCACGTCGTGGCTGAACGGCTGAACAAGGACGGCTCCTTGAGAGTGGACCACGCCGGGGAGATCACTAGGTCTTCTCCAGGCAAAGCTCAGGGCCTCAACATCCATACACCCATGTATCTGGGCGGCGTTCCCAGCATGGACATCTTACCCAAACCTGCTAACGTTAGCATGCTGTTTGATGGGTGCATAGGAGAGGTGAGTAATGCTTTCTCCATTCTTTGCTCTTCATAAACACAATAATGAAATATGTAATGTGGTTTGTTGTGTACAGGTGTTTATAAATGGAAAGAAGCTGGATCTTTCGTACAGCTTCATTGAGAGCAAGGCCATCCTTCAGTGCCAAGACGAAAGCCCATGTGACCGCAGGCCTTGCCTACATGGAGGAACGTGTATGAGCAGTCCTGAGTATGAGTACCAGTGTCTCTGTCCAGAAGAATATGAGGGTAAATACAATCGTGCTCTGCATTTAACCACCCAGTGAAGTTACACACAGTGTAGTGAAGTTACACAAACTCGGAGCAGTGAGCAGCTTAAGACCAGGTGTCGGGGGGGGG
>CM051495.1:11579130-11591862 GCA_028031935.1 Paedocypris micromegethes
GGGGGGGTACAAACAAGCAGCTTTGATTTAAAAAGAGGGAATGATTTTTTTTCTTGTCTATTTACGAGGCAAAAGTTACGGGGAACAGCATCAAGCAGCCGCCTGAGCGCATAAAAATGTGGCCTACTGTAAAGCTTCAGAAAGTATATCTTGAATTAAGTTTTTACAATATTCACAAATTACTTCGAAGCACAGCTGTGGTTTTAAAACGTTTAAAGCGAGAATCAAAGAAACTTACTTCATGATTTCTAAAAGTATCAATGCTACATGGCTAACAATGCTAATGTAGCATGACAAAGCTAATGTGACTGAATTTTCGAATAATCGAATATGGTTGCTTGATGCTGTTCTTGAAAGCATTTAAACGACGTGTATAACTTGCTGGCTACGTTAACACGCCATTTTTAAACGATTGCCTTGTGAATAGACCCTTGAGTGATAAAGGTGTGATCTCGTCTGCGCTACATTGGTAACTGACTTCTGTGAGGATCTGAATGTAAAGTTGAGGGGGAATTCTATGTATTACATGTCAGAGCGTTGTATTTTTTTAATATTTGTATCATTTGAATATATAATTGTTGCTATACAAGAGCAGACGGATACACAGAATTCCCCTTTAGCATCGCTCGCGGCGTCTTGTTCAGTCGGCGACTCATCCACTCACTCCGGTTCCAGTTCTTCATCTCTCTCATCGGTTCTGTGATGCCAAACCAACAATCTTTCTGTTGTTTTTCCACACTTTTCCTTTTTATGTATGTTTGTCCTCATAAAAGTCCTCGGATTTTTATAAACTAACAACGGAATGTCGTTTATTCACACGATTGGACGAAATGATCAGGTGAGTCGCTCGGGAACATTGAACATGGAGCTTGTGTTGATGAGAACGGAAGCGCCCGTTGGGTTTTTACAGTGATTTGATTCATCCGGCACTTCGGTGAAACTTTTGTGTATTTGCATCGAGCCGATTATCCATTATGGATATTACTCTACTTTCATTGGATGTTTTTGTGCAGTTATTTTATGAATTGCCTTTTTATATGACCTTGCAAGATGTTTGGGCCTGTCATTTCACACCAAAAAAATGTATCCGAGTGAATGAATTGGACTTTGTTTTCCCCTACTGGTCTGCTGCAGCACCACAAGGTGGCGGTATAACACTTCTCTCGCTAATCCTTGTGCGAGTTGTAACATTTTCTGCCATTTTTTGCAGATTCTCCTATTGAATATTCTGCATATTTCCATGATGGTGGATATCTGGCCCTTCCAAAGCCCATGTTCCCGAGAAGGTAAGGAGGCTTTGGGGACTTTTAGCCAACCAATAACACAGAAAATACATCAAAAACTGTAATTAATTTGCAGCAATGTTTCCTTATTGCTTGATTTATTTCAGCGCTCCAGACTCTCCAGAGACAATCGAGTTGGAGATCAACACGGTTACTAGAAACGGCCTCATCTTGTGGCAGGGAGTGGTATGCTGATCACACACACACACGCTCGTCAAACTAACGTCCAGAATGATTTTCCACTTTTCTTTTCACTTGTTTTTCCTATGTTTCACGCAACAACACAAAAAATTGCTTGTTTCCGGACCTCATTGAACTAACATTTGTGCGGCGTGCTAATCATATCATATTCAGCTTTCATTTCACAGAATCGAGTAAAGTGAATGTGCCGTTGGTTTGGGAAATTTGACCTGCATGTTTTAATGGCTGCACTGCATGTCTTCCTGCCTGACTCACCTTCATCCTCCTCAGGAGCCTGCGGGCGCTCTAAGCATTCGTAAGAAGCATGCTAGTAAAAAGACAAGTGCTCTTCACAAGCAGTCAGACACACAAGTACGTCTCATCCAGGTCACTTTTTTTGCGGTCACGTAAATGCTCCTCGTACTGTAAAATAATGAAGCTTTGTTTTATTTCGACTTTCAAGCTCTATTTGTTCCTGGTTCTCGTGACATGTTTTGTTTGCCATTGATAAATCATTGTTTCAGTCATTTTAATGTGACGTAAGTTAACGTTGGTTTTGTTCGGTAGTTTGCTTAAGTAATTTTTCTTTAAAATGTATTTCGTAATGTAGAATTCTAAACTCCAAATGCTTGTACTTTTTACAATTAATATACCAGATGAAGCTATTATATTACCTCATAATCTTGCTTAATATGCTTTTTTATCTATTATTCAAGTAAACCGACTTCAAAGTGACACAGTCACAAGTTTGTAAATAAATAAAAAGAAGTATTTTAAGAGAAATTTCACTTAATTTAGCCAAGAAATGTAAAAAAAAAAAGAAATATTCGGGTTAATATAAAACATAAATATTATAAATATAATAATATAAATCTGATATAAAAATCAGAAAGGGGTGCTTAAATTTGCGTAAATACGGTATAGAAACTTATTATATGCTTTACAAAGACTTTTAATGCCAAAATATTTCTTCCCTTTTTACGTTGCAGTTTTTTTTTTTGAGTATTTTGAAACGTAAATATTATTTTTATGAAATTTAAACAGTTGAAACATTACAACTTTTTTGCTTTGTTTCAGTCTTACCGTGAAAAATATACCGTAGTTTTTTTTTTTGTCTTTTCCCACTTAAATCAAGAATTTTGATACACCTGTAAAATACCTTGCAGGAACAAGGAAATCATGGAAAAGGGAAGGATTTTATAAGTCTTGGTCTACAGGATGGCCATCTTGTGTTCAGGTAAGTTTCTGAGTAGTTACATTTCTATATACCACATAAACACATGACTGATTTGTGAATATGGCCTACAGTTTTCAGCTGGGCAGTGGAGAGGCTCAGATTCGCTCTAGAGAACCGATCAACGATGGACGGTGGCACAAAATCACTGCGGTTCGGTAAATGCTCCACGTCAGCCAGTAGAGTTATCTGATTAGTTGAGTCTTATTCAGTCTGATGCCTTCAACAGAACTGGTAAGCAGGGCTCTCTCCAAGTAGATGAAGGATCAGTCCAGCGGGGACAATCACAAGGCAAAAGCATCATGGTGAACACCAAAGGAAACATCTACCTGGGTATGAAGATGTTCTGTTGATAATATTACAAATATTGCAAGTCAAACATGTTGTAGTACTTGGTACATT
Source organism: Paedocypris micromegethes (assembly GCA_028031935.1). Taxonomy (NCBI): domain Eukaryota; kingdom Metazoa; phylum Chordata; class Actinopteri; order Cypriniformes; genus Paedocypris; species Paedocypris micromegethes. The sequence goes on from CM051495.1 coordinate 11,582,230, forward strand.
CCTACAATTTTGGCTCAAAAAGTAAATACGACTCTTCGCTTCGCAGTTGATCTAGTTTTGAGATTTCACTTTTTAACATTTTCAATGTCAATATGTTGATGCTTAAAGGAGTTTTTAAAATCATTAGCCGCTTTCACACAAAGACCGGGAAATTACTGGTAAAATGCCGGCATACAGTCATGTGTGAAGAGACAAATGTCGATATATTCGGTCTGGCATTTTTCCGCCAAGGGTACCTGTAACGATGCCGGTAAATTACAGGAAACCTGCCCTGTGTGAAAGCAGAACAAAGGTTGCCGGAATAAGCACGCAGAACTTCAGTACGAGCTGACGTAAACGACCACTCTGAGCCAATCAGAACAGTCTGACGAGGGTCACGCTCGTACTCCACAGCCGTTCAAAAGCTGTCGCCTGTAGATGTTAGAGAATATTCACTCCTCACTGTTTACAGATCACAGTTTGAAATGTCCTCCAAATGGAACAGCGAAATCAAACACAGATGGAACCTATTAAATCAGATGACAGGAAACTAACTAATTAAAGGGAATTAATGGCAAAATAATAGATACATGGAAGTAATACAAAAAGGGAATTCATACCTGTAGATTAATGTAGCAGATAATCAGAATCCCCTTGGGGAAATGTTCCTTCGTTCTATAAACTCACAACCTTTGATCTTGAATGAATTGCAATGAATTGAATGTATTGCAATGTATAGATAAGGTAGGAATTAAAAAAAATAATAATACCTTAACAAGAGACACAGGAGAACAATTGACTACTGAAATAAAAAATAAATAATAAAACAAATAGCATTAAAACGACATATAAATAATCAATAACAAAAGAAAAATGAAATCAACACATAAATAGGAATTATCCTATAATAGGAATTAACAGCATAACAAGAGGTGGAAGTTAACTAATAAAAAAAAAAAGTAATTAGTTAAACAAGTTAACCAATAAGAGACTAAATGAACCCATAAAATAATTACAGTATTTATTAGCAAACCAAGACACATGAGTGGAACAAATTAACCACTAAATAATTAGTTATTAGCATAACAAGAGACACAGGCGGAACCAATTAACTACTAAATGAGAAAATTAACAAATAAATATGAGGCATAAACCAATTAATGAATAGGAATAAACTGATAAAAAGTAACAAACCAGGGCAGATAATAAAAAGCTAAACCAGAGACAACTATCTTGAGATGTGCTAAACAAACAAAAACTAAAATGGACCTTAAAGACCTTATTGTGGCCTTAATAGTGTTGCTGTATTTTCTGCTGACCTGTAGGTGGCGCTCCTAACATCAAGATGCTGACCGGTGAGAAGTTCTCCTCAGGCATCACAGGCTGTGTGAAGAACCTCTCGCTGCTGAACGCTCGACCTGGAGAACAACCGGCTCGACCTATTGACCTGCAGGTCAACGCAGAAGACGGCATCAACGTGGCACGATGCTCGACATAGGCACCGCGCGGAAACACTACCCAGAGACTACAGAAAAGAACACCTTTCATGTACAAAATGCAGTTTCTATGAGACACGCTGATGTGTTTTTGGTGAATCACCGCCACCAAAAAAAACCAAACGGGATAGGATTCTTTGCTCTGTGTTCGCTAAACCAAAAAGAAAAAAAAACCGAGAGAAGTTATTCATATTAACAAATCTTCTATGTGTCAGTGTGTTATGCTCATCGAAGGATTTTATTTTTGTTTTCAAACTCTTGCTTTTTAACCATGACAAAAACTGAACGGATGCGAGTCTTCAACGATGGGTCAGATCCTATGGAATCAGAGATGTTTTTACAGCACTGAATTTTTATTTATGAGCATATTAGTCTATATAAATCTAGATCTATTTGTGGGGGCGGGGTGGGGGGTGGAGACTAACCAATAATCCGCTGGTATGTTTTCCTAGAGGTGATTTAATACTTGAAGACTCTGCTGCCGCCTTTACTTTACTGGAGGGGGCCGGTGGGGGCGGAGCTTGTTCAATTAAGGCAAGGTCACAGCACAGAAGGTTTCCAGATTCATCTCAGGTGAAGATTGTTGCTCGCAAAGCTACACAATTGGGAGATTAGACGTATGATGTGAACTGTATATATGTGAAATACTTGCCGATGTTTAGTCTGGTGTTACAAAAAAAAGAAAAACCCGTGGTGCTTTATTCAGACGTAACAAAACCAGCGCACAACTAACCTTCCAGTATTCTGTAATCCAGTTTGATGGCTGAATGTCTCCTTTGTTGTTCGTATCAAAAAATTACAATTCACTTTACAATACATTTTTCATTATAGCATTGTTGTCCCAACCAAAAGTCTAAATATATATATAAATATATACTTTTTTTTTTAATATTCATCTGTATACAATCAAATATATACATACATAAAAAAGATGCGGACAGTTTTTTTGTCCAAAAATAGGTTTTTTGTGTTTTTGTGTAATTTTTAAATATACAAAGTAACATAATATTTGGCATATTATAAAAAATAATCTGGTACACCAGATTCAAAAGAAATACAGTCTATAAGATATACTTCATCTTCAAATAAAATGAACTTTGTGCTGTTAAAGTACTGTTATAGCACCAGGTATGTTTTATGTCCCAATTTTGTCAATCTCTAATCAATTTTTTAATGCTTTAAATCTTGTTTGCTGTTTTTTTTTTTTTTTTTTTTTTTTTTTAATTTAGATTTAAAAAAACAGTTTTTTTTAAACTGACACCATACATTTTTTTTTGTTTTTGTTATTTTAGAGTCTTACTCTGTGTCTGTGTAAAAATTTTCTGACGGAGGAAAAGGCCATGAACAAGTGATATTCCAAAGTGTACATGCTGTAATGTGAAGGAAATCATCTGCCAGATTCCCAGAAACGGTTAACGGATCTAAAACACAAGTGGAGACATCAGCACATGAGACTCGGAGTGAAATGGTAGAGAACAAACACATCCTTGAATTATGGTGTTGAACCTTCTTTGTGCTGTGACCTGGAGCTCTGTTGAGCATGCTTGCCCTCATGGGCCAGACAGGGGTCAAAGGTCACCCAGACCTCTTTTCTTTTATACCTTTTTATAGGATTATGGCTCAATTGTTTATTTTTAAAGCACTACTGCAATTTTATTCTCGTCTTTTTGTCGTTTTTTTTCCTTTGTTCAGATTTGCTTAAAAGCATGATCCGCAAGCCTTATATCTGTGCTTTTATGTTTGGAGTTAATACTGAACCTTCAAACTTGCAGACGAATCCGACTGGTTTTGGTGTGCTGGGTCGAATCATCTTTAGATGATGTTGCTTTATATGTCAGTTCATTCTCGATGGCTGTAGAATTTCTCTTTTTTCTTAAAAGACAAAGTAAAGAAATATCTAATGTAATGGACTTGTTCTGTTGTGCATTATTGAACTTTGTGTTCTGGTGTTGGGCAGTCTGGCGGAACTGGGTAGGGTATTACAACAGATTAATATATGCTTACATTATTATTTACCGTAAGTTCAGAATACATTAGGCATTACAACAAATAGACTTAGTGGTTGGTTTGCCAAGTAAAACTTACAGTATTTGGTTATTCTTGAGTACTTTTATTTCCAATTTCAATCTCATATACGTACTGACCACAACCTATTCTTTTAGTTTTCACTTTTTCAAGTATGAATTATGATTAATATTCTTTTTTTTCTATTTCATGCATCTTTAGGCATGAAAAACAACACAAACTATAGCTGCAAACAAAAATAGTTGGGTTCGAGCTGTTTTAGATTATTTTATTTTCATTGAGCATAAAAGTAATACATTATGGAAGCAATATCTTTAGCTTGAACAATTTTTTCCTCTTATCATTTCCAATTATTTTATCTCTTATAAAAGCATCTGATATAAGCAATATTACGAGTTTTAAAGAATACATTGTTAGGTTTAAAAATATAATTTTTCAAGAATTGTATTATTTTAATTTGCATTTCACCATAGAAAGAAACGGATTTATAATTACAAATTGAAACCTTATCCTAATTAAAACAAACGAGTTATTTTTTTCCCCAGCACAACACAGTCAATCCCTTAATACATGTGTTAATGAAAAAAAAAAACCTGTGGAAAATACATAACAGTAAAAATGACAGTAAAAACGTGATTTTGTCTCACTCTTTATGTTCAGATATTTTCATAATCAATGCACAAATTTATCTCCTACCCTACGATATTTCTCTTTAAACAAAAGAAATGTAGAAACCTACCAGTGCACAGACCTAAGATTTAGTTACTACACATACATGTTTCCTGAAAATGACACTTCTTACCCCTCACATGCCCCTCTTGCTTGCACTTACTTTCTTTTGTGTTGGAAAACTGGCATAACATGCAGGAATCTGTTGTACTTTTGCTTTGGTGGGGTTCTTCCTGTGGCACTTCTTAGGAAACCTGCATTTATTTATTATATTATTATTTATTTTAGCTATCTTTACATTTTATTGTATTTACATTTTTTTACTTAAATTAGTCATAATACATTTTTAAAAATGACACGGCAGAACAAGTTTAACCAGAACAGTCAAAACAATAATGCTAGGATGTGGTACGTGAAATTTAGTATGTGATGCATGGCGCCCCTAGTGGACATGATATTAACAATTCCGTACATTCCAATGTATAAAATGTATTCTAAAAATAGCTATAAGATACAAGCAACAGCATGTGCAGAGCAAATAGCAAAGGTTCATTTTATAATTATGCATTAAGAATTAAAAGTGTTGATTTTTTTTCCCAGTAAAGGTCTTTTTTTCTTTTACAGTGTACCTTCTCTTTCATGTCAAACTTAAATGTTTATCAAGTGTGTGAAATAATGGTCATATACACTAATGACACAAACACAAGAAACCTGGAGTAAGAAAACTGATTTGAACATGAAGCTGTTTTACTTAAAAACTACATGTACATGATTTGCGTACAAAACTACATGATTTGCATACAAAAAAAAAAAAACGGGATGCATGAATTAATCTCAAAGTTTAAATTAAGGTCGTGAGAGAAAAATGAACTCAATCCTGTAAATTACGGTATTTTGTTGCAAAAAGCATAACAATGAACATATTTCACTGATATGTGTCACTATATAATTCACTTCAACTTTCATAGTTTAAGGTGCTGTAAGTTATGATAATAAAAAAAAGAACGTACGTGAATAAAACAAATACAGTACTTCCAATACCAGTAAACCAATTCAGCTTGTAATAGTAATGCATAAGGTAAAAAGGTTACTTCCTGGTGGCAAGATAAAGTAAATTTAGCACTTTTTAAGTAAAGTACTTGATTAAGTGGACTTTGTTACTTTACTTCAGCATTTTTTTTGGCTAAACGTACCGAGTATCAAAATAGAAGTAACTTTTACTCTACTTGACTATATTTGTGATTGAGTATCTGTAATCTTTACTCCACTACATTTGAATGGACACTTACCCTTACTCGTTACATTGTGATTGTCCGAGACAAGTCGGCATCATTTTCCACCTCGGTTAATTTCTTGGACGGATGAAGTTATATTGCCATATGCAGGGCGCTGAAAGTACTGGATGCTGTTTAGGGTTGTTTTTTTTTTTTTTCTTTTTTTCAATCTATTTTGTTCTGCCATTTTGAAACATTGAAGTGTTAAATTTATTTTCTATATTAGGGAATAAAACCCTCATAATTGCTTGGTGATTTTTTTGAGCCTAAATTCAGTGCCAGTAAAATACTTGAAGCAGGACAGTATTGTGTGGTAAGTCATTCAAAATGAATAAAACGCACTGAAGTTTACGTAGTCGTGTCTGATATAAAATATACCCAGGTTATTCACAGATTTTGGAGGAAAATCGCTTTATATATACCATAATCTTAACACGTATTAATGTTAATTATTAGGGTTGACAAGCGTCTTTTCCCCAGACATCCGGTCGGATTTTATAAATTCAAGGACCTTTACACGCGTATGTAGGTTCGCCACCTGCTTTAAATTATTTGAGAGCGGAAAATGAACTTGAAACTTTCTATATTATTAAATTATCTGTCAAATAAAAACGTTTTGATGACAACTGCCCACTAACATTGTTCACTAATAGAGACATTATAGTTATTATTAGATATATTGTTGAATCTGGATTTTCAAACAAAAGAGTTGATATTTAGAACTTAATTTCATATTATTAATTTATTGTGAAAAAAATCACACTAAAATTGTTACATATTTAAGTTTTTACTTTTTTTTTTTTTTTTACAGAAGTTACATAAGTTATAGTTTAGCACCACTGAAGCACATTCAAGCATGTTTATCAACCTCCGAGAAGCCTGTCTAAAATTTGTTGAGGCTGCGCCGGTTTTCCTCTTTTTTGAAAATCAAAATATATGGTCACACATATGGTATACAATTATAGACTATGTATATTGTAGCTTGGACAGGCCACAGTCATTAGGCTACATAACTATGCCTTCTACTGGATGTAACAAACTACTGTACAAGTGAAAGTAACTTAAAAGTAATACAGAAGTAATGTAATATTTTACATTTATGAGACAGTATAATATTGTAATGTAACATTACTTTTGTCAAACAGTAATAAGTAATATGTAATGTATAACAATTTTGTAGTAACTTGCACAACATTGTCCGTACTTTTGCTCAAGTATGGTTTTAAGGTACTGAATGGATTATACGCAATGCTACTTAGCATGTCATGGTTCAAAACAGCAGCTAATTAATGGCTGTTAGCTCATTTTGAACAATTAATGTCTAAAACACTGAACAAATAAATCAGAATTGAACATCTTGACGCATATAAAATGTATAATTCCCGCACTGAAAGGTAGATCCACTTGTTACCTCATCCTAGACTGAAAACCCTCTGCACGAAACGTATAAAAATGTCCGGATCAATCCCAAATGATGTCAGAACTCCGCTGTTATTCCGTTGTGTTGATGCGCTCAGGGAATAATCGAGCAATGCGTCGACGCCACATCCGGTGGAATATTCCAGCGAATCCCCCGTTGCCTTTAAAAGAGACGCGCTGAAATGTGAACTGACCGAGTTTCATGTCGACCCTGATTACGCTTAAAGGAAGTCGACTTTATGGAACAATCTGAATGTCAATAGAAATAAACAACTGAGCCTGAGCGCATTTATCGAACTTGCTTCATCTTAGAACGGTTATTTTCCGTCAGCCTTGTTTTAATATTCAAGGTAAGTCGTCCCAAAAACTTTTATATTCCCTTTTCAAACTATTATAACTAAATTAAAATATGATTGAATGTCGTGTACGTGATTTATAAAACGCAGATTTTTAGATGCAGGTGCGGGTTTTATGAAAAAGAATCAAACTTTTATTATAAGTTTTTATTATAAATTATAATTTATATTTTATTATATTTCAATATACAAATAAACGTGTACTGCTTGTCTAGATTCATAAATTCAATAATTTACGAGCTCATGATATATTATAGAATGTATAAATGCATAATAAACTTGCAATAATGCAATTGCAAAGCATTTTGCAATATCCATGCTATTTTATGTTCCAATTTAAGGATATTTTAGTGATGGTTATGCAATCAATTTGATCGAAATGAATAGTAAATTGCACAAGTTGCTTTGCTCTTCTGTTTTTTTTATTTTTACAATTTAGTCCTTAAAATTGTTCTTATTTAAATATAAACAGACAGATATACAGACATATAATATTTATATCTTTTATAGAAAATGTAATTAATTTTGTTGATTTTTGTCATTGTATACGATGATTTAATCGTAACATCGTATACACTGATTTAATCTTGACATTGTAGACGCTGCTTTAAACTTGACAGTATCTGCAGTGTGTTATTTGGTTTTGTGGAGTAAGCTCATCCATCCTGCGTTGAAATGGAGTTCAGATTTGAACTTGACTCACTTGAGTTGATTTGCTGGTTTGTTTTTTTCAGTGTGGCCAGACGTGAGATCTTTGGAGAAAGCGATGAGCCTCCTGACTCCTTCATCTGGTATGTAGGTGTCTCTTTCTGAAGAACTGTCTGTCCCTCCTCTGTGACTAACGGTAGACAAAATGTTTGTTGTGCGCAAAGACAAGACTGATGAAATGCATTGACATGACTGATGGAAATCTGTGCTGCTGTTTATACAGTACAAGCCAACTTTACAGTTGGTCTAAGTGTTTTATATTGATGTCTTAGAAGAAAAATGAGTTAGCGTGTCTGTAAGCTTAATGAATCATGGTATTTAAGATTAAATTATACCTGGCGTGATATAAAATAGTAATAGTACAATTAGTACGGTAATTACATTTGGGGTCACTGAGCTAAACTTGTTGATTGTCTGTTAGGTTTTCTTTGTCGGTGAATTTCCTAAATTTCTATGTTGGCTTTTTTTTACAATCAGTATTTGCCGAGTTTGCAACACCAAGGTTGTGAGTTTGAGTCTTAGTTAAACTTGAACTTTGTTCAGCATTTGAAATGTTTTCTAAATAGTCAGAGGTTAACAGTGAAAATCTAAATTTGTAGTTAGTTTATACTATATACTAATAATTACGATTTTGTAACTTCTTTTCAGTCATTGTCTATTACTTTTTTTTGATTCCCTGACAACTAAGATAATATTTTCAAGTTTTTTTTGCACCTATAGGTTGACTACGTCTGGGTTGGTAGAGATACGCACTGTGGTGAATTCTGTGTTTTCTTTCAGATGAAGAGTAATTACTCCGGATATAATCTACTGCCGTTGGAGTCACGTCACGTTCAGGTTACGAAACGCAATAGTAGGAATTCTTTCTTAACGGTGAAATGTGTTCTGTTTGGGTGTTCGGACCACTGTTCGGACCACATTACGATGACTAAGTAAAAGCAATGTGATGCCATCGTTACCTACTGTATCTTAAAACTCATAATCTGGTTGAGATTATAGTAGAATGTGTCTAAGCATCCAGTGGCGGAGAATTGGATATTTGGACATTTATGGCGAAATGAATATGGGTGAGATTTGACACATTTCTTCATTTAAGCTTTTTTGTCATTGTAAATAGCAGTCGAGGGTTTACAATAATAAGAAAGCAGTGTCTCTCCTTTAGCTCACATTGAAATACAATATAACGTGTAATTATCCACTGTACTATGCTAATTTTATTTTGCATAGATTATATACGCATAGTGTGACAACAACAACATTGTGTTTATTTTGTTTTTGTTGCTGTATTTTAAGGGGGGTGAATATCTTTTGTGATTATTTTCTTTTCTTTTTTTTCCTCTCAATTTACAATATCTGGTGCATCGAGTTACATCGAGTTAAGATGTTCATAAAGTGCTTAATCCCGCTGGTTTGCACCAGGACAGAGACGTCTTTGTGTAACTTCATTGAAAATCACTGCAGTGTTTCAGTGGCTAAACAGTCGCACTTCAGCACAAGCACCAGCACTTTAAACACTCTTACCCTTCGGAAAAACAGTGGCACTTCTTTTTGTTGATAGACTGCAGAGTATAGAGTAGTATTCTTTCAGAAATCTGCCTGCCTCTTTCTATCTATCTATCTATCTATCTATCTATCTATCTATCTATCTATCTATCTATCTATCTATCTATCTATCTATCTATCTATCTATCTATCTATCTATCTATC
>CM051495.1:11591871-11611325 GCA_028031935.1 Paedocypris micromegethes
TGTCTGTCTGTCTGTCTGTCTGTCTGTCTGTCTGTCTGTCTGCCTGCCTGCCTGCCTGCCTGTCTGTCTGCCTGTCTGTCTGTCTTCATCACTTCTTCAAATCTAATCTCAAGTCTCTTTAAGACATTACGTTCAATAATGGATCAGCAAAACAATAACAATATTAGTGGAATTAGTCAATTAGTTGAAAATATCAGTTTATTTAAAAAAAATTTAATCAGAACCTTAAACTCTTTAAAAATCTGTTTCCAATGTCACTAAACTCAGTTTGTCAGGGCAGAGAACTGTTGATTACAGTTATCAGTTTTTATTATAAAGGTGTATCTTAACTTCAAGTTTATTTATATAGCGCTTAGTCCCCAACACGAAAAAGCTACAATTTTAATGCATATAGCTACTCTTTAAAAAACGATTTTTAATGATTACTTTAAAAGCCTAATGTGTGTGCGGCCATGGTGGTTTGTTGAGTGTTAGGGAATAGAGAAGAGGAAACGTTTTTTTTTTATTTTTTTTACTTGTAAGGAAAGAAACATTTTCCTCAACTTGTGGTTTTAGTGTTTTTTTGTTACACTTGTTACACTGTCACTACAGAAGTGATATTGTTGGTACTCAGTGGCCTCATAGTGGAAGTTTAGATTATCAATGATATGCTTGTAGAAATGTTTACAACATTTCCACTGTTGTGACATCATCAATGACCTCATGCAAAAATGTGATTGTGCACTTTTCAGTTAATGTTTAGAGAAGAAAATAACTCAAGCTGTATACTGTGAATAAATGACTGGTCAATGCGGCAGTAAATGATTGGCCAGAACAGCGTCACTTCAGACCGTATAGAAGAAGTCACTTTTGTTCTATTGATTTGTTTTCTAGCCTTTGTCCAGGATGCGAACAAACTTCACCCAAGTGAACCAGGCAACTGGCAGCATTTGAAAGAGTTTGCCCGCAAGAACGCAGCTAATGCTCTGTCGGTTGCCAACTTGCTCATGGGCATGTCCTCCATTCTCTGCAGTCTCAGCGGGTACCATCTCAACTACAACTACACATTTGTCACACTTTACATAACAAACTCCTCATGTCAGATATGGTTAACAAGATTTGTGGCTTTACTGGTAATATGCTGGTCTTTCTGCAGGCATCATCATGCCGCGTGCTGGCTGGTTCTGATCGGGTACCTGCTGGATTTGGCTGATGGAGCAGTTGCTAGGCGACTGAACGCCTGCTCGCCATTGGGTATGTCAGGTTTAGTTCTTAAGTGAAAGATAGTGGAGCTTTGAGTGCGTCATGACCGTATTTTAGTGTTGCTTTAGATCAGACATGCTCAAAATTCAAGCCCAACGTTAGCATGTTTCAAATGTAAAAAAAAAAAGACAAAAAAATACAAAAAACCCTTGCTGTGGTACATTAACATTTAGCTCTATACCAAAATGTAGTTGTTTTATATATCTCTACATTTTTTATTTAAGTGTAATGCAACCAGTGGCAGTTCTACTTTGACTCCCTCTTGCCCATCCCTCCTCGCACCGTAAAATGCAGTTTAATGAAAAAATTGGGAAAATATTTAAAAGACCATTTAAATATGTTTTTAACTTATACATGTGTGTAATATATATATACACACACAGTATACGTATATACACCCTAATATTACCCTAACCCCCTTATAATATATTTACATATAAAGTGTAATCTATTTTCGGTTTAATATATTTAAATACATGGAAAAATATTTATTGATCATATATTTCAATCTCTTTGTCTTCTTTAGGCTATTATATGAAACTGTTTTGTAACAATATATGCATGTGTGTTAAACACATATTTAAAAATTTCTATATATTGGATATATGCATTTTGAAAATGTAAATCTAATATATATTTAACAATATTTCTTCTCCGTATGGAACATTTTATTTATAGTTCTTAATTGATAAAATAGATACTAGATTCCCTATATTCTCCTTTTTCTAAATTGTGCACCTGATTGCTGTACAGTATATTCGTATATGATGTATAATATCAGCGTTTGCACCAACAGTGGGTAGCGTGCAGGTGGTCTCATCCCCCCTTGGGATGCGAAATAGCTGATCCACAGACCCACAATGCCGAGTCACTCTGTTGTTCCGCGTGAGCTCGGGGATTGCGGTTATTTACCTCCAGTTCCCTCTCTTCTGTTTTTTTGTGTCGGTTGTCGGACAGTTTGTGATGAAGCAGCCCATTTTAGGGGGATCATGTTCCGATTGTCCGTTTTATCCCACTGCTTTAGACGCGCTGCGTGTCTGACATAGCTGGAATTGTTGACCGTGTGATCAGAATTCCAGCACGCCTGTTTGGGTCCAAACTGGATTCAGCCAGGCCTGGTGAAAACACCCCACTCAATCCCTCCAGAATGATGATTTATTTGGATGAGATATAGACCCGTCTATACCAGATTATGGACCAGTCTATTTCCAATCTATTCAGATTGAACTGCTCAAAGAGGTGTACTTGTACAGTCAGAAGGCTGCAGGTTCAAATCCCAGATTGGTTTCAGACAAAGATACCGACATGTTGTCTCAGAAACCGATCCAAGCTTGAGTGTGTGTATGTGTGTGTACAGGTAATAATGTCAAAGGCCAAATACAGTACTAGATTTTTATTGGTGATTGGAGTTAAGGAATTAATTGTTTAGTGCAACAGTTAATGACGAGACCCCATTATGATATAAATACAAGTGTGTATATTATATGTATATGCTCTGCGTACACACACATTTTACAAGATGGAAAAAAGCAGTGTAGAAATTTCCTATAATTGAAGAGATAAAAATGAAAACATTACATATACCGTATATATTTTTTCTACTAAATAAAAAGGCGGTACAATTTTTTAGTGTACAACTTCTGAAGTTTGGAAAATATGCATTATTAATGTTAGGTGGGAATTTCTGTGTTAAAAAAATATAATACATTAAATTAGCATAAATGAACAATATTACATTTTTCTGGTAGCTCAACCAGTCATGGTGTTCGCTGGTCATGGGTTGACTTCTTAGAGAACATAAGGCATTTTTTGTAGTATAAATCGTTCGTTAAAGCACTGAACTGACCTCTGCCTCCTATCGGTCAAGCCAATTTTTAACAAGTTTTAACCCTCCTATTATGTTCGTTTTAGAGGAACATCAATAATGTCCGCAGGTCAATTTGACCTGGGGGCCTTTTATTATGCATATACGTGGCAGAAACTAAAAAGTTCCACAAAACCGTGTGTTTGTATGAGAAGAGAGAGTGTGAGTCTGAGACAGCAGTGTGTTGTGTCTCATTATTGCCAAGAAACAAATAGCATTTGAACGGGTCAAATTGTACATTTAATCATTGTACATTTAAAATTGTACAAACATGTAGGGGGCGTTACAAATTTGTAACAATTTTTAGTTTATATGTAGATTTCACTAACTAAGATGAGCAGGAGAAGTTTCAGAAGTTTTGTTTTATTTTTTAACTTTGAACACAGGCCAATTTGACCCAAACCTAATCTTTGTAATATAAACATGTAAAATGGTGTTACAAATATGTGAACTGAATTGTTATATTTTTATATGATGATTACACCAAAAAAGCCAAGCAGGAGAAGTTTCAAAGTGAAAAAAAAAATACTTTCTTCACTTTGAAACCGCTCTTGCTTGGCTTATTTGGTGATATATAACAATTCAGTTCACATATTTGTATGTGAATTTCTATCGTTAAAAAATTATTTTTTAAATATTTTTAAACTTTAAAAACTTGAATTTGACCCGAACATAATAGAAGGTTTAATACGGCCATTTTTATTGCACATTCCCACTGTTGACCATATCTCTCCCATACTACTTAGGTGCAAAGTTGGACGATTTTGCCGACTTCACAACGTTTGGAATAGCGACGTCTCTTCTGCTGAGGACACCGAGTCTGCTGGACAACATCCTGTGCGTTCTCTACGTCCTGTCCGTCTTCGTCCGCCTCTGCTTCTTCTCCAGCGGTGAGGGATTCCCCTCAGTGACCTTCAGGAAGGTCAGAAGATAACTGCTGCTTTCTTCTGCAGGAATCCCCTTCGTGTACTGCGGCCTGCCGTGCATCTACTCCTCCGCCATCCTGGTGTGTGTGTCTCTGCTGACCGGAGGAAACATGACGGTGCTGAGGGTGGCCGCCGTGGCCATGATTCTCTTCATGGTCAGTCAGAACTTCTACCCTCACGACCGAGTACTGGAGTCCCAGGCCTGGAAGAAGGTGGTCTACTTTGGAGGTAAAGTCCAGTTAGGACCAGACCAGAGGGTTTTCCTCACCAAGTATGTCTGATCTTCTGCTCTTCTCTTCCAGGTGTTGCTATGGTGTTTTGCTCCTCGTTTCCCCCGGCTTGCGTTTATTATTTGCTATGGTCGGTCTCCTATATACTTTTCCCGACGTCTCTGTGGAGCAGCAAAGTTTAATGGGGGAGAAAAAAAACGTTTTTTTTTTCTCTCAATTAGTTTTTTGCTTTGAAGTGATTCGCTTTATTCCAGGATAATTCCTGAGGAATTGCTGCTTTAGCTCCATCGCCGGGGACCAGAGACATTGGAAGGCGTTGGACTGGACACGATGAGTGTGTCAGGACTGGTCTGGGAACAGACAGGCCGGCCGAAGCCTCACGTTTGCTGTGGATTTATTACTTTGTGCTTGTCGTTGAACCAGATGAGCTGATGCGTATTTCCAGCCGCAGTTGTAATAAAATACACAGATTATTCTGCATGTGAGGAATGGAACTACTAAACCGTGATAATCTCTACATCTGCTTTGCTCGGATTGCATTTCCTTTTAAATATTACACTGATTATTCTTTCCTTTCATGACAGTAAAAGAGTTTAGATCCTCCTGATCCTGGTAGTTTTCTGTAGAAACACTTGACATTTTAATAATTGGATTATGTGAGATTATTGTGATGTTTAATGTTGTTTTGGGTAGGATTTGAAGATGATGGTAGGATTAATGGACGACTGACCGGAATTCCACCCAAGCGCTTGACAGTAGTGATGTAAAAGGTTGGCCTCTGTTTTAAGGGGCCGTTTTCTTCTGGTTAATGTTAATTTCTGGTGAATTTGCCACGTACCGTTTGCTGGTTTTGAGGGAGACTGTGCTTGGCTGGGATATTGTTCTCTGCTCTGCGCATTACCTTTTATTAAAAAGTAGTGGTGCTGAAAATTGTCTGTGGTTTTTTTCAAACATCTCTGTCATTTCTCTTTATCGTTTTAAAACAACTCTATTTTAATTGGTTCAAAAGTGATCCACTTTTTAGAAAAATGAGTAATTTCCTGTTTGGCTTAAGAAGTACCACTATAGATGATTAAAATTGTAAACGATTTGGCTTTTGTGGTTATTTTATTATTTTCCTAATTCACTTACACTCTTTTACCCACACATTGTCATTATAACAAACACTATCTCAGTGAATGCACAACATTGCTTCCTAAGCCTGTATGTTTAAGAATAAGGCAACTGTAAAATGTAAAAGCAGGCAATTAATTTTTTAATGCATATTGTCAGTAATGTCAAGTCTTTGCCAATTTTAAATTGGCATATGAAAAAACGACACAATAAATAACAAAGCAAACGATATGTGTTCCTGTACAAAGCAATGTTTTTTTTTGGCCATTTAATAATCATTGACCGCTAGAGGCCGCTGTGCTGCATTTGTGAATTTGATACGTATTGCTGAGAAATCGGGTGCCCTCTAGTGACGATCCTTTCCCGTTACATTTTCGTTTTGGTTTTTATTTAAATCCACACAGAGGGTCAACATAAAACGTCACTTAATTTCTCCTGGAAAACATTTCCGATTTTTTATGCTTTTTGTAGTTAATCAGCTGTACGCCCCTTGTGAGTCCACAGAGACTGACAGTCCTGCTTCCCTCTTGTATTTGCAGACATCTATTTTCTGTCCAGAGTAAAGCGGTTTAGTGTCAGCATGGCAGATGTATGAATCCAGAAGTCGAATAATGGCAGAATACACTGGCCGGTCCTTGAAGCTCCACATACAACAGTACTTCATGATGTCATGCCTGTCAGACAGCACATTAAACTTCGCTTTATGGCTACTGCTTTATGTCAGATAACCCTTTTTGCTACACTTTTATATAAACAGCGTTTTCTTGCCAAACTGTGGGCTTAAGATGATAAAAAAGAGGGATAGAGAAAGAAAGAGGTGGGCCAAGAAGACAGAAAGCGAGGAAACAAAAGAAACGAATGGACAGGGATAGACAAAAAAAGCTTATGAAAGAAAAATATATTGGGAGAGTGAAATAAAGTGAGGAAATGAGAAGTAAAGAAACAGAAATAAAAAGATAAAAGCAACAGAAAGAGGGAAAGAGAATGAGAAAGAAAATAAGTGGGGGAGAGAGAGAGAGAGAGAGAGAGAGAGAGAGAGAGAGAGAGAGAGAGAGAGAGAGAGAGAGAGAGAGAGAGAGAGACTCTATACTTACAGAGGAGAGCCACAGTGGTCTGGTCTTTTCATTCTGTAATGAGCCAGAGTTTGTGGAAGGATCTGTGAGGGCTCCAGGTCAGGGTAGGGCACAGACCCTAAAAACAGTGGAACGAAGGTTTGATTGCTACGGTGCCTTTAATCTGGATTAGAGTGTGAACTGCAATACCCAAAGTTATCAATTCATAAATCAGGATTCCAAAAGACCACCTAAGACAAACAGAAAACGAGAAAAAAATTACCGGTATACCGTTTTTACGAGAATATAAGCACCTTGCGGATATAATCACTCCTGATTTTTCAGTCACAAAACTATTATTTTTTCTTTTATTAACGTTTCTGGTTCAAGTATGTTTTAATTATCTTAAAAAGACTATTTTTCCTTTATTTAACAAACCTAACTCGTGACTCGTATCATTTTGATATCGTTTTACTTGAATAATAAATAACAAAAAGTCAATTTTAGTAATCAGAACTTAATTTCCCAATATCCTTTGCTCTCCAGTCAGACCACACATGGGCAGGGCAATTGTTTCAAGCTCAGGCCTGTTTCAAGCTCTCTGTTGATCCAAAGCCATGTGAAGATGATCATAGCAAAGGATTATTTATCCCCCTGTGCAGCGATCAAGCATTTTGATTGTGTCTGTTCCTTGGATTTTTTTTTTTACTCCTTGCACTTGTACTTAATTTCCGACTGTTTCAACTCTTTCTGCAAGTTTTTGAACGTTTAAAATTTGAAGAAGGGGTGCTTATATTTGCGTAAATACACTGTATTATTTTTTACATTTACATTTTACGTACATTTTAGGTACACATAGTATATATATATATATATATATATATATATATATATATATATATATATATATATATATATATATATATATATATATTAGGTTCAGGTGTACCTCAGCTTACGAAGGGCTTAACAAAAGTTTTCAGTTATGAAGCGTGCCTTTGAGACAAGTTCTTCTAGTACTGAAATTATTTCAAAATAAGAAAGGAAATGGAAACCAAGCAAGAGAAAATAGAAAAGTTCCATTACCTACGGGATCAGACTGATTATTATTTCGTTTACTTTAGTACCACGGTACTCTTTTTTAAAGATTTTTTTTTTTTTTCAAGTTTTTATTACAGTTATTGCATGACTTTATCATAAATATAAAAAAATGTTTCTGAATTTACAAGGCCTTGGAACTTGGACATGTTACATGTCACTTACATATTAATTGTGTCTCTACTTGCGAAATTTCGCCTAACAAAGCGGCTCTTGGCACAAATTACCTTCGTAAGTTGAGATACCACTGTATATGCAGTGTAACTCAAATGTATTTAAGACTTTACAGTGTAGTTACTTACACGTCACTTCTCTCTGTTAAGGGAAGCCTCATCATCCGTTCTGGAGCCTGCCATTTTACAGGCACTTTAGCCTCCAGTTCTTTGTCCACCTTTCTCAATAGTCGAGTCGTAAAGCCCAGGTCCAGTCCGGAAATTTTCACTGAGAGTCCGGAGCCCAGCAGCATGTTCCGGGCAGCAACGTCTCCATGCACAAATTGATGGTTGGAGTGTAAGTAGTCCTGAAAAAACATGTCTTCTAAACATATTTGTCGGTTTTGTATAAACTTGAATATTATGAGACTCACAAGACCTGCTGCCACTTGATTTGCGATTAAATACACAGATCTTTCTGAAAATGCCTGGGAGTTTTCAGCTCTGATCTGTTTAGTAAAAGACAACATACAATTTGAATCTGATTACAATATAGATCCGAGTGGGTAAACTGATGCCCGTGGGTCACATCCGTCCTGTTGGTTCATGTAAAATTTTACACTTTACTTTAATACCAAGACCATCCATTGTTGCTGTAATCAATAATCAATGTAATCTATCTATCTATCTATCTATCTATCTATCTATCTATCTATCTATCTATCTATCTATCTATCTATCTATCTATCTATCTATCTATCTATCTATCCGTCTGTCTGTTTATCTATTCAATTCATCAATTTTTTACATCTATCTATCTGTCTGTCTGTCTGTCTGTCTGTCTATCTATTCAATTCATCAATTTTTTTTATATCTGTCTGTCTTAAAATAATATAATCTAGGTACAATTAAAGTATACAGATTTAAATATTGACATTAGATCACACGTATGTGATGGTGCTTTTACCTCTCGAAGACTCCAGAGAAAGAGCAGAAGGTTTCCAGGAACACAAGCTTCTAACAGCATGTACATGGGTGTGCGGCGTGTCTGACAGTAAAGCATTCGCACTATGTTTGGATGTTTGCTCACTGCAGCGTGGAAGAGAACATACTCCACAAATTCTTTATCCTCACGTTGATTCGACCCATCTGTCACAAAGTACAACAGTTCTGCAGGACAATGCTTACTCCAGGACTTGGATTACCGTGTACCTTTGGTTTTGATCACAACAGCAGTGGAAGTGTTGTCCTGATGTAGCAGACCTTTGCAGATCGGCCCATAGTTTCCCATCTGAAGCCTCTTCACATCTTCCAGCGTGCACTGAGGAGGAATCTCCCACTGGATTGGAGCATCATTAACGGATTCCAGAGTCTCAGTGATTGTGTCCAAAAGGACAGGATCGACTCCTGAAGAAACACGATGGACTGTTTTTAATAACTAAATGAGATTTTCACAACTAAATGACAGTGGTGTAAAGTACTTGAATAAATTGATTCGTTAATTGAGTATTTTTGGCTACTATGTACTTGTATCAAAAATATTTTGATTGAGTATCTGTACTCTTTACTCACTATATTTTAATGAAGTCTTACTGTTACTCGTTACATTGTTATTGTGAGCAACAAGTCGCGTCTTTTTCCACAGCAGTTAAATTCTAGGGCGGATGAGGCAATATCTGCAGGGCACTGAAGGTACTGGATGCTATTTAAGGATGCTCTTTTTTGCACATTTGGGTTTGGCTGAGACTGACTTTTCTTTTTTTCTTCTACCTTTTTGAAACATTGAGATGTTACATTTAATTTCTATTTTATTTTGAAATAAATTCTGGGATTGTTGTGGTCCTGTGGTAGGGGACTGGGACGTGGGTCCGTGAGGTTGCAAGTTCAAATCCCCTACAACTGCATATGCATTCTGCAACCAAGTGTCCTTGGGCAAGACATTGAATCCCAAATGACCCCCGGGTGCCACGCTTAGACTGCCCACTGCTCTGGGTTTCTGTGTTGTCATTTTCACCGTGTAGGTGCACTTCACTGGATGGGTTAAATGCAGAGCACAATTTCATAATGACTTGCCATATTGACAATCATTCTCACTTTACAATTTTTTTTTTTAATTTCTTGGTGTTTTTTTTAAGCCTATTCAGCACAAGTAATTTTTTTTAGTATTTTTTTTTATTGGATTCTTTTTTTAATTGGATACTCCATTTCATGTCAAGTCTTTTGGAGTACCTACACCGTATTTACTGGACTGTAAGTCGAGGATTTTTCCTAAAAATGTCGGGCTCAAAGTGGGGGGCTCGACTTATACGCGCAGTCTACCGAAATAAAATAGTATTTTACTCAGAACAGTGCGCGAGCACAGCACAAGCAAAAGATCTCCACATCTCGTGATGCTGCTCTCTCTCTCTCTCGCGCGCACACACACACACACACACACACACACACACACACACACACACACAGGCCGCGTGCGCCGCGCGGCTCAGCACAGCCGTGAACTTGGCCCCCCACCCAACGCCAAAAAATGCGAAACTTTTTGCAGCACAAACGAGCACAAACGAAGGAGACTATTTCCACATTTTTTGGCGTTGGGTGGGGGGCCAAGTTCACGGAGGTACACAAATGAACGAGTCACACTCACACGGTGGATTTCAAACGTATTCCCAAAACAAGACTCTGCTTTGCTTCGGGCGAACTGTTTGCATTTCTCTTAAAGGTGCAGGGGCACTTTTCCCCACAAATCTTTAAAATTATAATGCAACCATACCAATAACAACTTAAACCTTAAATATAAATAACAATAACTTAAATAGATTAATACAAACCTGAATAAACAGTGTAACTTTGATTTTGTGCTTCTTTTACCACCAAGAATGTCTGCATAGTTTTATCATATAGGCTTAAAGAGCATCTGAACAGGTCGTTTATTAAGTTGTGAATAAATAAAGTGATGATATTTTTAGGGTTACTTCTCATCTTATTTCGGAAGGGGGTACGTGCCCGGCCCCAAATAACCAGAATTGACTTTTTATATGAAACACAAAATTGGGTTTCCACTCATTTTTCACTTTTCTCTCATTTCTTTCCACCGACTTATAATTGGGGTCTAAACAGAATACCACAATCTCACAGCTGAACTGGGGGGGTCGACTAATAAGCGGGTAAATACGGTAATTTTTTACAGTAAAGTATCTGTTAGTTTTTACTAAAGGTACTTTACTCTTCTGCTAAATGATAACTAAACGTTCAGCATTGGGAGAAGAAACATACCGTATACTCCTGCAGAAGACAATCTGGTCTCTGTGAAGGTCCTTTTGGTCAAAAACTTCCACATGATTTGAAACACAACGATCAGTGTGCTGAGAGCCAGCAAGCTCGGTACGACCACAACAGCAAATCGACCGGACCCTTCCTCGTCTGCGCGATCATGCAAACACATACATGCACTTTACTATAATTACGCTAAAAATAGAAAAACTAGTCGTGACGGGCAGAGAATCTTTTGCCTACAACAAAATGTGTCTGAACCGGAAGAGCTGTTGTAAAGGACTTCTGCAGCCATCACGGCCTCTTTTTACCATTTCGGCCACTAAAACGATAACATGTGTTATCACTGAAATTACAGTTTCCCTTTAAATGAATGCATCATATCAAACTACAAAATCTCTTACCTTCCCAGGTCTCTGGCTTGCCTCAGGTTTCGCTGGAGACAGACGGCTTTATTATGACTTTCAGGGCAATGACCATGAAGTGACCGCTCGCTTCTGTTAATAATTCACCCGCGTGTAGATTTTTAACTGTTGTGCGTCCTTACCTCTATCACGGTTCAACAACCAGGATTATTTTATTGAACTAATCTGACATGTGTCGTCTTTGTACAACGTTTAGTACAAATAGCAATTAATGTAAAGGAAACAGCTGTCAGTAGTGTGTCTGTTCGTGCTTTACGTCAACAGATGGCGCTGTTGTACAGCATCGTGCAACGGCATTCTTCGTTGTTCAAGATTTAGTATTTTTAATTACTGTCATTATTCTTACAGTGGAGGAATTGTAAAAAGAAACGTTAATTCTGATTCTCCTATGGATGAACATTTGCATATTTTATGCCGCGCTTTTCTAAAGAAGACACGATTGCCTTGACAAATATACATTTATAGTGCGCTTCAAATAAAAAAATGCTTCCCCCACATACACGAAATTAGTTATTAATTAGTGATTGAGTGTTTATTCAAAACACATTTTTCCATGGGAAAAAAAATATGTGAGAAATCACGAAACCCCGCCCCACCCCTCCGATTGGCTGTCCTTCGTGCATTCGCGTTGCACTGCCAGGCTCTGATTGGCTGTTCTGGACGTAAGCGCTCTGCATTGGCGTCAATACGCGCCAGTGGTAGTCGCTGGCCGCCTTTGGACCATGTAACAAGGTGAAATGGCTAAAAAGTTCCGAAGCCGCGCTTTTAATTAACCACGGACGCCACACCGGGCGCTCACGGACCGACACACACAACTAACGCCACACTCCAGGGCGTTTCTACGCGTATCAAAGGTCGCCTGGTGGTGTGTTGAGTCGGGTGATCTCGATCCAGGTACGCTGTTTTTCTTTTGGCGTGGTGCTGATGTAATTGGAACAGGTGCGAAACCCAAGTTATCAACAGTCGCCGTGAATCGCGAGGGATTACAACGCTTTGCTGCGAGGTTTCATTCATCAACCGGCATTTCAGGCTGATGTAACCTACCTGGGATTGTCTGCTGGATTAAAGCGATATTTGTGCGGGCAGCGAGAACTAGTGCAGGTTTGCGCGTGAGCTCTTCTCCCAGCTGATGCTTTACTGTAGAAAACCCGCGAGATCCGAGCAATGCAGCACGTGAAGTTCTGAAACCTTGTTTTGTGATTTTTTTTTGTTTTGTTTTGTTTTGTTTTGGAAGACTACGCGGATATGACACCTCTGTGCTTTAGCTATCTGTGAACACATCAGCTGCTTTTTTTAGTCGACGCTTTTACGGGAAGGATCGGAGATGTCCAAGACTCTGAAAAAGAAGAAACACTGGTCCAGCAAAGTGCAGGAATGCTCGGTTTCGTGGGGCGCCGCCGCGGAGCTGATCGCCGCGCTGGAGATACGCGGCGGAGCGGAGCACGGAGAGTTCCCCCACCTGGGGCAGGTGTTGTCGGACACGCTCGTGTGCCATGTCGGCCGGTTGCCCGGTCCGGGGGACGTGCTGCTGGAGGTGAACGGGACGCCGGTGAGCGGGCTGACCAACCGGGACACCCTCGCTGTCGTCCGCCACTTTCGCGAACCTCTTCGTCTAAAGACTGTGAGACCAGGTAAGATCGAGCGATCTTTGATGATTTATTTTTATTTTTATTTAACAACGGTCTTTCGTTATCAGTATCTATCGAGATGCTTTTTTTGGCCATGAAATCGCGTGTGTGTGTTTGGGCGAGCGAACTTTTCGAGAAGGATAATAGGGCTCATCTGCTCGTGATGTTTAATGGGAGGTTTGGTGTTGCGTGTTGTCTAGCAACGGGCCACCAATCACCTGCGCCGTTAGTGTTTAGCTGCTGAATTATTAATGAGCGTTTGTGTAGTACCTAGCTGTGTTTAGAGGTTGTGGGACTACAAAAAAGTTGTTAATTGGTGTTTTATAGAAGTATGTGTTTTTCCTTTTAATCAAATGATGTACAGAAAAAGCACTTTCGTAAAGATCAACGTTGGATATCAAACTTCAATACAAGTTTTGCTAAATTTGGTCACACTCTAAGTCTAAGTCTATGACTTTTGTCACAGCTCTATTCAAGTTCATGCTTATCTATTTTTAGACATCTCTAGAATGAGTCAATTGCATTCCTTGCAAAACTGGACAACTGTAATCTTTGAAAGATGATTTTTGCAACACAAACCTACATATTAGAATCTATATAGAGGCATGCAAGAGCTTTTACTTTGACGTTCATTTTTTCGTCAATAAGGCAAAGTTCAGATTGGATTGTTGCCTTGGCGCAGTGGGACCATGTAATCTAGGTTGTGCTTCACCAACAGGCCACACGAGATGACTCCACAGGTGATCACAGCCATTCAGCTGGAAACCTGGCGAACAATATAAAAATGTAAAGCCATGATCTCGGGGTGTGTAAGCCTCTTTGCGTCCTCCACAGATGTCGTCTGACTTCCCCCTTGCCCCCCAGAACCTTCTGTGTGTTCACCTCATTTAACACGTTAGCCTGCCTTAAGAATCTCTGTGTGGCTCTGTCATGCAAGCATAATGCTGTGTTGGAGATGTTTTTAATTATAGGGCATTATGTCGCGACGGGGCAGTTTCTCCATCTGTTTATTTTGGTCGAACAAATAAGTCGAGTGAATTACCTATTAAGAAAAGCAGTTGTGCGCTTCCTAATAACTGCAAATTGGCATTAGTGAGCGAGTCGCGCACTCCGAGGCCTGTGATTATTTTGAGAAGCGTGTGTTAAAGCTGCCGAGCTTCTTATAATTGACTTTAAGAATAATGAATTCGATTACTTGAGGTCTGTGAAAGCCTCTAAACTAAACTAAAGACCTGATTCCTTAAATGTTGTGATGTTCAGGAGTTTACGGATTCTGCTGCGTCGCTATCCCCCTTTACATTTCGGAAGGGGATTGGGTGGAACATTTGTGTGTGTGTGTGTGTGTGTTGTTTTCTTGCGGCTGCTCCGTATATGTTTAATTCAGACCGTTTCAATCATTAATGCGTTCACCGAGGAGTCCGATGACACCAGTAGACCATTTAGCTTTCATTTCTCACTGCGAGGAACTTGGCGACTGATATGAAGCTTAATGCCATGAACAGCTCCCAGGCCCTTTATTGTCAGACACACGCAAGGCTCTGCAGCGCTGCTGTGCTTGTTAAGGCTCAAACGACCTGGAATTCTTTGTTAAGGTCAAGTTGTCCTCAAGACAGTAGGTAAACAATGGAAGGAAACGGTGGCAGGAAAAGAGCGTGGGGTTGTTTAATGGATGAGGCAAGAACACACGCTCTGCTTTTCATTCACTGCTGTTGCAAGGTTTAACGCAACCGTGCTTCTTTCATCACGATCCGCACAGAATAAAGCCTGTCCTGAAGTTTTCAGAATCCCTGAGCTTAAATCCTGCTCAGTGCAGCTTCGTGGACTGGAATGCTGTCATTGGTCCGGACAGAAGCTCTGACTCCAGCGTTGACTGACACCAGGGTTGTCGCTTCCACACATTGTAGTAATGTGAGAACGGAGGACAGCAGAGGAAGTGTGTCATTACTCATCACTTGACTTCCATTCTTCCTTCTGTCGTGATGCTGAAAACAATGTTTTAGGGGTGGGCGGTAAACTGGTATCGATATGAATTTTGTAATATTTTGGATGCAGTTACACATTCATGAATTATGTACGTATACCTCATATGCATTTACTATAAAAAGTTTTGTTACAACCTATCCGACTCTTAATTGGGTAATACTCTACATCAGCGTTAGTTTGATTGGTCTTTTTAACAGCTAGTGAGGAGGCTGGTCTTTGTGTTTCTCCAGGTTTCCCCTAAATAAATGTAGAATAACATTTTTGCCTATAATTCAATTAAGGTCAACTTAAACTTACCGCGGTACCAGTATAATACCGACACTGTCTGGACACTAGTATTAGTGGTTGGTTATTATGTTTGCAACCTTTTGTCATTTCTAAGTGAGTCTTGAATCAAGATGCCAAACCAGATTTTCTTTTTAATTCAACTCAATTTTTTGAGGTTTCAATGGACCGTTGTGGTCCAGTGATGGGAAATTCAGATTCCGTCTGGTTCTACAACGGAGTGTGTGTGACTTCACCAAATGTTTAAATGCAGAGCACAATTTTGATACGGATTCCCTAGTGATCATAGCGACAAACATGCCAGTTTACTTTTAATGTTTCACTTTACTACTAAACGTAGCACTGATGCTACAACATGGCTTAGCATTCAAAGGTAGCTTTTAAATATTGTTGTTTTTCTCTCTTGTTTAGGGAATCACATCTACACTGGTCCTTAGCTCGAAAAACATCATCTTTTCCATTAGACGCAAGGTGTGAGGTTCTGTCTGATCCTTCTGTGGTTGGGTTTCAATGGGAAGACTGGCGTTTTGTGATGGCGTGGGCTTTCATGTGGTTTGTGTATAATGAAACCTTTGCGTGGACGTCACCAGCAGCTGCAACACGTGTTTGTGAAGTTGACATACACCTCTAAAACCCCAGCGCAGCTGCTTTAACATTCTGTCCGTCTCTCCAAAGGCTCCGGGCTTGTTGCTTAGTCACCAAACAACATTCATGCGCTTTTGTTCGACTTTTTCCGCATCTACAGACCCGCTCCCATTTCTCACGCTGTTTAAGGTTTTCACGTATAGATCCAGAGAACCGTGGTTTTTTTCTTTCTATTTTTTCATGAATTATATCAATTAACCGTTAAAGCAAACTGGTTGTGTTTGCCTGCATGCTTCAACCTGCCTCCAAGAGACAAGATGAGTTTTTTCTGTCCAGGAGGAACGCCTAAAATCCTAAAAGATTTGTACCAATTGACTGTATAATCCAGAAAAAACGTGTGGGAAAAGATTAAGAACCGGATGTGTAATCCAGTGCACCTCATAGTCGGCCTGTGCAGAGCAACGTTTACAGGGTAAACCTCATTTATTACATCACTGGTCCACCACACGCTAATTTCCAACGACTGGGAGCTGGATCTTCTCATCTCCTCCTGCTTCTCCCCGTTTCATTCCCTAATCTGCAGGCAAACCCCTGGCCGCCCGTCCGTGGGGGATGGGTGTGCGCCAGAGCCCAAGATAGGAGCGTCTGCTTGGAATATTAAAGCACATCTCAAACCTCTGCAAAGGTTCCTGGAGGAACCCACTCTCTTGTCTTCTACTATTCCAGAGTCGTGTCTCATTGACAAGCGATGATGTGAACCGTTTCCATGATGTGACATCATCGGCCACTGTTTGTTTCCCGCGTGGTCGCATCTTGCCCGGTCAATATTGAAGTGATTTTGGTCATGAATACAAAGAGCTTTTTGATTACGTCCAGGGTTGAGTTCCCGCTTGTGCTAGATTAGAAAAGATACATTCCTCACGTTTACACCCTGAAGAACCTGGTCAACGTGACCCGTGCTGGAGGTTTGTAGAGACGCTCACGGGACGAGATTAGCCGGAGGCTGAATTCTCGTTGTTTTGTCTTCGCTGCAGTGACTGCGTAAGGTCGAGATCGGTATTGTCCGGATGGCTGTGGTATTTTCGTCTGATACGGTCTGCTGGTTTTCAAGGTAACAGGATGTGAGATACCGGTGATGCAGTCCGAGTGATGAGCAAAAATATAAGTCATGAATGAAATTGATTACTTTTTATGTTCTTTGGTGAAAATTTTGATTCGGTACAAATTATTTGTTAAGATTGTCTGAGATTTGATGTCAGATCTAATGTTATTCTGAGTAAATGTTACATCACATTTTGAGTATTTTGGCATGTACATCCATCCATTTCGTTTTCTACCACAATTCCTGTCTGGGTTGTGGAGAGCTGGAGTCCATCTACAACTCTGGGCCTGAGGTGGGACATACTGGATTGGTGGCTGACTTCATGGGCTGGGATGCCGGAAGCTCAGAACCAATCGCAGGGACTTGCATTTTAAAAAGCTAAAAATGAACATCAACAGAGACAGAATCCCACTCGTAGTCAATAAAAGTTAACGTTGCCAACTAGTCCGGAACACAAGCAAGAATACCGATCTGGACAGACACGAGGAAAGCCAAACCAAATAGCCAAAAGAAGCCAAACATACCACAATTCCAAAATCCCTCAAAAAAAGTCCAGCCCACAAACAAAGAAAAACACATTCTTAAATAACACGACCAATTAGGACTCAACGAGACTCCAGAGATGATTTGAACAATCAAATATACTTGAATTAAAGCACCACATGCGTGTGTTTTTGGTTTGTCTGAGGAAATGACATTGTTCTGAGCAGTCTTCGGATGAGTTCTTCTCCACCCTCGGCATACTAGCCTCCTGGAGCATCCAACTGAATGTCTGTGATGTCACTCTCCTGGTCCTTTCAGAAGATCTGGTGCCACCAATGACTTTGTAATGTTAGCATGCCAGAGGAGACTGGCACCAGAGAGTCAGGTTCTCCCGGGTCTCTTCCCCCGCCAGAGAGGTTTTGTTTTCCTAGCCACTGTTGCGATTGTAGCTTGCTCTACTGGGCAAAGCCATAGTCTTAACACCGATAAACAATGGACATTTTTCTTTTTTAATGACTTTTGTTTTTCCTAATTCCGCATAGCGGCAATTTGAGCTGTTCTCGAGAAATGCACTTTATAAATAAACTGAACTTGAAAGCGGAGACCTGGAAGAAAACCCACGCAAGCACCGGGAGAACATGCTGCCCACTGCTCCACCAGGCCGCCGCAAACTGCACACTACTTTCTTGTCGTTTCACCATCTGCATGTTCTGACCATTAATTAGGAATATCACCGGTACAGACACGCACATCTATCATGAAATATATAAGCAATGTCAAAGACTCATAAAATGTTAGAAATAGAAGAATTGTAAGATGATTATCAATATGTATTAAATATCAATACCCACTGCTCCATTTGTTGCCTTCAAATCAGGAGCTTTTTATTTTACGATTACCTTTTTTTGACCTTAATTTGCAGTGCTTTTTTTAGTGGTTTTTTATTCAAGTGATGGCATCTGTTGCGGACCACCTGACAATGAAGAGCGATGGCCTTTCCCACCGTAATGCCTGCAAATAACTTGCCCTTCTCTGCAGCGCTCGGCATGTATGTCCGTGAGCATGTTTATGCATTAAAATGAGAAATTAAGACGGGAATATGGATTGTTCCTCTCTAGTGCCCTTTTGAAACGAAAGGTAATTACACTGATAGGATTTGTGTGGTCTCCGGGGTCTGGCGGAGGGTCTGTGTTTGTTTGCTCACTTCGGGATTATTCAGACGTCTGCGGATGTTTCTGCTGCGAGTGTTGTGTTATCACAGGTGCTCCACAAAGCGTTTAGGCCCGCTTTCAGTCTCCTTCAGGTTGTTTCGAAGCCATCACGGTCGTAATGCTGCTGACATGTTCCCTCACCTGTGTAAACGCCAACCGCCGACTGACTCGCTGCTTGTTATCCGGGTTAATCTCACTCAGATTAAAATGCTGCCAGACTCGGCGGCCTCGACATTGCCGTTTCTGGTCCCCGCAGGACATTTTTGGAGGATACAGGGGTATTTTAAGACTTTGCCCACTTCAGTGTCACTGGAGCAGCTGCGTGTGAGGTGCGAGTCCTTGAAATTATTCTCATCTCTCCACCACTTTGTTCTCCCAGAGCCCCAGTTGGTCCAGTTATTGCCCAAAAGGTGCCAAGGGAAGAAAGCTGAACTGAGAGAGTGTGGTTTAAGAAGTATTTTGCACTTGTTTGGATCTGACAAGTACTGTATTATTCCATATTGATGTTTTAATTTAATAAATGACAGCAAATTACCTTCATGTGTTGTAACTCGAGTTTATTGCAGTTAATTTATATGCTGTACGAAGCACATATTTCTTGGACTACAAGACGCACTTGAAATTGTAACAAATGTCTAAATTGTTATAGTATAAATTGAATGTGCAACTTATAATCTGAAAAACAAACGTGTGCCTTATATGTGAAAAAAGATACAGTAGACGTTTTTTAGGGCCTTATTGACCGTAAAATATGGTATGTATATATATTTTTTATATATTTTATATATATATATATATATATATATAT